>OZ024931.1:20364040-21564040 GCA_964017235.1 Sabellastarte sp. h YS-2021 | reverse complement strand
AAATACATACAAGTATGTAAAAGGGTGAGAAGGCACACATACCCTGCAGTGGCAATGTTGGCTGATGCCATGGCTGGGATGGCATACCTCGTGGCAGCAGCGGCTGCAGGGGTGGCAATGCCTGCAGCATAGGGCTACAAAGCAAAAACAGTGGCACACCATAGAGATACATCCATATACCATCATCAAACACCCTGCTGATGGCTAGCAACGGCTGCCCCATAGGTGGAGGCTGGGCTTTGAATGGAGGACATTTTTTAAAGAGATGCAAATTAAATATATTGGTTCTCAGATTACCTTTACCACTTGACAACCATGCGCTGAGAATATACCAAAACCATGTGAACATAATTTTAAAATGTATAAATCAAACAGGCTCTGTAGAAAATGGAGATTTCCAAGTTGTTTTTTAAATTACAATGAAAAGATAAATGTAAACATGGCTGTCAGTCATAAATAACTTATTCTAAATGAAAAAAAAAAACAGTGGTACTAATTTAGTTTCTTGAAGGCTCTGTCACTGTCTATCTGCATCTAATTTTGATATGAAAGTAGTTTTTAAACTGTAAATGAATATTTGCTTCCGCTAAATGTCATGATCATGAATAATAGTAATGGTTTTGGTTGGTAGTGTACTGGTACGCATAATGTATTTGATAGTCAGGTTTAATGAATTTCCAGAAACAGTTCATTTTAATTACAAAGGATTTTAACAACTGAATAATCTTAACCAACTCAGGTATTAACAGATACATTTCAAATGACACAAAACATGAGCTTTGTGAACTTTGCAAATTTAACCTGACTTACAAATACAGACAAAAATGCAATAAATACAACAAAACATAACCAGCATATACAATAATCATTCCCCTTTACTTTCTATAATAGGCATTCCAGCACATGACATACATTGGGAAGAATTATACAGCAAATGAAAAACAAAATCAGCTCCTGTTAAGTTATGGTAAGACCCTGCAAAGTTATGTGTAAAATAAAAGTCTGCAACCGTGGGGTCAGAATTTCACATGTCTGTTACAACCTAACAAGCTATATTATTTTTCTCAAAAATCTGAAGCTTATATTAAAGTTTGATCACTATAACAGCATAAATGCACTATGCACAAAACATTTTGTACGGAATCAAATATATGGATCACATTTTAGTATGAAAAGTCATTAATATCAAATCAGTAAACACTTTCCCATAATGAAATCAATGAATTATTCTTCAAATTGTTGATAAATAAACACTTATATGTTACTGGTTACTTTAAAGAAGACCAGTGCCGTGTTGGTTATCTTCCACTGGGTACAAAGCAAAAGTCTAAGTAGTGTGATCTTGAAACAGCAGAAATCAAATATTTCTGAACTTTAACCAGGTCATCTAATTCTACCCTAAGGGTGTCAAAGTTCAATCAAAATTGCTCTATTTCTTACAGCTTCCGACATATGTGCCATTTCTGATAGTCACACAAAATCCAAGATGACAGATATGTTGTTTTCCAAAATGATGCCAAGAAATTTGTCTTCACATCCAAAATCCCAATAACAGGGATGTATAATCCTTATTGGTATGATAATCTTGAAGAAGGGGTCATAGGACAAATTGAAAATTGCAAAAAATAAGCCACAGCTTCCTACATATTGTGTTCACATTTTGAAGCCCCAGGACCAATAATAAGGGAGACAGGAGGCCTTTTTAATTTGATGACCCCCATTTCACCTTAAAGATAAGATATGGCAGTCATTTTGCTTTCCAGTGAGGCCCACATTTCTCTCGGGCAAGCTTTTCTAGCCGTAAATTTTTTGTGCAAATCTGTAATACTTTTCTTGTAATACTTTTAGTTTTGAACGTCATGAATGATTTTTGAACAACTGGCTATGGTGGCCAATTTTTTTAAGAAAAGAAACATGTTTTCATATCCATCATCATTATCTGCAAATTTGGTGAAGATATCTTCATAAATTAATGGAATACAAAGATTTTTAGATGTATGCACACATGCACGGAAAGTGTTTCATTATCTCCCAACAATGGGCTTTGGCTGACTGGAAACAAAAAAAGTTTGCCAAGTTTTCAAAACTCTCGTTAATGAAAACCAAGATATGATCATCTACTACAACAGAAATTCCATGATTCATGATCACAAGTCCAGCAATTACTGCATTCTTGTCAATGAAAGGGAAACAGTACATTTTGCAATTTTAATGACCATAAAAGATGAATACTTCAGACAGGTGAAAGGGACACGGAAGGGCCATTAAGCAGGATATTGCAATGCTATTATTTGTTGCAGTAAAAATTACAATATTCTATTATATGCTATTATTATTATCTCTATAAACCAAGAACCATGAATGCTGTTAACAGTGCTACTTCTGTGACCAGAATGGGCATACAAGCAGGTCTGCTACAGTCACTGCATATATAATACAGGTCAATTGTAACATAATTGTTAAACACAAATTTGTATGAACCCACTCCAAAACAATTATTTGGTTGCATAGACCAAAGAAATGATTCTGATGTGTATAGACCATCTTATTGTATAGTATCGAATGCCCCATCCTTAATATATACACAATACTTATTTAATAAGATTTGTATAATGAAAGAAAAATCTTGATATATATTTCTGACATTTCTTAACAATAAAATCACAAAATTAACAATATTATACTTAACTACATTTTATATTGCAATATACTTTAACGTTTTTCTGTATATATATATAGACCAAAAATTTAAAATATACATAATTAACATACTTTATTGTATATTAACAAACACATAAATCACTTTAATTTGAACATCATGCAAAACATAAAACCCCGAGCCACAGCATATTGTTGCGATAATGAATGCCGCTATAACCGGTATATTTAAACACAATGACAAGACAGCTAAAAGTTCTTATTGATTAGGCAATAATGGAAATAACCATGCCCTGATTTTGCCGATGATAATTTATGTATACAGTCATATTATAACAAATTTTTAGCAACATTGTAACTGCAAAATTGCTGCCCAATGACACAGACAGATGTACAGGAGAGACACAGATCAAATATTGGGTTATAAATAAAAGATGACCGCCCAACACATGACTGTTACGCTATTTATAAGGAAATACAAGTCTAATTAATTCCAATTCCCACTCTAAGTCTGAACACTTGCAATATTCAATGTCAAAGATCAGGAGACAGGAAAAAATCAACACCACAGAGTCTGTTTTTTGGTCAAACTATATGGTTCTGTCTTACATGTTTCAATGACCTTTAAAAGACTGGGCTAAGAAATCGTACACAGAGAACAAAGTTTGAACGTCACAGTTGTTAAAACAACACAGAGCATAGCCTACTAGGTGGTGATTTAAACAGCACCTACCTGGTAGCGATCTGCTGCATAAGCAGTGGCGAAGAAGGGGTCTTGGTAGACTGCCCTAAAATCAACAGCAAAACCCCAACAAGGTTATTTTAATTGATTCAAGGGGTAAGGTAAGGCATGCAATGCAAACTATGATTTACCAGAGCCCCTCAGTCTCAGAAGTCTATGCGTCTTATGTGGATTCCGAGTAGGTTCACTATACATAATATATTAACTGATACAGATGGAGGGCAGATGTTTTTTTTTCTTTTTTGGTAAAATTATATGGGACTGAAATATGTCCATCTCTTCTGTGCTCAATCTAAAATGTAGTAAAATAGGGTTGTTTAAAAAAAAACAACACAACAAAACAAGGGAAATAATAATTTCGCAACAAAAAAAATTATTTAGTAATCGGGATAACTCTTGAGACAGAACAGCTCTGTAGAAAGGTTATTGAGTGCACACAGTGGAGAGGGAAAAAAAAGAAGCTAAAACCCCCATTTCCACACTATACATCAAGACACTATGGCGTCGTCACTTCCTGGCAAAGCCCATCCCTCCTCATGTATTTGTGCACTTGTGGAAATTAGGAAAATTTCCAGGTTAAAAAAAAAGAGGAAACACAGGAATTTGATTCTTTCACCCAACACCTGTGTGTGCGTTAACACTGTATGTTTGTACTTACTGCTGCTAGAACACTGGTAGCATATCGGGGAGATCTGGAAAATGTTTAGAAAAACATCCATGCAAATACTAAAACTATTTATAATCTTTAATATCCTCAGCTGCGAGAATATAAACTCACAATCCTTGACTATCAATTTAAAATATTCCAAAATAAAGATAAAGGAGACTTAATTAAAGTAAAGCAATAAAAGCCGCTGAATGTAGACCGAGCAATATATATATTTACACAAGCTATTACTATTTCAAAATCAACAATAACTTCAGTAGCTTTACTTGATTAAAAGCATAAAACCTACCTGTTATCAGAAAATTTTAAATAACAGATAAGAAAGAAATATGAAAGTATAAAAATCCCACAAAATACCCCAAAGCATTGTAATTCAACAGGCATGTAGAACAGTTAATTAATTCATCTTATGATAATTTAACACATCACTGTAAAATCTACTGTGTCTATTATCTTAGAACTGAAATATCCTTTAAAACAAATAAAGATAGGATAAGCTGCACTATTTTCTCAAAACTCCATAGGAAATGATATTAGAAATATACTGAATAAAGATTAAGAGATCTCGATCTGCAGTCTCTATACATGTATGAATATTACAGTCACTCTATGAAACAAGTCACTACATAAAATGACCGAAAGTTTTAGTCATAACATGGAATGACTGGTTTTCACAGCAACATTTGTAAAATGAGCTGTAATAAGAAGATGTATAAGTAGACTGTAAGGTTGTAGACCATTGTGTGTACGAAGGCAATACATCAAGATAAGGACTGGAATAGCATTTTCCATATCACTACCTGTGGATGCAATTTTTTTAAAAATTTTGCAATAGCCCAAAAAGTTGTCTTCTTGTGCTCAATAGGTTAGCTAACAGGAAATAAAATTTATTAAAAACAAAACATGCAAGTTTTGCTCTCAATCCATGAAGCTGATAGAATGTTGGATAACAGGTTATACTATATTTACTTTTGTTTGTTTGTCTGTATTTAAAATTAATACAAAACTAGACCAAGGACACATCTGTGGCCAGATGCAAGATGTATCCACCGGAAAAGGCCAACTAACATAGTTTAGAAGATAAACAGCATTTTCCAATAATAAGCAAGTTGAAAGCACTTTTAAGTTTGGCTACCCTCATTTGACCTTAAAGCAGGGGCCCAAGGTCAAATCCGACCACATCAAGAGATTCGCAGCCCATGATTTTCTATAAGTTGTTTTCATATTGCAAACCTCTAGGGCCAATAATAAGCGAGTTATAAGAACTTTTAAGTTTGGCTATCCTCGTTTGACCTTGAACGAGAGGCCCAAGGTCAAATCTGACCACATCAGAAGACTCACAGCCCATGATTTCTTATAGATTGGTTTACCATCCCAAACCTCTAGTAGCAATAATAAGCGAGTTATAAGCACTTTTACATTTGGCTATCCTCGTTTGACCTTGAACAAGAGGCCCAAGGTCAAATCTGACCACACCCAAAGATTCCCAGTCCATGATTTTCTATTGGTTGGTTTACCATCCCAAACCTCTAGGACCCATAATAAGCGAGTTATAAGCACTTTTAAGTTTGGCTATCCTCGTTTGACCTTGAACGAGAGGCCCAAGGTCAAATCTTACCACACCAAAAGATTCCCAGCCCATGATTTCCTATAGGTTGGTTTACCATCCCAAACCTCTAGGACTAATAAAAAGTGAGTTATAAACAATTTTAAGTTTGGCTGTCCTCGTTTGACCTTGAAGAAGGGATCCAAGGTCAAATCTGACCACATCAGAAGACTCACAGCCCATGATTTCCTATAGGTTGTTTACCATCCCAAACCTCTAGGACCAATAGTAAGCGAGTTATATGCACTTTTAAGTTTGCCTATCCTCATTTGAGCTTGAAGGGGCGGCCCAAGGTCAAATCTGACCACACCAGAAGATTCGCAGCCCATGATTTCCTATAGGTTGGTTTGACATTCCAAACCTGTAGGACCAATAATAAGGGAGATATAAGCACTTTTCATGACTGAAAAGAAACACCCGTGGCAGCCATCTTGTTTTTCAAAATGAGGCCAAAAATACTTTCAGTCAAGATTTTGTAATGATAAACATATCCTGCGAATTTGAGATCTCTACCTATAATTCCCTTTGTTATAGAGTGCCAACAAAACTCCTTGCTGAAAGTCAAAAAACGCCCGTGGTGGCCATCTTGTTTTTCAAAATAAGGCCAAAAATATTACCAGGCAAGATTTTATGGTTATGAATATAACCTGAAAATTTGAGAAGTCTACCTATAATACCCTGGCCTCTAGAGGGGTAACGAGAAAATCTCTACACACTGTGGAGGCGGCGTACTCATGTGTAATCCATAGTATCTACTGGATACTATCCGGTGGATACAAATATGCATGCATTGAAAATTTACAATGCTGGTTGAAATGTTGTTTCCACACTACGATCAATCCCTTATCGTGATTGTTATCCGATGTAAAAATTGCAACATGTGTATGATATATTTAAAGTCTTACTTTCGTAATTATCTTAAGCCTACTGCAATTTTGCTCTACATTGGAAGCTTATTCCAGTTCTTGCCTATACACCTACCAATACTTATTTAATGGTTAAACAAACAATACTTTTCATATCTAATCTTAAAAAGCTGCAGTAAGAAGCTATTTTGTTTGTTATAACTGATTCAAATACATGTTTCTGATGAACTATACATACGTGGCATAAGGAAGTCCACTAGCTGCAGTAGCAAGTGCTGCAGGTCTGATGATGGTTGTCCCTGGTGGAGCTGCTATGGCTGTCAGTCCCGGCTGACGTATGCGACTTCTCAATGCTACAGCATTTCTCAGGGCAGCAGCTGATGCCAGGTCAACTGCAAGGTTAACAACAAGTTAAGTACTTTCACATGACCGGGACACGGACAGTGATGAGGGCCTTCCAGTATCCTAAGTATTACATAGTTTGCAAACTTGTAGAACTTGTAGGTTTATCATTTATATCAAATATTCTCACAAATTTAAATAGCATGGACTTACATTAATGTAAAAATCTTAAACATACAACCATGAACAGATAAATGGGGTTAACCTGAAAGGTGAAATTGTTGTCCCAAAACAGTGAACTTTTAAAAATAACTGGTAACTTTGACTTATGTATTGAAAAGTAAATGCAGTCAACACAACGAACACAACATGGATAAAAAAGTCTTTTTAAATACACACCATTAACTAAACCGTTGGCAGCAGCAGCAGGGTACGTACCATTGACCACTGCAGTGGTGGGGTCAGTCTTTTTCTTAGACATGACTCTAGCAGTGGCATTATTTACCTACAACACCACAAATTCATGTCACAATGCTGTAAATATCTTACTAAAGCAGCTGAACCTGACTAAGTTGAAAAATATTGAGTAGATTTGCATTTTAGATCACTTTTATTTGATGTTACATTGTATTCAGTCCAAATTTCATGTCACAAAGTTCCAAATTAGTTTGTACAGATTATGTTCAAGTATTCTTGTCGCTGCTTCAGTGACATTCACCTTGGCTAGGTTCAGCTGCATCAGAACATAATTTAAAATTATTCAAACAGATAATATTCTATTTTATATACCTTTTAAGAGATTTGAAAGAGTGCCATTATTTCTGTTACTCTAACTTTACACATTTACTATTTGCATAATTTTACCAAAGAAATTCACTGTTTACATGATATTTTACCAAAGAGTAAAGAAGATATTTTAAAAAAGATACCCATTTACACATTATGCAAGAATTAAGCACACTAGCAGCCAGAATTATCTTTGTATAGTTTAGAAATGTACAACAACTAGCCCTTATTGTGATAAAGAAACTAGAAGCACACAGGGTATCAAACACAAATCCCTTACTCTGCCTTATCAATTCCATTACAAATTTGTACAAAATCACAACCCTACTGGTATAAACATGTTGAACAGATTTTGATACAAGTAATTTATATAAATTACCTTAATTTACACAAACTTTGTCAGTACACATTCAAACAAGCCAAAATCTTCAAGTCAGCTTAAAGCAGCCCAGTTTTATTGAATAACACTACAATATGCACATTCACATACCAAAAGAAATGTCACCAAGTACTTAAGAGATTCTTGGAGTGCAAACCTTGTTCAAATATATGAATTTGTTAATTCAGAACAATAATGCTAGTTTTACTTTTTATATTTTTACATTTAATTTTGCTACAAATGAAGTATGATTCATCACTTTTTGTAAGAGAATGTACACATTACAATATCCATACCTTATTCAAATAAATCCATATTCCATTGGTTAGCCTACATTGTGACAATTTAATATGTACAGCAGCCATTTTGTGTAGAAACCACTGGCAAATAGATCAACATCCACAGATATCCCACTCAATTTGCCACTTATCACTATATTTAATTTTTGACCTTAAATCTTAGAATTTCTTTTACATTATACAACTTATGCTAGAAACATGGCCAATCAAACTGTGCCTGGTGTCGAACAAATTTCCAAATTGTTGCTTGAAAAAACATTCCATGACAAGATCAAAGCCCAGTCGAGAGGTCAAACGGATACAAAAACTCCACCTCTTTCAAATGTTATATCAAGTAAAGATCTTAATATACACATGATACATATCAAAGCAGAAATAACTGTGAATAAAGGATTTTATTGTCAAACAAGAGCACATGTAACACCTCAGCCAATAGTTGGGTTTGCTTATTCTTGTAGCTAGCTCCTCCAAATCTATCAAACAGCAATATCATAGGACTTTCATCCAAAAATGAAAACTGTCTCCTTAAACAGATACAAGATGCAAAAATTGTCAAAAAATTGTATAAAATACATTTCTATGTTTATTTATTTGCCTGTCACTATCATAAATATAACATTCTATTCAATGTCTATCACCCGCAAGCAGCTCTGAAGTAAAAGGTAAGAACTTGAGAAGAATACCATCTTCAGAATGAAGTAGAACAAGGTAGAGAAACTAGTGTATAAAACTGAAAAAGCTTTTTGTTTCACTATCAATTTGGAACTTGCTGATTAAAATGATGAAACAAATGTGTTGCGTGTTTGTTGCACTTTTCTCATTCTATTCTGTATTTAAACTACTCCTATGCCTCTCCATGACAGTTGGGACTTCCATCATAGTGAGTGTCAAAAAGGGGCAAAGTACAGATATTTTTCACAAATCTTTCAAAGCTGTGTAACACAGTAAAATTCCCTCAAATATTTATAGGAACACTGGAATTTGTGAAGTGACATTTCCCAAAGATATTTTTTGTCTGATTGCTCCAATATTTTCCTTATGGTGATCTCTTTTGTGAAATATTTTTCACAAATTGTTCTGCATCCATGAATTAACAATCTTATGTCGTCACGGAACAAAATGGAACAACAAATGATGTAGCAACTAGTATAGACTAAAGTACAACAGAGACGTTACCTCACATTTAATTCATTGCATACTTTCATGTGCTACTGTCCCACACAGGGCAAAGGTAAAACACCTGGTTTCAGGTAAGAGGTTCAGTAAATTATAAGATACTGAAGCAATCTTCTTTACAACAATGTCCATATTCAGAGGTTGTACTTTTCAGTTTTTTTCCCAGCACTAAACATTTGTTCATGTTTCTCTTTCCTTGCCTTAATGGTTTGCAATTTTTAATTTCAATAACATTCTGTGAGACTACATTAAGCAGGCTTGTAAATGACATTTTGTTCTCATGAAAAATGTGAATGCAAGCAAATTAATTTATCCATGCCCAGTTGATCTTACAAAATATACCACCATAATTCATGCAAAAATACTGAATTCACAACTAGAACTCTTAGTTAAAACATACCCCCATTCAGTCTATTTAATAAGGCTACATTAGAACTAAGTGATTGTGATATTTATCACTTGTTAAATTGCTTTTGGTATTTTTTTATGTCATGCAAATTTGGAATTAAAATTCAATGGGATCATGTAAAGCACAAACACATACTCAATGTAAGAAATTGCCGGGTATTTCTGATGGCAAAAAATAACACAAAATACTATGAGGATACAAATTACACAATACAATGATAGTCAAACAAAAGGGGCAGCTTTGTGGACTTTGAAACCGTGGAAAAACTGGCCAAAGGTTTATTGAGATAATTTGCTATTTAGGATATATAAATATATATGTGTATATATATAGGGCTATATCACAATATTAATAATAATATTGAGAACTATTCCATATTCATACTACATGTATATTACAGTTATTTTTAATATATACTATTACACAACATGCAAGACCTATCAAAAAATAATTGAGACAGGGTGGCTTAAAAATGAACAATATGCTGCATTTCTAAATGGTTATTTCTTCAGCTTCCAGTTATGATATTAAGAAGAATAACACACGCATTCACATTTTCTATGTACACAATTTTCAACAAAATGGCTGCTGTACATTATAAAATCATCATTAAACGGTCACCAAGGCAACAAACACACTTTGTGAGGGGGGAAAATGCAGACAGCTGATTTGTTTCCATTAAGCATTGCATTAAAAGAAACTGTGCAATAATAAGACCTACCTGCTTCACCTGTTATTTTTACCCATCTTACTTATTGACTCTGCCCTTTGTGGGGTGCTATATAGGTGAAAAACAATCACAAATCACCTCAGCTAAATTGTGTCAATTCACACGCACTTACAACATGTTCTACTCTCAATGGCTGTAGAAAAACAAACTGCTTACCAACACTTACACACAAACAAGTCTTGCTTAGGTTTTATGGAAAAAATAACTCGCACACCAAGGAAAATAAAAAAGAAATACAACTTACTTTGGTGAGTTTCACAAAAAAAAGAGTTTTACAACCTTCAAAAAATGCTTCATCACTAGACTACATAAGCCTAACTAGGTATTCTGGTTCATATACACTAAAATGTAGAAAATCAGAAACAAGAAATGCCTGCGCAACTGGGACACACCTACAAGCCACACAAACTTTAATATACAGCAATATTGAATTAATTATTTGTGTGGAAACAATATATACTTTAAAAGCCAATTGATGTAGGTTTATAGCAAGGATATTTGTCGAACCAGCAGTCAGAAAAAGAACGAGCAACATACAGGTGGCGACAGTGATGTGCACAGTGACACAACATCTATACATTCTTTTACTGACAAAGCACATGTTTAGAGTGCAATTACTACATGGCTACACAGGCAGTATCGGTCATTTCCTCAGGAAATTTCAGTGTCTTGTGTCCAACAAAAATGTAACATTATAGTGAGATACCTCTAGCATATTCCCATAAGCTCAATTCAAACCCACAATCATATAGTTCAAGCCAAAACTCGAGAGGTCAAAGCGAATTCAAAATGGCTCATTCCTCAGTCAAACGTGAGGTCAAAGTAAATATACATGACAGGTGCCAGATAATTAACCTATATATCACAGCTGGAACACTGAGAGGACTTCACTCTCAGGCAGATGACAAAGCAACACATCAAAAGCCATTGGGTTTGTTTATTCTACTAGATAACTCCTATAAATGTGCCAAGAATGAAATTTAATGAGATTTTTGTCTTGGGACTTTCCACTTTACGAACTTAAGTCAAAGTTGGTAATTTTAGGCCCACTTTAATAGCTAGGGACAGGCAGCTGTCATATTTTTGCTTTGAAACCATAATACAAGCAAGTGCCAAGCAACCAAATGCCAATCTGACTAACACTTGTCCACTGGGCCTTCTAGAAGTAATGGCCAAGCAAGAATCAGCCAAATTTGTCTACACGACTCCGTCATTGACACCATAAGGAACTTATTTTCCACAATTGAATATTGTAAGGAACTTTATGTTCAAAATTCAAATTTCGAAACAGGTTTTGTACTTCTCTAAGTAGACCTTTATTATACAACACATATTCATCAAGTTGAGAAAAGTCCATGGGGTTATAGATATTTAGAAAAAAAAACAATATATAAAGGGAATTTTTCTTACAAATATCAAATAAATATAGATATAGTATACATATATTGTATGCACTCACTCCAGATTATATAAAAGAAAAGTATAAGTAACAGGCATTTCTTGTTGCTGTACAATATACTACATGTATTACAAAGGTAGAGAAAATGATTAAATGGTAACTTAGCGGCTGCAGTATTTAGTGTGCTAGGGCCACAAATATGGTTTAAACCATGCACCTCTATTTTCCTCCCCTCTACCACGGTGCCGTTGAGCTTCTCACGTGCACGATCAGCGTCCTTTGCACTGGCAAAAGTTACGAAACCAAATCCCTGCATGCAGATATGGAAAATAAGGGGCATGCATTATAAATGTCGGACATCGTGCAATCAACATAAAAAATAAACAACTTTTTCAATGTAAGATGGCACAATCGCCACTAAGTATTTTTGTTTTGAAAAAAATATGCTTCTACCAAAAGGCACATATTGAGGAATTTGAAGGAAATAATCACATTTTCCTTGTAACAAATTACTAAAAAAAATCAATAATGCTGCAGATTGCTTTCTCCACAATACAAATCATGCATTTTCATAAAATACTCTGTACAAAGATAGTAGCAAAATACCAAATTTAATTAAAAACTTCAGAAATTTAGGTACACAATTATTAATTCAGTGGACAACATCACCCCAATTTCTTAACAAATAGTAGCTCTACAGAATGTTAAGGTGAAAACAAGAAGATTAAAACAGAGATGTATATTTACAAAAGATCCCACATTTTAGCCAGAGGTTTGGTGAAGTCATTTCACAACCATCCCAGTTAGCATAAAAAGATGTGTATCACTCGCTTTATATTATTTTGTGTGCAAGATCTTTCATAAATAACTTATCAAAACAATGGGAGAAAGAATGGTACAACAGACCTATTTGAAGCAAAAATTCAGGACAAAACAATAGACAAATGCAACAAACCTGAAGACACACGTGGGCTAGACAGACAAAAACAACTACAAATCAAACAAAGGGAAAATGCTAAAAACCAAACAACTGTTACTGCATCAAGGTTAAAGGTCATGAAGGTCAAAGGTCAAACTACAAGTACTGACCAAACATGGTTTTCTTCCAGAATATTTACCCCAAACATAAGATAATCCCACAATATACTGTTTATAAGTCATAATCCAGACAAACTTTTAAATGTGTATGTTATTTACCAAGGTACGAACTCACATCGCAAACACGCTAACAATCTGTCAGGTATGGTGTTGCCAAAAATTGAATGTTGCATACTCAAGAGTTAGTTAGGTACATTTGCATGTAATATTTTATCAGTGAGATCATTCAGATCATTTTATGACCAAACCACAGAAGACAAATGTACAACCTTTTTGGTACATATGTACCAAACATGACGTTTTATTTGTATTTGTAAAAGTTTGTACAAAATAGTGGCAGACAGACTAAGTACCCACCCTTTCAGGACATTGACAACAACCAAAAGACCAGAAGGACAATGGTGTCAAAGCCAAGGAGAATATCAAAGACAAAAAAAATACAAGGTGACAAATATGTAACACAAAAAATAGCAAATGCAAATCGACAAAATAATTTGCTGGAAAGGCTGTTCACCTGAATTAGTAAAGAAATAAACAGACTAGATCGGCAAGTTTAAGGAGATAGAAGAAATATGTTTCCTGATAAATTTAAAAATACATTTGGCTTGTGAAAAAAAGATCAAATTTAGTTTGCCAAAAAAAAAAAAAAACGTTTATTGTTTAAAATCCAAAAAGTAACCATCTCTTTAGTTTACCATAAATATGGATATGTTCCCAATGGGAGAAATAAAACACCAGAGGGATGTTGTGGAGGGCCAGTAAAAATGTGACATATGTGACAAAGTTAAAACAGTCTTGAAAGTATGAATGTTAAACAAAACTTGATTATTTGGGAGATATATCAACATGCAACTGTTATACTGAATGGTAATTTAAATGACAGATCTTGATAATGATAATTAAGACCATCAGTGATTAGGTGTTAGTTGGCTTTTATTCTATCATTTGTCACTGCAAGAGTGAAAAACCTGGATGAATAGTGATAGTAAACACATGTAGCCTGACTAAAAATTTCTGTTTCTAAAGCTTGATAAAAAATTTCTGTAGAAGTTTATCTTGAATCAAAAGCAAAACTTATTTTTCTAGCCATACTTACTACTATCTATGGTGAATTAAGTTTGTATGCATAAAGAGAAGCTTCAATGTAACTAATGATCAATTACATTATTCTCAAGACTGAAATTGGTTGCTTAAAGAAAGACAACAAGTCTTAATGAAAAATTCACAACCAATGGTTCTACTGCAAATATGGCCTCTTTGAAATAAAACACTGCCTTTAACTGATCCTACAAGTGAAGTGTTAATATTGGGAAGGGGGACAAAAGCAAAAGCAACATTTAAAATAAAACTACATCAAACTAAACCACTGATAAAATTTTATAAAACCTGTAGATTTCAATTTTTAAAAGAAGTCAATTCTGAAGTATCACAACTTTTATCTGGTTATTTTCCACAAAGCTACTCGTTAAACAGCTTTCAATATTTATACATTATTTACCTCAGCAGAAAAGAATTGTTATAAACAGTCAGTGGGAATGTGGTTCATTTAAAGTGAAACACTGCCAACACTAATTTAAGTAATTTCTTTGAAAAAAAAACCTCCCAAAATTACTGCATCTTTGCGAAAGGTTCTTTGAAAACCTTACAAATCCAGTACAGTGAAAGATAGGCAAATAGAGAACAAAAAACGTGCAAAGCAATCGGATCAGACTTAGTAGATATATTCAGTAAAGGTATTCAGTGGAAATATGCCATCAAATGTTGCAGTGGCAAAATGCACATATTTCTACCAGGTAACCATAAAGATGCAAATTAGGCTGCCATGTATAATGTACAAAAAATATACCAAGATGACGTAAAACTGCCAGTGAAACTAATAAATACGCAGCAAAACTTGCCAGGGATGAGAGGATGCAACAAAATGACTAAATGCACAAGAAGAGAGGTTACTACACAGGAACATTCGTCAAAAATGAAATTAAACCAACTAAGTATCTCCACTAAAATAACAAGTTAATAAAAAAGAGGAGTAGGTAATGGTACAAATGCAACAATTGAAGAAATGTGATATAATACGCAGAAAATGTGTTAATGAGGTTGGTGCAATTTAAAGCAAGCCAAGTGTCCCTTAGAAAGCAGAGTAAAAACAGGAAGAGAGCACAGACAAGTAGTGGAGGAATTCTACAGGGACCGAGCTACTATTGTGGCAAGTCAACATATTTAGCCAATCAAAATCCACTTGATATATTCTATGTGTACCAAATTTTAAACCTTCATAGCCAAAACATAATAATGACACAATATAAAACACCAAAAAAAAAGCAAGACACCAGAATATATGACTCTACTAACAAATTTAAAACAAATTTATAAACAGTCCATTTAAACCACATCTAATTTTAATGTATTCATTGAAATATAAATCTTAGTGGCATATTAAATTTTACTGTTTACATAGTTCAAAGAAATTTGTGAAAAAATTACAGAAAATATGATAAACCGTATATGACACACTTTTTTATACTTTAAACAGACATTATTTGTAGTTATGCATTACTGATTATAAAGTACCATTAATTCATTTCTACCAACATTTTAATTAACGAGATGAATGAACTAAAATTACTTTGAAAAGACTTTTACAAACTTTCTTAATACTGCAACACTTGCATGTTGTTTCAGTGATTCAGATTCTTGTCATATTATTTTTTTTTAAATAAGAAAACCATGCAGACATCAAAACATACATACCTTTGATCCTCGCTCATTAAATATTATTTCAACATCTAATATAGGGCCATACTGCTGCAATGAAAAATAAACCAGATATAACATTTACTTAGTTTGTTTTCATTTCTCACCATAAATAACTACAAGCAATGTCATAACCCTATGTATTATTCATGCTATTTGCTAAAATATCTGAACATTATCTTCCCCAAATATCAGCTTTTGTGGCATCATGAAAGAAACCATTTGATATAAAACACATAATTCAAATTGAAGTTATATAAAAAATAGAAGATTATAAGATGTCAAATATTACTGTTTTGTACAAATTCAGGGGTGTTCTTCATGAATGATGAACAATGATCAGTCTTCTGTGACCAAATTGTAATGGAAATCAATACCCATAATTCTTGATGTGATCAGTGATCTTACAGAAGATCCTTGGAGCTCAAAGTCTTTGTTCCACTTCAACATTTAAATCTCTCTATAACTACACAATCTTACGGAAAGCAGCCACATTCTGCTAATAACAGGACAACCTCTGACACTGACTGCATTGATCTGGTATTGGTTTATTTCATGATATTTTGACATGATTTAACTATACTAATGATATTTAGCATTAGTAAAAGTAAATGGGAGATCATCTGAAACTGTCATACAATGACAAAGAATAAATTTAGAAAAGCTACTCCCGGAGCTTAATTGAAATGTGTGTAGATACCAAAAGACAGCAAACTGCAACGATCCACAAAAAATATTTATGTAGGAACAAAATTGTTCATCAGTTCAGAAATTTAAAATACAAAACTGACTAGATCATACAAGGGTGCATTGTGCATACTACAGCTGAGTTGTCACAATGCAGTTAATAGCTCAAATGTTGATATGAAACATTTTGCTGTGTTAAAACCTCGAGCATGGCACCATAGAACTTTAGTACTGAATTGATTTTTACAAAACTTTTTCAGATTGACATGCTAGAAATACATGTTTAAGTTAATATGAAGAGATAATGGCCAAACTTAGGCACAGGATCTCTGTATTTTCTAGCCTCTAGCTTGGAGACAAGATTCACTATTTGCTTAATTGTCACATTACTGCATTCTCTACTTTACCCAACAGACTTATTTGCATTCTGATATATTGTGTTTCACTAAATAAAATAATTACACAACTAGACTATTACAAAGCATTATATTTTAAAACTTAGTACATTTATGTCAATACATTACCAAATGAGCGCCCATAAGGTTTCGGAGGTCAGCCTCCCTGAATCTGAAGGGTATGTTGGAGATGTGCAGTCTCTTGGGACCTGAATCTCCTGCCGCTGTCCCACCAGTGGGAGATGACGGCTCTGTGCCCTCTGTCTGCTGAAAAAATTGACAGAATCTTGTCTATACTTTAAGGTCACACAAAGAAAACATCAGGTTATACATAATTGTTTCCAACAATGACAGGAACTTGTGTCCACAGTGTTAAAACTACAATATAATCACCAAAGGGTGAAGAGTGTCCTGTGCCTTCTGTCTGGAAAAAAGATAAACTTTTATCTTTTCAGTTATTGTGTAAAAGAAAATGATAAAATACTAAATATTCTACCTCTGCTGGAAGAACAGCAGAAATCCTTGTCTATTATGCAATAACTGAATATCCTCACCAGTTGGCTAGGATAACCCATCTGTCCACTAACACAAACAAAAAACCAACACCCTTTCATGAAAGGAAAAAACTGTGTTGAATTTATTTTTACTAATATAATAGCAATAGCAATGGTTTGATTCCTTTTTCGATTTCCAAAGTTTATGAGACCCTAAATCAGTAAATAAGTCATCTTGTACCTTTTCTACAAATCAATGACATATACACGGAACTATAATGTAGCAATTCAAGGTAAATGAGAGAATACCTAGAGGTCTTGATAATATTAGGTTTCAACTCTGCCTCCAAAGTGAACTGTGTGACAAGAACATTCAAGTTGTATAATGTGTAAATGTTTCAATTTTAATCCTAGTGCAGAAACACCAAATAAAAGATATGTTAAAGCAAGTATATCAAACTAGTAATTTTTTTTGAAATTACATTTTCATTTAAACCCATTTTTGTTAGTGTTAAATTAAAATTTAATAAAATGCCAAAAGGATTTAAGCCAGAGATGCCTTACCTCTGTGATAATCATTCTCCCTGTGTCTCTTTTATTCCTTATATACAATATCACTACATCATAACTCAATTCAAAACTTATGGGATAACATACCCATATCAATTACTTGACATTTTTGCAAGTACATCACCACTGTAACCTGCATACCATGTTATTTTGTAAGCAAACCACTATGTACACAGGCATATGATCAGATAGCAACAATTATGTAATACATTGAGTCAGGGACATTAACTACAATATGGGAACACAAAACCAGCATCCCTTTCATTCTGTGAATCAATTATCAAGGTCAGCCACTAGGAAGAATCAATGAAAACAAAAATACAGAAAATCAACATGGTTCTATTGATTTCCCCGCTCAGTCAGCCAGTCAACTTCAACAGAAAGAGAATTTACCAGTTACAGACTCACTGAAAGGGAGTACCCTGATGGGGCAAGGCTTTCTATTTGTGGGGGACTAATTGGATTAGAGGATCACATCTGTGCAATATTTCCTCCACAGCAAGGCCTTCATATACAAAGCTATAGCAAATGGGGCATAGGGGAGGGGGAGTATCAGTACAGTTAGCTTTATGACTCAAATACTGAACATAAAAAGAGATTCTGGTCATAAAAGGCAGGAAAGTAGAAAATCCTTCATGATATAATACAGTAAATAATACACTTTTTACAAAATTGATAACATCCAGTTTTGAATGTCTCTCTTGGATTAATTTTAAATGTCGAATACTTGGGGAAATGTACTAAGAATAAATAGATTGTTTTCTCTCCATTATGAATATGCTGCAGGCGCCAGTATCAATCAATAACAAATAATAAATTTCCCATGTGAAAAAGACTGTCCCATATGCATCAAAGAAAACGCGAAAACTGTTCTTTCTATATTTTTTCACTATAACTAAGAAAAGGTATGATATTTATTTTCTCAGGCATGATACTGGTACATAAAAATGTATTTGTAAGCAGAAATGGGTTTTCTGCAACTTAAGGTTTTGATGTTGAGTAGTCAACAACACACAAAAGAAATTCCAGTCTACATTTTCTAAAATGTTAATGAATGCATAATTTATGACCTCATGTGCCAAACAGTGAATGAATATTTTATTCAAATTTTGTGTTGCAACAGTTGACCTTGCATGCATAACTAGTCGGATAAATGTCGATTTTGCTTGGTGGATTGGGGACACATAAATGAAACCAGCGCATTGAAGTGACCAACTGACCTTTATATTCACAGTTTGAAATTCCATTAGCTAAATTCACCTTCAATGTATTACCAACTGTAAATTGTCACCACTACTATAAACTTAAGTCGACCAATGCGGTTCTGCTAGTTAACGCATGAACTCATGACTACACTCTGAAATTATTAAAGTCATTTCAGTATCGCCCCAAAGTGCACAGCCACCTTTTTTGATTTAGTTTTCAAAATCAACAAAACTACTATTGGAGAGGCCTGGCATCTTAATTTGAAAGGCACATTCATAATTAATGATTACTGACCGTAAAACTGTCCCAAAACCATAACTTTTGCCTAAGCTATGTTATTTTAGTGCACCAAGTTTTCCCTTGTGGGATGATATTGTGTCTGTAAAGCAGTAGATTAGATAAGATCAATGTTGGGACAAGTAGGTGATCCAAGGTATAACTCAATACATGGAAAACTCAGTACCTTTACAAAGTATGTCCTTTTGTTTCAGTGCAAACTCACCATTCACTTTCAAAAGACCGAGCCCTGTTTTACTGTATATTTCCTCTTAAATACAAATATATATCTTGCAATCAATAAAAATATACACTAGTGGTGGTATTGTTTACATAAATCAAAACCGGTTACCGGGGCTTTGAAATGGAACAAAATTGAAAATTTTAATTACAGTAGAACCTCGATTATCTGAACCCCATGGGAGACATAAAATCTGGTCGGATAATCGAGGGGTTCGGATAGATGAAGGAATTCATGGTCTATGGGTTACGGAGGGGGCGATAATTGAAGAATATCGTTTTTATGCAATAAACATAATTGCTGATCATTGATAAAATGTTTTTGTTTATATTTGTGTCATATAAGTGACCCTTCAATTGTTGCTTATTTGCTCCATATTCATGGATATTATTACAGTAAAACCTCCATTATCCGAACCCCATGGGAGACATACAATCCGGCCGGATAATCGAGGGGTTCGGATAGATGAAGGAAACCGAAATTCACGGTCTATGGGTTACCGAGTGGGCGATAATTGAAGAAATGTTGTTTTTATGCAATATACATAGACGTTGGTGTTCATTAAGAAAATAATTTAATATATTTGTGTCATATAATATAAGTGACCCTTCAATTGTCGTTTATTTGCTCCATATCCATGCATATTATTATTATTTTTATTTAAAATATTACGCGGACTTGAGCTGGTTGTGTTCGGTTGGTACTTGCATTGTTGACTTTTTAATTTTAGATTACCATCGTCCTGCATTTTGTCAATTGAAAACTTCGGGAGATTAATCATTCTAAAACCCCAAGCGAACACGCCTTCAGTGACACGTGTGTTTGATTGGTAATGCATTGTTGACGTCTTTTCTTTTCTACACGTCAGTCTGTGAACCTACTCCGGGAGATTATAAATTTGCGAAACGCAATCGAACACACTTTCATTGATTGGCGCATTATCAAAGAAGTTGTGTAGCGGGGTTGTGTAATTGAATTAATCCATCCCCTATTGTAACAATGGTGATAAAGATGAAAGAAGTTAGGCGTCTCTGTGAATGGTACGTTTTACAAAGCACTGCAATTCATCGTTTCCGAGACTGTGTAAAATCTTGTATTATCGCTCATGCTTGACCGTGCATTATATAGGGAGACATGATTTCGGTTCGGTTAATCCGGAGATTCGGATAATAGAAGGCCGGATAAGCGAGGTTCTACTGTACTTTTATTTAAAATATTACGCGGACTTGAGCTGGGTGTGTTTGGTTGGTACTTGCATTGTTGACGTTTTAGTTTTAGATTAACATCGTCCTGCATTTTGTCAACTGAAAAACTCCGGGAGATTATTTATTGTAAAACCCCAAGCGAACACGCCTTCAGTGATACGTGTGTTTGGATGGTAATGCATTATTCACATCTTTTCTTTTATACATAGTCAGTCTGTGAACCTACTCCGGGAGATTATAAATTGCGAAACCCAATCGAACACGCTTTCATTGATTAGCGCATTATGAAAGAAGTTGTGTAGTGGGGTCGTGTAATTGAATTAATCCCTCCCTATTGTAACAATGGTGACAAAGATCAAAGAAGTTAGGTGTTTCTGTGAATGGTACATTTTATAAAGCACTCGAATTAATAACTTCCGAGACTGTGTAAAATCCTGTATTATCGCTCACGCTAGACGTTGCATTAATATATGTAGGGAGACACGATTACGGTTCGGTTAACCCAGAGATTTGGATAATAGAAGGCCGGATAATCAAGGTTTTACTGTACTTAAATGTAGCTTTTATAAGCTACAAGGTTACCATGTGGAATTAGCAGTATAATCCAGCGCGTTGTCCTTTTTCTTGTTGGCCACGTGACTAGCAAGCATTTAAATAAACTTATTTTATTTCACTGTTTTCTTGGGATATACGTATTGTTGGATGTTCATATTCAGCTATTTACTTTAAACAAAATTGGGTATTTTGTATGCTTGTTCTGTGCATTGAAAATTATTCGCAGGCGTACAGGAGCGATAACTTGTAAATGGAATTGGCTATTTTGTATGCTTGTTCGGTGCATTGAAAATTATTCGCAGGCGTACAGGAGCGATAACTTGTAAATGGAAGAGGCTTTCGCGAGATATTATTATGTACATAAAAATGATTTTTGCTCAATATAAAGTAACAAGAGGAGAGTGCCCGTGAACGGGCACTGTGTCAGCTGACTTGAGTGTTTTTGATTTGTGAAGGTGATTAGAGGACAGAATAATTATCAGGAAAAGGGCTGTACAGAAATACAGTAAATGGTAACTGAACAGCAAGTTCGAAAGAAATTCCGAAGCTGACAGAAGAAAAGGATAAAAAAGTTGTGCCCTGTAAATGGTATTATGAAGGAAAATAACAAGGTAATTGTTTAAGTGTAAAAAATAGGTTAAAACATATTTAAAGAAATACTACAAATGCAATATCCTCGTTCGACCTTGAAGAAGGGGTCCAAGGTCAAATCTAACCACACAAATACATTCCCAGCCCATGATTTCCTATGGTTTACCATTCCAAACCTCTAGGACCAATTATAAATGAGTTATAAGCACTTTTAAGCTTGGCTGTCCTCATTTGACCTTGAAGGAAGGGTCCAAAGGTCAAATCTGACCATACCAAAAGATTCCGAGCCAATGATTTCCTATGGGATGGTTTACCATCCCAAATCTCTGTCACCAATAATAAGCGAGTTGTAGGCACTTTCAATTTTCGCTATCCTCATTTGACCTTGAAGGAGGGTTCCAAGGTCAAATCGGACCATATCAACAGATTCACAGCCCATGATTTCCTGTCTGTTTACCATCCCAAACCTCTGGGACCAATAATAAGCGAGTTATAAGCACTTTTAAGTTTGGCTATCCTTGTTTGACCTTGAAGGAGGGGTCATTGAAGGTCAAATCTGACCACACCAAAAGATTCCCACCCCATGATTTCCTACAGGTTGGTTTATCATCCCAAACCTCTAGGATCAATAATAAGGGAGATATAAGCATTTTTCATGACTGACAAAAAACACCTGTGGCGGCCATCTTGTTTCTCAAAATGAGGCCAAAAATATTCCCAGACAACATTTTATGGTTATTAATATATACTGCAAACTTAAGAAAGCTAGCTATAATATTTTTTTTCATCAGAGCAGTAATGGTGAAATCTCTCTCTACACACTGCGGCTATCCAGTGGATACAATGATTTACTCAACAGTGAGAACCTGAAAGTAGCTATTGCTCAGCTATGCCATGACATAGAGGTCTGCAATTTCACTATGTTATAGCTGACCAAAAATTCTGTGAATAACATATTTAACAAATTACTCTAAATGTAATAGTTTTCAAGTTACAACTGATTTACTCAACAGTGAGAACCTCAAAGGAACTATTACTCAGCTATGCAATGAGCTACATGTCTGAAATTTTACTATGTTATAGCTAACCCAAAAGTAGGTGAACAACATATTTAAGCAAACTACTGTAAATGCAATAGTTTTCAAGCTACAACTGATTTACTCGATAGTGAGAACCTGAAAATAGCTATTGCTCCGCTATGCCATGAGCTATAGGTCTGTAATTTCACTATGTTATAGCTGACCCAAAAGTAGGTGAACAACATATTTTAACAAAATACTCCAAATGCAATATTTTTCAAGTTATAGCTGATTTACTCAACAGTCAGTACCTGAGAATAGCTATTGCTCAGTTGTGCCATGAGCTATAGGTCTATAATTTCACTATGTTATAGCTGACCCAAAAGTAGCTGAATAACATATTTGCACAAATTTCTGTAAATGCAATAGTTTTCCAATTATAACGGATTTACTCAACAGTGAGAACTTCAAAGTAGCTATTACTCAGCTATGAAATGAGCCACAGGTCTGAAACTTCACTATGTTATAGCTGACCCCAAAATAGGTGAATAACATATTGAAACAAAATACTCTAAATGCAATAGTTTTCAAGTTATAAGTGATTTACTCAACAGTGATAACCTAAAAGTAGCTATTACTCAGCTATGCCATGAGCTACAGGTCTGAAATTTTACTATGTTATAGCTGGCCCAAAAGTAGCTGAATAACATATTTATACTAAATTCTCTAAATGCAATAGTTTTTAAGTTACAAGTGATTTTACTCATGATGGAAGTTACTGAAAAGCCCAAAAGTAGCTATTACTCACTTAGCTATTGAGACAGACACCCAACTTACTCACCATATTGTAGCTATGAAAAAAGTAGCTGAATAACATATTTTAACAAAATGCTCTAAATGCAACACTTTTCAAGTTATAAGTGATTTACTCAACAGTGATAACTTGTAAATGGAATTGGCTATTTTGTATGCTTGTTCGGTGCATTGAAAATTATTCGCAGGCGTACAGGAGCGATAACTTGTAAATGGAAGAGGCTTTCGCGAGATATTATTATGTACATAAAAATGATTTTTGCTCAATATAAAGTAACAAGAGGAGAGTGCCCGTGAACGGGCACTGTGTCAGCTGACTTGAGTGTTTTTGATTTGTGAAGGTGATTAGAGGACAGAATAATTATCAGGAAAAGGGCTGTACAGAAATACAGTAAATGGTAACTGAACAGCAAGTTCGAAAGAAATTCCGAAGCTGACAGAAGAAAAGGATAAAAAAGTTGTGCCCTGTAAATGGTATTATGAAGGAAAATAACAAGGTAATTGTTTAAGTGTAAAAAATAGGTTAAAACATATTTAAAGAAATACTACAAATGCAATATCCTCGTTCGACCTTGAAGAAGGGGTCCAAGGTCAAATCTAACCACACAAATACATTCCCAGCCCATGATTTCCTATGGTTTACCATTCCAAACCTCTAGGACCAATTATAAATGAGTTATAAGCACTTTTAAGCTTGGCTGTCCTCATTTGACCTTGAAGGAAGGGTCCAAAGGTCAAATCTGACCATACCAAAAGATTCCGAGCCAATGATTTCCTATGGGATGGTTTACCATCCCAAATCTCTGTCACCAATAATAAGCGAGTTGTAGGCACTTTCAATTTTCGCTATCCTCATTTGACCTTGAAGGAGGGTTCCAAGGTCAAATCGGACCATATCAACAGATTCACAGCCCATGATTTCCTGTCTGTTTACCATCCCAAACCTCTGGGACCAATAATAAGCGAGTTATAAGCACTTTTAAGTTTGGCTATCCTTGTTTGACCTTGAAGGAGGGGTCATTGAAGGTCAAATCTGACCACACCAAAAGATTCCCACCCCATGATTTCCTACAGGTTGGTTTATCATCCCAAACCTCTAGGATCAATAATAAGGGAGATATAAGCATTTTTCATGACTGACAAAAAACACCTGTGGCGGCCATCTTGTTTCTCAAAATGAGGCCAAAAATATTCCCAGACAACATTTTATGGTTATTAATATATACTGCAAACTTAAGAAAGCTAGCTATAATATTTTTTTTCATCAGAGCAGTAATGGTGAAATCTCTCTCTACACACTGCGGCTATCCAGTGGATACAATGATTTACTCAACAGTGAGAACCTGAAAGTAGCTATTGCTCAGCTATGCCATGACATAGAGGTCTGCAATTTCACTATGTTATAGCTGACCAAAAATTCTGTGAATAACATATTTAACAAATTACTCTAAATGTAATAGTTTTCAAGTTACAACTGATTTACTCAACAGTGAGAACCTCAAAGGAACTATTACTCAGCTATGCAATGAGCTACATGTCTGAAATTTTACTATGTTATAGCTAACCCAAAAGTAGGTGAACAACATATTTAAGCAAACTACTGTAAATGCAATAGTTTTCAAGCTACAACTGATTTACTCGATAGTGAGAACCTGAAAATAGCTATTGCTCCGCTATGCCATGAGCTATAGGTCTGTAATTTCACTATGTTATAGCTGACCCAAAAGTAGGTGAACAACATATTTTAACAAAATACTCCAAATGCAATATTTTTCAAGTTATAGCTGATTTACTCAACAGTCAGTACCTGAGAATAGCTATTGCTCAGTTGTGCCATGAGCTATAGGTCTATAATTTCACTATGTTATAGCTGACCCAAAAGTAGCTGAATAACATATTTGCACAAATTTCTGTAAATGCAATAGTTTTCCAATTATAACGGATTTACTCAACAGTGAGAACTTCAAAGTAGCTATTACTCAGCTATGAAATGAGCCACAGGTCTGAAACTTCACTATGTTATAGCTGACCCCAAAATAGGTGAATAACATATTGAAACAAAATACTCTAAATGCAATAGTTTTCAAGTTATAAGTGATTTACTCAACAGTGATAACCTAAAAGTAGCTATTACTCAGCTATGCCATGAGCTACAGGTCTGAAATTTTACTATGTTATAGCTGGCCCAAAAGTAGCTGAATAACATATTTATACTAAATTCTCTAAATGCAATAGTTTTTAAGTTACAAGTGATTTTACTCATGATGGAAGTTACTGAAAAGCCCAAAAGTAGCTATTACTCACTTAGCTATTGAGACAGACACCCAACTTACTCACCATATTGTAGCTATGAAAAAAGTAGCTGAATAACATATTTTAACAAAATGCTCTAAATGCAACACTTTTCAAGTTATAAGTGATTTACTCAACAGTGATAACCTAAAAGTAGCTATTACTCAGCTATGCCATGAGCTACAGGTCTGAAATTTTACTATGTTATAGCTGACCCAAAAGTAGCTGAATAACATATTTATACGAAATTCTCTAAATGCAATAGTTTTCAAGTTATAAGCGATTTACTCAACAGTGATAACCTAAAAGTAGCTATTACTCAGCTATGCCATGAGCTACAGGTCTGAAATTTCACTATGTTATAGCTGGCCCAAAAGTAGCTGAATAACATATTTATACGAAATTCTCTAAATGCAATAGTTTTTAAGTTACAGGTGATTTTACTCATAATGGAAGTTACTGAAAAGCCCAAAAGTAGCTATTACTCACTTAGCTATTGAGACAGACACCCAACTTACTCACCATATTGTAGCTATGAAAAAAGTAGCTGAACAACATATTTTCACAAAATGCTGTAAATGCAATACTTTTGAAGTTATAAGTGATTTAGTGCATGACTTCATGAATTTTAATGCATTAAAAATTATTAAAAAAATTTATTAAAAAAAAAAGTAAGACAGATCCAGGTCTCATACTCACACAAGAGAATCTACCTCTGGCCTAGTACATATATGCAAGATATGAGAGAAATCCCTGCAATAGTCACTGAGAAAATTGTGATAAAAAGTTGAAATTTTCACACTTTTGGTGGGGGTACCCCCCTTGTAATGTCTCTAGCAAACAGACGAACAGACAGATTTGCATGCCTTGAACAATTTTTCATCCTCGATAGATAAGGTATCTTTTAAAAAAAACAGCATGTCTCTAGGCCTTGTAGTTTTGGAGAAGAAGTTGTTCACGCGGACGCGGACGCCCACGCCGCAGAGTGATGACATAAAAATGTGACATATTTGACAAAATATATACTTTTTTGTCGTTTTGATGAAGTATCAGCCATTAGAAAGCGTAAAATAATAACGTTTTCAATAACCGGTTCCAAAAAAATTCTTTGCGGATTTCATTTTTTCTACCAAAACGAAACGATATTCTGCATACTAGAAAACCGTTAATAACACTAATATAAACCGAAAATGTAATTTAAGTTTCTTAAGTTTTTACATTTGAATTGATTCACACTTACGACGATAAGAAAAAGAAATGCTTAGTTCAAAGAACTCATGTTTTGCTTTGTACAGCATGTTGGGACAATTGTTTCAATAGTTTGGTATACTCAGTACACACTGCATTGAATACATTTTATGATCTACAAATATCAGGTGGCTTTGCTAAATCAAGAAAACAGCTTGCTGAAATGGAGCTGTGGGGTCTGAGTTGTTTGTAGCAAAACCTAGATTGACCTTGGAGCAGGGATGAAGATCAAATGAATAACGGTGTTGGATATCAAAACTTCAATGTTTTTTCAAGCTTCACTATAAATTTAAATGGTTTACATTGTGCATTTCTATATCTGTTAGGTTTAAATGTGCCAAAAATTGAAAAGGTTCTTGGTGGAGTCCGAGTATTGTTCTCTGGTGATAAATCGAAAGACCCAAGATCAAATTTTTGCAATTTAACCAAAGCATGATCAATGTTGTGGTATATGAGCATTGGGCCATAAATGAAAAATATCCAAAAAAACTGACATTCTCAGGATTTTTAAATTAAAGAACAAGGTCAACAAGAAGCAGGCTTCCCATCCTTTCCCATATAGATGCACATACCACACAAGAAAGTTCTAGGTCAAATACTTTTCCAGATATTGAGTTTGATAGGAAATCTAGGAGTGGTGTCCGGAGCTCAAAACCAAGATATCTCAGACCTCTGTCTGGTGATATAATTATGTTGTTCTATATTAAGGATTGTACTTACACTAGTCGAGGTGGTTGTCTGTTCTATAGCACTGCTAGGGGTGCCTACTGTGACTGGCTGGGCTTGTTCTTTGAAAGCATTGGGGTCTGCAGTGATGGACTGAACACCGGGTAATGGCTGGCCTACAAAGACATAAACTCCTTAAAACCCCATCATCAAGTTTTACTGAACCTTTTGCTGGGTTAGCATTGAGGATTAAAATTATTTCTCCATGATCCAAAATACAACAGCTCATGTAATAGCCAGTGGCTCTACTATGTGTAAATGTAGCCTTCGCTTATTTTCACATGCCAAATGAATTGGTTCCACAAGGGGATTATATATATACCAGTATATTACACTTGGCATAAACAAATCAAGAGACTTACACAGTCTTAAATTGTTCATCTAAATACATCTAAAGTATTGTATTTTTTCATCATTTTGGCTCTTATTTATTCAAGTTAATGAAAAAACACTGCAATTTGCAGACTGACCACAAATACTGAGCAAGTAGTAGCTTAAACTGAGAGTTGTTCCTGACTGCCCACTTACCTGGAATGGCAGTGGCTGTGATTGCAGCTGAGTTGGGTGCAGCAGTGGGTGCCTGAGTGGCTATAGCAGCTGTGGCTTGTTGCTGTTGTTGCTGGTAGTCTTCTAATGTTGGCGCAGCCACTGAGAACTGAGGATATGCGGGCGCCATCTGATTCTGCACCATGTGCTACAAGTATAAAAAGCAATAAAACTAAGACATCAAGTGATAACTGGAAATGTCCGTGATTTGATTCTATTACAAGAGAAATTTACTTAAGATAATGTGTAAACAATCTGGGTCAAATGTGAGCATGAAAACCTTTGACAGAAGCAGACAAACAGTTCTCATATTATGCAGACTCCTGCACTTAGGACCTGATTATGAATTGATTATTCAAACTGCTAAAAACCAGTATTTCATTGTATATTGTTTTATGCTCAGCACCATATCTCCTTGTCCTACAGAACTTAAAATGCTTATTTCCCAACATGACTGCACAACTACTGCCTAAGTTCTCAAGTGACTGACATTCCCATAACTGAAAGAAACTGAAGCTCAAGGATGACAATTCATCAATATCCCAGAGGTTCTTTAGCCTTCCACTAGGGATAGGGATAGGACCCAATGACTGATGACTGCCATTATAAGAGTCACTATCTACGAAGTGACTGTGTATCAGGTCCCTTACACATAAGTAAATCACTATGCATCGGGTCCTCCATATTTTACATTGACTTGGGCAACTCACTTACATTCATTTGTGCATAGAACATATGAGGTGATGTGGGATTGCCTAATAATATTTTTTTTCAGAAATAATGCTTGAAGATAAAGCATTTTACTGTTTGTTCACTTAACATGTTTACTGAGACGAAAGACTTGTCCATGTTTTAAATGGATATGGTAAACTAATAAATATTCATGCATGCACAGAAAATATGAGGTCATTGAGCTGTAGTTGGTTTCCAAATATGTCCTATTAATAGTAAAATGCTGCTTTAAAATCATCTGTCACATAACAATGGTCATCTTTTGTGACAAATGCAAATAAACATTTGACCCGACACATATTGTTTCTTGTAGATATCTATGGAGTCTGACACACAGAGAGAATTTTATATGTCTGGGACCTGACACATAGGCTCTCCCTACTATCTATCACATTTTGCTGGGTTTGAACTCACATTCTCTGTGTTCCTGGGAAAATCTATTGCCCACAAAGCCACAGTGGCAGTAAAGTTCATCACACAAAGGATAGGCAATATTTATATTTAAACACATGCACTAAGTGCTTATTACAGTGATTTTAGCATAATAGTGTCATGAAATATGAGTGACAAGCTTCACCAGCTTCACTGGAAGAACAGCGGAAACAGCACCATTTCTTTCATGTAATCGTAAGCTTGCGACTTGAAAAATCTTTAACAATTTAAACAACAAACTTACCATAAAAGGAAGTAGCTGTACAACCATCTTACTTTCAAAAGAACCACATTATGTACATTCCAGAAACAAAATGGACTTCACTAAGAACAAGAAAAAAATCCTAATTATTTCATTAGTTTCCCAATCAAAACTTTGTTTATGTAAAAAGAATCCCAAGAATAAAATATCAAAAGTATTCTGCAGATGTGAAAGTACTCTCTGCTGTGATAAAGGTAGATTTGTGATAAATATTCATGAATAGAAAAAACGACAGTAGATTCTATGCCAACTATGCAATGGTATCCAATGCAAGATTAACAAGCATCAGCCTAATTATATCCTCATTATATGTTCAACAGTGGTAGAGTTTTTTTCTGCAATGCACCATATGTATTTATATCCTTCAGTTACAACATGTGTTTGGAAATGTGCAAATAAACATTAAATCACAGCCCATAAATATGTACATACAGCATCTTTGAAACACACCATCACTCTCTTGGGGCTTACAATACTATACTGATACACAAGCACCATCATTCACTACACATCTGCTGTGTGTAGACTATTACAAACATTATCTGGATGCCATAATCTTGGCAATTATCTTTTGATCTTGCTTTGTAGTGTACTATCCCCAGTGTCTGTTTGTTTGAACACAATATCCTAAGCAAACACCAGACCCCTTGTCACTTCCTTTGGCAGCAGGCAATGTGTACTTGTCCTGTTTAATCACCATAACCCCAGGCATTCCAAGTACACACATCATTAGCATCTCAACCCCTTGCATTGGTGGCACAATACTAGCCTCAAATAAGGCCCACTCAGTTTTAACATTCCACACCATGAAGAAGTCTGGCTCACACCAGTAATGAGATTCCATCATGTTGGTTTAAAACAAAAATTTTCACCTAATCTGCAGAAAACTTCAGACATGTTTATATTGTTATATATTAAAGAGTCCTTGTTTATTGAGAAACTAAATGAACTGTTCAAAGCAAACAAATATTGTAAATCATGACCTCCTTAATGCACACAAATTACACTTGTATCTAATAAACCCCTTTTGAAATATTTATGTAGATATGTTTGACACTGGTGTACCACAAAATCTTCATTTATTGATACAATTAAAACTGAAAAGGTTACTGAAAAGGTAGCCTGTGAGCCAGGCTATTCGTACAAAATGTGCAGTATTTGGTTTCTTTGTGTAGCACTCTCTCTCTGTTCCTTTCTCATCCTCCTTGTCTTGGCTCATCTGTCCCCAATCTGAGTACATAAAGTATTTTGAGACAACAATTCTCCCTCTTTCATGTTAATTATCACAGCAGTATTTGCATGGAAAAGTTACACAAATGACTAATACCTTCATATAACAGACAACTATCACTTTATGTTGCAGATTTTCTCAGTAACAAAATGTCTGAAATAATGGTTTACACAAAGCCCTCTTCAGCAATAGCCAAACAATGAGGAGGGTAAAAGAAATGAGGAATGGCATAAGCAAAAGTCCACCTGACAAAAGCCCTCTTCAGCAAGAGCCACCATAAATATGCCCATCAAGAATTTTGTCCAATGGAATAATGCCCGCAAGTAAGGCCTACACGATTAGCCAAATTTGCTAGCTGGGTAGCATTTGTAACCATTGAATAACCAAATAACTATTTCTGAGGATGAGCATGTTTGAAAAAATACCGAAAACATCACATGGACATGTGTTCCGGCTGTAAATAAACAAAATGGCCAATCGCAAGATACTAGAAAAGCAAAATCTGAACCAGATTTTTGGGTAACTGGCTAATATAATATTTTGATATTTTAAAAATAAAACACAGATAAAGGGGAGATGAAGAAAAGCCCTTACCAGAAGAACTCTGTGGAGAAAAGACCTCAGGAGAAAACCCCTCAAATTTCTCCTGTGGAGAAAACACCTCAGCCAGTATGCAGCCTGTGGAGAAAAGCCTCACTCTTTTTGGGGTCATGTGGAGAAAAGCCCTCAATTTTCTTACAAGCAATCAGTGCCCATGAACGGGCTCTGCATCAGCTGACTGTGTGTTTTGAGTTTCAGAGTAGAAGTGACCGAAGAAAAGGACACAAAAGATGTGCCCTGGAAATGGTATTCAGAAGGAAAGTAAAAAAGTAACAAGGTGTAAAAAGTAGGTAAAAAACATCTTTAAAGAAAATACTGCAAATGCAATAGTTTCTAGCTACAACGGATTTACTTAGCATTTTAAGTAGCTTTTGCTCAGCTATGCAATCAGTCAAAGGGCTTAAATTTTGATATGGTATAGCTCACGCAAAAGTACATGAATAACATATTTAAAGAAATACTGTAAATGAAATAGTTTTCAAGTTACAACTAATTTACTCAACAGTGAGAACCTGAAAGTAGCTATTACTCAGCTATGCATGGAGCTACAGGATAATCCCATTTGACATTAAACATGTGATATGATGGCCTTTTTGTTTTTGAAACTAGGCCAAATTACTATCAGGCCAATTTTCCTAGCCATATATCTTTTGTGCAAATTTGATGAACCTAACTGCAATATTTCAAGTTTTAGAGCAACTTAATGATTTTGAAATAATTGGCTATGGCGGCCATTTTGTTTTTAAACTAAGGCCAAAATTTTTCTCAGGCAAAACATTTTCTCATCCCAAACCTCTAGGACCAATAATAAGCGAGTTATAAGTACTTTTAAGTTTGGCTATCCTCGTTTGACCTCGAAGAAGGGGACCAAGGTCAAATCCGACAACACCAGAAGATTCCCAGCCTATGGTTTCCTATAGGTTGGTTTACCATCCCAAACCTCTAGGACCAATAATAAGCGAGTTATAAGCACTTTTAAGTTTGGCTATCCTCGTTTGACGTTGAAGGAGGTGTCCAAGGTCAAATCTGACCACATCAAAAGATTTGCAGTACATGATTTCCAATAGGTTGCTTTCACATTGCAAACCTCTAGGACCAATAAGGGAGATATCAGCACTTTTAAAGTCTGCTATGTGGGTTACTTTGGCACTCTGTGGATGAGCTTCAATTAAGAGCTTCAAGGTCAAATGCCTGTAAGGTTGTAGAGGACATGTCTATCTGTTATAAATATATCACCTATGAAGGGATTCAACCTTCTACCTATGAGAAACAGCCAGTAGAAAAATGTAGATAATTTACAAAGAAATGCCCGCGGCAGCCATCTTGTTTTTCAGAATGAGGCTAATTTCCATCCCATCGTAGCTTATCCCCCAATGAAGATATCCTGCAAATTTGGTGAACCTAGCTGATGTAATTTTCCTCTTAGAGCGTTAACACCGAAAATCTCTCACGGCGGCGTAGCGAATGCTAAACCTAAGTATCCACCGGAGGCATACAATTACCCATGGACATTCATCCTTCCATAATGTGGCAGTGTCTGGTGGTGAAACAAACATAATCCAATGTATCCACCAAATACAATTATTTAGGTTTGTATTAGCAAACTAATTTAAAAGACACCTTAATACCAGGGGCTAGAGATGAATTTGGAATGGGTGAGGTTTTTTACAGTTTATGGGTTAATGCATGTGCTAAATTATGATACCAATACTTAAAATCTTTCCTGTGAAGTAATGGTTATCAATTTTATTAATTTGTTTATTACACAACCTATAGTGTATGTTTTAGTGAGCTGAGGGCACCACAAACAAGAAAATTAGTTGAGTTCCACCCAATATACCTCAATTTAAGTTGAAGGTTTTTGCCTGAAGGGACTTCTACCTACTTTCACTAAACATCTGGGTGTTTTTCATGGATTTGTAGAATCAATCACTCTCCATTCTCTTGACACCATTAAATAAGGTATATGCAAAGTTTTGAATGGTATCGAATTTGAAAATGTAAATTCATGAAATTTTTTTTTTTTTCAATCAATTTTATATATAATCTTTCAAAAGGGGTCAACATCTTGGGCAAAATACAAGAGAATTTTCAACTAGAAGTTATCGAGCTTTTTGGGAATGTGTGGTGTAACATTCCAATGAATTACAATGTGTTTGGTAGTTCATCAGTGACAAACAAATCAACTGTTCAGAGTATTTTGGTTACAAATTTCAGACCCGCCCTCTCACTTATCTGTAGAATTTGCAAACTTTGTGTTCAATTTTTTTCTGTTATTCCTACCATGGTAGACAATTTCAGGGGCATTGTCAGTCATCACTTCACCAGCTAACTTTTTTGGTTGATGAAGAATTACAAATCTGCTATCTACAGGAAGATACTGGATGGCAAATAAAGTTGCCAACAGCAACATTAAGACAAACAGAGTCCCTTGTGGTTTAGTATTTTCTTGCTACTACAGAAAATTCTGTCACATGGGTAAGCCTTGGCCAAGTGATAGTGCAAGGCAAAAGAAGTCCCATAAGACACTGATTTATGACAAATCTATGATGCAGAAACTTGGAAGGCTTTGCATTGTGTGATCCTATCTTGTCTGTTCATTAATAGTATCATTTTGCCCATTAGATTTCAGAAGGAACAACAACTGTTGTAGAGGCCTCACAGTGTGAAATACTTTACTGATATGTTGATCACTTGACTATTACTACAAAGTGGAAAGAAAATAAAAAGATTTCAAAACAGACAAAAACATTTGTTAGCTTTATGTTTCAATGACTAGAATTCTTACTTTAAGGTCAGACAAATCCTCACAAAGGATGTTGCTAAGAGAAGTGTCACTATGGCAACTAAATGGCCACAATGCATTCAAATGTTTGGCAAAGTACAAAGCAAAAACTACTTCTTTCATTGTAATTTAGAACAGAGGGGACACATAACCAAGTCATAACCCACTTCTGACTCTGGTGAGGCTATACAAGATAAAATACAATTGTGTTTTTTTCTTGACAGTATATAGAGCATCTAATCCTTATTCTTGATCTTGTGACACAAAACAAGGAACATGGTGATTTTCCTCTCTCACAGAAAAGTATTGACAAGGATGGATTTCAGCAGATTCCAATATATACTGGTATGACTAGTGATTCAATTTCATATATCTTATAAATGCTTTGCTACACAAAAAGTTGTAAGGTAATTAAGATACCTATTAAGCAATAATTCAATAGTAGGGTGTGAGAGATCTGGGGTGGATTTCTTAAGGATAAAAATTTAAGTTTGTATATATGTCATGGTAGAAAGTCCAACGGTAGAAAGTCCAACTGGAGTTTCTGCCAACATAAACTTGGTAGAAAGTCCAATCTTGGAGATTTGAGTATTACCCTGGGATCCGAAATCGAATAAACCTGGTAGATAGTCCAATCTAGATGAGGAGACAGTATTACAAGCTTTATATGCTGAGACCAACTGGGCAGTTGTCACAAAAATTGCTGCTGCAGAAGCAGGTCTTAATAGGTCAACTAAATGCCATGTTTTAAGTGACTGCTGTTAAAATTAAATTGGCTAAAACTGTACTTTCCTTGAAAAATGGTGATAGCATTTGATGCTGATTGTAAAAATTCTTGAAATAGACTGAACATTTCAGTTTCTGTCATGTTTAATTATGTTAAATCTGTGTTACAGTAAAATATTTTCATTAATATGCATTTTCTTCATTTAGGAAAGTTGCACATTGCTTAGATGACATATTTATATTTATAGAAGACCCACTGGTTTTGTTTCAGCTGGACTTTCTTTCAAGCTTATGTTGAGTTTCTACAAAGATTACATTCTGGTACACAGAGCAATACCCAAATCTCTGAGATTAAAATATTAAACAAGTTTATTAAATTTCGGACTCCTGAGAAATACCAAAATCTCCTAGATTGGACTTTCTACAAGTAGAAACTCTGATAAGTTTATAACATTTTGGACCCCTGAGCAATACCCAAATCTCCTAGATTGGACTTTCTACCAGTAGAAACTCTAAATGGACTTTCTACCAAGTTTATGTTGGTAGGAAGTCTAATTGGACTTTCTACTGGTAGAAACTCCAATTGGACTTTCTACCGGTAGAATTTGGACTTTCTACCATTACATACACATGTAGAAGTAGAATTTAAAGATACTAATTTAGAAATAGATGGACCTGGAGATGTTTAGTTTCAATGATTTCCTTTTTGCCTAAGCTGTTTTCCAAAAGGTTTTTGTCTGACTACCAGAACCTGGTAAGATATCTGTACAGCTTCACAAAAAAGAGAATATTGAGAGTCTGTGATACTTGAAACTAAAAGCCTTCTAATGGAATGTTTATCTTACACTGTTAAGATTAACTCACACAATCTCAAGAGGATGAAATAAACCCTTGTTAATCCACAGCACTGCTCCCATCTCAATAGATAAGAATAATAAACTAGAATAGTTTCATGATATATCAGAGTTACCTTATCTTCCCCAACTTGGCTTGTTTATCTTCTTTACATTAACTATAGATCTGGTCAATAATCCATCCTTTTTTTTTAATTTCCAAAAAATCTTTCAGTTTACAGGATCTCTATTACTTGGTCACTTACTCAATTGTTGATTGTATTTTTTGCCACTGCACAAGACTTAAAATGATGATGAAATCAGTTAAATAGTAAAGTGAGAAATTTAGTTATAAATAGCTTTTAAGTTGACTGTCTAGATGTCAAAAGCTATACACTGCTCAAATGGAACAATTTTAGAAGGTCAGATTCTGAAAATGTGTATAGAACATGTGAAATGATCCAAGCATCCACTGAATTCAAAGATTTAATAAAACTGCCTCGTCAGTATTCTTTGGGCACAACAGAGACTTTGGATCATATCTAGATGTAATCAGTTACCACACTTTCTCTGCAGTACGGGTGATAATGCGAGTATATGAAACCATTAGCTTTCCATGCACCACAGATAACCCAACAATAAACCATATCCTGCAACTCTTGCCAGTAAATGTTCTAGTTTAAAATTATAGATGATATTCATAATTCTTATTGGATGTTTATAGTGCTTAATCTCCCTTGAACATAGGGGACTCTAAGAAACAATACTACCATAACAGTCAACCAACTGCAGTATGCAGGGAGAGAAAAGAGGTTGCCTGAGTGAATGAACGAATATTTTTTCTATATTCTGCTTCAAAATTATAAAACTATTCAAAGCTTTACTAACAAAGATCTACAATACAGCAATTTTGAAGTAACATAAAGCTTAATATCAACATGGGGGTCCTCAGTGGCCTAGCAAGTGTGTCACATCTGTGTTGGTTTGACTCCCACAAGTGTCAATGCTTTGGACCTGTCCCAATATGACCCTGGCTGTTGAACTGGATATAAAACCCCAACTTTGACCTTTGGCCATGCATTGCCCCCAATTTTGTATTCGTATCTGGCTTATGGTCTTGTTTATATAATTTTAATTGGCCAGTATGAGAATATAGACTGTATATGTAATGGGTGGCAGATTCCATGCACTTTAGGGTCATCAGTGGCCCAGTGGCTTAGCAGGTTTGGCATCTAATCATAGGCTGTTACCTCTGTGTTGGTTTGACTCCCACAAGTGACATTGCTGAGGACCAGCCCAATATGGCCCTGGATGTTGAACTGGATATAAAACAGCAACTCTGACCTTATATGACTAGTGTGTTAATATTTCACTAAATATACTCAGTAAAAATGACTACAAATACCAAACACTTATATTACACACGTCTGATAATCATTTAACACTCGCTTAATGGCTAAAAAACTGTGTTCATACAACCCAACAAATACAAAATAACAGGTTTCCCTGCACTTTAGAAACTAGAGAATACCTGAGAATACAATGTATTTCAAAATGTAAGAATATATACTTAGTTTCTTTAAAACAACTCTTCTCGGAATAACTACCATGTCTTAATATGATGAAACCCAATTTGACCTACCTGAGGCTGGTGGTATATAATAGGCATCATTTTAACTTCTGAAGATTATAAACTCATCCCTTCTCAAAGGTTTGTTCAAATTGTTTTCAACTAATCCACTTTCTTCACACAAGATCTTATCAGAAAAGGTGTACAAAGTACTGCCAAAAAATTTCCCTAAAACAGCCCTTACAAAATTTAACTATAATTCTGTGGATACATATTCTGTTGCTTTTTTTCAGACTAAATTTGGTGCTTCAACAGAGTGTACAAATTGTAGCTAAGTTGGCTTCAATCCGTTAAACTTTTACTTCTGTAATAACAAAATGTGCATCCTACACTTCTCTGCCTCTGGTGTACTTTGAACTAGTACTATACAAACAATACACTTTTCAACAGCCAAAAGTATTTTAACCACTAGCAGTGTATTTTTTATTTATCCTCCCCACTCTTTCAGTGTTTTTCTGGCTCTCTTCTGGAAAGAACACACAGCTGGATAGGAACATATACACAGTCAAAGTTCTGTGCAAGGAAGCTACACAGTTGTGTGTATGTGTGAAACAATGGTTACCCTATCTAGTGTACACAGCATTCCAATGAGATAGCATCCACATGGGAACTGCTTCACTTTTCCACTCAAACAAGTTCTCATTGACTCCTATTCTTACTTAATCTACTCACAATCTACCTTAAAATTTATAAATAAAAATAACTCATCTTTTGGTAAATGTGAAACAAAAAGAAACAAAAGTAGAGAAAATTATTTTTATATTTAACATCCAAAATATGGATACAGAAATAAGTGATCACAAAGTGTTTCAGATCACATAAGAAACACAAAGTGAACTTAATGTGAAATACAGCTGTTTCTATACAATGCCAGATGCCAAATGGCCTTCTTCCAAAAATATCAAATCAGAACTGTTCTAATAGTTGAGCTGGTACCTTTGGCTGTAATAGAGGCTGCTATAAATTGGGCAAAATACCATGTTGCTGTTGAGGAAAGTGGAAAGAATCACTGCATGAAATGTTTATGCAGCTTTCATAGCATCACTGTAAGGACTTCATATGAACAAATATTCATAAAGCTCACATGTAAATGTCTGGTGACATTTCAGTGAATTTTAGCTTAACGTTTGGAAATAAGTGGTACTTTGGATCTCTGAAAATAATAAGAAAGTTTATATGCATTTATTAGTAAAATCTGTAAAGTTATGGATGTAGATTGTTGGAAACCAAACCACTTCCCAAACCAAGTGAACAGCAAACAAGGAGTGTTGTGCAAAAATTAATTGAGATTTTTTTTTTTTTAAATTTTACAAATAACTTCTGGAGAAATACGTCTCTGGTATTGTCATGAAAGCCCACAATAGACACTTACAAGATATTGGTCGTCCCTTATGACAATTGCACCTCTGGTCATAAAGTAGCCTTGGTGAGATGTAAATTTAAGAATTGCAAAAATCCTGATATAATGATAATTAAAATGATATTGTGCTTTTACAATACATTTATCTGGAAGTGTAACCAGATGGTATTAAACATGTAAACCCTTAAATGAGTGCAGTAAATTACTTAAAACAATACTAAGTTAAGCTTGTAACAACAATTTACTAAATATTAACCGCTTACGGTAACAGTAAAAGTGATGTAGACCATACTCACTCCAAAAAGACTGTAAACCATGGTTTCTACCATAATTATCTAGCAAGTAGTCCTTTTCAGAAGGAGGAAAATAATGTATGTGCAGGCTTTGGCAATCTCAAAAGTTTTTAGTTAAATTTATGCCAGTAAACTATTTCCATCCATGAAAATATACAAGAGAAGCACAAATGATAAACACAAAAGGTTTTAAAGACATCCATTCTGACCCTCCATTCCAACCAACTTGTACGCATTTCCGGGATATCCTACTTCTGACAGTCAGGGTTGCCTGCAATTATAGGAGGGGCTCAACCCCATAAAGGAACCCCCTTTCTCCCTGCTCCTTTTTACCCAAAAATCAATTCCAACAAATTGTTGCAAGCAGGGCGAGTAGTTAGAGTGAATTATTTACATCACTGAAGCTGGACAAAACTGACTTTAAAGTATCTCTTTAGATATTATTTTAACATGTCAGTTTTTATGTAATAAAATTTTATTCTTTCAACTGCTTACTGTGATAATGGTATTTTTGTGTCATATATTTTATAGACTGTAGAAAAAAGTACCAAAATTTCCGATATTGGGCAGAACTAATTTTTAATCATGCTTAATTTCCATCAAATATACCAAGCTCAAAACTTTGACCTTTCAAGTGTGATAGAAAACATATCAAGTAAATAACCAGGGCATGAATTATTTAGTAATGTCTCGATGATCTAAAGTGTGATTAACACAGAACAATATATTTACACTTAGCTGGTTAATATGGCACAAGCACAGCAGCCTTGTCCACATGCCATAAATAGAACTGTAGCCTTTACCCCCTTGATAATCAGCCTTTAATTGGGAACATGAGAGATATTGATTATTTTCAGAAAGCAGGGTGTTATGGGGTAATCCATTATGATAGCACAGTCAGCTTATCTACAAACTGTCTTGCCAGTTGCCCATCTCACAACATGGCCTTTCAAATGTCTACCAACTGGTCCAGGGGGATTTTCAAATGCTAATTTTGGCTTCATATTCACTGCATGTTTACTGCATTTGCCCACAACACAAGTGGACACTTGATCATGTAAACAAAACAGAAGTATGAACAACAAGAATATAAAATCACTGACTTCAATTACTTAAAGGAAATTGTATTTGTAATTTTGAGAAAATTATTTTAGCTATTTCCAACATTTTATATAAAAACCGTTTGGTTAGAAACCTTAGGTGACAGGGCTGAGGGATTAAATTGTATTTTAAATATAATGTTGAGGTAATTATACTCAAATATATGTAGCCGGGGTACGTCAATTTCGCCCCCAAAATATTTTAGGTATCACTTTCGCCCCCAGCAATTTTGCCTCTATTATAAAGTAGGACATTTCGTCCCCAAAATATATTTTTTTCTGACATGCATATTTACTAAGACACAGAGTGACAGTATATATGACTCAACAAAGAAACAAATGAAACTAGATTGGGCCAACTCGGCGCCAACATATCCCCAGACAGGTCATCACTCACGCCACAGGTTTTGATCCGGAATTTTTTAAAACATAATTACCCATTATTATATGAACTTCAGCACATCAATCTACTCTGTTTATATCTCCCCAAGGAAGATGGTGTATCCCCAGACGCCGAATACATACCTCAAATTATATTTTCAATCTTCCTGCAATGATAACTCTAAACCTATTTTCAAAGTATTTAAATGATTGATGATTGAATGTCCATTCTAAAATAATAATCCCAAAAGAGCATATCTGTTTCTATATTTGTTGACAAATAAAATATTATTTTTAACTCAACTCATCATATTTTTCAATCTTCCTTCAAAGTATTTAAATGATTGATGATTCAATGTCCATTCTAAAATTCATAATCCCAAAAGCGCATATCTGTTTCTATATTTGTTCAGAAATAAAATACTATTTAAAAAAAAATTATTTATATTATTATTTTATTATATTATTTTTAGAATTTGCAAATTGTTTTCAGTTATTCATTTCCTCTATACCTATATATGTGGTCCATATATATGCAACCTAAATATGTGACACAATCTCAGTTCTGACTCCGCTTTGTGTTATATGTAATGAAGCCCACCACCTCCCACCCCCACCCCTCTCCCCTTCTCCACACCTCTCTCACTATTACACAAGATCTGCAACCCCATTGAGTTCTTTGTTTCTCATCTGATATCACTAAATACCTTTGTTTATTTAGTGTCACTCAATATAGCTGGAGGTCCCAGAGGTGGGTGGGGGGAATCCGGGTGGGGGATGTGGGTTGAGCATAAATGGTAAACAAACAATCTATATAAAAGGGGTACTCAAATACAAAAAGAATTGAGAATTTTAAGTATGTGATTATCAACTGAAATGAGTTCATAACTGTAGGAGCTGTGCCAAAATTAACTGAGGCAAGTTGAATAAAACTGGGCTAGTTGAGGGTTAAAAATCCCCTAGTTTTACTACATAAGGATATAATTTCATTAATATTGGGACTTAAAGCTCACTTAAAGTGTCCATTTTGTCTACTTGAATATGTTTAACCAGTTTCATTTTAAAAAGTGAAAAACTCAGCAAGCAGAGGTATAACACACAAAAATAAGTTCTTAAAAGACTAAGATAGCCATAACATTATTAATATTCAAAATTTAAATAGACAGGCATTTCCTTTTAAAAATTCAAAGATTTCAGCTCTATAACCCACATAGTTTGACAGTTACTGGGCTTTAAAGTGGCATAATATCCATAAATTGGGTTTCTGTGGGCATTTTACAATTGTTAAAGAGACCTTAGCAATTAAACTACAGATCTGAAACTTTTTGGGGGACATACATAACAAACAAAAATTATATATAATACAGTTTAAGACTTGTCACACTAAGCATTTCCAAATAACAGGGCAAAATACGGAAAAAATGTCAAAAAAGGCACTTGGGCGAGTGTCTATGGCCCTCATACACAGGTTAAATGTCTACTAAAAACCTTGATTTTCGGCATATGTAAAAAGGACATAATAATGCATTCCCAGATGGGATTTCAGCTCCATCAATCACATAGTTTAACAGTTACAGGGCTTAAAGGTGGTAAAAAGTCCAAATATTGGGTCATTGTGGGCCTTTTAGAGATCTCGATGTGGCTTTCAAATTAAAGCTTCAGACTTAAAATTTGTTACATACTAAGATTACACATAGAATATGTATCTAATAAAGTTTGAAACTTCTCAGACTTACCATTTCCAAGTTACAGGGAAAAATATGTGAAAAATGTCTTAAAAGGGTCACTCAGGTGGGTGTTTAAGGTCCTCATACACAGGTTAAATGTCTACTTGAAGCCTTGATTTTTGGCACATGTAAAAAAAACATAATAATGTATTCCCAGATGAGATTTCAGCTCTATCAGTCACATAGTTTAACAGTCACAGGCCTTAAAATTGGCAAAAAGTCCAAATACTGGGTCTTTATGGGGCCTTCTAGAGACCTAAATGTGGCCTTCAAATTAAAGCTTCAGACTTAAAATTTGTCACATACTAAGATTACACATAGAATATGCATCTAATACAGTTTGAAACTTCTTAGACTTACCATTTCCAAGTTACAGGGAAAAATATGTGAAAAATGTCTAAAAATGGTCACTCGGGTGGGGATTTATGGTCCTCATACACAGGTTAAATGTCTTCTTAAAGCCTTAATTTTTGGCACATATAAAAATAACATACTAATATCTTCTCAGATAGGATTTGAGCTCTATCAGTCACATAGTTTGACAGTCACAGGGCTTAAAAGTAGCAAAAAGTCCAAATATTGGGTCTTTGGGAGCCTTTTAGAGACCTCAATTTGACCTTCAAAATTAAAGCTTCAGACTTAAAATCTGTTACATACTAAGATTACACACAGAATATATATCTAATACAGTTTGAAACTTCTCAGACTTACCATTTCCAAGTTACAGGGAAAAAGATGTGAAAAATGTCTTATAAGGGTCACTCGGGTGGGTGTTTATGGTCCTGATACACAGGTTAACTGTCTATTAAAGGCCTAAATGTTGGGGCACATATAAGAAAACACATAGATATATTCCCAGATGATATTTAACTTAGATGAGAGACATAGTTTGAAAGCTACAGTGCTTGAAAGTGGCAAAAAGTGCATAAATTGGGTCTTTGTGGGCACTTTTGAGACCTTAAGTTGACCCCTTTGGGTAAACCTACAGCCCTAAAATTTTCTACAGACAAGGATTACATATCAAAGTTATACCTAGCGCAGTTTGAGACTCATCAGAATTATCACTTCCAAATTATAGGGCAAAATATGTGTAAAGTATAGCAAAAAATCCCTAAGTGGGGGTATTTATGGGCCTCAAACACAATTTTCTCCTCAACTTAAAGTCATGATTTTCGGCACATGTACTAAGAACATATTAATGTGTTGTCAGGTAAAATTTCAGCCAGCTGAGCATCATAGTTTGTGACCTACAGGGCTCTAAGTGGCCAAAAGTGCAATTTCTGACCTTAAGGTGGCCATAAGTTCTTTTTTACTGGGAGTTTAAGGTCACCTTAAAATAGGGATCTTCCTTTGGGCACCCTTAACATGTGTACCAAGTTTGAAAAAAAAATATTAATTTGTTTTTGAGTTATCGCGTCCACAAGGAAATTTCTACGGCGGCGGCGGCGGCGGCGCGACGGACCTGAATCCAATATATCCCCGACTTTCGTCTGGGGATATAATAATTAAACCATTAAAAGTGAAAATATACATTTTATTAACACATATAAAACATGTACACAAAGGAATCAAAAGTTCTTTGGTGGGATTTTTGGAGGGATTGGACATAACTGTAGCAGTCAATTCCAATTAGGGGGAACCTGAATTTGTAAGGAGGGAAACAGGAGAATAAATGGCAAACATTCTTTAGTAATCTTTAGTAATTTATACAGGTGTGAATTAAAATAGACTTATGCTTTAATCTATACTCAGGCTTTTAACTTAGTAAGGTGTTATGCATCACAATTACCAAAAATATTTTGGGGCGAAATGTCCTACTTTAAAATGGGGGCAAAATTGATGCCCAAATTATTTTGGTTAACAAAACTGATGGGGGCGAAATTGCTGGGGGTGAAATTGAAGTAAACCTAGTAGCCAGTCCCTTATACACTATATCCATACATGCACGAAACAAATATTATTACTGTAAGTAGATAAGGAATTTAGTGAAATTACTGTTCAACTGATGCAATAAAATAAAAGCATAGCAGTATTATGTCTTTTTATGGTAGAAAGTTCATCTGAATTTCCACCAGTTTAAACTTGGTAGACAGTTTTTACCGGGTAATTTTACTTTTCATTATTCTTATTTAAATGCTGCTCACTAGTGCTGGGACAATATTTGCAAACTTTGGTATTATTGCTCGCTGGCTCATTGCTGTTCAATGATCGGTAAAATATTACAACCGATATATGTTAAACTCCTTTCTTTGTAGCCTTTTGGTTTTAATAAAACACTTAAGCAGAATATTTTGTTAAAATCTGAAACATTCATCTGTGAAAAAAATCACAAAACTAGGTGTAAATGAAAAAAAAAATTACAAAAAAACAGAAAACACCTTAGTATTTTCCCACAGTTGAGAAGGTAATTATAAAAACAGCCAAGCACAAGCAAGGATACATCAAGCATGGTCTGTTACTGAGTGAGACATCTGTAAATAGCTCTTGGGTTATATTTAATATATTGATTTTGTCTCGTTCCGGCTTACAGATTTGAATCCATGATCGGAAACGTTCTAAGTTTGTTCACAAATTTCCAGTACGAACATCAACAAGTAAAATCATGGCGATCTCCAAGCGCTACTGCTCATGCAACTAAAAACAACTGTGATTTTTGATCCCTAATGAATTTTAATATTAATATTCAACTTATCAAAATTGATCTATAAAACTGAATTATTTGACCACAGAGTCACATAATTAAATGTTTAAAACTTTTATTGGACATTTCAATTTACTTTATTATGTTTCTAAATTTTCTCCAAATTTTATCAGATTGGACATTATGCCATGACATATACAACTAATGTGAAATAATCAATGTGAATGTGTCCCACATGGATCAGTTCAGTCCCATACAGAATTGCCCAAAAGTAACATTTTACAAATGAGAATTTGTTGTGTGACAGGCAGTTTAAATCTTACCATGCCAGAGGCAGACTCAGGGGCCACTGAATATCCAGGCTGTGGTATCCATACCATTGTGGTAGCCATTTTGAAAATATTTTATGACAGTTTCCTAATGCTGTGATGTAATTTTCTGTTCTTATAAATTTACAACCACATTCCTATTTATAAAATATGAAAATGGATCATCATCCCAATCATATACTGATGACCTCAATGAACATACAGTATAATATCTACTCAAAGTTGAAACAAACAGTTTTTATAGACCTAAATACAGCTTCAATATAATGGTTCACCAAACAAACTTGTGCTGTTGTCTCAAGTCTAGATACTCTTTACACTGTTCACTTCTCTAAATTCAGACTTCAGTGCATAACCTAAGCTTTTTACAAGTAATCAACAACATCCTGCTTGAGCCTGAATATATACATATCCTTGTGTATCAACATCCAACCTCCTTCCTCAGCTGTCAGCTGCCAATCATACAACAAACTACATGTGCACGTCTGTGTCTGATCCATCATTTCTTAACTGCTCTTTGTTTTCATGTTCAGAAAATGAGCACAACCATAAAAAATTTCTAAAATTCAAGTACATAATATTATTCTGAGAAATAAAATTCACATAGAAATAACCTGAAGAATTCATAACTGAAGAATCGGACTGACCAGGAGAGTTTCTATTTGCAGTATAAGTGTAAATCAGTAGTAAGTTTTTCATCATTACATGGATCTTTAAGATGTGAAAACTTCTAAAGCAGTACTTTAGGTTGCTGCAGATGTCAGAATAACATCATTCTTATGTCCAGTGGTCCCACATCAGAAATTTTTCATCACAACTAGTGGTGGTCGACTTTGAAGTCAAGACTCGTACTACAATCCAAGTCATCATACTGCCTAGTTTCATCACCAATGTCCGCCCTCTGTCTTCCTATCATAGCTAATTTGTTCATCTATTGAAAAAAATTGTCATTTGTCAGTACACTGACTTCTGTTCTTGTATTATCACCTCTTTCTGTAGTAAACATGTCAAGCATATAATCATCTGTCTTCATGTCAGTCACCATAATTTTTAACATAATTTCTGAAGATCTGTTACCGGACACCTGCAGGTGACAATGAGTCCACAAATCTTGAAAATGTACAGTATATATATACATATGCGGATTAATCTTAATAGGTCATTAATTGTCTTATCACAGTCTTCTTCTGTCATCAACAGTCTTCCAACTATGGCAGGTCTCTGTATAATTACACAACAGAAGATAAGGTGACTATGCAAAATTTGGCTTAAATCCCAGCATTAACATCATGGAGTGGTGACAGGTCTTGAGGACAGACCATGTGAACCCATTTTCCTGACCAAGTTATGCAAGTGAGAAAGATTGCTATTTGTGGCTTGTTTTTTGGTTATCACCAGTATAGCCACAGTATAGTCTTGTATGTGGGACATGGGCAATAGATTGAGCTTCATGCTTATGACCAACACAAAACGTTTCTAACAATCACAGTTTACCTACTCAGTTTTAAGGGTAGACAGGTACATGGAAAATTTGGAATGCTTCTCAACGGTTCAATACTTTTATTTGAAACAGTATAAAAATGCTTAATTACAGTTTGCAAAGATATGTAATGGAATAATAACAGATTCCTAAAATGGTTTGATATTCACTGACCATTTTTCTGCCAGTTAAAATTTTATGAACTTATATTTATAGGAATATATAGATCAGTTTAGAAAGGCTACAAAACCACAGAATTGTAATCAGTATTGTAAATAGTACCAAGTAGCCTTGCTTAAGACTCAAACTTGTACCAAAAATTACTTTTCAAACACGTACACAAAGATTTAGTTTTCATAAGGCATTTGCATCGGCATAATATATTGTTGGGGATTTTTTTCTCTTTTCTTTGAGTGAAAAGTCTCTTGTTTTGCGCCTTAGGACATGACAACACAGTTTCAAAAGAAAGACTAAAAGTTTCTAACTATCTTTTAATTATACTTTTTTTACACATGTTCATGTACAAATATTTACAAGATGTTCTCACAACACTATGTTTCACATTTCAACTCAGAGACCTATTCTCTGCTCACACTCCTCTAGTCAGATACCCATTCTACACTCAATGTACACTCTCCATGTTCTCACTTCTCAAGTAAGAAACCCATTGTACACTATTGTACACTTCATTGTTCTAACTTCTCAAGTCAGAAACATAATGTACACTCCCCATTGGAATACTCTGCCTTATATAGGCAAATTTGACGGCCAGACCGCATTTGGTATTTACGGCCTGGCCGCAACTTACGGACACAACAATACCAACCAAGCTTTACAACCCTGTTGCAACACACACACCATACACTGCGGCTACGGCTGATCTACGGTTACGGCCAGTCTACGGTTACGGTCAATCTACGGTTGCGGCCACTCTACGGTTGCGGCCAATCTACGGTTACGGCCAATATACGGCTACGGCCAATCTACGGTTACGGTCAATCTACGGTTGCGGCCACTCTACGGTTGCGGCCAATATACGGCTACGGCCAATCTACGGTTACGGTCAATCTACGGTTGCGGCCACTCTATTTTGTTACTACGGCCTCTCTACCCATTACAGTTACAGTTATGCTATATTTAGACTATATGCATTTTCAGAGTGCAACTTTGGTTCAACAGTTTATCTTCAGTGAAATAGCCTGTCATAGTCTATAATTACATTATTCTAAAAATAAAAATTCACAACAATATTCCCCACCAGTATGCTTACTCCTGGAAGCATGTTAACTCATTAGAAAAAATAAGAGAACTGCACAGATTTAAAGTAATTACTAAATTGAAAGGTTTTTCTCTCAGTTTTCAATTAAACAAAAACATTAACAATGAGAGAACTTGCATTTAAATCGATTGCTAACTTTAATGTCCACCTTTCAGTTTTTACTTGAACTAAAACATTAAACATAACAGAACTTATATTTAAATTAAATGTCCACCTCTCAGTTTTTCAATTCAACTAAAATTATTTATACCAAACAACATAATATTTTTCAGATGAGTTCATGAAAAATACACATAAAATTAATAATTTGTCCTTCAGTACCTGGAGCATCTATGCATCCTTGAGCTGATATGGAGATTGATACATTTTCCCAGGAACCGTACCCGTACGGTTGAACCCGTAACCGTATGGGGCCAAGATCTAGTGACCTTATTTCCAGACCTTCTTAAGTTCCCACTCATATTAATAGAACATAAATCTGTCAGGTTTCTGCTTCTGTCTTCCACTTCTCCTTGGTAACTGTTTATCTGACAGCTGTTTATCAACTTTCATATCCCCATTACAGTGTTTGACAGTTGACCTCTTTAACCCTGTAACATTCTTTTAGAATTTATCTCCCTGTTGGGGCAACTTGAGAACATTTTTAATATCTGAGTCAGTGTTTTTCTTCAATTTAACTGTCATCTCTGGAACAATTTCACTGGTGTAAGGCTTTAATCTATCAAAATGCAGTATTGATTTACTTTGAAGCAATGTTTTTATTTCAAACACTACATCACTAAGTTTTCTTACAATCACACATGGACCCTTCCAAATTTGTGACATTAATTTGTGACTTTTTCCTACAGTTCTAGTATTATCACGGTAGTATACTAAGTCACCTACTTTGTATGTTTTTAAACTAATTCTTGGATCACAGTCTTTCTTTGGAGAATTTATGTCACATGTATTTACCCTTCTGTTGGACTTTCTTGCTCCACACACAGTACAATTACGAATCCAAAGTTTAACACTATCTTTCAGTCTGTACCAATAAAACTTCTGCTTTATTTTATTAGTGGTCTTTTACACACCCAAGTGTCCTGCAATCAAGTTGCAGTTCAAGGATTTCAGTACTGCATCTTGCAGTGATTTTGGCACCACGAGTTGGAGACACGGGGGAGTCTTCTTTTTCACACTGTGCCACTTGCTATATAAGACACCATTATCCAGTACAAGCTGATCCCACTGCAACCACAGATTCCTAACTGTGGGACTTTCAACTGCCACTTGATCCCTGATTGGTTTTCCATCCTCTAACTCTAACCATGTGAGTAAGTGGGCTAAATCTGGATCATCGAGTTGTAATTTTCTCAAGTCAGTTCTAGTATACTGACTTAACCATGCGTCATTCACTACTGGTAGCTGTGCCCCAGTTCCAGATGAATCTTTACACTGAAATCTATTACTCTCTTCTTTAGTTTGTTCACATTCACCAGTCATCCTTTCATTTGACCTGGCTGCTTGAGTAGTCCTGGCTCTGTATAACCTCTGCCATCTTGATTCCCCACCAGGCTTGTTCCGTACCTGGTGCTTTTTACCCATGAAACAACCAGTGCAGCTTTTAAACCACACTAACAGTGACAGACACAAGCCAATGAACAGGAGAAATTTACAGGTTAAAAGGCGTCCGAATCGGCTGTGGACAGGATGCACTTGATTCCTGATATTAACCCTCCTGGCCATTAGTGGCACAACATCATCCACTTCCTGAAATGATGACCACTGTTCATGTTTCCTCTGACACACATCACATCCTCCGCATGGCAGGTCACACAGAACTGTCTTTCCATCATAACACATACACTCTGTCGGGTCACAGGGAACCCTAGACAGACTGCCTGCATTGTGAGCGAAAAGGAAATCCATTCCAAGCAAACCTTCCTCTTCTATGGGTGCTATCAAAACATGCCACATGTACGTCTGACGTCCTGCACAAAATGATATATCAGCTACCCCGGCCACCTGAACTAAACCTTTGTCAGCCACCTCCAGTTTAACATTACATTCTGTTTTAACCATTTTTGGCCTCACATTCTCTGGGATTCTCTCAAACAGTTTCTGTGACATGATGGTCACTTCCGCTCCCGTGTCAATTAAGAATTTAGTCTTTACTTCACCAATACACATTGGTAGATACACAGATATACCTCCTAACACTGACTGTCTACTGATTCTAATTATGTACAGATCAGACTGGACCAAACCCGGGCCGCTGGATCCGGTCCTCCCTAGTTTTCCGACTTTTCTGCATTTTGTTTCAGTGGACATTCTCTAGCATAATGTCCTTTCTCATGACAGCTGTAGCATTCAACATCTGCTCTATTTCGTGGACGTTGCACAGACTTCTTTCTCATGCCTTTCAGAATGGATTCAATCTTACCAAACTTTTCCTCAAACACATTTGTTAGCTGATCTCCAAATTTGGCCATTTCCTGGTGGGTTACAAACTTTGGAGTGGTGTCTTCTGTGGCAACTGTTGCTCGGGCACGTGGTGGCCTTCCAAGGTCATCTCTCAGACTACTGTAAGTTTCCCAAGCAGTACGGGCCTCTTCTAGAGTTTGGGGGTCTTTCATTCCCACTGCAACAGCTGTGTTTTGGTCTGGTAGACCTTTGAGAAAGTGTCGCACCCCAATGGTCTCCCTGGTCCGATCGTCAGCTGTTGGGTAGCTCTTCAGTACTAGCCGTCTTATATCAGCCAAGAACTCTGACACCTTCTCCCGCGGTTGAAGTTTCCTTGCCTCTAATTGAGCCAGATAAGATGTCACAGGACTTCTGTCCTTGAATCGAACCTCCAGTGCAGCCACTAAGACATCAAATGACTGGAGTGCCTCATTTGGGAGATAACCGAATGCATACTCAGAAGCTTCGTCACGGAGGCTATTTGTTAGCCGAAATAACTTTTGCTCTTGGCTCCACCCACAGGAAGCACTCAGCGAAATAAAAGGCTTTATGAAGCCATCCCATGATGACTTCCCATCAAACAACATTTGGCGTGGTAATGGGACTTCACTGGAAACCCGAGATGGCGCCCCACGAGATGATCTCTGAAAGACACTATGAGATGAGTCCCTTGGCAGTTGCTGGACATGTGGTGTTCCATGCATCATTGGAGACACAGGAGGGGAGATACCTTGTTGATGTATCTGGTTCCGTATATTAAACGACTGGCCCTGTGCCATAATTGCGGCCCGTCTGGCTGCCTCTGCCTCCCTGGACTTCTCTAGTAGTTCATCAGAAAGCCGGGCGTTGTCGCGAGTACACCTCTCCAGGTGCTCATAGTTCTGCGAAAGTTTTCGCCGTAACTCTGTTACTTTCTCTCTTTGATCTTCTGCTGTTGCTTCATATTCTCTTGCTCTCTCGAGGATCCGTTCACGATCTTCTTCGGCAGTCAGCACCCTTTCCTGAGCCTCTCGGGCAACTGCCCGGGCCTCTTCAAGCTGAAGCTGTAGAGTCTCGAGCTGTTCTCTGCAACTAGTTTCATCTTCTGAAGGTTCTGTTGCGCTTGACTTGGTAGTATCTTTCTTAGGTGGCATTTTGTTTTTACAAATATAGTTCTGTTCCACCTTTATTCTTAACACAGCTTACAAACAACACAAGAGGGTCTTTTCTCCAGTAACGTGTGCAAGTCCAAATCCCACTTCTGATACCATTTGTTGGGGATTTTTTTCTCTTTTCTTTGAGTGAAAAGTCTCTTGTTTTGCGCCTTAGGACATGACAACACAGTTTCAAAAGAAAGACTAAAAGTTTCTAACTATCTTTTAATTCTACTTTTTTTACACATGTTCATGTACAAATATTTACAAGATGTTCTCACAACACTATGTTTCACATTTCAACTCAGAGACCTATTCTCTGCTCACACTCCTCTAGTCAGATACCCATTCTACACTCAATGTACACTCTCCATGTTCTCACTTCTCAAGTAAGAAACCCATTGTACACTATTGTACACTTCATTGTTCTAACTTCTCAAGTCAGAAACATAATGTACACTCCCCATTGGAATACTCTGCCTTATATAGGCAAATTTGACGGCCAGACCGCATTTGGTATTTACGGCCTGGCCGCAACTTACGGACACAACAATACCAACCAAGCTTTACAACCCTGTTGCAACACACACACCATACACTGCGGCTACGGCTGATCTACGGTTACGGCCAGTCTACGGTTACGGTCAATCTACGGTTGCGGCCACTCTACAGTTGCGGCCAATCTACGGTTACGGCCAATATACGGCTACGGCCAATCTACGGTTACGGTCAATCTACGGTTGCGGCCACTCTACGGTTGCGGCCAATCTACGGTTACGGCCAATATACGGCTACGGCCAATCTACGGTTACGGTCAATCTACGGTTGCGGCCACTCTATTTTGTTACTACGGCCTCTCTACCCATTACAGTTACAGTTATGCTATATTTAGACTATATGCATTTTCAGAGTGCAACTTTGGTTCAATAGTTTATCTTCAGTGAAATAGCCTGTCATAGTCTATAATTACATTATTCTAAAAATAAAAATTCACAACAATATCTACACAAAGGTTCAGTATTTAGGTTAAGTTTTGTACATATTGGGTGATATTTGCAGTATCAATGAAAATCAGTAGTAAATTTTTCTTCATTACAAAGAAACTTATACCTTTAACGCTAAGTACTAAGAGAAAGAAGAGAGAGAAAACATGAGGCCTTCAGCGGACTTATATTGTATTCACCACTAACCAGAGACCTAGATGCAATACATCTGGCTCAGCTAAGAGAGAGAGAGAGGGGGGTTGGGGAGGGGAATCCCAAGACTCAGCTTTACACAGGAAGTATTTGTAAACTACTGATTACTTTCACTGCCAGAATGCTAGTCACATAAGAAGCTGGTATGGCATTCAGTGACAATTATAATTTAGGCTGCATATGTGTAGTTTTAAATGGATGACACTTGGAAATATGCTTTGCTTTTTTTTACATTTAATTTAAATGACTATTATGTCCACATTTCTTGTCCAATTTTTTTATAATTTTTACCACTATTCGTATGCTCCCAAGGGATTTTTCAAAAGGGGGCAACTATTAAACATAAAGAAAACACTCAAGTGTTCCAGGAGCAATGGTCGACAATTACAAATGACATCTTGATTGTCAATACAAAAAAGAAATAACATACTTTTATCTTGTAGATGTTTAGACAACTTATAACTACCATGCTTGGTTTTGATTTTCTTCAATTCCTGTGAGCAGTTGTTTTGATAGGGGATGTAATAAATGTTTCTTTTTTCGGAATTCCAGAATCACAAAGGTGAAGGTGGTCTAGAAGTCAATAAAATCTCTTGAAACCAATTGGAGGGGAGACAGGCTTTTACTTCATAAGGAGATGGAATTTATATAGATAAATATGGTAATGTGGTTAGTAATATTATTTCAAGACATACGTCAACTACAAGTTTACATGCCAAATATAATCTACCAAACAAACTAGGAACTACAAAACATGACCATTGTCTGATTATTAATGCATTGATTGATTAGCCATTTCATATGTGATTACCTGTGTATTATCTGAATTTCTGTATTTTAAATTCTGGATCTCATGAATATAGTTCTCCTGGTTTAAATTTTTTATTTCTACTTTAAAGGGAAATACGTATTCTATTTTTTATTACTCTATTATCTGAACAAAATGTCTTGCTCATCAATTTGTTACGTAACTGGATGGCTTATATAATTTTTGTAAAAGGGGGTCTCAGAAACCAAGCTAATTATCACTGAGATGGTATCTTATCTCATTTTTAATTAAGCACTCTGCTGAAAAGTGCAAACTGACAAACCCCAGAGGTTTAATATATTTTCTTTTTGAGAATTAGGAGAGGTCCTCAGTGGCCTAGTGGTTAGCAAGTTTGGCATCTAATCATAGGCTGTCACCTCTGTGGGTTCGAGTCCCACAAGTGGCAATTCTGAGGACCTGTCCCAATATGACCCTGGCTGTTGAACGGGACGTAAAACCCCAACTTTGACCTTTTGAGAATTAGGAAAAGCAGGGGAAATAACCCAGTTTGTCCAGAACACCCCAAAGCTATCCTTTGTGTAAGTTGCTTTTGGAAAGCCTTTTCCTTGAAAGAAATTAAAGTACATACTGATATAAAACATCATAAACTATAATACAGTATTTATTTCTGTTGCTATCTTTAACACTTCAATGTGAAAAATTCATTAACCTAAAACCACCAATAGACAAAAACCACAGATTTTCTAGCTTCATCTAACCTAGCATTTGTTTTCAAGGTTATGTCTGTTATATGACATCCTTCACAGATTTAATAATTGTCTCTACACGACAGTCAACCCATATATGGGCCACCTTGAATATATACCCTTAAAGATAGAGTTCTATAAAATACTACACATATTGTACTTCGAAAATATACCAAAAACTTAAATTAGGATTAAAATGCTTTAACATTCAAATTACTTTCAGAAAGGATGTGGTCAGATCACATATTGCCAGATGATTCCCATCATGGCAACCAAATGAAAACAGTTTTGCACTTCCAAAATGGCACATAATGATTTCATCTTAAGAATCATTATGTACTCTTCAGTAACACCAATACACTGCTGATATATTATGACAATAAAGATGAAGGGATCAGAATTTTTTTTCTTATTAACCAGGGACCGTATTCACGAAAGGTCTTAGTCAAGTCCTAGGCTTAATGTTTGTATAAAAATATAGCCAACTTAAGCCTAAGACTTGGCTAAGACCTTTCATGAATACGGGCCCTGGCATTCCTATCAGTTCCTTGAAATTCAATGGAAAAGACTCTCTAGTGGCCTTATGTATAGTTCTACTGAAAAGATACTTCTACTAAACAGATTTCCACTACAATACATTTGACTGTACAATATATTTTGACACCTTTTACCATAAGTTATTGTGCACATAAACAATTCAGTATTCACATATCTATCTACTGGATTAGTACATTTAGTATTTTAACTACCAACAAACTGCAAAATAAAGAAAATCATAAGATTGGAATTTGTTTGATAATTTAATTAACCTTCAATTAATTATCAATGATAACTTACATTTGATCTTAACTATTAACTGTTTACCCATATTGATGTATTCAAGTTCTCCCAATCATCCCCACTGTTTTTAAAAGTTGGCTGATTTGGTTCAAATATAGGATACATTTCTAAAAATGCACTAAAAATGGGACTTTTGACATAAACCTTGGTCAAAATTTAATATACATCTCTGTCCATCTCTTTGTAAACAGCTAAATTTAACAATAACTTTATTTAAACAATAGGAAACATTTATATTTCCTTGTTGTTAAATATTCAAGCAGACAACATTTCACAGGAAGTACTACACAGGAAGTTCACAACTGAGCATGTGCAGTGACCCAGGAAGTGATAACCACAAGTATCTAAGCAACACACCAACAAAAACTGCTCTTCACTTGATAAATCAATAAAAAACATACTACATTTCTCCAGAAAGCAAGTATTAAATATATGTTTGCTCTAAAATTTTAAAAAGAAGGATAAATATCAAAGCAAATGCCAAACCTATACCTGGAAGTGAAGCTATTTCCTTCTTGTATTTATTTTACACTTATTTACAGATTTTCCTTTTGATATGTTCTGTGTCCTAAAGTTTAATCTTTTTGATACTAGAAACTATTAGTATTCAACATTTTTCTGGAAACTATATGGAAAAGTTTACAACATTGGGGTATTTTAATAATTATTATACATTTTTATCTTTATTGACAAGTAGCATTTTCTGTATTAAGTTTTCCAATTTGTTTCAGGGAATCAAGATTATATGAACTGATTCTGTAATTTGTATTTTGAAACAGTAAATGGGGCAGACTGAATAAGCTTTTAAATGATGCAAAGTAGGCCTGAAAAGTTTATAGAAAATATATAGTAGGCTTTTATCTGTGTCGATGATATAAATCTTCTGAAAGTAGATGTTGTGAATGTTGCTGGAATGTTCATTTGCCTAAGTGACACTTATAGACAATTGTCCTTGAGGCCTCTCATGCATATATATACTAACCTGTGCATCACCTATACTTTAGAATCACTGAATATAACTGTGAGTAGAACTAGTATAACCAAAATTTAGGTGCAAGCAGAATGAGTGTACAAGTAACAATATCAGAGTAATAATTGCGAAAATTCATTCTCTGATATTTGTTTATCAAAATGGAAATAGTGTGATGTGTCTTTCTTTTCGTACCTGCAGGCACAAGTTGAGTCATCAGTTACATGCAGGTGCTCTTTTAAATTGTGATTAAGTTTACTGCAGCCTAAACTAAATCAGGCATAATGAATATTGGCAAATTGGATCCCAAAACTGTAAAGTATTTTTTTGAGTTTCTTTTTGAAGTAAGTCATTTGGATGCATCTTGTGAAGTGCTTTTCAGAAAGACCCTAGTCTGGTTTAGTTCTTACTTCAGCAGGGAGAGAATTCTAAAGTCTGGAACCTACAACAGGAAAGGAGAGCTCACTCAACTTTGTCCTCATGCACTACTGGAATCATATAATCTCCAATTGAAACACTAGAGTTAATACCTTGCTTTAATCTCTCCAGATAGAGGTGATCTCTTTTATCTGAGGTGGGGGAATATCACACAGATATAGTAGAGCAAGGTGATTTATTTTGCTCATCATCTTCAAAATATGAATTTCATGTCTTTTCTATAATAACTGCAAACCTGTTTCCTTATATAGCTTAGCTATGTTAGATCTTGCAGGAGCACCTATTTTAATCTCATTTCTTTGACAAATATATGATATAACTTGGCAAGTAGACTGAAAAGTGCTCTGGACCAAACTATGTCTGCGTATACTATTATAGGCCTAATGTAAGACAGAAAAATCTTTTCAAGAACTGGTCTATTTAGTTTGAACTTTAATGGTTCAAGTAATCCAAGAAGAGTAGAACATTTTTGCACAAATTTGTTGATGTGATGATCCTATTTTAGATCATGTGTAATCTACAACCTTACATGTTTGTGGGAGGATACATTAGCAATGGGAGTATTGTAAAAGATGAGTTTTTTGTAGCTATTTTGTGAATTTTGCTCGACACTTTAAGGATATCACCAAGGACTCCGTTTTTGAAGGACTGAATTTTATCACCCATTGATTAGCCCAATTTTCGATGTATAGTAAATCTTTGTCTATACATGTAGTTGTCGTTTCTGGACTCATTACATTTTTTAGAGACTATCTCTCTTACTCCAGATTGGTTGAGGTATAATGAACTCTTGTAAGTTTCCAATTCAACTTTAACTGTTCAGTTTAATAATGGATACAAAGACTTGGCAAAAATCTAGGATTTCACTGGCTTTCATAACTTTAAGGCAGGTTGTCAACTATCAATATGGAATATACAACTATAATAAGATAAACACCAAAATTAATTGGCAATGGGATAAGATATATGAAAATGTATCTTAGAATAGAATAGAATAGAAACATTTATATAGCGCAAAATTGATGCAACATCCTCTAATGCGCTTGAAATCAAAAAGGGAAATAATATATTGTAATATTTTAACAAATACAGACAGATGAAATGGCAAAAAAATTGAGTGAATAGGTTCCACAATAATGCAGTATATCTCAAATGCAATGATCAATTGCTAGGTACTACCCAAATAGCATCCCGCCGTCGGACCGACGTTGGCTGTTGGTCGCAAGGTCGGCAGATTTTGCCGACGTTGGGCCGACGGTGGCTTGCCAACCACTATTCATGTTAGATTTCTCTATATTTTGCCGACGTTGGGCCAACGGTGGATTTTTATTCAAGATGGCGGCGAGCAATAATAGGGGATTTGGGGAAACTTAGAAAAAAATGATTAATTATGGTATATCTAAAAGTCATATTTCAGTCAGCCCACAAATTTTAGCTAACCATTTAACAATTTTACACATAAAAATGATATTCTTATTATAAATTTACACCAAAAAAGTTGTTGGTGAACAGCATCTGATTGGCTCATGCTATGCACACAATATAATTTTTACTGGTGGTTTGCCGACGTTGGGCCAACGTTGGCCCGACGGTCAAAAAGCCGTTGGCCCGACGTCGGCAGCCGATGTCGGACCGACGGATGTGCTGACGTTGGGCCAACGTCGGTCCGACGGCGGAATGCTATCTGGGTACTTGATAGCAAAATTACCTGACTGGTGTATATGTCATGGTAGAAAGTCCAATCTACCAAATTCTATTGGTAGAAAGTCCAATTGGAGTTTCTACTGATAGAAAGTCCAATCCAGGAGATTTGGGTATTGCCCTGGGGTCCGAAATCTAACAAACTTGGTAGACCGTCTAACTGCTCAAAATCTGGATGAAGAGACAGTACTGCAAGCTTTACATGCCGAGACCAACAACTGGACAGTTGTGACCAAAAATGCTGCTGCAGAAGCATAGGTTTTAATAGGTCAACTAAATGCCATGCAGAAAGTGACTGCTATCAAAATGTAATTGGCTAAAACTGTACTTCCCTTGAAAACTGGTGACAGCATTTGATGCTGATTGTAAAATTCTTGAAATAGACTGAACATTTCAGTTTCTGTCATGTTTAATTATGTTAAATCTGTGTTACAGTAAAATATTTTCATTAATATGCATTTTCTTCATTTATGAAAGTTGCATATTGCTTAGATTAAATAAATAAATATTTATAGAAGACCCACTGTTTTTGTTTCAGCTGGGCTTTCTTTCAAGCTTATGTTGAGTTTCTACAAAGATTACATTCTGGTACACAGAGCAATACCCAAATCTCTGAGATTAAAATATTAAACAAGTTTATTAAATTTCGGACTCCTGAGAAATACCAAAATCTCCTAGATTGGACTTTCTACAAGTAGAAACTCCAATTGGACTTTCTACCAAGTTTATGTTGGTAGAAACTCCAGCTGGACTAGATTGGACTTTCTACCATGACATATATATTAAATTTTGTCACAAGATAACGCAAAAACAATCAATACAATGCAAGTCTACATGACAAAGATTTATAATCTGGTTTCTTGTTTACCTGAAGCTATAGACCTTTATCTAATGCACTAGTTTTTAAAATAATTTTTAAAAATCAACAACTGTTTATGTTCTTTTGTCAATGTATCACAGAGCCCATAAGTCTATAAATTTCAAAGACTAAGATCTACAAAACAATTTTATTGACATCAACTTAAATATACTAAGGTTTTAATTTGAAATCAATTCAATAGATTGATATTTTCCTTGAAATAGACAATTAAAATCGAGATTTAGAGACACAAGTAATACAAATCACAAGATGAGGAAAAAAACCAATGATAAATCAATCATGAGGCACACTTGTCAGTTACCATGGTGATAGGAAACAGATGGTATTATCAATTTCATGCCATTTACGTTTCTATAATATTTATCTCTACATTTGCCACCATTAATTGTTTACTAAAATAGATATATGTAGTAATAAACTATAAAGGATGCATTGTTTTCTCCAAGAAATTCAAGAAACTAGTATTCACTTATCAATTGCAGGAGTCACATATATCTTGTATTCTGAGAATACTCACAGAAACATCTAAATATGGTAGAAAGTAAAAATAACCTTTTTCTGATAATCACCATATTACTGACACATACCAGTAGTTTGTCTCAATATAAAGGTTTCACTAAAAGTAATTGAATGTAATGACATATAGGAATATTACGGCAAATATAGTATTATAAAATTGGCTCAGTGCAACGTTATATAATAAGCATCAGGTAATAGTTCCAAATGGTTAATTAATATAAATTTTTCAATCTGCAGCCATTCTCTAGAAGTAGAATATTTATCAAGTTAGTCACAATGTAACTGCTAACATTTATTACTATCTGCTCTGAACTATGAATGATGAAATACAGAAAAGCTGATTACAACTGTAAAGCACTCCATAAAACAAGACCAAAACTTACTGCAACCAACATATGCTAATAAAAAGAACAGTTTAAGAAGCAGGCATATGGAATCAGAATTGTATCTGTCTGAAAAACATAAAAGCTCAGGCGGAATTCACAAAAGGTCTTAGGTTTAATATTTGTTTTAAGTCTGAGATAAAAGTCTTAAATGTTAAAAACTTTGTCATAAAGTTAAGACAAAGTTTATGCTTAGACAAAATTGGATTCATACAAGGTCTAAGACAAAATATTATATTAAATATTGTCTTAACTTTAAGACCACTGCAGGGCAGACTTAAGTCATGTTTTAAATATTCCATTGTATGTACAGGGTATTTACATCTTACCCTTTGTTATGCCAACAGAAAAAATACACTATGGTGATGTATACTTCCTGTTAAAGTACTTTCTGTGCCTTATAGTGGATATTTACATCATTCAATTTCCTATAAATTTCCATAGTTTTGTGGCAAAAATATTGTTATAAATATGACTGACGCACAATAAAACACAATGATTACTAGTTTTGCATAATTTTACAAAAGAAAGTAACAAATCTGTTTTGTAATTCTGAAGAGCATCTTTGGTGTATTTATTAGTGAAAAATATTTTTGTTTTGCTAAAATTTGTTAATTTGGATACAAAATAGTTCACAGTTTTTGCATATATTTTGTCTCCACTAAGATTTTGCTAAGCACTTTTTGTGAATCCCAACTTAAGATAAAATCTCAGCTTAGACAATAGTCTTAAACTTAAGACTGGTCTTAGCTAAAATTTTGTCTATGATTTAAGACCTTTTGTGAATCCTGGCCCAGTGTCTAATTAACATGTTGCATATATCAAATTAAAGTCTGATATTATTTAAGTTTCATTTTATTTAAATAACTTATTATGGAACTTGGTCCATAAGGCGTGTGCTAAGATGAATTAATTGACTGAAAATGTTAAGTGTCCGCACTGATTGAGATTTGTACTTGACTTTATGGTTTTTGTAAGACCACATTATATCATGAGGGCATTATGATTTTCTCCAAAGTGCACACACTTACGGTAAATGTAAGCTCTGCCAGTCAAAAATCCCTCCATATTTTTCTTCAACATTAAATGCACATTTTATTAACTATTCAGGACCAGCACTTACTTTCATTTAAATACACACTATTCTCTGTAATTTACTCTGTCTCCAAAATAAAAAAAAATGTTGTCACACCACCACCTTTAATTTTGTAAAGATTGTTTACTGACCTTGACCCCAAGTTGCGCACTTATCACTGCGGCAGCAGAAGGTGTGACGGTTAGTTGAGGCCGCATAGCAGGTGCTACGTTGGTGGTTGTGGTAATACTGCTGGTAGAGTAAGTGGCAAGAGCTGGCATTGCTGAGCCAACCGCTGGCGTTTGGGCCATGATTGGACCGGTCAATCCATGATGTGCAGGCCCCATAGCAGCCCCGGGTATCCCTTGGGGCAATCCCTGAAACGATGGTGGCCTGACTAAAATCATGACTGGTGAAATGCCCGAGTTTAATTAGTATTATTATTACGATTACATGTGACTATATACAGTTATATCCAAAGGGATCACAGTTTTTTTTTCAGGAGTAACTTATGATGTTGAATTATATTGATAAGTTCACATGGTAATCACAAGGAATGATACGCAATCTGGTCTTTTTAACTTCTGAATAATTGTACGTTTCAGTATTGTCACTTATTCAAGAAGAACACAATCATATCAACAACAAATATGAACACACTTCTTTTCTAGCTCACTTTCTTTGTCGAATCACATTCATTCATCGATTTCTGTGTCATCACCTCACAAGCAAGTAATAAGACTAGTAAATGCAGCAGTTTTCCTTGAACAAGGAAAAAAGCAACATCCTACAGACAACAGAACCAAAGAAGAAAAGACTCCATAAATATTGGCCAGTAGCAGTAATAACATCACAAGAGCTGACTGCTGTTATGAGTTGCTAATATTCTGTCGGAGCATTAGTTTTCCCATAATGCAAAGAAAGCAGAACTGGTCCACCATACAAACAGAACAAGCATCCCAGCAACCTTTTCTTTTAATAGCTCTGTTTACTATGATCTCTCCTTTCTTTTTATTTTTCTCTACCCTTCCTTCTCCACTCCTCACAGAATATATTTACTCCGGAGTAATAATAACAAGTGAATCTACTCCATCATCTACTCAAACTGAGATGCTCTTGGCAATATGCGATAATAATCAACACACACACAAAAAATCCAAGTGTTTCCGGATAGAGTTTCATTTACTCATCTACAGTACAGAGCCAGAGCATTTCTCTGTCCAAGTTTTGCTACAGAGATACAGAAAGCTCTCCCCTATGTGAAATGGCAGCTTTCTCTGAAGTCTTTCCACAAAGTCTTAGTTTTCTTTACAAAGCTTCTAAAGCATAGCAAAAATGCATTTGGCCTGTTAAAGCTGCTAATGTGTTAATGTACACATATATAGTCACATGTAGAGAAGGCAGGCAGCCCACCTGATATCAATATGTACACACAGGTAATATGCCAATATCAGTGTGCCAGGTGAGGTTTTATTGCATCAGTATTATAAATTCCTCATGTCTGACATGTCCAATCACTGCTGCTGATTAAGCCTTTCTGTGATATTAAATTGAAAACAGATTGCTTTCTCTCCACATTAATGTAGTATACATTCAACAGAATTATTTACATTGCTGATATATAAATATTGTATACATATAGTATATTGTGTGTTACACAGGTTGGTTTTTTGATTGTATAGCAGACTCCAAGACTGGTCATTTTTAAATTAAAGTACACTGTACAGAGAAGAAACAAGTATAACTTCACAGCTTCAAGTATACAAGTCTCTGTGACACCCCTCCCTTCCACATGTAATCAACACCTTGACATTTCATTCTGTGTACATATACGCCTGTCTCATAATGTATGTACTTAAAGCCCATAAGTCACTGCGTTTGTGACAACTCAATAGATAACCTTCAACAAACAGTAATATTCCCGTCAAACCATCCTTCAGTCTTCATCACTGATGTACTGCAAACCAGAGTAAAGTACTCCATCTTTTATGCTAATTCCAGCAAAGACAAAAGACATCACAAACAGTACATTGTCTCTCCCTCACCAATCGGTGACAATGACCCTTTTCTTTCACTTGGCTTGAGATTCATCAAGTCTGCGTCCTTAGCCTTTCTCCTCGGCTCTTTAATGTGTACCTTATATATAAACTACATTTCATTTTACAAACTACAGGCAACAGTACCACATAATGTACCTACACACAATATATTGATGTGTTGCTGCAACTTTTGTCAGCCATGTTTGAAGTTCAAACTAATGAAGTAATTTATTAAGAGAAGCCCATTAACTCCACATGGCCTCTTTCCAGGTTACATGAATTTGAGAAAGTGAGTTTTCAATGTCAGCATCTGACTCAGAAAACACAGCCACTGTACTAGGCCTCCTGTCACTAATTTATGCCAAGAGACATTTTTGCCATAAATGGGTACTGCTCTCTTCTTTTCAAAATGTCTTTCTAGTTAAAACATGAATGAGATCATTTGTACACACCCCCGCCCAATTCAGTATTATTTAACGTTTAATACGCAAACTGTTCTTGTGTTTAAAATCGCAATTTGTAATATGCAAGATTTATTGAGCCTTATATACCTTAAAATAGTTGAAAAAAATTCGCAGAATAGCCAACCAATTTATTGTAACTGTAGAAATATTAAATTGGACAAACATGATCAAAATAATGCCACAGGAAGATGCAAGTGATAATCATGTATATTTTCAACTCTCTCATATCTCTATGTTCACTTTAAGTTTAAAAATATGTTAATATGATTCGTATATATTAGTAACATTATTATTCTTTTTATAAAACAAACAAATCCTCTATTGCTGCACTTCTCTACTAAATAAAAGGGTCTTTAAAAATCATGGGATGTTTTTTCCTTTGTTGACAACATATGAGGAATGCAAATGTCAAAGGCTTTGTTCAGTTACAGGTTATATCAGACATGAGGGTCTTGTATACATGAAATACTTCAAACCTCTCCACTATCGGCGGCCTGTGATAAACATGATAAAATTGCATGTCAAATCACCAGAACTCTCCAGATAACACAAAATTAATACACCCAAAATTGATAAAATACTATCAAAAAATCTCCATATTAACCTTTTGTGCCAGCAAATGTATACACTTGTATTTTGATACATCACTGGAGTTTTCTGATGAACTTACATTAAGTTCTAAGTGCAAAGCCAGCCCAACTAGGTCCATTTATGGTCCTCGCTTGGGCAATAAATCAAGTATACATCTACATATATGTGTGTACGTTTAATGCCAGGTTGCCAAGCAGTGGGCGTTGGGTGTTATTACCGAGTTTGTGTGGATTGGAGACAAATGACCTTATGTGTATATGATTCATAACAAGATTTGAGGACAGTTGTACAGAATGCCAAGCAAGAGACTGTGTTGTATGCACTAACACACTAGGGACTAATACATGGTGTACCTGTCCATAGGAAACTATCATTTGAGTTTGATTTATGTTAAAAATATTGATTCATACTGCAAAATCTATTAAAGGACGGCTGAAAATTCATAATCATCATTTCAAAAAAAAAAAAATAAATAAAAAAAAAGTAATAATAAAACATTATCTGGATTAACTGAATGTTTTAAAATTTATTACAGTTGAATGACCAGATTGCTTTAAAAGCTAAGTGATATCATAAGATATTTCAAAAAATTTCTTTCAAAACAGGCATTTTGGTGACTTAAACAAAAAGAATTTTATTAGCTTAAAACATTATTTTAACACTATATACTGCTGAGTTGGTTTATTGTAAAATATATTAAAATGGACCTTTGTAAAATTACCACTGATAATCCAGGGAGCTACAGTAGTGTCACGTTGTCACTATGCTGTATGTCCTGCAGGTAAATTTTTACTCGGTAGCGGAACCGCCTCAAAGGACACACCACATACCTTCCAAGGTTTGGTGTATCATTCACACTACAGGCAGTACAACCCTATGTTATAGGCATTGGGTGAAACGCCCCTGTCCTTCACCTACCATCTGAGGTCCATATGGGACCTAGTGACATAGTGGCAAAATGTCCATTTACCTCCACTCACTTTATGTCAAGGTGTTATACTGAAAGATGACCGAGTCACACAACCTTATATACACCGTGGACTACACCTTCAGTTACTGTAGCAAAAAATTCATCTGTGCATGTTCACATTTGTCTGTACATGCCAACTGTACAAAATTCAGGTGGATTTTTTAAATATCTTAAAACTTCCGTAGGCGCCTAAAGTAATGGACATTAAATCACCACTGTGTCACAAGGTCTCATATGAACTTTGGACAGTATTTGAAGGACAGGGACGATTTGCCAAACCCCCATAACCGTGGATTATACCACCTGTAGTGTGTCAGGTAAAACGGATATTGAAATAAAGATACACAATTATTTGCCTTATTGTTCATCCTTAGATGTATATAATACAAATGTATACATTCATAAAGGTAAGTCAAAGATGCCCCAAAAGAAGGGTTATGCAGGCAGCAATTAGGTTAGCGACTGCTGTAATTACATTTAGAAACAAGGAAAGAAATGTTAGGTCACCCACTTAAGGTGAATGTGTTAGACATGCTAAGAAATGTAAAACTTGTAATCTAGGTTACATAACTGTATCTATGCTATAAACGGACAAACGTAAGGACGGAATTACACCAATTTCGAATGACATCTAGCTATGATTGTGGTCTATCTCCCTGTCAAGTTTGAATTCGATTGGACAAACCATTTTCGAGTTAGAGTCCGGAAACGGAAAGTTTGACGGACAGACAAATGGACAAAAAACAGACAAACGAACAGACGGAATTACACCAATTTCGAAAGGATCCTAGCTGTGATGGTGATCTATGTCCATGTCAAGTTTGAATTCGATTGGACAAACCGTTTTTGAGTTAGAGTCAGGAAACGAAAATGTGGACAGACGGACGTCGGACACATCAATCCAATAGGCGGGTTGGTTACACGCAACCCACCTAAAAAGTGGATTTTGTCAAAATATTTTTACATAAATATTTGATTCACTAAAAATGCAGTCACATGTCTTAGTATAGAGTAAAGAATCTAAAATTGTGAACTAATATTTCAACTTTGACCTTTTAAAAAGAAAATAACCCCGTCCCCCCAAAAGTGGAAAGTCAAAATGTCAAATATAAAATGCACCGAAGAAGAAAATGTGCAATGTACAAAAATGACCTATTCAGTGGAAATCTATTTCAATGAAGAAGTTACAATAACTCTTCCTTTATCAATCCAATACACTTCATGCTTCTGTTGCTCACAATAACACAATTTGGTTTCAAGGTATTTCTACTTTACCAGGCCATGATCGGTGCTTTTCATTTCAAAGTTTCTATGCTTGACACCACACATGTTTCTGTGAGCTTTTCTGAGCATTTGGAGCATTTGCACCTACACGGTATGCTGTAGAAACAGTAACCATGGTAACACTTTCATTGGTCTCATTTAGAAATTACAAGTATCATATTAACAGAGGCGCACTTACATGGTCTGTTTTTTTATTTAATTATGGAGAAAGCATATGACCCTTGACCTTTATCTTGGGGTTATCTCCACAATTACACTAATGTGAACACTTACCATTGTTCATTTTGTATTAGGACCAGCTATATTCGATTACACAGCATGCCTGCTGACTTTAATGATGATGTTTTAATGTTTACTTATGTGAATACTGCATGACACTGTAGTACTTAACAGACTAATACACATGAAAATAGTATAGCAAACACATCACTCAGTATTTCGTAGCTTATATTTAACCAAATGATGGCTGGTAACAGCCATATATGCAAATCAGGTTAATCTCATTTACACCATACCATAAGGATAATTTCACTTCTGGGTTTAATACTGATTTCACACACACGGTAACACCCTTTCTTATTCTGTATCAATGTAAATTTTTTGCTGGAATATTCACAAATGGCCAACTTCTACATAAGTCACACTAATCTAAAATTCTACTCAGAGTTAATTTCACTGTCTAAGCGCATAAGCAAAAGTTGTTAAAACTATTCCACTGTGAATGTTACGCTTATGCAGAATCATGATGGGTATTTTTAAGCATAGGAAGCAGCGGACATAGGTTGGTTACAGGTCTCAAAGTTCACTGGAAATCATCAAGAAACTTATTACCAGGGACAACATTTGAACCTACAGACTAAGGGGTGGGAGTCCAGTGTGGTACCAATATACTACTGATGTAAGCCATTTAAAATTCCTTTAGAAAAAAAACCCATCCAATGATATGACAAAATGAAACATTCGTGAAGTGTAATAGAAACTTACACATACCTTGTTATAGTTAGAGTTACATTTAGAATACTGTATTCAATTATGAAAGCATTTACATAAATATGAAAATCTTCTTGCCTGCAAACATTACACCACTAATAATAAAGCCTTTGTAAAGGTTGCAGTTGACCTGAGGGCTAGTATTTACAATACAGGTATAAGGCAAAAATATACAGATTTTTTACTATACTTAAGCTGACTGTTGATTCTTCTTTCACTGAATGCTTTTATGAATATGGTCTCTGTACATGTTAACTTTTACAAATTACATTTCAAAATAACAATACTGAACGAAGCCAAGATACCTATAAAGTTTCTCTGATATTTGTAAAGAAGATTACAACACTAAAAGTTGTAAAAACAATAAATTTTACCAACTTAAAAATTAATCCTTCCATTTGTCATGAAAATAAATAACAATAGACAGCTACGGCAATGGCTTAGCTTTTTTTTCAGTAACTTGAATAAAACAACAATTTTTTACCACTTTAAAAACAAACTTACCGACAACGAAATGAGCAAACTTTATTCAATGGAGACAATTGCCTGGCAAGAAGTATCCTTGATCAATGTCAGTTTTCAAATGATAAATGGATTAATCATCTTCAGACAGCTCAAAAGTAATAACTGATCCCAACAAAGTGAATCCCCTTCACAAAAGAAACTTACACAAACTCCAAATACCAAGCTTATTCAAAACCCCCCTGTTTGCTTCCCATCTACATCAATGAGGTATAAAGCGGTTAGCATAGCTGAATTTGGGATTAAGTAGTTAACTCAGACAGAAAAACACACAACTGAACAAAGAAGCGGGGAGGTCCCTTGAAGAGGGAAATTCTTGTCAAAATGTGTGCTAATCCAAGGTCTCCATTGCATGCTGAACAGATGGGCTGAGTGTCATTTGAAACTTTACACTTTGAGATACAACCCTAAACACGAGATTTTCTGCCTGGTCTCCAGTAACCAAACAGTTCTTTTTCAGATATCTTTTATTAGTACTAATACAACATTATGACGATGGTAACTGTTGAATATTTTAATTCAGAATTTATATAGGTACAAGTGTATAATAATTTATTACTTAAGATCACCTTACATTAACTATAAGTTAGAGAATAATAATATAATTCTATTTAGTATAAATGTTTTTGTTTGTGGGAACAAAATGGACACCTGGTCATCCAAGTTAATTACAGTAAATCACAGAAAAATGTGCAATGTGCCAAAGAGCAGATTTTAATTTTGTTTAGATGTGAAGGATATTTTGAAAGAAAAATATATTAAAGAAAATATGGCACCAATTCTATGTCATGGTTTAGTGAAAATTGACATAGAATGGTTTCATTTGTTTGTAGTTTATAAAAGGGTAATTAACTAAGTTACTGATATTTACTACTTTACTGTAAACCCACAACTTTGCACCCAATAAAATCAGAAAAGTATTAAAAGGTGACCATATGCAACAGAAATATCAACAGAGCTAATTTTATAAAGTCGTTTAAAAGCAATGTATTATTGCCTTTATTTAATTATTCATGTATTCATGATTCATGAATAATGCAAAGCGTGAATCAGATTTTTATACATGAAAAACAACACATTTCACTTTATTTCAAGCGACATGAAACATGTACATGCTGTGTCTTCCCTGAGTCGTTTGTTTTACGCATTTTCAGTATAAAAAATATTTTTAAAGATGTGGTTTAAGCTTGACATTCTCACCAATCCAATAAATCACAGATGTCTGCTGATTTTGTAAAGAAAAAAATTGAAGATTTTAACAAATTTTTGAAAGTAACTAAAACTTAAATTCTAATGTACACGAGCATTTGACTTGGACTAGACTTTTAAACACACGGTTTAAATGGTATTAATAATCTAATTCCATCATTTCCTTGTAATAATAATAATATTGGAAAATTTTTAGGGATTGCACTCTGGAATTTCTATACAAGGAAATTAAAATGGTCACTGCAATGTAGCTTGGTACTTTCTGTAACCTGTATGGAACTCCCAGACTGGCACTTTGGTTTTCGTAAAATTATTTTTAGTTTTACTTTCTACTGAAACAAATTGCTGTGGACAGAAAATTCAAACATTATCTTAACTGCATAAACATGAATCATAAGTATCAACAGTTTTATTTAGGTGGATTAAAATGTATATACTTTAATAAATTTAATGTAGTTTATTGGTAACAAACCTAGTTATTATAAATTTAATACTGACAATTTAGCCCAATATATGGTATCCCCAGAATTTCATTAATGTGGACAGGCCCCATCTCACCCCCTTCACAAGTCTCTGTGAAAAATAAACAATATAACATAAATTTACTTCAATTGCAAGTAGTAGATATGTTGTTGAAACTTCAAATACATATGTCCTGCAAAATATGAACTATTTAAGATAGTTGGATACGACTCAGATACCAAGATAATTCCTATCTCTGGCAATGCACTGCACACACAGGCTATCATTTCCTTCTGCAGTCCAATAGTTGGCCAATTACAGTAGAACCTTGATTATCTGGCCCTTTATTATCTGAATATCCAGATTAACCGATCTGAAATCCTGTTTCCCTACATGCATGTACAATACATGGTCCAGTACAAGCGATAATACAGGATTTTTTCACATTCTCAGAAACCATTAATTCTAGTCCTCTATAAAACATACTGTCCACAGAAATGCCTAACTTTCTTTGTGATCTTACAATCTTTATGACCATTGTTTGAATTGGGGAGGGATCAATTCATTTACACGACTCCACTACATAATGTCTTGGATAATATGCCAACGGCTGAACGAAGGTATGATCATTTTTGCAATTTATAATCTCCCGGAGTAATTCAATTCACAGACTGACAATGTGTGCTAAAAGAATAATGTCAACAATGCATTATGACCCTTTCACACTACAGACGGTTGTCCTGCGGTTAGACGTTTTTCTCGGAGGCGGAACCGCTCCCCAGGTCGCCCCATTTTGTCCGGGTTGTTCACAGTACAGGCGGATGGCCACTGATTGGACAAGGTGTTTTAACCGTCAATAACAGTAGAATGACTGTGCTACAAATGATGGTCACCGTGAAGCAACCTCAACTCTCCTTTGGTAGCCGTAGGATGACACGAGCAATACCTTAAAGGGGAAAGGCTTCGTCCTGGGACTAAAGTGTCCTCAAATTATAAAGATCACACATTTGGAGTCTTAAAATACAAATATCAACAAACACCACAGCTTATTGGGATATAACATATCACCTTTTGACAGCACTGGTAAACTCTTCCTTCCAGACTAAAAGGGCATAAGTCCTCAAGGTATTTTATTGCCTGATGCAGTTTTTTTACTGTTTTAAAGTAAACAAACTTTTTAAAATTTTCAACACCAGATTTCTACATAAGCCCAGTGTACACAGCAGTAGTTAATTGTCTCAGATAGGTGTACATTACAATGCACTTGCAATGCAACTTTTGTTTGTTTATTTGAGCATCACACTTGACAGAGGAATGAAGGTTCTCAAATGCTCTTTGACCCCTTGACTTTGGGCTTTAACTCACCTTATGTCACTGTATTACACCGAAAAACGACCGAACCACAACCTTATATACCCTGGACCACACCTTTGGTTACCGTAGTAAGAAATTCATATGTGCACGTGCGAAATCGTCTGTGCATGCTCACAGTACTGAAATCTGAGGCGGAAATTTTAAACAGTTTAAAACTTCCGTAGGATTTGCAACATTGTAGACGATTTGCCACTGACTCGCAAGGTCGTCTACAGACATCAGACGGTGATCCAAGGACAGGGATGTTTCCCCAAACGTGGCCTATCGCGGGTCAGATACCGCCTGTAGTGTGAAAGGGGAACCAAACATACCCAATCACTAAAGGTATGTTCGTTTGGGGTTTTATAATTAATAATCGATTGACAAAATGCACGACAACATTTTTCAAAAATAAAGCATCAATAAAGCATGCACAAACCGAACACACCCAGCTCAAGCCCAAGTAATATTTTAAATAAAAATGACAATATCAATACAAATGAAGCAAATAAGTCACTATAAGAGGGTCAGTTATATTACATAAACATATTAAACTCATTTATCAATGACCACCCCATGTACATATACAGTACCTGAAAATGATCTTTCTTCAATTACTACCCATTTGGTGACCCCATAGAGGTTGGATTTTGGGCATAGAAACCCCTTGATTATCCAACCTGATTGTCCCGCATTGCGTTTAGATAATCAAGGTTCTACTGTAGTTATATGGTAGCATCAAAGGCTGGTTTTCTAGTTCCATTCTAGTTTGTGTAAAGTATGTATCTTGAAGGTTGTTGTATATGGGAAGGATATATATTTCTTACAATCTAATCTAATAAGTTTAATCTAATAAGTTTAATCTAATAAGTTTAATATATATTTATTACAATCTAATCTAATAAGTTTCATAGAGCTTAATCTGCATCATCTGACAAACTCTTAGGTGCAACTAGACAATATTGTCTGACATTTACTGTCAGATCCAAATGTTACTTTATTCATGCTTGCTTTAAGTGTGGCTATATGGATTTCTTTTGATTTAAATATGCATTGACACAAGCATAAGTTATCAATTGACTTTACTCACACAAATTAATTGAATTTTACCTTATATAGTGGCTTCTAAAGGGTAATAATATAATTTCTACTTCAAATCACTGCCCCAACATGTTAGAATCTAGGAATTTGGAAATTGAAAGTCTTAAAAAACCCTGACAAATTCATAGCCATCACCACCTTGTCAACCTTATCTGATACTGATACATCACTGGAGGAGCACATGTTTTATCAAAAACAACCAAGGGTCAATAAATATTCTGTGTTTCAGTTTGTGCCAAGTTAAGCAAGTTTGGCATCTAATCACAGCCTGTCACCTCTGTGTGACCTCAATTCCTATAAGTGACACTGGTGAGGGCTGCATGATGCCCCAGTATGACCTTGGCTATGGAATGGGACATTTGATCAACTCTGAAATCTGAGGTTTTCCCCTAGAATCTAAGACTTGTCTTAGAATTGAAATTCTTGTCTCAATAATCATGGAAGGTGCAGGCCCAGTTTGGCTCAGATATGACTGCCATGAGGGTGAACTAAGGTTTTTTTTCAACTGTTGTAAATTTGTTCACGAAATTTCACAATGTACTCTTAACATCTCAAAAATACTCCTGAAACTATAATGTTATTTTGACAAAAAAATTCAATAACTAAACGCAGCTACTGTATCCCAGTTGTCATTATTTTCTTGAGTTTTAAAAATTTTCAGGATTTAAAAGCATTCTTATTTGCAGAAACCTTTCTTATCACATAAAATTAAAAGAACAATTTTGAGAATAAGAAATTCAAGTGAATTTGTCCCCTGAAGTGAAATAGGATATTATATATATTAAAAATTCTACTATTAAAGACCAGTATATACCAAAGAAGACACAAGCTGTTAGGATCCAATTATAATGCTGGAACTTGTGTGATATACCTCTTCTGTATATATACTCAGGATGATACAAGATAATATGAAATGATTTTTAGATATAAGAATTTCCAACTACAGTAGAATTTATACTATCTGACCCTCTATTATCCAAATTATCAATTATCCAACCTCAAACACACGCTCCCAACTCCATTTAAGCCTATTATTATAGCCCTTCTATTATCCAACCTGATTGTTACTCCCCAAAGAGGGTCGGGTAATTGAGGTTCTACTGTACTACCATTTAGATAGGTCCTATCATATACAATACAACTCTAGTTAAAATGACCAGAACTTCTCTATTTCTGGTCCAACTTTCCCAGCTTTTTAAACCATCGAATTCCAGTGTTAACAAGTAGGAGTGTTGCGGTAGTACCGGTATCGTCGGTACGGTAAATAAATTATAGCAAACTGCCATAAAGTTCAGCTACTGGTTTTCTGCTTACACTTCAATGTAAAGTAACTTTACTACCTTACATACAAAATAAATTTTATAAACCACTTTTATTTGCAGAGATGATTTTTTTCTGAGATGTAACTGTAACTTTCAGAAGGAGCAGATATTTCTACTTTATCATACAGGTATATACATGGTTGTCACTATGGCGATTTATCATGTCTTTCTTTTACTTTCACTGGGTAAGTACTTCCACAACAGGGCTTTTAAAACCTTTTATTTAAGAAAAACTGTCATGGTTTCAAATGTGCAACTCGATCTTAATTCTGAACCAATTTTCATTTCAACTTTTAAATAAGAGACAGTTAACCGGTAACCGACCAGGAAGTACAAGACGTGAAACCGGACGTTACCGCAACATACCTAGTAACAAGGACTTGTAATTGTTATCATATTGGCTTTCTGCAGTGTACAAAATTCACATTATTAACCCCTCTCCCATCATCTGTGACTGGCAACTCTTCTTATGGATCTTTATTTTTCTAGTATTACAAGTCTGAATGTCCTTTTACAAAAAAATTCATGTTTTATTTCGTAATGACTGACTTTATTTTGGACTTTCTAGCCATTATAGAATATTAAACCATATATTTTGTTACCTCTTACCACTTTGTCAGTTTTGGAACTCAATTTTAATTTAACCTACACTGAAATGTGGACTGGCAGCTTTTACTATGGACCTGTAACATTTTTAAGTTGAAGGTCTACAGGAACTGGACAGTTTTCCAGTAGCTTTGTACAGTGGTTTGATTCATACAGACCTGACAGACAGAGACAACTAAGCTCCCAGAGAAACACTGGAACAGTTTTACGTTGAAAATAGGAAAAAAAATGGTACCACTTACACAGGTTTTCCACTTATCAGGGTTATACTCTTAATTGAACGTACCTGCAGAATATGTAGAGTCATGACCACAGCAGATAAAATGAGCTAATCTCCTAAAAACTTTCACAAGCTAAACTTGGTTTTATATCCAAAGGTTTACCAATTTCCTATGCAAACTTTTTGAAGCATACAGACGCAGTTATCCCAGCAGTAAATTCTATGTTTAAAACTTTGTTTTGATTACTAAACATTTAATGTCCTACAGCTTCTGAAACAGAATGAAGAGAAAGATTAGATTAATCAAACACAAAACATCCAGTCTATTTATGGTTAACTAAAGCAGCCTCATAGTAGTCTTGCTGAGGCACATCATCTATAAAATACCAAGAAATGTATTTATAAAAATGGCCAGCACAGGAAATCCAAGAAATTATGGTCCTTAAATCATCATCTCACATATTAAAGTCAGACAAACTCAATTTATTTACCTTATAACCTGTGCATTAAATTAGCAAATAAAAATTTCAAATTGCTACCACTGCAATCTTTAAAGTTATAAATAATCTGCTACCACTAATTAATTAATATGCAGGAATTCGAAAAATTCTTGGATGATATAGCAGAGTACCATTTTTGTAATTACTAACATCTACATTATGTATTTGCCTTCTGATGTTGTTTACATAAAGTTTGCATACAGCCCATTATCCAAACACTCTGGGAGACTACAGTTTGGATAATAAAGGGTTTTTAATAAAATACAGGCAGTTTACAATGCCACAACAGGGAAACGCAAGTTCAGGAAAGAGTAAACGAGTTAACAATATTACATATTTCAGACAACAGTAGGACAGTAAAATCGATGTTCTGTTGTATATTCCATCACTTCCCACCCCCTGATATTGTGGGTACAAATTTCAGCTTCATCCTAACATAAAAAAGATTATAGTTAGCTTGATGCCCAGTGAATTACAGTACCCACAAGTTAAGTTCCTTCAGGTCCTCGTTTTTCAAATGTAAACCTATGTGATCTACATCACAACTAGACTATACCCTTTGTCAATGCTTTTGTTAATTTAATGCACTGAGTTTCCCCCTTGTGAGGAAGATATTGTGCCTTCAAAGCACAAAATAAAATTAGAATTTCATTGAAGAATCTTAACCAGCAACTTCTTCCCCCTACCAAATACCCATTGTGATATGACCTATAAAATGTGGTGAAAGTGACATCAAACACAAATACAGGCGTCAAACATATATATTTAGCAAATATATTCCTCTATCTGTGACTTCACAAGGCTACACATGTGCTTGCATATCAAACAAATTAGGCAGCAGTTGATGAAGCTGGCAGGCTGTTCTTTATTTGGACTTAAAATGCTGGCAAGTGATCCTGGTATCAGATGGTTGTATGGGCGGGTTTTTAATGCTACAGAGCTTATAAACAAAGTATCGGCTATGAATGTAGATTTACATATACATCACTAAACTAGGCAAATACTAATGCATTTGCATCTTGTGTTTTTTTCTTTTCTTATGAACTTTCCATTAAACATTCCTGGCTATGTGTTTCCTATTACAGTTATATTCTGAGTTCTATACAACAGTATTAGAAAAAGCTGTGATAATAGACCTAACACCACATTCCAATAAGGTTATTATACATTATATACGGAATCTAAGTATAGGAAAGGATAACCATAACAAAGTGTTTTCAGGAATTGTTTTATACATATCTAACTGTACTTTTTGATGTCCAGAGGCAATTTAGTGGCATGTCACAGTGTCATACATATACTGCGATCAGTGACAGAATGGCACCAATGTTTTATTCTGTTCAATGCATTCGTTTTTTTATAAATACATTTACCGCTAGTTTCACATATATATTTTATAAACAAACAAATTAATTGTTATGTTGTCAGTGACAAATTTAAACTCTATTTCAGAAACTACATTCATTTTTATTAAAAATGGTTAATATACCATTAGTCAGCTCATTCATAAATCACTGATATCATAATATATGTATAATGAAAAGGAATAAATGCACAAACAGCTGAACTGATCTAACCCAGATGTTACACTTCTGATGACATTATGACAAAAACCATCAAATAGGATTACCACAGGCTATATGTATGATGATTTTAAATTACACCCGAAGAGTTTTTCTTTTGTTAAAAGTGTCCATTATCCTTCACTATTGGCCACTTTGTGATTTTGACCATATATAAAAGTCTTTTTGGCACATTTCCAAGGAAACCCTTTTAGATTTATTTCAACTAATATGATCATAAAAACCGAAAAAATACACACCAGTAATATAAGCATGAAAAGTAGAAGTTAAACAGTCCATTATTTTCCAATATTGGACACTTAGTTGGCCATTAACCTATACATAAAGTCACCTAAACAAGAATTTCATGACAGCAGGGATGGAAAATGCAGAAAACATGTCAAGTTACACCTATATGCATATGTATTGCTTCCTGAAACGTGAAAGTGAGATAGGACCAAATATTGGCAAAACTTTAAGATGGGTGGTATTCTGAAACAAAATGACCAGTATCTAGATTGTCGCCTTTTTCGCATACACCAACAGGAATCAGGGTGCAGATGATGTAAACAAATCTATCCACAATAAATGGTGAAGCAACTGCTAAACAAAGGAAAATAAAGTTGAAAATAGCTGAAATCAAATTTTTCCTTTTCTTTTCTCTTTTTTTTTGGTAAAAAAGTGTAATGAACTGAAACAAAATAAATAAGATTGTAATTGGCATATATATACTCCTGGATGTGTGATCTGTATAAAGAGACACTGCTATGAGTTAGGAAGTTAGTTTCCTCTTAACTAGAAGTGTCACTAAATGTTCTATTGCTTTCAAAATAATAAGCTTAACAATAGTCATCTCAGCATTGAGCTGATTATAGTATGATACACTTAACCTTTGTCAACCTGGATTAAGAGGGTTCACATTACAAAGGGGGATGAACCAATCTGCTTCAATCCCACCCCCTAAACAGGGTAGAGATTTTATCCTTGCTAACTCAGATTGAAAGCGCTCACACATAATCCCTTATCAGCTTTAACCCGAGTTCAGTACTCTGAAAGCTAGGATAGTAAACCCAACTATTCTGTGATATCACAGGTGTAAAATCCTGGGAAGGGATTAGGGTTTAAAGGTACATCTTTCAACCTGAAATGAGGGAGTCATTGTACAGATCTGAATGCAAAGAAATCACTAACACAAGGTTTCCTAAGGCAAACCCACATTATCTTGAAAATGTGTGCTGGGTAATATGAATGTAACCTGAGGGGCTGCGCCTTTAAATGGGTCTGCTGTAAAACATAAACCCAATTAAGTAGCATTATGGTAAATTAAACCTCCTTTAGATTCACTGATTTGGGGTTTATATTGCTTTTGACACACTGTTTTTGTGTTGTATTTATATTCAGTGCAATATATCTATGAACTACGGGACTCAAAGCGCTTTATGCCCCATGCAAATGCACAAGTACAGCCCAACTTTCAAGTGACTGACACTCCCATAACTGAAACACAGAGCCTCAAGACTGACCATTTATCAACGTCCTTGAGGTTCTTTAACCTGCCACTGGGGTTAGGACCCAATAACAGAGGACCGCCATTTTAAGTGGTCATCCGAGCCACTATGTATCTGCCTGTACCTGGGTTTGAACCCACATCGTCTGTGGCAAGTGTTACCCACTGGGCCACAGTTTTGGGCATACCATGACCTACAGTTGTGGGGATGAAGGAAAATAGTGCATACTAGTTGGTCAAGATTTCTGTACTGAAAACCATCAACTGGCAGCAAGGGACTACCAAGTTCCCACTTTATGTCCTGTCAGGACCTCAAAGGTTGGCAGTGAATTATCCACTATACACTGTGTCGTCCATTTTAGGTATAATTAAATATCAGGTCCATTGAGGGAATTTCAAAACTCATACCACCAATGTCTCAAAGTCCTGGTTAGTTATCTCAGCCACTATTTTCACAAGACGGGTCTTGGTCCAACTTATATGCCATTAAATTTTGAGTGATCTGGATCACTGCCTAAATACAAAAAATGTTCCCATTCACTTATTATTTCCTGCCTTGGTAGAGGTGTGCATTCCCCGAGCACTCTTCCCTTAATTATGGATCTCTGCTTTTCTGTCTGTCTGTCTTTCAGATTAAGCGCTATAAAAGTACAAATACACTTAGAACTTAATTTATCAATGTATGCATTAGAATATTTAATAAAGTTAAACTACTGTAGCAGAGACAAAAACTTAAAGCTGTCTACTGGTCACTGGCAGCTTTCTTTTGCCAAGGGACAGTCAACTCCATTTTACAGTGGCCTGGCTTGTGATTTGACTCAGACAGCAACTATAAGAGGAAGTTGAGCGAATATCGAAAAAGAAAAATGATCAAAGGTCAAAACTTTTAAATAACAAGAGGGTCAAAGATGCCCCAAAAGGCGGGTTTCACAGGCAGCAATAAGGTTAGTGACTGCTGTAATTACATTTAGAAACAAGGAAAGGAATGTTAGGGTCACGCAGTTAAGGTAAATGTGTTAGACGTGCTAAGAAATATAAAACTTGTAATCTAGGTTACATAATTGTGTCTATGCTATAAATGGACGGAATTACACCAATTTCGAAAGCAACTTAGCTATGATGATGGTCTATCTCCCTGTCAAGTTTGAATTCGATTGGACAAAGCATTTTCGAGTTAGAGTGCGGAAAGGGAAATGTTAACGGACAAACGAACAAAAAACGGGCAAACGAACACTCGGAATTACACCAATTTCGACAGGAACCTAGCTATGATGGTGATCTATCTCCCTTTGAATTTTCGAAGTTCGAATTTGATTGGACACAGCGTTTTCGAGTTAGAGTCCGGAAATGGAAATGTTGGACACACGGACAAAAATGGACAAACGAACGGACGGAATTACACCAATTTCAAAAGGAATCTAGCTATAAGGGTGATCTATCTCCCTGTCAAGTTTGAATTTGATTGGACAAAGCATTTTCCAGTTAAGAGTCCGGAAACGGAAATATTGAGGCACAGACAAACGGACCAAAAACAGACAAATGAACACACCAATTTCGAAAGGAACCTAGCTATTATGGTTATCTCACTCCCTGTCAAGCTTGAATTCGATTGAACAAAGCGTTTTCGAGTTAGAGTCCAGAAACAAAAATATTGATGGACAAACGGACAAAAAACAGACAAACAAATGGACGGAATTACACCAATTTCGACAGAAACCTAGCTGTGATGATGGTCTATCTCCCTGTCAAGTTTGATTTCAATTGGAAAAACCATTCTTGAGTTAGAGTCCGGAAACAGAAATGTTGATGGGCAAACAAACGGACAAAAAACAGACAAACGAACAGTCAGAATTACACCAATTTCACATGGAACCTAGCTATGATGGTGATCTATCTCTCTACCAAGTTTGAATTCGATTGGACAAAGTGTTTTCAAGTTAGAGTCCGGAAACGAAAATGTTGACGGACAGACGGACGTCAGACACATCAATCTAATAGGCGGGTTGGTTACATGCAACCCGCCTAAAAATGTGCACTCTGAATCTATTTTATATCATTTTATAGTCAGAGGAGTCTTAAACAATGTAGAATATATAATTCTGTGGATAAAAAGTATGCATATATTACATAGTGGAATGACAAATATTATTATGATATATTTTAAGGGTCACTGAATATTCATTAAGACACACCAAAGTCTAAAAGTGAATGGGCTAATGGCCATCTCTGCCTTTTTTCTAACATATTTGTGCCCCAACTGTAGAGGTCTAAATGTGTTTCAATCTATGTTAAAAGAAACATACTGATAGTCTGATATAGATATTCATGAAACAAAGGCTTTGGTAAAATAGATAAGGGTAGAAAATCTAATCTCTTTTATTAACTCTATCACAGATAAAACACAGGAATGTTATTATTTTGAAGAACTAATTATGTCTGAAGTGAGTTTTCACAGTTCAAATAACATGATAATACTGTATGGGTGATTAAATAATAAGCACAAGTTAACCACAGATCATATCGCCCAAAGCCAAATACCAGTATATATAAGCATTGGAAAAAATTATCAGCACATAAAATTTGCCATTTGGAAAAAGTCACGACTTAGTCATATTTGCAGTTATTGATAACAAGAGTGATAAATCCTTGTGTATGTCTGTATATTATCATAGAAATATTGTTTTAAATTGTACACTGGTATATCAGAATCATAAACACTTTTCATAATGCAGTTGCTTTTTACAATTTTGACATAATTCTATTAAAATGAATATATTCCTTCATCCAGTTTTTAACTTACTTTTTTTTCTATAATATTATTAATCTTGTTCATCCAGCACAAATAAGTTGAACTAACCAAGATAAAATACATCAAAGAAGACACTTTCCTCGGTTAAATTCTGCACCTGTTTGATGTTAACAAAACACTTAAACAGTTACTATGAGGCTCTGGTTTTGTAATATTACTAAAAATGTTGGGCCAATTTACAATTACATACCACTGTGTGTATCAATTCTGTTCAGATAAACCATTCTGTTGTAGACTATTTGCAGACCATACCTACTGATCTGATAAAACTTGAGAGAATTCATAAAAATGAAAAAAAAAATCATTCAGTGTTGACTATTATGTCATTGGTATACCAACTTTGTTATTAGCTGGGATCGTATGTTTTTTTATCTCCCGCCAGCGGCCGAAGGCCGTGGTCGGGAGATTATAAAACACCTTCCGTACGTGCGTCTGTGCGTGCATCTGTCCATTACGTTTTTGCATAAACCTTAATATCTCATTCGTATATGAAGATATCTTCACCAAATTTGCAGGGAATGTTTATGGCTATGAAAACCTGTGACAGGTTAAGATCCCTGATCTCCTCTCCATATGTTAGCAATAAAAATGATGGAAAAGTTTGTTGATACTCCATTTCATCATTCTGGTCAATGTTGGGAACACAAAGGGTTTGAATTATACAATTTTAATACAATTAAATGTTATAACCTACTGGCAATAGATCACCATAGTCTTAGCAAATTCTAGAATTTGACTTAATGTAAAAAAAAAAAAAATATATATATATATACATGTATATACTTACTTATCAAACCTATGTGATATTCTCCCAGCTTTTGAATACGTTCATGATTTTGCTTCCCGACATATACAATTTAAAAACTCAGGTCCCAATTTCAAACTTGGCAAGAATATGGAACCTGAACACTTGGTCACCATCTTTATATCAAGTGTCATTGTCAGCACACAACTTAAGTCAAAACCATCGCTAAATTTCAACATGACAAAAAAATCTAAAGCATTCGATTAATCTCAGAAATGTGAGACTTTTCTGGAATCTGACTCAATATATCACAGCAGACAAACAATATCGTAATGATATCGCTTGTTGTACAGTTGTTTGAAAGTCCAGACAAGATTTTAAAGTTCAAGGTCACTACAGCAAGGCCAAAGTTCAAATTAAAGCCACACTATGACGATACACACTTACACGTACATACCAATGTTCCTACCAAGTATCAACTTCGTACATCTTGTGGTTTCCAAGACATCGACCAAACAAGATTTTAAAGGTCAAGATCACTACAGAAAATGTCAAAGGTCCAATCAAGGTCACATCATGACATTACACACCTACACTCCCCACCAATGTCCCCATACAGTATGAACTTCCACTACCTTTCTACGGTTTCCAAGATATAACCCGGACAAGATTTTAAAGATCAAGGTCACTACAGTATGGTCAAAGGTCAGCAAGATCACTTCATGATGATGCACACCTACACTCCTCAATCAATGTACCCATTAAAGTATCAACTTCCTACCCTATAAAGTTCTGAGATACAGCCAGAGAAGACTTTTGGAATTTGCAAGAACACAAACACACATAAATCCTTTGCAGTTGTAATATTAATCATTTGCAGTGCTTCTTATGGAATCAACATACAATTTCTATGTGTAATTAGGGTGACAACACCAAAATGCCTGAAAATAATTTATGTCGGTCACTTCTGCTACCACTTCCTCTTCCTAAAACTGCATTATGCATCCCTGGAAATGTGGAAGTGTTGTCAATGTCTGATTTAGAATTATCCCAAATGACAGTGATATATAAACAGAGCATGTGTATACATGTAGTTATATGCAGATAAGGGCAGAATATATTCACAAAGAGGAATTATGTGAAGAGTAACATACTTAAAAGATTGTATAAAGGGGATCCAGGAACCATACAATACATCAAACCCTATAGCAGACCTTAAATCTTTCACTTCTGTGAAAGTTTTACTGACCAAATATAATCACAACTCTCCCAGTTTGTTTCAGATAACAGATGTTAAACTCTACTTGCATTATAAAATAAAAATATTACTGTCAAACAGAGTGACAGTTACTGGCATGCCTCATTCAAAAAGTTATAATAGTTTAAAATAGTATCTGGTACTTACAATAATTTCCATGTTGTAAAGAGTGTTCACGTCTGTGCAGAGTTTTGTATGGTGTCCTACTGAGACTAATCCAACAATACTTTATGTAAAATTTTAGAAAGAAAATGCTTTTAAATGTTTAATGACAGAAAAATTATCATCTGGCTCTTTAACACTTCAACTCAAAATCAAAACTGGAAAATTTGTATGCACAATGACAAAAAATATTAATAACATGCAATACAAACAGTCATTTAAAATAACGGGTCTGCATTGTCAAATAATAGCTGTTATAAAGAGAAGTACAAATCTACAGTTTGTGTAATTTATACTGGTCCCCCATCATTATTTTGTGAATGAGTAGCTGGGTATAAAAGGACCAGGATGACAGCCAAACTAATTTCAGCAAATATGAGCAATCCATTTGCACAATTTATAATATTTTTTCTCATTTTTCCTATCATCATTTCCCCCCGTCTCTTTTTCAACCGAATTGGGCACCCCAAATTTGCACATTGCAAAGCATTAATCTCCCTCGTGTTAACCTTCTGCAGATAAGAATAATGTCAACAGACCAATATAATGTATGGACAGCACTGCATTTAAGTCATGTAAATACCAACTAGAAAAACACTTGCAGTTTTCTGAAATTGGAATAGATATGGCCTGCATTGTGTAGAGTTGGGAATGAAATACAATTTTAATACAGGTAATCAACATAAACTTGGCTTTGTAGATTACCTGATATTGACATACTGCTTCACATCATAAAATATATAATTTAACAACTACCTATTCAAAAGTTATCACTCAAGCTGTAATGATGTGGAGAAATTATTATAGATATAAGGATACTTGAAAAGTAATCTCTTAGGGGATGGCTACATCAATTCAACACTTTACAAATGTTTCAGTTATTACCTCTGCCAAGGTGCTATTGTTATCATGACCATTTGTTAAACACTACTGGTTGCGTCTTCCTCAAAAAAATTTAAAGATGGATCTTGGTCTGTCCGGATGACTGTCTGGATACAACAAAATAATCAGGAGGTTCCCATTTAGTTATTATTACATGTATTGGCAGAGGTTTGCACTCTTGTAATGCTCTTGTTAATGTATATATCCTAAGCTGAATCTTCTACAATACACATACTGAGGATTTATATTTAAACTATATTCATAAATTAAGATAATATTGGTACTGTATAGCAGTTGAATCTAGTTTTATCGCCATCTGAATGTTGAATATTAAAAGATTGGAAATACGCAGTGAACGAAAACTCGTCGCTGCGCATCATTACTAGCATACATTATAATAGGAGGGATCGGATTGTAAAAGTAGTTCCACAGACTGGTTACCGTTAAAGTACGAAACACAATATTTTACGGAAACCAGTTTTCAGTAAAGATATAGTTCCTAGAACAACTACATGTATTGACATCCGGCCATAATGGACTTAGCCCTATCAGACTTTATCCATTATTCTGGCCGGAAGTTTGTGATTTATTCACCGATACAATACTCAAACCTCGTGCTTTATTGCTACATCACTAATACAACTACGGATGTCCTTGGAATGTAACTGAAATAATAATTGAAAAGTATTTCGAAATTGATGTTAAAACAAGTACAAGTACTTTTCATTTTCAGTTCTCAAGTAAAAGTACTTGAAAATGAGTACCAACTACATGAACTTGTCTGTTACTACTTGAGCAAAATTTGTAAACAACAAGCTTAAATATAATTTTATTCATGGTGAAAAGCTTTAAATAATAAAATTTGGGGTAGTTAAAGTTGCACTGTAAAGAAATATATCATATATGGTCAAAAACATTGCAATAAGTAAAGAGTAGCTTCTAAACAGATGCCAGCAAATAAATGGCTATAATGATGACTAGTGTAAGAGGGAAAGCACACTTTATTTTGTTTATTGCCCACTCCAAGATTTTTATTATTCCATTGGGTCCATTACTCTGTCCAATATGACATTTATGTGCCACAGAATATATTCAGACTATATCTACAGAAACTAACTACTGAGTGTCACTGTCAGGATAAGGTAGATAAATATTGTTGTACCAAAACTTCTCTGATTACATAGTCAGTGATATTAGCTGCACAAAACACTATTATTTTACTTCATTAACATTTACTCATCTCTTTAAGGATTATCATAATCCCCCAAAGTTGAGACAAGTAAGAAAGATTAACTTATGAAGATTAACAATATAATACGCACTCATAAAATATTATCATCTTCATTCATGATATATTTTTTCTGTATATGTAATTCGGGAAGTTTCATATTTTACCAAGACTTTCTCCATGGTGTTGATCCCTGTAATGTCTGGTTATACGATTATGGGTCTCTACTTTCTGTAATATATCCCTAGAGTTTGCCTTGAAGATAGAGATTAAGTGCCATAAAAGTACTTTTTGGTCACATGAATTATTGTTTCTCAGGGAACAAAATAGTGTGATTTATGAAGTTTCCCCACCTTTTATCAAAGGAATCACTCAGTACCCTGAGTTATAAATCAGGCTCGGTCTTATTATCGAAAATTCTATGAAGTGAAACTGCAGCGTCAGTAAAAGAACACATGTTTCATAAAGTTTTGTTTATAATAAAATCTCTAGCCTTGCTAAAGGCTCAAGTTTCTTTCAGTTTAGATAATATAGTTTCAGTTTATAAAATGTATTCTTACATAGCTGGCTTTTACATCAGCATACTGCTGCGACAGAGTCGGATAAGCCTACATATCCCAACATGTAAAATTGCTTATGAATACCTTGAATCTACAGTGTACCGTGGTTATCCATATAAACGCCCCGGGGGCGATGCATTTTTCAAAAAGGGGGTGGGTTGGGGGTGGGCGCTTCTATTACAGATAAAAAAAAATAAACTCTCGAGTCCAGTGGCAATGGGAGATAATGGACACTTATAGGCTTCATCTCGCTTGCCAGCATGTATAATGGCGGGAGAGCTTGAAATATCAGAAACTAACCTTAGATCTGAAGAAATTATAAACTTTTATCTCGTTTTTTTACAGATTTTAATGCGTCATTGATCAAAATTGCCATGTTTTGTTGTGATTTTCTTTATTTCTCGTAAGCGGTATTCGATTGGGAAGTACTAAAACGTATCTTTTTTTTGGAATTCTGAAATCGCAAGGTTGGTAGCTGTTGAGAGGGATGTTAAACCCTGAAATATGAACTTTGCAAAGGTTGAGAAGGGAGGAGGGCGATTAATAGGGAGGGCGTATTTATACAGATAATTACGGTATATACTTGAGGTGACAATTTAGTTTTGATTCTGACAGCTGGACTGGTTTAAACATATTTTATTCCTAATTGGGCAACAATCAACAATTTTGTTCGATCAAAATTTCTCCCATGATGAAATATACAACAAAAATAATAAAAAAAATGAGACTGACAACATAAGCATGTGACAGTCTGTTTAGAAATGTTTAGGTTTGTCAATATAGCTGGCTTATGCAAACAGGTCTAGCAGTATTTCAGGACTCATTTAGTGCATGCAGTTCCACAAAGGAGTTGAAAAATATTAGAGGTGTTAACAGAATAAAACACTTTTTAAAATCAATTTGCTACTTTTTATTGCAAAATATATAATAACACAACACACCACAACATTTGACAGAGGTGTGCGTTATTCACTATTACTTTCTCTAGAATATTAAGTATAGTAACCCACAACAGAACATCTATTATCCAACTGTGTTTTAATCCAAAATTCAATATTATGAACTTATTTCTCTTTCCCAAATTAGTATTTTCCAATTATTTTTAACCAAAATATCTCTTTTTTAATATTTCAAATCCTTTTAAACCTTATCTGGATGTAATTTTACACTTTCACTACAGTCAGGCGACAGAGGTTCTACAGTAGTTCCACAAGGAATTTTTATGTTTTAATTTCACTGATGGAAATGTATCACACCAGCAAACAGCTGCTTACTTCATTTTGCTGTATAAATTATTCATCTGTAATTACTTTTAGTTTAATTCTTTATAAGGATATAACAGCTTTATACTTAACATGGATTAATTCTTTAAGACCAGCAACTGTAAAAAGATGTTTTTTTTGTCCAATTTCTATTTTGGTTTCAGAACTAGGGACCACCTGATATTCCTATGGTGCTATGCCAGATGAACATAGAGCATGCACTTGATGTACTAGATTTTCTGTCTACTTTCAGCTTATTTTTCTCATGCAATGCTAGCACGTCAGCCTTTGTTGGTGGTGGTTTCCACTCAATATCACATGATGATTAATCACACCTCAACATGGGTCAGTTTAATTAAAACTGATTACCCTGGAGATTCATTCCTTCATTCTATATAGAATGTATTTGATTATAATCCATGAGGTGTCAGTAACACAGTCCTTAGAAATTGTGGCAATTTTGAGGAGCTTAACCTCCATCATATGCCAGACTCGAAAGCATGAGAGCCAGAAAGAAGGAATGAAAAATAAAAAATCCAAGGACACAGCAGGCTAACTTTATTTATTCGATTTTTAACGTCGCTTTCAACACTGCATAGGTCATATCACGAGGGGTTGTTTTATGGGTAGAGAAAACCATTACATACAGTTGGTCAAGGTTCTGTACGGTAAACTGTCAACCATTGGTAAGCAACTACCAACTTTTCCACATAGTGTCTGGGGTTTGAACCAGAGACCTCAGACGTGGGAGACGATTGTGCTACCACTATGCCATCATGGCCCACTTACCAGGCTGGCACCAATAAACTAAACATAAATCTAGTAGTGAAACATAAATGTTTTAGTGCAAATCAGATTTTCCTAAATGTTTGATATTCCGTAACAGGTATAAATTTCAAGTTGGCGACAAAAATGAAATGAAATAAAATAATTCATTCATGTTTTCATAATTACTTTGCTATGACACATTTCTTTTTTTTTTGCTTTTTGGCAGCATATTCAAAAATTTAGATTTAGATTTATTTGTTGTTTTACGTCACGTTCAACAGCCAGGGTCATATTGCGATGGGTAGTTTACGGGTGGATGAACCAGTGTATACTAGTTGGTCAAGATTCTGCACTGTAAACCACCGGGCATCGGCAAGTAACTACCAACTTTCCAACATGAAGCGCCCGGCCCGAGATTTGACCAGCGGCTTCAGAGGTTGGAGGCGAGCACTCTCATATTCAAAACAAAAAGCTGCTGGGACACCAGAGAGTTTAATATAGTCATAATGCTCTAATACAAAACTACAGTCATTTCATAATGCACTAACTTAAGGCAAAACATAACATTATGCACTCATTCAAGTTGTGATCATTAAGTTGATGTTTTTTGGCATTACAAGTAACACTTGGCATTAAAAACCTGAATTTTATATAAGTTATTTGATTTTACATCATTTTTCACCAAGAAAATAAATCATAATCACCAATCATTGTTCAGAGTAAAACATCAAGTTTTGATTATAATTTATTATGTTTATTCAAGGATATCAAATAACATACATTCTTATACTTCTGTTACTATGAAAAAACCCGAACAAGTCAACCCTATCCCCACTAGTGTGTAGCAAAGCCATGCCTTAATGTCAAGACTGTGGCCAGAACAAGTGTGGAAAAGCAAATGTACACCTATGAATATTTCACAAGTACCTTAAATATGAAAAGAAAATGTTTATATTTTCTCATACATTTATCAATAAACAGTGATTTAAAAGTGTACTCTTTAACCTTGTGAGAAGAGTAAATATAGTTTTTCAGGAGGGTTTATGACTGTTTCTTCAAAACAGGTTTGCTTTTGTCATTGAGTAATCAGTGCGGTTATTGGTACTCAATGAGATACTTTACGTAGCAATAAGCAAAGATGGGGCAGATAGACAGGAAATGCGACATCCAATATGGTACATTGAGCCTTAACATAGAAACTCCATTCAGTGTTAAACAGATTTTGAAACAATTGATACAAGACCGGTGAAATTTCTTGATGGTTTATTTCAAAGAAATACATGTCTATACAAAATTACAAAAGCACTTGTACAGTGCAGAACCTCCACTAAATGGCTTGTTTCCTTTATTCCTGTTGTGGATCATAGTATCCAGAATTTTGGTACGATATGGATCGAATTTACAGATATTAGACACTATTGTGAGAGTGTCCTGTATTTTGTTTGCCAACCTATCTGGGGAATAATTATGAAGGTATTCTCACACATACTAAAAATGGACGTATCTTGCAATAATAAAAAAATCCTTTTAAATATTCCTGGATCCAGTCGGTGACCCAGATCACGATAGATATTATCGCCCCTTAAAAGGCATTGTCACAGGTTTATAGATTTGATTTTATGTTGGAAAAGTAAGGTCTATAACTTGCCCTTGTGTCAATGTATATTTAATCCAAAGAAATCTACATCATCACAGCTAGAACTGGTAAAAATAAGGTTTTTGTGTGCAACCTGTGCCAAGTTATGGCGGGGAGCAGTATCTGTCTTGCCTACTTACATTCGATATTTTCAGTTGTAACTGTGTTACAACTTGTCTTTTCAGTCACACAACCTATCTTTTCAATAGTACAACTTATTTTATTCACTTTTTTCCTGATACGAGGAATCTCACTGTAGAAATGGAGCTGACTCATCTTTTGCCATTATAAGTCCAAATGAGTCTGTCTCCTAATTAATCCTCTCTGCTTCCAACACACTCCTCAAAACATATATTTGGACATCTGACTTCTCTGATCAGTCGAAATGTCACACCATGTTCAAAAAATTTCCTCTGAGCTCATGCATCAAGATGCCAAATTTGAAGAGAATCCCCCAAATGTTTTTTAGCTACGGTCTGTAGAAAATGTATGAGCTGGTAACGCTTTCCATGTGAATTTTCTCCTGAATACAAATAAGCATCCCACAAGATGTTTAATTATGACTTTGTATTTGGAGTTATCTCCCTGAATTGTTGTGGTCAGACAGATGCAGGTTATAAGAAATGTAGAGTAAGAAATCTAAAATTCGCCACATATCGGAAATTCGCCACATGTGAAAATACTAATAAAATAAATGAATTGTGGTGAGATTTGTCGACGGTATAGTAAATTAAGGCTTTTTGAACTGAAAAATACCAATTTTTAGACAAAAACATAATTTTTTTTTCATAAAATTACCTAAGGTTTTAGAGGTGGCGAATTTTAGATTACTTATTCTATTTTGATCACAAGACATAAATTCTTGTTCATAAAGCAACACATGGTCTATTGAAAGATTACAGTTTCTGCCATTTTCTCTCCAAGATCATTCATGACATATAGCCAACAGTTTAAAAATGACTATGCAAGGCTGAATTGTGAATGTGGGACAGCAGTTCTATGTAGGGATCTTTTTCTGGTCCAAAGGGATTTAATAAAACATGGTTCAACTGTCTGTTGTGATGTGTTAGCAAGTCTTGCAAAAATGTCGGATTCTATTTCAATACAATGATATCCATGCTTTCGCAACAGCCTATCACACAATTTTCATCCTGCCATGTTCATTTTGTTTCCAGGACAATGTTTTCCATCTAATGTCAATTGACATAGCATGCTTATAGCCATGTAAGCTGTTGGCCTTAATATATCTGGATGCGTGTGATATAACCAGTGAACAGAATGGTTAGAATAGTTTTTCTCCATATCAATTTTGAAAGAGAATCAAATGCAATCTTCATGGATATTTTTTAACTGGTTTGCCAACGGAAAAAGCCATAAAACTTATGATACAAACATTCTGCTACAAAACTTCATTTCAGTCTAAACACATTAAGCATTGCCCAGTTCCTCTGCTGAAAGCATTAAGAAGAGGAAGCTTTGGGAAAGTGAACTCTGACGCTTTATTGACTCTCTATACAAATGTTAAAAGATGGGAACAAGACGTAAAGAAATTTGATGTTCATCCTGTGTGCATTAACTCATTAGATGAGCACCTAGTGTTTTTTTCTCTGGATCTAAAACACTGAGGGACTCTCAGAAAATTATGACCCGAAGCGTGTTATCTGTCATAACCCTAACCCAATTACCTCATGGGCGGCTGAGTTTGGGGAGAAGGTGCAAAGAGGGAGAAAAGGGGTTTTTGTACATCGTGTAAAATGCATGGAAGCTTGAAAAGGAATAACAGACTGTCATTGCATCAAAAGTCAAACCGCTTAAGTATAACTCTGTTAAATGCAATTCTCTTTTATGCAGAAGTATCATTCCTAGGGTAGATGGGCTCTTCCATGGAAACTCCTCTTATCATCAGTAAAATACAGTCCGTATCCATACAAAGATTCTTAAACTCATGTTAAAACTCCCTCATACACTTTTTACGAGTATATACTTAAACTCAAACTTGTCACAATATAGAAAATCCTTTTCTGAGTTTATTCTTAAACTCAAAGAAAACAGTTGACTGCCTTCTTTTCTTTGTTTTGGTTCTCTGTGTGGGCACATTAACAAACAATGGCCTCAAAAACAGACCACTTCACGACCAGAAATTTAAAAAAAGGTATAAACTAGCTATACTGTCGAAAACTAGCATTTTAGCATCAACTCAGAGGCTGAGTTTAATGGGATTACTCTTGAAAATACTAATTTCAACAAAATATCGGGCGAGACAAAAATTGAGAATATATGTCCAGTTTATGTTTGCAAATCTTTGTACATATGGGCTCAGGATATTCTAAGAAGCAAATCTGTGCATTAGTGCTGGGAGATTGCTATGATTTTACCTTTCGATGTTTGTATCGGACATTGGTGACCAAACTTCGAACATTTCCAATCATGGACTCGAAAGTGTAAACCAGACAGAAAAATCAAATATTAAATGACAACAAGTAGAATACACACAAATTACCACAAATATGACCAAAATATAATCTAAAAGCCATTCATAGATGTCTCCCCCACTAACAGACCATGTTTGATGTATCCTCACTTGTGATTGGCTGATTTTCTGATTACCTTGACAACAGTGGGAAAACCCCAAGGTGTTTCTATTTACGTTATTTTTATTGCATTCACAGCTAGTTTTGTGATTTTAACTAATGAATATTTCAGATTTTTACAAAATAATATTCCTGTTAGTGTTTTATTGTGACCAAAAGGCTACAAAGAAATGATAGCAAATATCGGTTGTACTTAAATTTTACCGATCACTGATCGGCAATGAACCAACAAGCGAAAATGCCGAAGTTTGCAAACATCGTCCCAGCATTACTGTGCATAACACTATGATATATTATATACCATATACACAGGACTAATACAGAAATTCTGGAAAACCACTTTAGGTCACATTATGTTTTCTTTATCAATTTCTATAAATTTTTATTGAAATTTATCTGATGTTCTGGAATTCCGGGTTTTTTGTACGGATTACCTTGACCTATTAAGTATTCAAGGCTATATATGGAAAAAAAACAATGGGTAAAACAATTAATATTGGTCCCAGATATTGATAATTAAACATCATATCTATTCTTGGACTGTGCATCCTGTAACTAGGTCACCACTTACTATTGAGCATCATTACCAAACACTGATGTGTCAAGACTTTCAGACATTCTTTTAGAAAAAAAAACATAGCATCAGAGATGTCTGTACCCCACGGCCTGGTTAAATAGTAATGGACAAGGTAAGATATAGAATAGGAAATAAAGTAGAAAGATCAGGTGACTTTCAGAACAGTGCAGGTTATGTAAAGGTGCGAGACAAAATGCATGTAAAACAAAGTATCAAAACAACACAATTCAACAGTAAGGGAACAGTATTAATAAGTAAACTAAAAGTTATGAAGCTGTAAAATTTATTAATTTAAGTGTAGCTGTTTAGCTGATAGTAGAGATAACACACAATAAAATAAAAGTATATGCAATAATAAGTTGCAGCAATCCATATACCTTTGTGATAGAAGTATGTCACATCATGGTCATCTTATGACTTTGTACAGCTAAATCCCCCAACCAGTGTCCCTACCACATATCAACTTATTACAAATTATGGTTTCCAGGATATAGTCCACACAAGATAAAAAGGTAATGGTCACTACAGTAAGATCAAAGGTCAAATATAGGTTATACCACAATGTTGCACACCTACATTGCCCAACCAATAACCCTAGTGAGTATCAACTTCCTACACCTTACAGTTTCTGAGATATAGCACCGAAAACATTTTAAAGGTGAAGGTCTATACCTCATGGTTTCTGAGATACAGTCCAGACAGGATATTTTTTCCAGCCACCCAAACGTACAACCACCCACCTGCCTAGCAGGATTCCATGGGTGAAAACAATACCCATATAGCCTTTAAAACAAATAGCCAAATGAGTGGAGCAATATGCGAGTTATTCTATTAAAGATAGGGTTGATATTAAATCAAGGTTTTGCCAGATACTAGAAGAGCTGTACTTTAGGATAAAAAATAAAGGAATACAAACAATAGAAATGATGTCTTAATATCAAATACAATGATAAGAGATGGGTTAAATAATACAGGTCCTACTATATTAGTCTAAACTCAGCTCCCCTCCAAGTTCTGGCACTACTACAACACGCTTACTAGTAAACACACTGGAAAAGCAAAAGCTAAACATAACCCCAAATGTCACTTTATGGTAGATTCAAATCTGTTTTCAGAACCACTGAGGTCATTTCAAACTGATGATGATGACATTTTCAGGGAGTATCGCAACTGTTACAAGGAAGAACTGATTCAAATTTGGGCATGATCGGGTCAATATCGTTGATTCTGGAGCAATTTTTTAGTTATGATACCATACAAATCAAATATGCTACCATACAAATTAATAATTACCTGCTCCAATCATGCGCAACAATTTTACAAAGTCTAAACTCAACTCCCCTCCAAGTCCTCTTCTTTTGTTCCAGTGATTCAGACTGGTTAAAGAGTGTATTTGTTGTATATTTTCTGCTCTTGCAAATGAAAGGGGTGCTTAAAATAATCAAACAAAGCAATGAAATATATCTATACCTTTCCTCACAAAACAGAATCACTCTTTCATAATGATTGAGAAAGAACTTACCATGCAAGTCAAACACATTTATGTATATATATCATCTTAGACATATACTTGTTCAAGAAAAAAACACTGAAAAGTAGCTTCTAAACTGTCATAAATAGCCTTGGGGATATAGAGTGGGGAGGAGGGAAAGTGATAAAAATTGGAAAAGACCATTACCACATTAAGAGGTCTTCCCCTTGTCTGCTTCATCAGTGAGTATATTGTATGAACTAATCACGTAAAAAATGACATTAGATAGACCTACAAGTGAGTAGTCCTGAGACCAGGGGAGTTTTACTTTATAAAGGAATTGTAACAGACTTGAAATGCAGTCAGACCCCTTATGTAGACCTCTGACAAGAGTAAAGTCCTTATTTTATTTATTTATTTATTTGGGGTTTTACGTCGCTTTCAACACTGTACAGGTCATATCACGACGGGTAGTTGGAAGGGCAGAGGAAACCAGTACATACAGTTCGTTAGGGTTCTGTACTGTAAACTGCCGACCAACGGCAAGCAACTACCAGCTTTCCCACTTGAGGCCGTGCTGGGGATCGAACCCCGGCCTCAGAGGTGGGAGGCGAGTGTTACCACTCTGCCACCGTGGCCCCAGTAAAGTCCTTATAAATAGAACTGAAATAGAAGGCACTCAAAGGGACCTTTCCTACTTAGATTTACCATAAGCATATTTAGTAATATAAATGTCCCTCCCTTTTAAATGTTTCCCTACCCATCTCCTCTTCACCTTTAGTCGACAACCCCCTTTTGAAAAATGCACCGCCCCAGTTACATTTGTACAAATAAACAGAGTATCTGGATATCTTCTTTTTTTTTTCTGGTCAAGTGAAATTAAGTTGAAACATTTGACTTCAACTGCACTAGAATGGGAATGATGGGTTCATCCATGTTTCCAATAGCTTTCTCTCTGGTAAACCTCTTATCCATGAATAGAGTTTTAATTCCTAAACAAATTGAAATCTAGAAAAGCACAAGCACAGCGGAGACCTCTACTGGGGGGACTGGGGGTGGTTCTTCTAAATATTTAAGAATTTTTTACATCCAGAGTACGATCAGGATCTTTCCCAAAATGTAGTCACTTCTTCGTTTGGTCAAGCCTATACCAACACATAAAAAATATGAAGATCCACTTATTACTTTTGTTCGAGCAATGTAATTCAGAAAGCCACTGAATATACAATGCAAGTGAATCCTTTGAAACTTAAGGTTTCTTTTTTTATCTTGAATATGATCTGGCTCTTTCAAAATTTTAAGTACTTCTTTTGTGGTTGGGCACCACCAACAGAATTTTTTTTACAATGATCTGTTCATTACATTTTGAGTTATCATAAACATTGACAAACAGAAAAACATACTCAAAACATATCCTCCTGGTGGAGAACATAACAAAATTCTAGTGCGAGTTGTTGAATGTCTTTTTCTAAAATATGCAGTGCTCACTAGGGTATCACTAACCACAAACGTCTTCCTTCACTTCTCCCCAGAATAAGCTTGCCCAAGGCACTGACTTGCCAGGAAATAGAACAGACAAGCATCAAAGCTGGGTATATAATGTAATGATTTGGCCTACTTTTAATCTCCATCGTATGATAGACTCTAACACATGCAAGTCAAGATGCAAGTAAAGACAATTCAGAATACGGACACAGCGCTAGGCTGACCCCAGAGATACCACATGGATGGGTGCTGACTTGAAATAGATCTAAATAAATGGCCAGAGACAACTTTTAATCTCTATCTCGTCAGAAGAATAAAAAACAAAGCCACAGGTCCTTACAGTGAAACAACACTCTACTACTTATAAATAATGTTTTGTTGTGGTGCCACTTGATTTCAACTTAGGGATATTATTGTCAATCTTATGGATGTAAGTTTACAAAGAGCAAAATCTAAAAATAGAATGGTTGGTTGGACACTGACAAGGGCCTGTACAAGGCTATATTGCCATTGTCCTTCCTGAAAGTGTGACTTGTCATGTGAAATGGCCATCCATAAAACTCTACATTCAATTGCAATTGGCTTCAGAACCTGAAAGGCATCTATTCCTTAATTCCCTGTTGCCAGGACCATATTGGTCCTGTAAACAAAACCAAGGAATTTGTCAACGTCTAAACACACCAATAGACACACACTGAGTGATTGTACAGGATAATATGGATCATTGGAATCCATTATTATCAACTGTTTTTAGTTTCAAACTCCATTTCTGTGTTAAAATGGGATCTCACAGCTGTTTTAAATTGCAGTATTTTTGCAGAAGATAAAATTTTTCTTTACACATTGGGGAGGTTTGAAATGACACAATAATATATATTGCACCATTGTTCACTGTTTAGTGGACGTTTTTTATTGACTGGATTAAGTTTATAATATGTCTGATATTTGGTAAATGAAGAAACATTTGGTATCTTTCATTATTTTTACAAATATTAACCATAGTGTTTGGAACAAAAACAAATCCAGGAAAGTAAAAGTATATAAATATAAACTGACTACACAGATTATAGAAGTTAAGATAATGATGATACTGTTGTAACCTATAGACATGACAAATGATTTTAAAATTTCATCAATGTCTTCTTTTAGTAAATGTCCAACTTGAGTCTAACCCATTTTAATGAACTGTTATAAGTAAAATTCACTTTTATGTCCAAAGAGGCCTTTTTCCCAGGAAATTAACTTGCTATACTTAGATCGTATGGCTCCGCACTGGCCTCACAGGTTACATTCAAGCACAAAATGTTTACCTTGATGGGACCCTTTTTCACTTGGTATGTTTCATGGCAGTATCCATAAGGTTTAAGAAATCATGATTTGTACTTGCATAGTACAGATATGACACAACATAGACCACCACTTCAATACATAGTGGATTTTTTTATGTTGGAAAAACTTCCTGTGAGCTCTTATGTGCTGTATGGAACGAACGTATGGAATAGTGTAACCAGGCCTTAACATGGTACTGCATATTCCTGTGTCCCCTCTCTGAAGTGCCCATGGGCAATGTGACCAAATATTTGTAACAATTAAATTTCAGGCATTCTGAAATAAAAAACAATCTCTTACGACCCAGTGACACTAGAGATGGTACGTCCTGTGGTTAAAGGTTTTAGTTGGTGGCAGAACCACCTCAAAAGACACCTCATGTCTTCCGAGATCTGATGTATCCATCACACTAGAGGTGGTATAATTCATGATTACAGGCATTGGGCAAAACGCACCTGTCCTTCACAGTGGTAAAACATCCAATACCTCCACTAACCATATGTCACCATGTTACATCTAAAGGTGACTGAGTGACAAACTTATAAACACCGTGGACGACACCTTCAGATACCGCAGCAAGATATTCATCCCTACATACTTGCATTTGTCTGCGCATGTTCACGGTGAGACAATCAGTGGTGGAAATCTTAAACATTTTAAAACTTGAAATAGAACTCGCAAGATTATGGATGTTTTGCCACTATGTCACAAGGTCACACATAAACCTTGGACGGTATTTGAAGGACAGGAGCGTTTTGCCCAATGCCTCTAACCACAGGAAATACCGCCTGTAGTGTGCCTAGGGGCATTAAGGAAGATATCACTGTAGATTTTAAACTATTTTCTAGTTGATTCCATAATTTTAACCCAGTTGGTATAAACGAATCTCTATACATATTTATTCTCCATTTTGGAATAATACAGTCATTCTTATTTCGAAGTCTGTATGGATTAGTTTGGCTGACTACTTGAGGAATTAGCTTTCTTAGATACATTGGAGATAAATTATGCATTATTTTGATGATTACGTCTGTCAGATAATATTCACCAACCTAGTTCTTTATACAGTAACAAAACGTTTGACCTAAGAAGAGCTCGAGACAAGTCTCGTAGCTTCAACTTGAATGCTATCTATTTTACGTAAATTATGTTTCTTTCTGACCACTTGGTTCTCTCCTCTCTGGTCATGGGTTGAAATTCCACACTTGCATCTTTCAGGCAAGTTTCATAAAGCCTATCCTCCTATCCTCCTTAGCACCCTCTCCTGTGTTAAGGAGATATAAGCAAATTTGTGTTTTGCCATTTTTGGCAAAAATTCGAAAATTCAAAATGGCTGCCATTTTTGGGGAGGGGAATTTTTTTGAAAATTGCGTGGCTTCAATACCCTGTGGGTCGAAAATTTCGACGAAATCGCTCTATCTCGCACGGTTAAGCAGATAGAAGCAAATTTGTGTTTTCCATTTTTGGCAAAGTAGCTATTACTCAGTCATATAGCTATTATCATTAAAACCAATCCCAAGCAAGCTATCAACCTAAGTAATGCTCATACTAAATTTGGTAAAGATATGTCAAATATTTTTTCCTTTAAATGCCCGGAAACAAAAGAGGTACACAAAAGTAGGTAAGTAGCTATTACTCAGTTAGCTATAAACCTATCTTCACCAAAAGCAATCCTATGCAAGCTATTAACCCAATAAACACCCATGCCAAATTTGGTAAAGATAGGATAAATACTTTTCCTTCAAATGAGCGGAAACCAAGCGTCTGGACGCTGGACGACGGAAAAAGCAAAAATAATATGTCCACCCCCCACTGGGGTGGACATAATAACAATAATGACAACATGTGGAATCTATGACAGGCTATCCTGTTTAACCTTAAATTGTTACAAGGGACTTAATACCCGACCTTTGACCTTTTCCAGTCCCCCTGTTTAACCTTAAATTGTTACAAGGGACTTAATACCCGACCTGACCTTTTTCAGTCCCCCCCCGGAAATTTAACAGGATTCACCTGTATATAACAGCATATCAACTGTAGATTACCTTGTGTATTACCTGATACCCCCACATGCAGCAGAAAATTGCTCCACAGCCCTTTATATTCCTTGTATCTCGCATTTACTGTATAGGTAGAAAATTTTGCTAGAAGAAAATTTTACTGATTTTTCATTCTTGAAATTCACTAGAATTTATTTTTATTAGTGGCTAGTTTGTACTTAAGAGATAAATACAGATTTTAAATTTCAAAAGAAATTTTCACTGTCCAGGCTCATTATCTGAAAAAGTTGAGATTAAATACCTGGTGAAACTTTTATCTTACACTGTATTTGCAAGCAATCAATTTTAATGGGAAAAAATTATTAAGAGGGTGAAAATCATATGTCAACTTTAAAGTCCAAACAGGCCAAAGAATAAGAAAAGTATATAGTTTGCAGATCCAGGTATTTCCTAAATTAGAGGCTGAGTCAAGGCTAGGAGTCACACTAGAAAGTCTGTAACACAGAGATAGAAGCCAATCTCTAGCCCATATACATGTATAACCCTTTATTCTTCCTTTTGCCCAATAAACTCTCAACTATCAAAGATTTCTGCCTTCCCTTTCCCACTCGGTGCCCTCCTTCCTTGATCTGCCAAACTCCTGTATTCCTGGCATGCCCTCAGCATTAGATAAGCCCATCTGGTGGAACATATAAATGAAATGAGGCCTCCAAGCCAGCTCCTCGAACAATAAGCATTAATCGAGTCAACGGAAATCAGACGTACATGATACAAGAGTCAAGAAGATGAGTCATCGAGCAACAGTTGCAAATATAATTTATATAGTTCTGAGTTTACATGTAATACTTAAACTCAGATGGGCTTCAGTGTCACTGCTTTTACTGTATCCCAGATATTTTGGCCATTACCGCAGTTACGTCTTTAACAGCTACTCTAGGGGAATATTATAAAAACATGATCTATTAACTTGTTGATAACTTATTGCCATTTCTCTTTGGAAAGACCTGATGTGAAAATCCATGGTGGCTTTTAAAACTGTGAATGGCCAAAAAATACTATGACTAAAGTTACACTTTTTAAAGGCACCAGTCATACTCAATTCTACAAAAAATATGAAGGGGATCATTAATTTCTCTAAAAGTTTCATCAATAATTAATACTAAAAGTCACTTGGATCACAAGATAGAGTATACATTATACAAGGATAGAAAAAAAGACCGGACACTTAAATGACTATTTTTTTCCAGAATGAAAGTGTCACAAGCAGCTCTTGATGAATGGACAATCATGCTGAGGGGGTCACATGGGGTGTTAAGTGCCAAACATTAACGGGTCCATAGCATCTAATGAAGCATGTTTCAATATTACCTCTCCCAAGAAAATCATTCTGTCTGGTACTTTTTATACAATTAACTCTTTTTAAATTCACTGCAAAAAAAATTTTAGGGGTTAGTTAAATGTCAGTGACCTGACAGAAACTTTATACACAGTTTTAATAAACAGAGATATTTCAAATGACCACAGATTGATTTATTAAATTTTGCGGACCCATAAAAACAAAATGCATGTGATATTTTTCATTGGCTATGAATGGTTAAGTCTGCAGATCCTACAAAAATTCCCGTCTGAATCTGGTCAGTTATGTAGCCTCTTTATTCAACACTGTTCTTCACAAAAGAAATCAGCCAGTGATCCACAAAATATCAGCCCATCCACAAAGCCTTTTTTGTTAAAAGTTGAGTGGATATTTAGGTTATCTGTTATTGAGGTATGGTGATGTAGTGGACCTCTACCTCTCAGGTCCTTGTTGTTATTTCCAGTACGACCAGTAGTGGGAAGAGTCTTAGTTGCATGAGCAACATAAAGAAACAGTTGCAGATATGCCAAGGGCATCTTTGGTTGAAAAAAAATCTAAGTTAACTCAGCTGAGTCTTAGCCAAGACTCACAACCTTCAGTGAATTCAGCCCCTAGTTTTGATAATGTGAGCAGTATATTTCTGTTGACATAGTCTGATGCTGAAGCAACACATATTCAGATCCATCATGCTGGCCTCTCCACACCGAGGTAATTGTATTGGTTCAAAACCTGTAGTCTTCATCAATTATGGATGAAGAAGAAGTGACTGTCATCACTTCCAGACACTCGCTACTTTATTGGATATTTGGCAGCTCAGTGTCTCCATAAGCACCTGTCTGTATGCTTTATATATACGTGCCCATATACGTTTGTGTATTTGTTTTTATTTTCTGCAGTCCCTAATATTATATTAGCTTTAGTCACCTGGTTACACAATTATTATTCCACTGCTGAATGCACTGAAAAGCAATTACCATAAAACAGTTCTGATACTTTTCTGAGGCACAGGTTACTTTCAACCCACCTCATAAAGTGATTTTGACTGAAAATTACATTTTGACAGGGCATTATTTTGTCACAGAAAATGTCATCAGCAAACTTTTAAGCAGAAAAAATAAAGTAAAAATGAAACAAAATGCTCAATACTTATATCTAGCTGATCAGAGTACTGATGCTTATTTGTATACATGGACAAGATGAAGAACTTTGTCAGCAAGTATTTACCTAGTACCCATGCTAGAAATGATAATAAAACCCAATGTTGGTACTTACCAAAAACCACCTTTGTCCGGCTTATTGCCCACCCCTCAAAGAGGTGTAAAACATGCATGAACACCCATCCTTTCCACCAAAATTGAAAAATTTTGTTGTAATTTTAATTTTTATTAGATAAATACTTACCATTTCCTGACCATTGCTATATGTTGGTGCCATCCAACTCACTGGCCAACGTTGAGAAACGTTTTAAGAAACCTTAAGAGGCCAGTGAGTGAGTGTGAACTAGCATGTCCCCCTAGTGGTCATGTGACCACACTAGTAAACAACCTTCATTATTTTTGTTGCAGAAAATACTCTCCTAGTACTGAATCTGCGGGGAGGTAGGGGGGGGACTATCCTGGTCAGGAAATGGTAAGTATTTATCTAATAAAAATTAAAATTACAACAAAATTTTTCAATTTTATTGCGAAAAATACACTTACCATTTCCTGACCATTGCTGAATGCAGCCTTCATGGAAGGAGGGCAGTACTAGAATATAAAGACCCAGTACACCACTCTGCACAGCTATCATACACAGCACAATCCTATATGCATTCAGATCCAAACTCACCTCCCAGATGAGGCAGTGGAACTGTTGAGCACTACAAAAAAACACAGCCTTGTTGTTGTTGTAGGAAGGAAGTAACCATTACAGAGACTCACTACCTAGCCTACAACTAAAACATTATGAGAAGTTTACATTGAAATTTACATGCATACAACAACACATAAACTTCCAACAGTCACCACATACCATACAGATCCCCTAAATCATAGTATGTAGTTGAAGTTCTCACAAATTGACAGTTATTGCCACAGTTGAATGCTGTATCTAGACAAACATCCAATACCCACACAGGTGACACAAATGTTGGAAGTGTCATCAGCATATTGTGTAATTCCAAGTCTGAATGAAGTCAACAAATCTGCCTAATATAAAAACAGATAGTATGACAGACATACAGCTGCAAATGCATACTAAAGTATCAATATAAGTATCACGCATATACTTATAAGATAACAAACTGTAGGACACAATATCAAAGTCTGACCACAAGCAAACCAAGCAGGTGAGACTGAAAATTGGTAAAAAAGTTATGGTTTCCAGTAACATGCATCTAAAAATTCATATACAGAAACACTATCCTAAAACCTAAAGATTCTTGCTTTGACTCGCTGCTGTTGAGAGTCAGAATTTGACTTCTCCTCAGTCAAAATGATAGTCTGCCTACAGCAAGATAAGATAGTTGACATGAAAATATCTGTTGTAAAGCCTTCCTAACTAGGCACAGACAAGACATAATAATTCCTCATTGAATCCTTTGTCCCAAGTAAAAGTATTTCAAAACCTCACAAGACAAAGAGATCTATCTTGAGTAAAACTGCTGTCTCAGTGATTGAGAGCTGGCATATCGACCGGCTTACTTGAAGTAGGCCCATCCGAAGCCAACTGATTCTTGTCTAATAAATGACCAGAGCCACTTGTGAGCAATACTCATTTAAAGTAAGGGAAGACAATGCTAACGAGAATACCCTTCTTCCTTTGCCTAATGCCAAAGTCAAAAGAAAGACCGTCTTGAAAGTTAATAACCTCGAAGAAATCTTCCCCAAAGGCTCAAAAGACTGTCTGGTGAGACCAAACAAGACCAGAGACAAAAGGTTAAGAAGGCTTAACCTATTGGCTACTGGATTGTCTCTATAGAAATATGTCAACAATCTATACAGCTGAAGAGTTCTAGAGACTTATTCCCCTTCAAGGAAAGCAATCTACCATTGTTATTCTGTAACCAGCAATAGTAGATGGCTTAAGATTCTTTTCCTTAAAGAAATAATTAAGGAAATTTGCTACATCTAGAAAAGTAGTATCTGAGAAGTTCACCACAAAGAAGCCTCAGATGTGCATAGATCTACCAGGTCCCACAACCAAGAACATCCACCATGACCATCATGATTCAATCATGATGAATCTGCACCTGAAGGTGGGCATCTTCTAAATCACCTGAAGAATCCTTGGCTATCCTGGTGCAACCATGATGATTCTGCACCTGTAGGTGATCATCTTGAATCACCTGAGGAATGAGAGCCACTGGAACAAACACAAAGCTGTCCAGATCCTCCCAAAAAATGAGTAATGTATCTGTTCCCCAAGCCCCACAGACTAAGGCAAGGAAACACATACACTGGAAGCTTAAGATTCAGGTTGTTGGATACCAATGGCAGAATGATTGAACTCACCTGCAAGGGAAGCCCTAAAAGGAACCTTTGTGGAACAGATCCACCAGATCCCAAAAATAAGACATCCCTAGCCACTCTGATGCAATCAAGATGATTCTGCACCTAAATCTTGGAGTAGCCCTTCTTAATAGCTACAAAAAGAATTTTCTTGCCTTTCCTGAGATCTTTGGACTTATCAAGACAACCTCTCAAGGCTCTCACTGGACAAAGAAACTTATCTGGCACCAAAGCATAATCTAAAGAAGGTTTCAAAGCAGGAATGACTACAGGTTGAAAAAACCAAAGGAGCCTTAGAAGCCAAATGATTCACCTGCATCACCTGAAGAATCAAGGTCACAGGACCAAACAAACTGTCCAGTCCATCCCAAGAAAAGTTGAAAAAGATAAGCTTGTGGTTCAAACTAGTTTCAAAACAAATCTATCATTGATGATTGTAATCAAAGACATATTTGATTGAACACCTGAATCAGAATAGAAGATTCAAAAGTCATCCAAAAACACATTGAATTTGAATCATCTTGACTCTCATGAACAAAGAATTTGTTGGAATATTTGTATACCCTGGGAAGTGATATGCCTGAATCTGAACCCATGGCATTCGTCCAAGGAATGATTCTTCATATAAGGAAACACATTCCTGAAAGTGGGTACCTCCCTACCTGTTCAGATAGGAAACCACTGAAGAAATATCTGGGGAAATCAACAGATTCAGAATCCGAATCAGACCTTCAAATGATTCTAAAGGTAGTAGCCCTGTTACTGTGGAGTCTTGACCCCTCATGATACAACAGACCACTGGCTGTTTGATGCCATAATTGTGCATCCCAACCCTTAAAGAAAACATCTAATAACAGAAGGAGATTGTGCTCCTTCTGATGAAGTAAAGGGAGCTCCTGCAAACTGAAGATGATCCCTAAGAACCTGAGAACAGAAAAACTGGTACATTATCTGTGTATAATGTGTGGTATCTGTGGTACATTAGCAGCTAAACAAATGACCCAATGGCACTGTTTTGTCCTATGAAGCCATACCGCCACCAAAGAAATGGCTTCCTTAGAAACCATTAGCCGGAGAAAAAGCTTGTTATGAGTAAAGATGTACCCTAAGGTGGAATCTGCAATCCAAACTAAAAATCCTGGTGCTTTAGACAAGATGTTTTTTTTTTGTTTTTTTTTTTTTGTATATAAGCTGGTGAACACCCAATGCCTTCTACTGCAGCCATCAGGTTCACTATCCGTTGATACAATAGTAAAGTCGAAAATAAACCATTTCCATGAGCAAAGCAATGAAATGGTCTATATACTGGTAAAGCATGATGCGTTCTTACAGATCCCACAACCTCACCATGGACTAACATAGCAAACAGGCAGTGAACCGGTGTGAACTGTCATCAACAGGGAAGTGAAGATAACAATTCGCGTGAATCTGGCTATGGAAGAATGCAACTGTACTGTAAGGAAACGCGTTAACACACCCATTCACTTACAAGTAACAACTCGCAAAAAACCCAACAATATGAAAATAAGGTACTTAATTAGGCTTATTTACCTCAACTATTAGCGGTAGCCATCTCTTCCCAGCTTATCACAACCGATAAACTGTAAAATTGTAGCGATATCACCATCTTACTGGTGTTATCGCCCTTTTGTCGATCATTTCATACACAGCTTTTATGCAAACTGATGTCTCCCGCATTTTATTCATTTATTCTTCAAACACATGTCCACAACTGCTTTAGGAACATGAATAAGAAATCCTTCCTGCTACTGTTGCTTCTGTAAAAGGTAAAGTAAGGTTGAAAGAATCCTCTTACTATGTTGAGATGTAAAATGTAGAATATCTGCCACTAGTGGACAAACATTCCTATTAAAGATTACTCCCAACCCCTCTAAGTCTTACAGAGGAAGAGAGTTTGAAACAGAGTTGGAGGATTAATTATCATAATGGGAACAAAACTGCCCTGGGGCACTAATCCCCTTTCTAGCTATGAGTAGGAGTTTGCTCCTTCCCAGACAGAAGAAAACACTATACCCGAGATCACAAAATGAAGTTTTCCTGGACATTTGACCAAAAGTTCAGCAGGAGAAAACCTCATAAAGAGTGAAAAATGCACTTTTATTCTACCAAAATCATCTAAGAGATAAGATAGAGAAAAGTAAGACTTGTAACACTCCTGATAAGTAACAAGTTGAAGACTGATCCCAGCACTGCCCAACAAACAATTCCTGACTACTGAGGCTGTAATTGCAAACTCTGCACACAGCCCAAGGCATAAAAGAAACTCTGTGAGATCCTGCAATCCTTAGCTCCTTGAAGACGTCCTGCCAGAGGTCCTGTTAGACCACTTCAAAAAATTATCCAGGCTTTAACATGCTCTCTGCAGCAGAAACCCAGAGAACCTGTACTCCCGAATAATAAATTGACAATGGCTACTAGTTCATAAGTACCGGTGCCGGTCTGAGAGCAGCCGAAAAACCGGTAAGAAACCACAGAAACAAATGCCCATTACTGGGATGAATCACAGCTCCGGGAATCTGACAAACCGATTTCTGACCTTTTGGGAGGTATGGAAACTCGATTGTATTCGGATGACGTCATGCAGGTATTTTCCTCCGTGAAAAGTTCCGACTGAACCTCACCGGAGGAAATAAACGGTGTAAAAGATCCACTCTGCATCCGGAACTTGCCCACGATGTAGCTTCCAAGAAAATCAATGATGTCTGCCACCACGGGGAATTCCAACCGGTGACCTATTCGGTAGAGCATGATGTGGTGAGATCTTTGCTACCAAACGCCTGGCTATACGAACCCGACGAGTGATAAGCTTTGTGACAATCGAATTGTCTCCATCGTTTCCTTTGTCGCCTAGCAACATGTAAACTGTCCCTGCCGGAGCTAGTATGACTGCCGACAGTTTCAGTGTTAATAAATGAAGTAAATCTTCAAAACTGCATAAAAAAAAGAACTCCCATATGATGTAATACGAGAGTTATGAAGAAAAACAGGCATTCTGAGCAGCAGAAGATCTTCATCCAGCGACAAACATCCCTGTCGCCATTTTACAAAAAGTGGTAAACAATCCGTGAAGAAATGTCTACAAAAGCACTTTTCCTCTGTGCTTTTCCTCTTAATTTTGTCCTGAGAAGACATTGTCAACACAGACGTCTTATAACAGAACTCAAAACCACAAAAAGTCCAAATACTTAATAAAAATCCGAAAAGAAAATAAACATCCACACTCTAGGATGGCCAACAAAAATAACTAGAGGATCGCTCGCAAAAAAAAAAGATAATGTTTTTGCATAGCAAAAACAAAGCGTCCCGAAAAGTATATAAAGGTGAGTGCTAAAGTATTAAGAAAATGCTTCGTTTCTAGCCTTATACTGTTGTGGCAACCAAAGTCAGCGCAGTCTGCTCTATCTAGCACGGTTTTCAAGATATAAGCATTTTTGTGTTTTGCAAAAAATAAAAAAATTAAAAATGTCCGCTATATTTGGCGAGACAAAAATATTTTGAAAATTGGCATGGCTACTCTGCAGAGATACCCAGCAGGTCCAAAATTTTGTTGAGTTCGCTCCATATAGCACGGTTTTCGAGATACTTTGAAAATTCAAAATGGCCACCATTTTTGGGGAGACAAAAATTTTTGTCAAGACCACTGCCGTGGTGTGTATCTCCCGCCGAGCATTAAAGTAGAAGAAATAGCTTTTCCGAGATATTCACAATTTTTCATTTTCGTGTGTGAAAGGTCTCCCAAAAGTAGGTGAATGAGTTATTTGAGAAAAATTGGCTATCTGCAATACTATTAAGAGATAATTCACATTTACTCATTTTGAGTAGGTGAATAATTATCTATGGGTCTGAAACTTCACCAAGTGAAAGCTCTCCCAAAAGTAGGTGAATGAGTTATTTGAGAAAAATTGGCTATCTGCAATACTTTTAGAGATAATTCGCATTTACTCATTTTGAGTAGGTGAATAATTAGCTATGGGTCTGAAACTTCACCAAGTGAAAGCTCTCCCACAAGTAGATGAATGAGTATTTGATAAAAATTGGGTATCCGCAATACTTTTACAGATAATTAGCATTTACTCATTTTGAGTAGGTGAATAAATAGCTATGGGTCTGAAACTTCACCAAGTGAAAGCTCTCCCAAAAGTAGGTGAATGAGTTATTTGAGAAAAATTGGCTATCTGCAATACTTTTAGAGATAATTCACATTTACTCATTTTGAGTAGGTGAATAATTAGCTATGGGTCTGAAACTTCACCAAGTGAAAGCTCTGCCAAAAGTAGGTGAATGAGTTATTTGAGAAAAATTGGCTATCTGCAATACTTTTAGAGATAATTCGCATTTACTCATTTTGAGTAGGTGAGTAATTAGCTATGGGTCTGAAACTTCACCAAGTGAAAGCTCTCCCAAAAGTAGGTGAATGAGTTATTTGACAAAAATTGGCTATCTGCAATACTTTTAGAGATAATTCGCATTTACTCATTTTGAGTAGGTGAGTAATTAGCTATGGGTCTGAAACTTCACCAAGTGAAAGCTCTCCCAAAAGTAGGTGAATGAGTTATTTGAGAAAAATTGGCTATCTGCAATACTTTTAGAGATAATTCACATTTACTCATTTTCAGTAGGTGAGTAATTAGCTATGGGTCTGAAACTTCACCAAGTGAAAGCTCTGCCAAAAGTAGGTGAATGAGTTATTTGAGAAAAATTGGCTATCTGCAATACTTTTAGAGATAATTCGCATTTACTCATTTTGAGTAGGTGAGTAATTAGCTATGGGTCTGAAACTTCACAGAGTGAAAGCTCTCCCAAAAGTAGGTGAATGAGTTATTTGAGAAAAATTGGCTATCTGCAATACTTTTAGAGATAATTCGCATTTACTCATTTTGAGTAGGTGAGTAATTAGCTATGGGTCTGAAACTTCACAGAGTGAAAGCTCTCCCAAAAGTAGGTGAATGAGTTATTTGAGAAAAATTGGCTATCTGCAATACTTTTAGAGATAATTCGCATTTACTCATTTTGAGTAGGTGAGTAATTAGCTATGGGTCTGAAACTTCACCAAGTGAAAGCTCTCCCAAAAGTAGGTGAATGAGTTATTTGACAAAAATTGGCTATCTGCAATACTTTTAGAGATAGTTCGCATTTAATCATTTTGAGTAGGTGAGTAATTAGCTATGGGTCTGAAACTTCACCATGTGAAAGCTCTCCCACAAGTAGATGAATGAGTTATTTGATAAAAATTGGGTATCCGCAATACTTTTACAGATAATTAGCATTTACTCATTTTGAGTAGGTAAATAATTAGCTATGGGTCTGAAACTTCACCATGTGAAAGCTCTCCCAAAAGTAGGTGAATGAGTTATTTGAGAAAAATTGGCTATCTGCAATACTTTTAGAGATAATTCGCATTGACTCATTTTGAGTAGGTGAGTAATTGGCTATGGGTCTGAAACTTCACCATGTGAAAGCTCTTCCAAAAGTAGGTGAATGAGTTATTTGAGAAAAATTGGCCATCTGCAATACTTTTAGAGGTAATTCGCATTTACTCTTTTTGAGTAGGTGAGCAATTAGCTATGGGTCTGAAACTTCACCAAGTGAAAGCTCTTTGGGATAGCTGCTCTGCAGAGATACCCTGAAGATAAAAAATTTCGTCGAAATCGCTCTATGTAGCACGGTTTTTGAAATATTAGCATTTTTGTGTTTTGCAATTTTTGCGCAAAAATTCGAAAATTCAAAATGGCCGCCATTTTTGGCAAGATAAAATTTTTTTGAAAATTGGCATGGCTACTCTGCAGAGATACCCTGTGGGTCAAAAATTTCGTCGAAATCGCTCTACCTAGCACGGTTTTCGAGATATAAGCATTTTTGTGTTTTGCAATTTTGCGAAAAATTCGAAAATTCAAAATGGCTGCCATTTTTTGCGAGAAATTTTTTGTTTGAAAATTGGCATGGCTACTCTGCAGAGATACCCTGTGGGTCAAAAATTTCGTCGAAATCGCTCTATCTAGCAGGGTTTTTGAGATATAAGCATTTTTATGTTTTGCAATTTTTGCGAAAAATTCGAAAATTCAAAATGGCCGCCATTTTTGGCGAGATAAAATTTTTTTGAAAATTGGCATGGCTACTCTGCAGATATACCCTGTGGGTCAAAAATTTCGTCGAAATCGCTCTATCTAGGAGGGTTTTCGAGATATAAGCATTTTTATGTCTTGCAATTTTTGCGAAAAATTCGAAAATTCAAAATGGCCGCCATTTTTGGCGAGACAAAAATTTTTTCAAAATTGGGATAACTACTCCGCAGAGATACCCTGCGGGTCAAAAATTTCGTCGAAATCGCTCTATCTAGCACGGTTTTCGAGATATAAGCATTTTTGTGTTTTGCAATTTTTGCGAAAATTTCGAAAATTCAAAATGGCCGCCATTTTTGGCGAGACAAAAATTTTTTGAAAATTGGGAAAAGTACTCTGCAGAGATATCCTGCGGGTCAAAAATTTTGTCGAAATTGCTCTATCTAGCACGGTTTTTGAGATATAAGCATTTTTGTGTTTTGCAATTTTTGCGAAAATTTCGAAAATTCAAAATGGCCGCCATTTTTGGCGAGACAAAAATTTTTTGAAAATTGGGAAAAGTACTCCGCAGATATACCCTGCGGGTCAAAAATTTCGTCGAAATCGCTCTATCTAGCACGGTTTTCGAGATATAAGCATTTTTGTGTTTTCCTTATTTGGAAAATTCGTAATGATTAATTAATCATTAATTACTCGGCCATTTCTTGACCAATCAATGCCAAAATCTAATGATTTCCAGATTTTAATAGAATGAATGTATTTGCCAAGTTTCACGTGAATTGATAAAATTCCTTTCAAGTTATCATCCGGACAAGCTTCCCCATCGAAAAAAGACATTTTTGGTCATGTGACCTCTCTGATTGGTTGAAATGTCTCTGCAGCATATTCAAAAAAATTCCCCAGGGCTACTGCCTAAACCTGCCAAATTTGAAAAGAATCCGCCTAACGGTTACAGAGTTATAAGGAAAACAAAATGCGGAGCCGGCGGAGCCGCCGGAGCCTGAAGCTCTCCCATACACAAACAAGCGTCCCTTGCGGGACGCTTAATGAAGGTTGTTTACTAGCGTGGTCACATGACCACTAGGGGGACATGCTAGTTCACACTCACTCACTGGCCTCTTAAGGTTTCTTAAAACGTTTCTCAACGTTGGCCAGTGAGTTGGATGGCACCAACATATAGCAATGGTCAGGAAATGGTAAGTGTATTTTTCGCAATAAAAAGCAGATTCCAGATTGTTTCAGGAACTTTTATGCACTTTACAGAAGTTTCATCCCGTTTTCTTCACAAAAAATGCACATTGTTAATCAAATTGCAAAAACGTATTTAACCAATCAAATTTGTCGTTCCCCACACTGAAAAGTTTCAAGAGTTTTGTTTTACCTGAGCTGTGACAGGTACAATGTATTTGGTTGGTCATGTGTGAGCTCTTGTACGGATTATTTACATTATTAATAACAAATCCTGGGATGTCAAAAGTGAATTATTGAATTAAATACACTATTTTGTGATTTTGTAAGGTATGTTATTTGCTCTTTTAATGTTTGCCCCTATGTGTCCCAATCTCATGTATTGCACAAGCTCGGATTATCACCCATTCCCAATTTTGCTGGTATCCGAGCATAGTTCCCATGGGTGCTTATGCAGATGATTACAGAAAGTTTTGGGCACCCCCTTTTGACCTTCAACTTGAGGCCCAAAATAAATGTAACTACATTAAGAGAAACCTGCACATGATTTGCTAAAGTTGGTTACATACCCCAAACTTCTAGGGCTAGTAATAAGCAGGTTATAAACACATTTCTGTTGGCTCTCCTCATTTGACATTGAGGAGGGTCTAAGGTCAAATCTGAGCATATAAAAAGAATCCCAGCACATGATTTCTTACAACTAGTTTCCTTATATATCCTCAACCTCGGAGACTAGCAATAAGTGAGTTATAAAAGCTCCTAAATGTGGCTACTCTTGTTTAACCTTGAAGGTAGGGGCCAAGGTAAAATTTTACCTTTTAAGAATCCTGGCATATAAATTCCTATACAGTGGTTTTGAAATTCAAAAGGACCAATAATAACCAAGGTATAAGCACTTTTTAAGTTTGACCAAAATTGGCTAAGTGGGGTACCTTTGGTACTCCATGGATGACAGGGGCTCCAGGTCAAATGTTTACATGTGGCCTCAAGTTAAACCATCACTAACCCATTGAAATAGATAGTCTCATCGCTATATGTAAGTTATTTATCTCTCCAAACAATGTTAGAATGAAACAAAATATTTCAATGGGTTTATATTCTTAGCCATTTATTTGAACTTTCCATATACCTAATCATCCAGTAGAAACTCGCCAGTATTTATGTAGTTCAATAACTACTGCATATGCTTGCCTTATCTCAACCTTAATGGATATTTCCAAGATTACATGGGTGTCCCTTACCATTCTTATTACTCGCAAGGTTGAAGATATTCAGTCTACTGTACTCCAGCTTGCACTGAGCTATTCTTTTTTCGGCCATCAATCTGTGCATTAACAAGCGTTTGAATTTTGCTTCATGGCCATGTTATTGTTTTATAAATAGACCTCATATGTAGTATAGTGCATGTTTAAAAATGAGCTGCCCTGTATTGCTATGCCACACCAGCCCTCTTCACCCTCTCCGAACTGTACATGTTAGTTCAGCATGCGAGAACTCATGAGAACTTTTTCAAACATTTCAAAATATCTGCTATGTGCTGGAAATGTTGTCCTTGTTGTGCCGAACACCTGCTACCCGAATACGAATCCTGACTTCTGAATCAAAAAATTATGGATACTACTAAAACATCTGCCACTGTGGCCTCGTGCATAACACACTCACTTAGGAACAAAGAGAACATGGGTTCAAACCCAGCTACAGCCTGACACATACTGACTTGAGTGACCACTTAAAATGGCGATCCTCTGTCATTGGGTGCTATCACTAACAGTGTTCGCTCTCGAGCGCGATTTCGCAAGTTTGTACACACTCTGGGGCGAGTTGTCACAAAACCAACTCACCAGCGCGTCTGTGCTGTCGCTACCAGGCGAAACACTCAAAACTAACCGAAGAAATTTGTCTATTATCGGAAGCGACGACGTACATGTTTCCTCATAGAAATGGGTGAGAAAAGCATGAAAAGCAGTTTATTTTATTTTATATATCCAGCTAACAGTAATTCACGTGAGAATTCGGGTATTCTCGCGAGATTTCCGTGCTTTTTGTCAATTTTTAAACTCGTCTTCTTCTGTAGTGTCACAGGCGAAACAGTCGAAACAACTACTGACCAAAGAAATTTGTCTATTATCGGAAGCGACGACGTACATATTTCCTCATAGAAATAGGTGAGAAGGACATGAAAGTGAGTTTATTTTATTTGATACATCCAGCTAACAGTAATTCACGCGAGAATTCAGGTATTCTCATGAGATTTCCGTGCTTTATGTCTAATTTTTAACTCGTCTTCTGCATATTGTGTCACAGGCGAAACAGTCGAAACAACTACTGACCAAAGAAATTCGTCTTTTATCGGAAGAGACAAAATATATATTTCTTCAAAGAAAAGAGAAGAAATGCAATTTATTTATTTATTTGATGAATCCAGATAAAAGTAAAATAATAATATAAAAAATAAATAAAAAAACAGTAGCACCCAGCCGTTAAGCCATTAAGATGTGGTTTAGAAGTGAAATTAAAAAAAAAAGACCAACAAAAACAGCATTAAATAGTTTATTTATTTGAACTTTTAGTTTAGCATCTATTTCTTATTATTTAAATAAAGAAGATTCTATGCAATCCCAAATTGGAACTAAATATTTCAAAATACCTTGATGCAAAACATGTCTCACATTTTTTCACAGTTGTCTCGCCTTTTCAAGTGAAGGGAGACAGTCTGTCTCGCATTCATTTTTGACGAGAGCGAACACTGCACTAGTGGCAGGCTAAAGAACCTCAAGGACGTTGATACATGTTCATCCTTGAGCCTCTGTCTTTCAGTTAGGGGAATGTCAGTTACTTGAGAGTTGGACTGTACTTGTACAGTCGAATGGGTTATATAGCGCTTTGAGTCCTATAGTACATGGGGATATTGTGCTAAGTTCAAAATACAAATGAGGAATTTGGAGCCACAAATGAGTGCAGAGAAGCTACATATTTTCAGTGTAACCTACAGGTTGCAAGTCTGTTGATCATTCTCTACATTATGCTGCAATTTATGACAAGGGAAATCTGAGCTTTACCTCCTGACACTTACAAAGACATAATAGCACCATTTTCCCATTTTCTGCTATTACTGGGCATAATTATATATTCCAGCGACCACATGTATTACTAGATTCACAATTCGAACATGTGGGGAGTGGAAAAAGTTTGTGGCTTTATGTGGGTTTTTTTTCTGCTCAATTATTACTAAAAACAGGATGTCTGTTTATCACAAGTAGGAAGTACAGCATTGTAAATGTAAATACACAATTATGGCCAAAGACTGATTTGATATTGCATATTGTTCAATTTTGAAATGTCGAGTAAAGTAATAAAATGTGTATGGCAGCTAGTGGTTTCCCCTTTTACCAACAAAACACTGGTGTTATTAAATAACTTGTGTTTAAAATTGTCATAAATGTAATATCAGATTCTTTTAAATACTAAGAACTTTTATCAGAACAAGTCTTGTGAGGTCTAAATACTGAGGGTGATTTTGATAACAAAATGGTAATGTTTTTGAGCAAAATGATGTAATAAGAAAGTACTTGGACAGTGCATGCGTCTGTTGAGTAGCTTGTTTCCATATGAAATAAAATTGCTTTGTAGTTTAAGCACAGGGCATGCTGTTTTAGCTTGCAGATACAAAACATGAGAGTATTTAAGAAGCCTCAACCACATTTAAACATGGAACAAGCATTCCCATTGGCTGAAATAATACAGTATTTAATGCCCCACCTTCCACTGTCATAGGTTTACTGCCCGACCACCCAGATCCAGATATTGCAGTAGTAAACATAATCTTGTTGGTCATATGATTTGTCCTATGAATTGAAAAGGTAGGGGTATATTTAAAAATACCTTTACAAGTGAGCATTTCCCTCTGCAATGCCGAGCATGTGTTGTCTGCAGAGTTGTAACTCTTTTAATGTACCACATACTCCCTCGCATTGCAGGTGTCTTAGCCTGCTGTGTAGCTTTTCTTAAGGCTCAAATGTACATGATATCTTTTCAAACATGAACACAGATATTTGGTATTCATAAAGCACACATACATGTTAAGAGATAGAACCTAATCAGACTTTCTCTTAGCTGTATGCTGCTACAAAAGTCAGTACATGTATGAGGGCATCATAGAAACTGAAACTCCATTATCTGAACTGGAAACTTTCCCTAACTGCAAAGAAACATGAGCCTTAGCAAGAGTCTGATTTTCACCTTCTTTTTAGCTGGCTGGCACCTTAGAGTATGTCACATGATGAAGATTAAGCACTACAAAAGCAGTCATTACTTTACATTTTACTACCAATCTTTTTGGTCCTATCTTTATGGCTATATAACTTCTCTTGTCCACCCTTGTCGCATGGTATCTTCATGAATAGATTGTAAGACCTATCATTTCAGTCATAATGCACAGCAAAGTTAATTGGAAACTCAGTTTTACTATTGTTCTTTTTTTGCTGTAATTAGTCTCAACACTCCAGTTAGTTAAAAATGAGCTGGGCCTTACAACAGTTCACATACTATTATGTTTGTTATATTGTAAATTGGGGTAAAACATCAAGAATAAAATAATTTCTATAAAAAATTAACTCAGAAGGTAATTTCCCTAGAATATTAAATTTAATTGTCCTTGCTTATTTTTTAAATAAAAAGCCAACATTTCATTTTATGTTCAGAAAATGGAGATACTGCTCTGGAGATGCAAAACAATATTTCTGGAGGATGTATGCATATAAAAACAATTATTTCTTCAAACATAGACTGCAGCAATGAGGCTATGGCAATGAATATCAATAGTCGCCAGTCAGGAGTGTTTTACTCCGTTCCTGTTTCCCCAGAGGTTTGGTGACATTTCAGATACTCTAGTTAGAGAATTATCGCATGACAACAGCTCATAAATGGGCCATAGTCAATCGTGGTATGGCATTAAGGTGACCAAGCCAAAGACCGTAGAATATTAATTTGAAAAAAAAGAAACGGGGATTTATAGTTGCCCAGAAGAAATAGATAAAGCTTCTAAAAGATGTGAAAGTAAGAAATAGTCGAGTGTACGTGTGTGTAAAAAGTGTTTATCATTTATAAAATTGAAGAACTAGTCTATGGCTGCAAATGAAAACGTATGGACAATTATATTCTAGTTTTGCCAAAAAAACCCTCCTGTATTTGGTAGATCTGAAATGTTTGCATAAACTGGTTCTTGCATTTCTTCACAAGCATCTTCGGCTTTAATTGTTATTTTTAATCATAAAGTAAGTACCTGCTTTAAGGACAATCATTACATACTTTCAACATTAAGAATTTTACCAAAGTTTGAAAATAAGTTCATCTTGATGTTTTATATACAGACCAGTAATAAAAATAGCGGGGTCGTCAATGAAACTTTTTTTTTTATCGAGGCAAGAAGTCGATCCATACATCTCAGATTTTAGTGCAATTTACAAAACTAAGGTAGGAAACAAGACCACTGATGCAGCGTGTATCTCCCACCGAGTATTAAAGGGGAAGAAATACCATTTCCAAGATATTCACATTTTTCATTTTCCACTAAAATCCAAGATGGCCGCCAAAAGTGGCAAAAATTGAAATTTTTCTCCTAGGCACAGGATACTCCTGTACTTCCCTGCGGATGAAAAATTCGTTTGAAATCGCTCTATCTTTTACCTTTTTCTAGATATTTTCAATGTTTTATTTTCCACTAAAATCCAAGATGGCCACCAAAAGTGGCGAAAATTGAAATTTTTCCCCTTAGCATAGGATACTCTTGTACTACCTTGTGGTCAAAAATTCGCTCAAAATCACTATCTCTTACGGTTTTCGAGATATTCACACTTTCTCATTTTCCGCTAAAATCCAAGATGGCTGCCAAAAGTGGCGAAAATTGAAATTTTTCCCGTAGGCACAGGATACTCTTGTACTACCCTGCGGGTCAAAAATTCGCTCAAAATCGCTCTGTCTCTTACGGTTTTCAAGATATTCAGACTTTTTCATTTTCCGCTCAAATCCAAGATGGCCGCCAAAAGTGGTGAAAAGTGAAATTTTTTTGGTACAGGATACTTCTGTACAAACCTGCGGGTCAAAAATTCGCTCGAAATTACTCTATCTGTTACGATTTGCGAGATTTTCGTGATTTTTCACATTTTCACTAAAAGTAGCAATAAAGTAGCCATTACTCACTTGTACATTGAGGAACAGCTGTGAAACTTCAATATGTTACAGTTCACAAAAAAGTAGATGAACAACATATTTGAGAGAAATTGTGTAGCTGCAATACTTTTGAAGATATAAGCCATTTACTCAATATGGTTATCATTAAAAATTGACAAAGTAGCTATTACTCACTTAGCTATGGAGATACACTTCCAAACTACTGACCATGTTGTAGCTGTGGAGAAAGTAGCTGGACAACATATTGGAACAAAATACTCTAAATGAAACAGTTTGAGAGTTATAAGTCATATAATTATATTAGGTCAAAGTGCTATTACTCACTCAAAAGTAGGCCAAATTTTTCACCAAACCCCAAAAATATTGAAGAGCGTAAAAATTCATTAGGACAAGTAATTTACCAAAATGTGTAACTGTAGTAGTTTCGGAGAAAACTGCGTGACACACTCACATATGCACACACATGGTGCAACTTATAATCTCCCGCCAGTGCGCCAGGCGGGAGATAATTAGAATGCATAACAATTTGTATTTTTTTATTTTGTATTTCATTAATTTTTAATATGACTTTGTAATATCATATTCCACATCAAACTTAACAAAAAATAAACAAAACAATCAAAGAGCAGAACAAGTGAAAATAGTTTCAGCCTGATGAAAGCACTGTCAGTTATATAAAGGTCCAAACAATGTCTAAATAGAGAAAATAATGTCTAAGAGAAAGATAATGCATGTAAAGATGAAGTATTAAAACAAGACAATTCAATAACAAGATGACAGCATTAATCAGTAAACTAAACATTACAACACTCTTTATCTACATTTGGCATGGCCAAATTATGGTTTGGATGTTTGAATATTACCATGCATACAGAAGTGGTAATACATACAATGAATGCTTATGTGTGGTGTTGGAGCAAAATCTATGGCTCAATTGATGAAATTCTATCTGTTACAATGGGAAGTTGTAAAAGTAAAATTCTTAATGAATTCTAATATGATTTTAACAGTGCGTAATCTGCATCAAAAGACAGACCCAAAGGTGCAACAAGATTTTAAAGGTCAACATCACTACAACAAGGTCAAAGGTCAAATCAAGGTCACACCATGATGCTGTACACCTACAACTCCTAACCAATGTCCCTAGCAAGCATCAACTTTCTACACCTTACGGTTTCCGAGATATAGCCCATACAAGATTTTATAGGTCAAGGTCACTACGGCAAGGTCAAAGGTCAAATAAAGGTCACACCATGATGTTGCACACCTACATCCCTAACCAATGTCCCTAGTACGTATCAACTTCCTACACCTTATGGTTGCCGAGATATAGCCCGGACAATATTTTATAGGTCAAGGTCACTACAGCAAGGTCAAAGGTCAAATCAAGGTCAGACCATGACGCTGCACACCTACACCCCCTAACCAATGTCCCTACCAAGTATCAACTTCCTACACCTTACGGTTTCCGAGATATAGCCCAGACAAGATTTTCAAACTCAAGGTCACTACTGCAAGGTCAAAGGTCATATCAAGACCAGACCATGACATTGCACACATACACATTCTAACCAATGTCCCTACCAATGATCAACTTCCTACACCTTACGGTTTCTGAGATACAGCTCGGACAAACTTTTTCCCGCCGCCCACCCACCCGCCTGGACACCAAGGGCTGTGGGGTAAAAAATAGATAATAAAAATTCATTTTTTTATATCTTTTAACAAGTTATGTAACTGCTGCGAGCATTTTCACTGATGTTAAATTGGTCAAAAATCTCCGATCTCTTAATGTTTTCCCATTTCTTACTGTTTTTAAGATAAAGATTTTACATTTCCAACAAATTTAAAGATTGTGGGCTTTGAGATAAACAACATTTCCAATTTCTGCCAAAATTCAAGATGGCAGCCAGAATTTGAGAATAAATAATTTTTTTGAGGCAGTGTATCAAAGGTCTAGAGTGGTCAAAATTGCTCTATCTGTATTGGTTTTAGAGATAATCGACATTTTCAATTTCCGGCAAAATTCAAGATAGCACCTGGAATTTGGAGAATAAATTTTTAAGCATTATGTTTGATAATAATCTACATTTTCAACTTCCTGCAAAATTCAAAATGGCAGCCGGAATTCACAAACTAAAAAATTTTTCAGACACATTATTTTCAGGGTCTATAGTACACATAGGGCCCAAAATTTGCTCAGAATCACTCATCTATAATAGTTTCAGAAAATAGACATTCTGAATTTCAGGCAAAATTCAAGTATTAATAGGTAGTATATCCCAGAGGCTCCAGCATGCAAAGGGTCCAAAAGTTAATCAAATTATATCATTAACGGTTTTTGAGATAATCAAAAATTTTTTATTTTCACTTGAATTCAAGATGGCTGCATTATTTTGGACAATCAGAAATTTTTTAGAGTCATTTTATGTAAGACCAATTATACCCAAAGAGTCCAAAATCGCTCTATCTCTAACGGTTTTTGAGATATATAATCAAGATTTTCCATTCCGGCAAAATTAAAGATGGCGGCCTGAATTTGGAAAATTAAAAATTTTTCATATTCGTTATATCCAGAGGCTGCAGTACCTACCGGTCTAATTGACATTTCAATTACTGGCAAAATTCCAGATGGTGGGAGGAATTCAGAAAATTAGAAATTTTTCAGAGGCATTATATCTGAAGTCTGAAGTACCCAGTGGGCTCAACATTTGCTCAAAATCACTCTAACAGTGTTCGAAATAATCAACATTTTCCATTTCCGGCAAACTTCAAAATGGCGGCCGGAATTCAGAAAATTAAAAAGAGGCTATAGTACCCAAAGGATCCAAAATTTGCTCAAAATCGCTCTAACAGTTTTCGAGATAATCAGCATTTTTGATTTCCTCTAAAATTAAATATGGCGGCCGGAATTCAGTAAATTAAAAAAGTTTGAGAGACAATATATCCAAGGTCTATAGTATCCACAGGGTCCAAAATTTGCTAAAAATCGCTCTATCTGTAATGGTTTTTGAAATAATTACAGTTTTCCATTTTTGGCAAAATTTAAGACCCCCGAAATTGCAAATTTAATAAGTAAATTAAATTTTTATAAGTTAATACCCTATCCAATGGACAATATGCTAAACCGGTCGGCGCAGACCGGCCCGCCAAACGTCAGAAAAAGACGTCCTGTGTTTCCACCGGCTGGCCGGTCCATAGTACTGTGCACTCCCCAGATGGCGCCTTGTACTTCCTTCCTGTCTAGACAACCTGACGTCATAGCATCTTTTTTGTTGTCTAAACCTGTTAGACCCCTAGTAAGCTGATAGCGGGGTCGGTGGGAGGGTCTTGTGTGTCCATTGGATAGGGTATTAACTTATAAAAATTTAATTTACTTATTAAATTTGCAATTTTATTGCGTTAATACATCCTATCCAATGGACAATATGCTGAATAACTACCGCTTGGTCGGCGGGTAAGTTACTAGGGACTTATGTGAACTCACAAATGATAGCAAATTTTAACCTACGGTCTAGGCTGACTTTGTCAGGAGACCCATAGGCCCAGGCCTGGATTGACCTTAAGGTCAGGAAACCCTGTAAGGCCTAAGGGCCACTTGTGGTTCTGTTGAGTAGCCAAAACCCAGCCCAATTGGTAAAGCTCTGAGTCAGCTCAAGCCACACCCTTCAGATAGAACAGTGTGAAGGTATTAAGTGACTTCAGTGGTAGACTGACAAGAATGGATCTAAGGGGACTCCCGACTGGAAGCCCTTAGGCGCAGCAAAGGCCCTGACATCATGAGCTTTTAACTTGATGTAAAAGGTGGGCCTTCTGGTCGGAGAGCTCATAATATAGGATCACTGTCTGCTTGATCCAAGAGGAGATAGGGGTAGGTGAGGTGTCTTTGTTGAAACCTTTCCTAAAGGAGTCAAAGCCATTTCTTATTCTGCCTGAGGTCTGAGGCCCTGTCCAAATAGTAGCGCAATGCTCTAATCGGAAGAGGGACCTGTCAGACTTGAAGGACCTATCCAGAGTTTGGGCCAGGGCTGGTATAACCACTGGGGCCACACTGTCTGGACCCTCTTTTGCCAGCTGATTCTTGAAAAGAAAGCTGGGTGATGGATACAGGAAAACCTTTGATCAAAACAGATTGGTGTCTGATATTTCTGTTTTGCCAAGCATGAATCTCACTTCTGGACTTGCCTGACCCAAGTCTTGAAAGTCTGGTGCTTGAAAGAAGCCTCTAGGATTGGTTCAAAAGGAGCCTTAGTTAGCTGGTGTAAAACCAGGGATAGGTTCCAGGAGATCCCCCTTCTACCTTTGGGTCTGTCTCTATGGAAACTATCCAGGAGACGAGTGAGATTTTCATCTTGCTGATGATGACAGGTAAAATACCTAGTTTATCAGCAATGGCTGACCTGTAACCATCAATGGTGCTGGGCTGTAACTTCCTGTTCTCAAAAAGGCACATAAGGAAGTCAGCAACTGACTTTATAAGGGGTGCTCCGAAGTCCACCCAATTAATGATACACCACTTTGGATCATTGACTGATCTGATTGATCCTCTTGAGAGGCCTCAATCCTTGCTGCCAACTGCCTCAGAGAAGCCCTGTTCTTCGATTGTTGTGGCTCTAGGAGCCATGTATGGAGATTCACAATTTTCAGATTTCTGTGAGGGATCTGATTGAAGGGCTGTGTTAACAGGTTGGGCAGACTCAGTGGAATCTGACTGGATATGGCCATTATATCCCCAAACCCAGGCCTCTTGGGCCTCCCGGGAGCAATCAGAACGAGTCTCTTGCATGGGGAGTCTTGTAACTTCTCCACCACTTTGCCCAAGATGGCTGCTGGTGGGAAGGCATACGTGTCCAGATCCTCCCATGGCAGACTTAGCGCATCCACCGCTGTGGCCAGGGGATCCGGTACCGGTGACTCAAAAAGAAGCAACTTATTGTTGAACCTCGTGGCAAATAGGTCTATTTGAGGTTGGTGCCACCGGCTGCATATTGTTTGGAAGACCTCCTGAAGGAGAGACCACTCTATTGGATGGTCTGGCCTGGCTTGGATAGCTTGTCTGCTACCTTATTTGTCGGCCTGGACTGTGTCGGGCTTTGAGAGTTACTTGATTTCTGGTGCAACCGGTCAAGATTCTCAGTAGTAGAGCACAAAGTGGGCCCAACCTCATGCCTCCTTCTTTGCTTATGTATGACACCACTGCGGTGTTGCTACAAGTAGTATCTTGTGTATGCAGAGGTCTTGGAACTCTTTTAAGGCTAGAAGGACTGCCTTGAGTTCTAGATAATTGGTATACAACTTGCTTTCCGGAAGGAACCAGGTGCCTCTTGCAGTGCTTTCGGTTAAGTGATGACCCCACCCTTCGTTTCATGTATCTAAAAAGATTTTTAGAGCATGTTTTATTGGGTGTAATGGTTAGCCTGTAAGGCCAATGTCCTGCCGTCACCACTGTAAATGTGGGTTCACCTTTTCTAGTGACTCTGGTACCCTCCAGATGTTTTTGAGATGCCACTGTATGGGTCTCATATGAGGTCGGCCTAGGTGAACCTGCTTTTCTGTGGCTGTTAGTAAACCTATCACAGACATGAACTACTGGATCGGACAAGCCAGTAGTGAGTATTTCTAGTATTTTGTCCTGAAGTTCTGCCAACAGTCCGGTGTCGGTCGGACCCAACCGGCCCTGAAGTCGGACTGGTAACCTACAAAATCGAAGGTCTGCTTGGCTCCAGTTCCGACTTTTCCAAATTCACCAGCCAACTTAGTTCTTGGCATATTTTCAACAGATGTTGAGTATGCTGGAGACCAACTTGTTGGGATGCAGCTCTCATCAACCTGTCATCTAGGTACTGGTGGATTTTATATCCTTCTACATGGCCATCAGTTTTACCTCCTTGTAGTTACAGTGAACAGTGAGCTTGAATAGGTATGCCCAACCCTGGACATGAAATCTCAGATATTTCCTAGACTGTTCCTGTACTGGTATACGGAAGTAGGTATCCTTGAAAAACTACAGAGGTAACCCACTCCCCTTGTTGGAGGGAGGTTATCTGATGGTTTCCAGTGTCTCCATCTTTTTTTTTTTTTTTTGTGACAGGTAGCGGTTCCTGTGGTGATTGACATAGTAGCTTATGATGTTCAGGGTCCTTGTCAAGCCTGGTCTGGTCTGGAAAAGGGGGGTGTGGCCCTCCTTCTAAATTGTACTACCTGGGGACCAGCTGCCCAGGCTTCAGATGAGTTTAGTGTCCCTTGGTAGACTGATAAACATTAATGTCCCTCTGGACCCTGGTCCGACCTGGTGATAGTGATACCCGTTTACCGTTAACTTGTTCTTGCCGTGGTCCAGCCCGGGTGGGGCTGACACAATTCACATTACATAGAACTTGACCCTAGACCAGCCGCCTGTAAGGTGGGGTAAGTAAACATGGTCATTTGTATGATGGCTGACCCCTGACCGAACACAAAGAAAATTGTCCGATTGTGAACCACATTTTCTCTTGCTGTTCAAAAGACCCATTTGATTTCTATGTAACCAGCCATTTTGGCCACAGCAATCTTCTGTGGCCCATATACTGTAACCAGTAAAACTGGCAGGCTAGGCTGACCATAGGATTTAGTTACTGGTCTACTAACTAGGTAGCCCCCAAGTGGTCTGCCGGTCGGTTTCGGTCCTTTGAAACCAGTATGAAAAGGGCCAGACAGCAATTGCACCTGATAGCAGGTCGGTAGTCTCTGCAACTGGTTGGTGTGAAGCAAAACTGCTCAGTGAAAACTGCATAGCTAGCTTCTGTGCAGGCCCAAAAATTCCTGTCAGAGACTACACATTATTAGGCCCATCATCAGGCTTAGGCCGGTGAATAGGCTGCTGATGAGGAGTGGTCAGCTGGTAGGAGACCTTTAGGTTGTGATTCCTAGTGCTGGTTGGTAGGCAGGGAGGCTCTGTAATACGAGACAAGCTGTTCAGTGCAGGTTGTGTAGATGGTACCAGTTGTTGAAACAACTGTACAAGGCTGTGTAGCCGGTACCCTGCCAGTACACTGTAACCACTTGAAGCTACTGTATAAGGCTGTGAAGCCGGTAGCCGGTCGGTAAACACACTGTAACCAGTTATTGGAGTAACTGTACCAGGTTGTTTAGCCGGTAGTCGGTCGGTACATTCTGTAACCAGTTGCTGAAGAAAGTGTACAAGGCTGTGTAGCCAGTACCCGGTCAGTACACTTAAACCAGTTATTGAAGTAACTGTACAAGGCTGTTTAGCCGGTAGTCGGTCGGTACACTCTGTAATCAGTTGTTGGAGCAAGTGTACAACAAGGCTGTGTGGCCAGTACCCGGTCGGTACACTTAAACCAGTTATTGAAGTATCTGTACAAGGCTGCTTAGCCAGTAGCCGGTCGGTACACTCTGTAATAATCAGTTGTTGGAGTAAGTGTACAAGGCTGTGTAGCCAGTACCCGGTCGGTACCCTGTAACCAGTTGAAGTAACTGTACAAGGCTGTATAGCCGGTAGGTACACTCTGTAACCAGTTGCTGAATGAAGTTTACAACTATCCTTGTGTTGAATCCAGTTTCCTCCATTAATTAAAAAATTTCTTTCAAAAACACGTCTTATTTGTAGATTTGACAGTTGCTGGGAAAGCCCTTGAGCTATATTTAGAAAATTGTTGGTCGGAGTGTCACGTGACCAGCTTGCTGGTCGGAGGGACAACGTGATTGGCTGATTAGAAATGACGATCTGCTTCGTGAAATGGTCAGTGAATCACGTGACCAACTTCGGGGAAAAGCCCTCACTAGACGCGTTTCCTTATACCACAGTCAACGCAAGCTTACTGGTCGACTGATGTCTGTACCAGTACGCTGGAGGTGGATTACAGGAACTAAAAACTGCAATCACAGTAGACGAGAGTGCAAAGAATGTACTTCCGACCTTCTTGTTCGGTAAATCACGTGAAAAACTTCGTGACTGGTCGGTGAGAACACGTGACCAGCTTCGTGAAGGCACGCGATTGGCTGACTGGATATGACGTCAGAGGTCGCGTTCTTTTTTGCTGGCCGGCCGGCTGCTGCTTTAAAAGCAGAGAACCCTGGACCAGTGCACTCTGTAGATGAAATTCCTGGCCGGACTTAAGTCGGTTCTTCTTCTCAGCCGGCTGTACACTCAAACCAGTTTCCTGGCCATCCACTGCCCTTACTACCGACACAAGGGCCGGGTCCATAAGGGTGGGACTGAGAGTGTGTTCTGAAGAAATCTGAAGAATTCATCTCTTGCTTCTGATGAAAAAACACTGGAGCTAGGCTGGTGTGACTGATGCTTTACAGCAGAGAAGTCTGTACCAGTGCGCTCTGAAGGAATGCATCCCTGATGGGGAATTCCTTCCATTTACAGTGTTTAAAACTACGTAGACTGAAGTTTCCCTGATTTGTATTTGAAGTAGTAGAAAAGACGTTTCTATGGTGACTCTAGCTGGAATGTTACAGAAGGTACATTCAAACAAAAGACACGGATAAAATACCTGTAAGTAGAAAATCCATAATTCTTCAATATTGTAGATCTGCCCCTAACAACACAATGGTTGAATGGGAGGAAACTAGAAAATGGCTGCATGAATATATCTCGTCTTACGTAACTGCCCTATCATCAACACCAAATTGAGTCAGCTAGGGAGCGTTTCCAGCAGAATTGCAAATGTATATCCGTGCTTGAACAGTAGATAACACTTCTACACTGAATATATCCACATAAAAGGTTGAAAATCCGTCATAATGCACACTTTCCTTTAAAAATCTGGATAAGTTGAAAACACGTCTGCACAGCACACGCGCCAAACGAAAAAGATGCTATGACGTCAGGTTGTCTAGACAGGAAGGAAGTACAAGGCGCCATCTGGGGAGTGCACAGTACTATGGACCGGCCAGCCGGTGGAAACACAGGACGTCTTTTTCTGACGTTTGGCGGGACGATCGGCGCCGACCGGTTTAGCATATTGTCCATTGGATAGGATGTATTAACGCAATAAAAATTGCTCTATCTCCTAGCGTTTCCGCATTTTACGCAGAATTTAAAAATGGCCGCCTATATGGTGGGAAACAATTTTTATAAAAATTGCCAGATAATTCTGCAGACATCCACGTTAGGTATTCACAAAAGTGATCAAGCTCAAGTTGAGTGAAAAATCAGATCAAATTTTTACAGCTGTTTTATTCTAATTTGAGCTGATTTTTGGCTCAACTTGAGCTTGAACCCTTTTGTGAATACAGCCCCTGGGGGTAAAAAATTTTGTTGAAACTGCTCTACCTTGTACCATTTCTGAGATAAGTGCGTTACACAGAATTTCAAGATTGCTGACAAAAGTGGCGGGAAAACGATTTTTTACAAAAAGTGGCAGATGACTTTGCAGATACCCTCGGGGAGGGGTGGGGTGGTCACAAATTTGGCCAAAATTACTCTATCTCACACTTTTTCTGAGATATTAAAGATTTTTCATTTTCACTGTTAAGAAAAATCATGGCCTTTAGTCAATCGTTAAGAAGTCGGCCATTTTGTATCGGATCACTTCCAACGGTTAACGATTTCCAGAAATCTATACAACAATCCTACTTGCCAAATTTCATGTAAATAGGTGAAGCGCTTTTTAACCTCTGAAATACAGCATTTTTAAGGCAAAAACTGGATGCTAGCGACGCATGAAACTATATGCACTGGTCATTATATTTTTGTTTCACTCAAGGTCACTCTGTAATTAAAAGATTAATACAAATACATACTGTATCAGTTGAATTTTTAATTAAGCATTAAATTTAACTATCTTCGCTGATGAGCTTGGATGAAATCTTAAATCTGTATTAACTTCTCTAGTAGAAACTAGCCATTAGTGAAACTTAATACTCGCAAATTTCTTAAAAATGAAGAATTAGTGAAATTTTCTTCTGGCTAAAATTTCTACTTATACAGTAAATTCACTGGCAATTAATTTCACTATTCAATCTCAATATAAAAAGTGACATTTGTTCTCATAGGATTTTGTATCAAACCCATCTGCACATATCAAAATAGGAATGACTGAAAATTAATTTTGACTGGGACAGTCTGACAATGCTACCCACAATCTTTCACAAATTACAAAATTACAATTAAATCCTATTAAGATGAAGCTAAAATAACTAGAAGAACACTAAACTAGGAAATCCATTTAACAGGATAAATTACAATGGAAAGTCACCCTCCAAAGTCCTGCCATTGATTTCTCCCTGAGAGTGAATTATCAAACAGATTTCTACTTTGTGAAGTTTGACTATAAAAGCAGCAGACATTAGTTTTGACAAAATATTATTGAATTGAATTTGCATCATTAGAGCCACTTAAACCAGTAGTGTTCTGTCAGTGGCTACCCTATTATCAATGTCACAGCTTGTGCACTTCAATGGAACAATAGTCAGCAATAAACATCAGCCCCAAAAACAACACAGGACATCAAATTGGGGGGTGGGGGTGACAATTTCATTAATTGTTTTCTCATGTTGAGTCAGGTCTGCTAAATTGATATCCTAACTCAACCTGCATTCTTTGTTATATAACAGGGAAACAAAACACCCTGGGTAGCATTAAAATACCTCTCCATTTCACTGATCAAGTGGGCTTATGATCTCAAGCACCAGCATTGGACTTTTAGCTGGTACAAAAACTGCCATTAAGTCACGTTTCCACATGACCACAAGACCCTATGAGGAGAGTTTAATATTTCATGAATGCAAGGTCTTTTTAAAGGTTTAAATTAACAACAATTTATTACAAAATACCTGGTAGTTTCACTTAATTTAAATTTTTATCACAGATTCCTTTGTTCCATAAAATGATAGAAATTAATACCTCACCAAGATATTAATTGATACACAATATTCAGGTATGGAGTAAATTGCCTATTTTTCATCCACTTACATTATTACGGTACACGGACGTATGGCCAGTGAACATTTGGCCAGTGAACATTTGGCTGGTGGACGTTTGGCCGGTGACTTTTTTGTATGTTATTGATTTATGTTATAATCTTGTTTTATTATTTGGTCCAAATGAAAAAAAAACTTGTGTTCATATTGCCAAAGGAGTTTAAAATGTCATTTTTATGTTGCTTCAAATAAAATGCTTTCAAGCTTAGTCTCTCATAACTGCTCAGGATTAAATATGAGGAACAAAAAGGTCTTTGATAACTGCTCAGGATTAAATATACTGTTAATAAACTAAAATGGCTTTGGTTCCTACTAAAAACGGCTCATTACTTTTATGTTTAGTCTCTGATAACTGCTCAGGATTAAATATAAGAAACTAAAGGCTTTGTTAACTGCTCTGGATTAAATATAATGTTCATAAAAGAACTACAAGGCCTTTGATTCCTACTAAGAATTCCTGATGTTTTTAAGCTTAGTATGCCTCTGTGCATACACGACTCTTACAATCTGCCCGTGGAGAGCTACCCACGAAAAGACAATGCAAACATGCCCGTGATCTACAGAAGAAATTCCACAATATGTGCACAAGCATCTCAGAAGATGAAATTTCTATCAGTCAACTTCTACATGGTATTGCACACTCTATCTGACTGAGCAAATGAATGTTTTATGTTTCAGTATTAAGACCAGTTAATGACAGTGCTAATGATGTTATAATGTTTAGAGGTATTGCCAAAACAGTTTTTTTTTGTTAGAGACAATATTAGACCAGTTACTGAAAGTGCTGATGATGTTATAATGTTTAGGTGTACTGTTGTATTATGTCTTTTTGTCAATAAAAATGACAAAAAAGGTCTTTTTTGTTGGGGACAATATAAAAATAACATATTAAACCTTGCCTGCAGTGTTTACAAAAGTTATTTCATTTAGGACCTTATTGAAATAACACATAAAAATGTCACCGGAAAATTGTCCTACCCCCCAAAAAAGTCACCGGCCAAATGTCCTCTGGTGAAACGTCCGCGGGCCAAATGTCCACTGGCCAAATTCCCAGGTTCCATTATTACATGCTTTGGCAATGAAAACACAATGTCATCCAGTTATTTGTCTGTGCTTGAGGCAAGTCCAACAATTTGCCTTTCAGATAAAAAATAACTTTCCATGGATTCTGACAATTTTAATACGGTTATATTTCTGACTGGTGTGACCTTGAGAAACTTCCAACCCTCACATGACTTCATTGTGCATTTATAGATAATAGGCTTAAAATAACGTTGACACAATTACAGCATTTCGGTTTTCAAATAGTAATAGTCCATATAAAAGTTTGGTTAAATGTACCATAGCCTTTGCTGTTATTGCACTGTGGCTATAAAATAACCACCAAAATACTGTTACTTGTTATCTCGGCCCAAAATTGGAAACAATGGATGCAACATTTTCTAAAGGAGTGATTAAAATTTTTTTTTTTCTCTTGAAGTTATTCCTGTCAGGACACCACAATGACACAAACAGCAACACAAAGAGGTTTCTTTCTTCTATTTAATTCCCATCTGCAGCTGTAATAACCACAGTAAAAGTTTTTCCTTCATTGAGTAAGCAAAACACATCAAAATAATATTTTTATAATTTCTATTTTTTGTTCATTAAATATAGTCAGGAACCTTAAATTAACTTCTGGCTTCTGATTTTTAATGAAGCAACAGTCTATTTAAATTGCAAATGTGAAACCAACTCATGACTAAATCTAATATTAGCACTGGCTGTCTAAATTTCACTTTGTCATCAGACATGTTCATTTTCAACATCCTGTATTTAACATTTACCGAACAAATTTACAGGTGTTTTTGTTGCAAAGAGGCATCCATTTTATACTCTATCTCACTGGAGCCTTCAAAGCAAATTAACCCAGGCTCACCAGAAGTTGAATAGGCTAGGAATGAAAATATCAGAACCCAATGTTATATTTGGTCCAAATGAAAGTTAACATGATCGCTTCAAACAGATTTTATAAAAAAGCTTCAGAGATCCCCTACCCCACAGCCTGACAAAATAGTTTTTCTACACCATGAGATATAGAAGCAGTGAAACAGTACACAGATTGGGATAATTTCAGAGCAATGTCAGTGATCAAATAATGTTTAAGTAGAGAAAATAACATCTAAGAGAAAGGAACTGCATGTAAAAATTAAGTATTAAAACAGGACAATTCAGTAAACTAAAAATAGCATCAGAGATGCCCGTACCTCACAGCCTGGGGAAATATTTTTCAACACCATGAGATATAGAAGTAGTGTATCAGTACAAAGTTCAAGATACTTTCAGAGCAGTGTCAGTTATATTAAGGTCCAAATAATGCTTAAGTAGAGAAAATAATATCTAAGGAAAAGAAATGTATGTAAAGATGAAGTTTTAAAACTAGACAATTCAATAATAAAATGACAGCATTTATCAGTAAACCAAAAATGGCCGGATTATGGTTTGGATGTTTTGAATATTACCCATGCATACAGAAGTGGCAACACATTCAATGAATGCTTATGTGTGGTGTTGGAGAAAAGCCTGTGGCTCACTTGATGAAATTCCATCTGTTACAATGGGAACTTGGAAAAGGAAATTCTTAATGAATTCTAATACGACTTTAACAGTGCTTAATCTGCATCAACAGACAGACCCAAAGGTGCAACAAGATTTTAAAGGTCAATACAGCAAGGTCAAAGGTCAATCAGTGTCACACCTTGATGTGGCACACCTAAAACCCTCAACCAATGTCCCTCCCAAGTATAAACTTCCTACGCCTTACAGTCTCTGAGATATAGCCTAGACAAGATTTTATAGGTCAAGGTCATTACAGCAACGTCAAATCAAGGTCACACTATGACGTAGCACACCTACACCCCCTAACCAATGTCCCTACCAAGTATCAACTTCCTACACCATACGGTTTCCAAGATATAGCCCGTACCAGGTTTTATAGGTCAAGTTCACTACGGCAAGGTTAAAGGTCAAATCAAGGTCACACTATGACGTTGCAAATTTACACCCCCTAACCAATATCCCTACCAAGTATCGACTTCCTACACCTTACAATTGCTGAGATATAGCCCGGACAAGGCTTTGTAGGTCAAGGTCACTACGGCAAGGTGAAATGTCAAATCAAGGTCAGACCATGATGTTGCACACCTACAACTCCTAACCAATGTCCCTACCAAGTATCAACTTTCTACACCTCACGGTTTCCGAGATATAGCCCAGACAAGATTTTATAGATCAAGGTCACTACGGCAAGGTCAAAGGTCAAATCAAGGTCAGACCATGACGTTGCACACCTACACCCCCTAACCAATGTCCCTACCAAGTATCAACTTCCTACACCTTACGATTTCCGAGATATAGCCCGGACAAGCTTTTATAGGTCAAGGTCACTACGGCAAGGTCAAAGGTCAAATCAAGGTCATACCATGACGTTGCACACCTACAACCCCTAACTAATGTCCCTGCCAAGTATCAACTTCCTACACCTTATGATTGCCGAGATACAGCCCGGACAAGATTTTCAAACTCAAGGTCACTAAGGCAAGGTCAAATCAAGGTCAGAACATGACGTTGCACACCTACACCCCCAAACCAATGTCCCTGCCAAGTATGAACTTCCTACACCTTACGGTTTCTGAGATACAGCCCGGACAAACTATTTCCTGCTGCCAGCCCAACGACCCGCCCACCCGCCCATCCGGACACCATGGGTGAAAACAATACCCCGACAGCCCTTAAGGACTGTGGGGTAAAAATCATGAAGATTCTCAAATTTTGATATTCATTTTTATGGTTTGAATATTTTGAATATTACCCATACATACAGATGTGGCAATACATGCTTTTTATGTGGAGTTGCGGCAAAACCTGTGGCTCACTTGATGCAATATCTGTTGCAATGGGAAGTTGCAAAAGTAAAATGGTTAATGAATTCTAATATGACTTTAACAGAGCTTAATCTATATCAAAAGACATCCAAAGGTGCAACAACCAAGATTCAAGTAAAAAGATATAAGAGTGATATAAGAGAAATAAAATAGTATCAGATATCCCCATAGAGAGATAAAATAGCATCAGATATGTACCATCAAAGGTTAAATCCAGGTGACACCACGACGTTGCACACATACAACCCCCAACTAATGTCCCAACTAATGTCCCACCTTATGTCTACACCTTATGGTTTCCGAAATATAGCTCAGACAAGGCATTATAGATCAAGGTCACTATGGCAAGGTCAAAGGTCAAATCAAGGTCACATCATGACATTTTACATCTACACACCCTAGCCAATGTCCCTACCCAGTATCAACTTCCTATACCTTATGGTTTCCAAGATATACCCCAGACAAGATTTTAAAGCTCAAGGTCACTACAGCAAGTGCAAAGGTCAAATCAAGGTCACGCCATGATGTTGCACATCTATAACCCCTAACCAATGTCCCTACCAAGTGCCAACTTTCTACACCCTACGGTTTCCGAGATATAGCCTAATTCTAATTTGACTTTTATAGCGCTTAATCTCCACTGAGTTGTGGACTCTAAGGTGCAACAAGGCAATAGCAATATGCAAAATTCAAAATCCAGGGACAGAAATAGGTCGGCACCATGGAGAAGCCAAAAGAGAAAATGAGCTAAAGAGGATAAGCCTTTGCGTAGAGATAGGTTTTGAGTTTCTTTCTAAATGAGGCAATAGTGGGTGATGAATGAATGTCTTCAGGGAGTGAATTCCAAACAGTAGGAACATCAAAAGCGAAGCTGAAACCAAACTGCTTAGTGGACTTGTGAATTTTAGGTTGAAACTTTGGAACATTAAGGAAATTTGTACCACTCTGACTGCGTCTAGTAGTGTAAGTATTGTGGTAGGTGGAAAGATATGGAGCAAAGTATTTAGGGAAGCCAGTATGAATAAACTTGTACATCAGGGTAGCCAGTTTGAACTCTGAGTGAAACTGAACAGGGAGCCAATGGAGTTTCCTAAGGACGAGAGTTATCTGAGTAAACTTACTCGAATTTGTAACAAATCTAGCTGCACTATTTTGGATAGACTGTAATCTGTGAAGATTGAATTTGGAGAGACTCCTGAAAAGTGAGTTACAGTAGTCCAACCGACTTCTAACAAAAGCATTTGCAACCGACAAAGCTGCATCATGAGTCAAGAACTGCCTGATATTTCTAAAATCCCTCAGTTGAATAAAGCAACTTTTACAAACATTATGGACGTGTTTAGAGAAAGAAAAATCAGAGTCAAACCACACACCCAGGTTCCTGACTGACTTGGTGGGGTGAAGGGGGTTACCCAAGATGTCAATTGGGAAACATACATTTAACCTTTCTGTGTTTCTTGGAGCCAAAAAGTATAAACTCGGTTTTATCTGGATTAAGTTTAAGTTTGCTAGCCGACATCCATTCCTTAACATCTTGAAGGCATCTGTTCAACTTATCAAAAGCAGCTGAGGCATTCATGTGCGACAGATAGACATAAAGTTGTAAAACATCGGCATAGAAATGAAATTTTATGCCTTTGTGTTTACCAATCAGAGTACTTAGGAGAGATGTGTAAAGAGAGAATAGCAGAGGACCCAGAACAGAACCCTGAGGTACGCCAAATAGCAATTTTTGTAGGTCAGACAAGGTACAACCAATCTTAACAGATTGAAAATGTTCTGTCAAATAGGAAGAGAACCATTTGAGAGCAGAACCACCAACACCAAACCAATCCAGAAGGCAGCTAAGGAGAGTGGTATGTATCAATAGTGTCAAAAGCGGCCGAGAGATCCAGAAGTACTAAGGCAGTAGCTTCACCCCGGGATAGTGACAAATGAATATCATTTTTTTTTATGGACAGTAGAGCCGTTTCCGTTGAGTGACCTGACTTATATGCAGACTGGTATGGGTTATCCAAGCCATGTCGATGAATAAAATAGCCTAAATAAGTTTTTATAGGTCAAGCTCACTACAGCAAGGTCAAAGGTCAAATCAAGGTCAGACCATGACATTGCACACCTACACCCCCTAACCATATATCCCTACAAAGTATCAACTTTCTACAACTTACGGTGTCTGAGATATAGCCTGTACAAAATTTTATAGGTCAAGACGTTGCACACCTACACCCCCTAACCAATTTCCCTACCAAGTATCAACTTCCTACACCTTACAGTTTCCGAGATATAGCCCGGATAAGATTTTATACGTCAAGGTCACTACGAAAGGTTACAGGTCAAATCAAGGTCACACCATGATGTTGCACACTTACACCCCCTAACCAAAGTCCCTACTAAGTATAAACTTCCTACACCTTATGGTTTCCCGCCACCCGCCCATCTGGACAACATGGGTAAAAACAATACTCCCAACAGCCCTTAAGGGCTGTGGGGTAAAAAAACCCAAACCAAATAAAAGAGGCACATAACCTCCTCTTTACTTAGACTGTGTTAACAGGAAGAACTGTTTATATTTACTGTATCTCTTAATCCCCTTTTTTGTAAGTAACATTATCATCCACGGATATTGAGAACTAAAAACTTGGGCACAAGGGTCACTCCCACCCCGAATTTAGTTTGAACTGTGACAAATTCTTTTCAAATTTACAAATTGTTCAAGTCAATGTATTAAATGTGAGAACCCAGTGTCTGCGATATTGACTGGTCGAATTGTGATTTAAGTTGTCAGATTAGAAATCGTTTAAAGCACCCCTGATTATCACTCATATGAAAAGTGTCATTTAAGGGTAAATTTATACATAATTTTACATCTAGCATATTAAAATAGTAAAAATGCATCACTGCTTTGACCGTATTCAGAATTCTAGTCCAACTAGCTCCTTAAAACCACTCAGGCTTCTCCTCCAAGGTGCTAAACTTGCAACTGAACTGTAATTCTGCACAGTTACAGTCTCCCCTGCGATGGAATATCACTATAATACTACAAGCTATATATATGAGCCATACAATAAGCGAATCTTACTTCAATTCCTGTCATTATTTTAAAGTTGTCTCATTCTTTCATGAGATAAGATTTCCAAAGAAACTGATAGAGACAACATTCATAGAAACCTCAGCCCACACTGCTGCATTGTCTACTTCTAAGTCTCTAAGTCCAAGCTTATCAAAGAACCACAATGGTTTTCTGTGTCATGTGACCTTTTATATCTATTCAAAATATACTATCACAGTGTAAAATTTAGTATTTTTAGGAGTTAGATGAATTTTAAGGATACCCCCTAGTTTTTCAGTTAAAATGTCTTATTTGTGATGGTACTTCTTTGCATATGTGTGTTTTCTTTGTAGTTTGTGCTCATTTGAAATTGCTTGTAAATTTATGTATTTTATGATGTAATGTCTATTGTAAAACATCTGTCATTATGTCCTGTATGTCCTTCTCATTTTGTATCCTCCTGTTATCTGTAATCTGGAATCACAGATATCCAGTTGTTGTATAATGTCTATTGTAGCTGCAGGAGGTCATTACTAGTGGGTGTATTTGAAGTTGTGTGATGATGTGAGAATGACTGTCTAATTATGTAGTGATGTGGTTTGTGTTCTTGTGATGTTGTATTGTATATTGTACTATAAATGGGTATTGTTCTTTTATGTCATGTCATTGGTCACTCATTTTATTATCTAGTGTTTTGTGTTGTCTTGTGTTTCTGTAATGTGATTGGCCAATGTCATAATTGTAACATGTTTGCACTGAGAACTCTGTCTATAAATTGTGAGGTGAATCCCACCTAAGGAGAGTTAGAATTGAGATGAGAACAGAAATAGAAAATCAGTAGTGAAGTTTGAATCAAACTAAAAGAAGAAAAATGAGAATTGAGAAAGAGAATAAAATGAGAAATAAATGAGAGAAGTGAAATGAGAGTGTGAAGATAGAGTCAAAAGGAGAAGTAATTATTTGAACTGAGTGTTAAAATGAAAATAGAATGAGAAGTGATATTAATAAATTTAAAAGGAGAATTGAATGATAGTGAATTTCAAACAGTAAGTTATAAACTGATATTTGACCATTGGATTATGCAACTTTATTAATAATTAGTTTAATTTTAAATGGTTTATAAATTGAATATTGTAACTGTTATTGTTTATTGTTAATTTGAGCTACATCCCAAAAGAGAAAGTAATAAAGTAAAGGAAAAGAGCATTAAAGTGACTTTCAGTTTACTCAATAGACTTTTTAGTTTAAACTTAATCACACATTAAAACAAACTATTTTCTCTGTGTGATAATTGGTGGAGATGCTCTAAGTTCCCAGTTTACCTCAGCCAAGCGAGTGGAGAAAGTTAAAGATGAATAGCAGGACAGAAGTGTACCATGTTCCCCATTTTGATGGCTCTACCTTTCCACAAGGCATGACCAGACACCTACAAGAGATATTGGACAAGGCATCAGGTGCAGCTTTCTACAAATCATTCATGGATTTCACCTTCAAACCAGATGACAGGTACAACTTTGATACTTTTGCTGCAAAATTGAATGGTGCGGCAAAGCAGTGGTTGCACAAGTCATTCTCTTCTCATGAGAGGCACCGAGTCAAACCATTTGACACTTTAGTCGACTTGTTTCAGTCAAAGTTCATGGAGCCAGAAGAGGGTGAGCTTTTGTTAGCCATGCAAGATATTCATACACTTTTGTCTGAACATGCTTCTGCCATTTCTCAGTTCAAAATTCAAAACAAAACAGTAGAAATCCTTGTGGACAGAATCCAAAAATTAGAACATATTTCAAAATTTGATGATCAAAAAACAATCATTTCAGATCTTCAGGCCAAAAACAGTATTTTAGAAAGCAAACTCTTGTCAATGGAAGAAAAACTATGCAAAGTTAGTAATAGCAAAAATGACACTTTCAAATCCCTAAAAGATAGGCAAGAAAATGTTCAAAAGGAAATAGCTGCATTAAAACCCATGTTTGACCAGGAAAACTCAACACTCAAAACTAAAGTTCATATCATTGAAGAGAGCTGTGAAAACCATAAGCACCTGTTGGAGGAAGTCCAGCTAAAAGTGACTACACTTTCTCAGGCATTGAAGGAAACAGCCACTGTGGAGACAAATGAGATCTCGCAAGCAGCTCCAAAAGTGGAAGAGCATTGTGACCTCTGTGGCAGTAACACTCACTCTAGTGCAACGTGTGGTGCCAGACGGTTAAGATGTAGGCAGTGCTTCCAGGTTGGCCATCTAGCAAGGTGTTGTCCAAACATCCAGCACCAAAACCAGTGTCAGAGATGTGGGCTACAGACCCACAGCAGTGACCAGTGTGGCACCTTTGGACTGCAGTGTTGGAGGTGTGGAATGACAGGCCATCTTCAGAGGATGTGTCAACAGCCATTGAGGTACCATGGTAACTACAGAGTCAGTTAGGAGTTTTGGATTATTAGTACTAGATTTTTTTATGTGACAGTTTTAGGCATTATATAGATAGAGTGACAGAAAGGAAAAAAAAATTATAGGTTGTTAAACATACTTTATTACCTTGTTACCATGTGATATATTGCTCAAGGTATAAAAGTGAATTTGTAATTGTCATATCATTGGTCAGTACAAGATGACTGTCTTTACTTGTGTGTTTAATCAAAATTCTGGCGCCACCTTTAGAACAAAATTCTTGGCAACGTCATTGAGTTTACAATCCCAATGTCGATTCATCATTTCATGAGTACATTTCCACTTTTCTGGTGTTCTTGAAAGGGTTTAACTTTGTATTTATAGTTACTGTTGTTGGAGGAATATTACTCTGGATGTACATATTGGGGTATGTCTTTGATAGACATGTGTTTAATGTATTTAAATGTTCTGATGGGCTCTTCAGTTGTATTTGTATTACCTGTTGTTGAATATTTCCAATGATGAGTGACTATGTATGCTTGCAGATGAGTGTACTGTTTGGTAATTCCTCTCTGCTAAGAAAACTGTGAAGTAATTGTACTTTTATACCATTACTGTGAGCCGTCTAAGGTTGTGGGTGGCTAATCCCAGTCCTGGTGATAGACAGAGAATTTTTAACAAGCACTTTGGGTGTCTTGAGGTTAATATACTGGGTGATAGTTATGATATGGTTCTTTGGTCAAATGGATGTATAAAATGTCCAATCCTGTAGTTAATCATGAGTCCTTTTAGTGTGGAGTGTCTATTGCATAAAAAGTTTTACAATGTTAAAGATGTATCTTATTTCTACTGACTTATTCTACTCCTTTATATATTTTTTTTCTTTTGTATTGGTAACTACCTTGTGTTACACTATTGTTTGTTCTATTTGCATTTCATCTGTACATAATACCATATATTAATACTAATTTCTCACCTTTGGACCAGGAGGTCCAAATTGTAACAAGGGGGTGTATTATCACAGTGTAAAATTTAGTATTTTTAGGAGTTAGATGAATTTTAAGGATACCCCCTAGTTTTTCAGTTAAAATGTCTTATTTGTGATGGTACTTCTTTGGATATGTGTGTTTTCTTTGTAGTTTGTGCTCATTTGAAATTGCTTGTAAATTTATGTATTTTATGATGTAATGTCTATTGTAAAACATCTGTCATTATGTCCTGTATGTCCTTCTCATTTTGTATCCTCCTGTTATCTGTAATCTGGAATCACAGATATCCAGTTGTTGTATAATGTCTATTGTAGCTGCAGGAGGTCATTACTAGTGGGTGTATTTGAAGTTGTGTGATGATGTGAGAATGACTGTCTAATTATGTAGTGATGTGGTTTGTGTTCTTGTGATGTTGTATTGTATATTGTACTATAAATGGGTATTGTTCTTTTATGTCATGTCATTGGTCACTCATTTTATTATCTAGTGTTTTGTGTTGTCTTGTGTTTCTGTAATGTGATTGGCCAATGTCATAATTGTAACATGTTTGCACTGAGAACTCTGTCTATAAATTGTGAGGTGAATCCCACCTAAGGAGAGTTAGAATTGAGATGAGAACAGAAATAGAAAATCAGTAGTGAAGTTTGAATCAAACTAAAAGAAGGAAAATGAGAATTGAGATAGAGAATAAAATGAGAAATAAATGAGAGAAGTGAAATGAGAGTGTGAAGATAGAGTCAAAAGGAGAAGTAATTATTTGAACTGAGTGTTAAAATGAAAATAGAATGAGAAGTGATATTAATAAATTTAAAAGGAGAATTGAATGATAGTGAATTTCAAACAGGAAGTTATAAACTGATATTTGACCATTGGATTATGCAACTTTATTAATAATTAGTTTAATTTTAAATGGTTTATAAATTGAATATTGTAACTGTTATTGTTTATTGTTAATTTGAGCTACATCCCAAAAGAGAAAGTAATAAAGTAAAGGAAAAGAGCATTAAAGTGACTTTCAGTTTACTCAATAGACTTTTTAGTTTAAACTTAATCACACATTAAAACAAAGTATTTTCTCTGTGTGATAATACTATTGGTGGCATATCCTTCATTTAATGAATTTTATCTAGGGTTATAAATGCTGTTTTGAAATGGAATACCTTTTAAGTTACTACCACATATAAACTTCCCAAAGACTACTTTTGTGAGGTGTTCTGTATAATAATACTTTTTTTTTAAAGTGGAGAAAAATTCATGGCGGGCATATTTAAGTCCCCTTTACAAAATTTAAGCCCACTACCTACCAAACTTACAGTTAAGTCCACTGACTTTACAATTGTAAGGACTTAGCAGCTTTGTGAAACCTGCTAAGTCTAAGACCACAGACTGACCATTCTGTTCATAAAATTTAAGACCAAAGTCTTAAACTTAAGTCTAATTCTGGGCATAAGTTCTTTGTGAAATTAGCCCCTGGTAGACTTGGCCAAAGCCTAGACTTAGCAGCTATGTGAAACCCTCTAAGACCACAGACTTAGCCTCATTTTAAGACAAAAGCCTTAAATTTAAATCTAAGTCCAGGCTAAGTCCTTTTGTGAAACCAACCCCAGATCCACTTTGAAGAGGACCAACCCATAGGCAGACCATATCGTGTGTGAAATTATGACCCTGATCCTATTTCAATTAATTGTTTCCAAGTAATGCATGCAGATATGGCCAAAAAATAACAAAAACAATTAAATTGGAAACAGTATTTAGGTATCTTTGAGGACTGAAACATATTTAAACTGTATCTTGTGTGAAAATATGACAGCAAATAGTCTCATTATGTATAGTTTTGAGTTATGTGTCCAGATAAACAGACAAATGGACATGATTACAATAGTTTAACCCCCGCCCCTTTGGTGAGCAAGGGTACATAAAAGTATTAAAACAAGACCACTGCTGTGGCGTGCATCTCCTGCCAAGTATTAAAGGGGAAGAAATACTATGCGCAAAAAATCCAAAAGAAAGGAAAATGACTGTATACTAGAAATATAAAGCCTTGCAAAAAAGTAGCTGGATGAATAGAGAAATTAGTTGATAACACACACATTATCATGTGTAATGCCCACCCATGATGCAGAGTCCCAAATTTTGTTTTATTTTCTGTTAAAATCCAAGATGGCCGGCAGAAGTTGCGAAAATTGAAATTTTTCTTAAAAATTAGCTCAAAATCGCTGTATCTCTTACAGTTTCCGAGATATTACTAATTTTTCATTTTTCGCTAAAATTCAAGGTGGCCACCAAAAGTGGTGAAAATTAAAATTTTTACCCTTTGCAGAAGATACTCTTGTAGTACCCTGCGGGTAACAAATTCCCTCGTAATATCTCTATCCCTTACGGTTCCTGAGATATTTTCAATGCTTTATTTTCCACTAAAATTTAAGATGACCACCAAAAGTGGTGAAAATTGACATTTTCCCTTTTGTACCCTTGTACTACACTATGGGTCAAAAATTCGCTCAAAATTGCTCTATCTCTTACGGTTTATGAGATATTTACAACTTTTTTATTTCCGCTAAAATCCAAGATAGCCGCAAAATAAATGCGAAAATTGAAATTCTTCCCCTTTGGAGAGGATACTTTTGTAGTACCCATAGGGTCAAAAATTCCCTTTAAAAAACTATCTCTTACAGTTTCCAAGATATTTTCAATGTTTTATTTTCCGCTAAAATTCAAGATCCTTTTTTACCGAATAATCTTGTACTATCCTATGGGTCAAAAATTCTCTTAAAATCGCTCCCTCTCTTTCGGTTTCTGAGATATTTACAATTTTTTATTTTCCACTAAAATCCAAGATGGCTGCCAAAAGTGGCGAAAATTGAAATTTTTCCTTTTTGTACAGGATACCACTGTACTACCATATGGGTAAAAAATTCACTCAAAGTCGCTCCATCTCGTTCGGTGTCTGAGATATTTACAATTTTTTATTTTCCACTAAAATCCATGATCGATGTCCACCAAAAGTGGCTAAAATTGAAATTTTTCCCCTTTGCATAGGATATTTTTGTACTACCCTATGGGTCTAAACTTCGCTCAAATTGGCTCTATCTCTTACAGTTTGAGATATTTATGATTTTTCACATTTTCACTAAAAGTAGTAATAAAGTAGCCACTACTCACTTGTACATTGAGCAACAAGCGTGAAACTTCAATATGTTACAGTTCACAAAAAAGTACATGAACAACATATTTGAGAGAAATTGTGTAGCTGCAATACTTTTGAAGATATAAGCCATTTACTCATTACGGTTACCATTAAAAATTGACAAAGTAGCTATAACTCACTTAGCTATGGAGATACACTTCCAAACTACTGACCATGTTGTAGCTGTGGAGAAAGTACCTGAACAACATATTTGAACAAAATACTCTAAATGCAATAGTGATATATTTAACTATATTAGGTAAAAGTGCTATTACTCATTCAAAAGTAGGCCAGTTCACAAAACCCCCCAAAATATTGAAGGGCGTAAAAATTCATTAGGACAAGTAATTTACCAAAAATGTGGTACTGTAGTAGTTTCAGAGAAAACTGTTTGACACACTCACGCATGCACACACACACATGGTACAAATTATAATCTCCCGCCAGGAGAAAATAATGAAATACCAGTATTTTTAATGTAAATTGTGATAAGAAACATGCACAAGAGTACTCAGAGAGCGCAGACCTCTGCCAAGGCAGCTCAATTTGTGGACTATCATCAAAATCCACACAAAATCCAGATGATCCAGATCACTCCCAAAATGTAATCACTTGTTGCTTGTCCCATTTAGGACATTTCCTGAAAATTTCATCAAAATCCATCCATAACTTTTTGAGGTATTTGTCTTTAAAAATTACATCTCATCGATCCAGAAGATCCAGATAGTGGTCTGGATCATCGCAAAATTGAATAATTTCTTCCTTTAGGAACTTCTTCGTTATGCCATTTCTAAAATATCCTAAAGATCCAGTCAGTGATCTAGATCAGATCCAGTCAGTGATCTAGATCACTCCCAAAATCTAATCACTTGTTGCTTGTCCCATTTAGGACATTTCCTACAAAATTTCATCAAAATGCATCCATATTTTTTTAGTTATCTGTCTTTAAAAATTACATTTCATGGATCCAGAAGATCCACATAGTGATCTGGATCACTCCCAAAATTTAATCATTTCTTCCTTTTACCTTTTCGGACATACCCTGAAAATTTCATCAAAATCCGTCCGCAAGTTTTTGAGTTATCTTGTTCACAAACAGACGGACGGACAGACGGTCCCAGGCAAAAACATAACCTCCTTGGCTGAGGTAAATATGAAGAAGATGGGAACTTGTTGCAAATTTTACTTACTGTGGTGAATTTTCACACATTTTACTCTATATATACTACATACCATCATAACTCAGCCTGATGCTTCACTATACAGTCATAAACCTCTGATCTATGACTCTTGTGACCCTTTTTTACAGGCAGTTTACCAGCGACGTGAGTTCTGAGCAAATGTTTGTGCGAGTGTCAACTGAATCTGATTTACTTATTATGGACCACACTATGTTTCCAGTGAATGGAGACAAGGATTCGGGGGAAATTGATGCTGTCAAGAGTTCCTGTTTTGCATACATGGCTAGTGGAGCAGTATTCCCACCCCACTATAGAACGGCCTGGCTTTAATCTCTTCTTTGAAACCCTTTAAATGGTCTTGTCTAAGGCTTGTAATAGTACGAAAGCCACAGGTTTTGAAGATTTGTATTTTGTGCTCTACAACCTAAGATTACAGGGATTAAGCAGAACAATGTCAAAATCCCATTGGATCAGATGTTTGTGCACATTTAACAATGTTGCAAACACTGCTTTGAATCACCTTCTTCAAGTAAGGAAGCAGTAAGTAAGGAACACTTAAGGCTTATAATTGTAATCTAATCTAATCTAAATGTACTTTTACATTGCTTAAATTCTGTACCAGCATGTCCAATGGTATATCAAACTAAGTCTCTGTTCTATTTAATTATACAGCTATTAAACATTGATTACTCTCTTGTGCAGGAGGAGGCAGGGGTGGGGTAACTAGTACTAACACTTAAGTGAACCTTACTAAGTTGAACATGAAGGGATAAGAATAATAATTGTACTACACCATGATTCCTTGATAATAGGGCAAATGTCCAGGCAAAAAGCCATCTGAGAACCTGGATCTATGATCACTGACATTGTTATTGTTTGAATATTCTTATTCTGAGAGTGTTCTTTGAAAAATGAGATTTTCTCTTAGAAAAACTTCTTAAAAATAAGAATTTTTCCAAATTTCCATAAAAAGGTTTTTTATACAGTTTTTAATCAATCAATATCTTTATGCTGGTCATCCACAATTATGGTAATTCTAATATCTAAATAATTCTGTGTATAATCTGTCACTACATTTGAAATTCTCAAAAAATTTGAAAGTCTTAATTTTTGAATTTCTTATCATTTTAAAAATAGTTCTTATAAAAGCAAACGGTGACTATTTTTTATCACTCACATAGTTTAGAATTGAAGTTATAATGTATGCAGTGACTGTAGCTCCAAACATTATACAAAAATATGAGATTATGACTCAGTCGCAATATTACATATTCAACTACAGTTACAAATATATTTTAATTTGATACATGGGTGTCAGTACTGTTCAGGTCCCTGTACAAAAGTACATCAATGCATCAATGAAATGTCGCCTAATAACAGAAAAAATAAAAACAATTCAATATACACCAAATTTATGTTTTCTTTTGTTCATTTTCCCCCTTTTTTATCTTTATATCTCTTTTTGAATAACAATTATGTACATACAGAAAAGGATACAAGGATTAGATAATTGGTGCGCATAATGATTACATGTAATAGCTTATCTTTTGCACATAATTTAAAAATTACTTTAACTAGATATTCACTGGTTATCATTAGAAATGTAGTTTAATAGCATCTGTTATGATGTCAATCCCAGTAAAAAATCACTGCATTCTTAGAAAATTATAAAAAATAAAAGTAATTCTTAGGATAAGAAAGTTGGTAAATAATTTAGACCCTGCTAGACTACAGACCGTATAGACCAAACAACTAAGTCTGATGACAGCAACCCTTACAGGAGAGGTAGTATCTTAGTGTGTTCATCACCAATGAGTATAATCGAGGAAAAATATGTTTATATTAAAACAAGAGTAACAGAGAAACTGTTATCAAATTTTAATTTATAAAAACTGATCTTATGACCGCATATTAGTGCTGGTATTCTTTATCGATATTGAAATATTTATCGATCCATGCTAAATATACTAATATCAATAATGTAGGATACAATATCGATATTGGAACATAGTACTTAATAGATGCAATTAAGCTGTTTTCCATTCAAATAAAATATCATATTTGAGAAATATATTGGTTTTCCTATCATTTTTGTCAAATTTCACTTACCGCTAAAGCGGAAACGCCATATTTGTTTATGTTTTGGGAAACTACTAAAACTTGGGAAAGAGTTTAGAGCTCTCTCTCGGAAAACATCCATGACCCGATATTTCAATATCGATCAATAAAGAAAATATGGTTTGATATAGATAAAAATATTTTTATTCGATACCAACACTACCACATATCATACCCCTCAAATTCAACCACATTCCCAATGCACGAAATGTAATGAGTACTTTTATAGCACTTAATCTCCATCACACGACAGACTTTGAGGCACTAGATCCATGAAGAGAAGAACTAAAAATAATCAGAATCCAGAGACACAGCGGGCAGACATAAGAGATGCCAGGAAGACAGAAGGGTAAGCTTACTGAAAGAGGTAACTCTTCAATTTGTCATCTGGGAGCTCACTGACCTCAAAGTTGGAGTATCATGCGCAAAGCTGTTGCTAAAGTACATAATATGAGAGTAACAACAGCTGTTTACAATGCTTGAATGTTTAGTCTGCTTTAAATAACACACTTGGATAATAAAGTCTCTTTTGCATGCAGGGTTTGCCAGTTCCTGGCAGTTTTACCCTGACAAAAGAAGATTGTGACAAAGGGATACCTCCAAAAGTTGAAATATCAGCTTTATCTCGGATCTAATTATATTTGACTTCAGTTACATCCTCAAAATATGTTATTTATTACAGTATAACCTCTATCATCTGACCCTCTATTATCCAAATTTTTCAATTATCCGACCTCAAACCCACTCTCCCAACTCCATTTAAGCCTGTTATTTTAGCCTTCCTATTATCTGACCTTTCTATTATCCAACCTAATTTCTACTCTCCCAAGAGGGTCGGATAATAGAGGTTCTACTGTATTGCTTGCCTAAGTACCATATATTCAAACAAATGTTTTTATCATCTTTTATCCATTATAACAATTTCCGGCTTCTGACAGTCAAGCCAGGTAATGTAGGAGCAGCATAAACATTGTGGTTATTTCATTTTGCAATTCTGCTGCAAAACAATGTTATGAAATGGACTCTTTTTAAAGTCCCCAGAACATGGTGAAGGTTTGAAATTGGATAATTTACTGCCTTTCCAAATGAGTTTGAAATCTTTGGGGAGAAAAGACAATTTCAGACACAAAGCATGCAATGTAATTACTGTGCACCATCCAGATGAAAAAGTAGTTTGAGATTCACCTCAATTTTCTAGAGAACTGCCAAAATATGTTAGCATTTTTCCTTTGTGGGAAAACCAATCTTAATGTTATCAACATCTCAGTAGAATAGGCAACATTTCATGTGGTAGATTTAAACAGAAAAATTAAAAAAAAATCGAAATTTAAAACTCGATAAGATTTGGACAAATCTGACTAATTTTGTTGTGGTTTTAGTTCTTTTGTAAGATGTAAACTTAGCATTTTCCCCAGAAAAGCATTTTGTTGGATTTGTCCAACTTGCCAATAAAGCTTAACATTTTAAATACTATATACGGATATGACCAGTAAGGCAGTGTGTATGAGGGAACCACCTGCCCGATTATACAGGTCTATCATAGTCATTGAGTTGGATAGATTCAACCTGTATGTAGCAATTGTTTGGGAATGACAAGTACATATATATATAGAAAAACAAACTAGAAGAGCGCTTGGGCAGTGCAGACCTCCAAGAAGCAGCTCACTTCCATACCTACTTTATATACTGGATCCTAGTATCAGGAATTTTGCTTGGATCAGGATCAAGCTTAGGTATATTTTAGACACTATTCTGGGAGTGCTCTGTATTTGTTTACCCAGCAATCTATTTCTTCTGAAGGTACAATATACACATATACTGAAAATGCAATGATAAAAGATCCTTAAAAAATTTCTTGATCTAGACGAAGATCTGAATCACCACAGATATCGAATCATCTGTTCCTCGTGCCACTGTTACCATTTCCGGAAAATTTCACTGAAATCGGTCTACAACATTTTGAGTTATTTTGCAGACAAAGACACAGCAAACCAATGCCTTCAAAAACATTTCCTTCTTGGCAGAGGGAATAAAAGTGTGCAACAGAAAGGTGAAGGACAGGCTAACAAGTGTGCTGGGAACTTGCTACTTAAAGAACATCTTAACTCCAAGGGTCAATCCTGAGGTCCTTGGGGTCGTAGTGGTTAGCAAGTACGGCATCTAATCACAGGCAGTCACCTCTTTGTGGGTTCGAGTCCCACAACTTGGCCACAAGTGACAATGTTGAAGACCTATCCCAATATGACTCTTGCTCTTGAATGGGACCAATGGTCAATCCAAACATAAGCCACATTATGTAGTTTGTTACTCACTGCACACCAATGACAACCAGATCATCCAGTGAATACATATCATTACTTCAATATTGATGCTGGAACCGTCCATTTCAATTCATTAATATTTTAAAAATATTTCGGTAATCTGTTACTTAACTTTATGCTTAAATCATTAATCATCATATCTGGGAGATATTTCAGTGAAATTTAACACTTTTTACAGCAATGGCTTCTTAAATGTATAACCAATTTAAAGATGTGGTACTCAATAAATACAAGCATTTTGGCAACTGAGTGGCCATCAAATTTATGCTTTTTATAAATTCTTGCAAAACAACTGGTCAGTATCAATCCATGTGTAATACATTATATTTGATATCAATATTTAAACTACCCTTTTAATCCCTACTCTATACATGTAGTGATAGGTAAAGTATTCAAAAGTGTGCCTTACTGGGAAAATAATGCACACTTTACGAGACCCCAAAGGGCTCACACACTTTGAGACATCCCCCTGTAATACTACACTTTTATGGAATTATTTCAAAAACTCTTGACAAACCAATTAACCTAAATCTCAATGTACTTGATTAGTGGTTATTTATATATTTGGTTTTGTATATTGGCACATGTGTTAATATTGGTTTCTGGTAGAAGTGTAAATCAGTTTATGGGTCTAATTTTGGTGAATTTTTTACTTTGAACCTGAATAACACAAAGAGTATTTCATATATTTTCAAAGTTAATACCTTAAATAATAGGTGTGTTATCCCTTAATTACTGTGCCAAATATTAATCCCTAATATTTATGCAAATATTAAAAATATTTCTTTTTCTGTCCCTGACTGAGCAAAACCCTTGAATCAGTTTTTGGGTCTATTTTGAAAAAAAAAGGTAAACACTGAATGAATACTTCAACTATATGAAGTTTACCATATATGGCATATTATATGTGGTCAGTAATGAAGCAATGAGCCTGTTTTACCATTTCAAATGTGAAGTGGTGTCTCTGCATGTTTATATTTCTAGAATATGAAGTGTTTTTGGTGGAAGTAATGATCAGTTCATGGTCTAATTTTGGTATCTTTTTTAGTTCAAACCTTAATATCACATCCAGTATTTCATTTGTTTTCATGGTGATATCCGAGATGTTATCCCTTTATCATGTGTATGGGTCTATTAAGGAAAAAATTAACACTTGACTTATCACTTCAGAGATTTACAATATCTGTACTGTTACCTGTGGTTACTTAAGACTGACCAAATCATGATTAATATCAAATTGTCCAAATGCAGGTATTGTTTTTACCCATGGCATCTAGCTGTGCTGACAAGTGAACAGATGGGTGGGCTGGTGGGCAGGGGTAAATATCTTATCTGGCCTGTATCTCAGAATCAGTAATATTTCAAACATATTTCTTATGACAATGATATAGGTTAGGGATTATAGATGTGCAATGTCATACTATGACCTTAGTCTGACCTTTGACCTAGACTCTGTCAAAATGTTTTCTACAGTAATATTTCAAACATATTTCTCATGTTTATTGTTTATTTGTTGTCTTATGTCGCGTTCAGCAGCCAGGGTCATATTGCGATGGGTAGTTTACAGGTGGAGGAAACCAGTGCATACTGCACTGTAAACCACCAGGCATCGGCAAGTAACTACCAACTTTTCAACATGAAGTGCCCAGCCCGAGATTCGAACCGGCAGCCTCAGAGGTTGGAGGCGAGAACTCTAACCGCTACACCACCGAGCCCCCATATTTCTCATGACAATGATATTTAGATTGCTGCAACTGATTATTACCTCTGCCAAGGAGGTATCATTTTTATAAAGGGGGGCCACGGAGGTGCAGTGGTAAAACACTCACCTCCCACCATCAGAGTTTGAATCCCGGCCTAACCTCAAAGTATCTGGATTATCATCTGGATATTAAAAAATAACTTGGATTTATTTACTTATTACATGCATTGGCAGAGGTATGCACTCTCCAAGTGCTCTAGTTATAGGTAATTCTACCTAATTCTATTATTGCCATTGACAGCAATAGCTTCACAACTTTTAGGTTACCAGTTAATGATTTGATATTGCCTTGTTTTGATACTTTGCATACATTTTATCCCTCTCAGTTGTTATTTGTCTTGCACCTTTGTATAGCTTACAATATAAGTTCTTTATGTAATGTTGTCCAATGCTATTTCAACTGACTGTTAAATTTTATTAAGAGTGATGAAGAGAAAAATGAAAATGTTGTAATAAAACACTCCAACCATGAAATATGTTTACACTGGTAATTATACATCAAACACACAAAAGTTTTTATAATTGAAGTACTTGAAGACACACCACTACCCAAAATACATGGCCAAAATAGGCTCACTATTTGGTCAGTGTGCTTGTATTACAGGCTATATATAGTGAACTTCAAACAGCTGGGGATTCAGTCAAGTGTGACAATTTTTGTCAAAATTGACCCAAAAACTGATTCAAGGGTTTTGGTCAATTAGAGACAGAAAAAACAATATTTTTAATATTTGCATAAATATTAGGCAATTAATATTTGGCACAGTAATAAAGGGATAACACACCTATTGTTTGAGATATTAACATTGGAAATATATGAAATACTCTTTGTGTTATTCAGGTTCAAAGTCAAAAATTCACCAAAATTAGACCCATAAACTGATTTACGCTTCTATTTCTTCTATTCGGTAGAATTTCTGATCTAAAATGGATAGCAGGATTAAAAGTGACTATTAATCTGTTTATAACTCAGAACACTTTTTGGGCAAATGAACTGGATAATTTAACTGATTTACTAGAATCACTTGTTATGTTATCCTATTGATGTATTTATTTTTTTGTCATTTTTTTTCAATTGATAGCATTTATCTCATGGTTCTGGCAAAAACCATTGGACTGTTTCAGGTGTCTGTAAATTAGAACCAAAAAGTGTGCATTACCTAAAAATAATGCACACTTTTAACAATAGAATGACATCACAAGTGTGCTTTAATATATGTTACAGTAAATATGTGAAATCAGTAAATACGCGTATTTACTGATTTATGACCTGTGTTATTTCACAAGTTTACTGGTTCAACTGTAAGTAAATATGTGAAATGAAATTTGATGTTCAATGGTTGTAAATATATAATATTGAACTGTAAACCAAAATATACATTTTATTGGAACATTTCACTCTATTTTGATGACTATTAGAACATAAGTATACTTCATTTTACATTACATTACATGCAAATATTATGTTGAAAAAATAGCACTAGACTTTTAAATATTTATGTTTACAAACTTTAGCTGTCAGCTTTCAGTAAATATTTCATTTAAGCTTATATTTTCAATCCCACAGTTACTAAGGACCTGTGACATCCCTTTTAATGATTAAAGATCATTTAACTTTTCACTATTTTATGTGACTACATAAAAGTGTTTTTATTGGGAATACATAAAAATTTTAGAAATTAATTTAAATGTGAATTTCAAAATTAAATTTTAACATATTTCAACTGTACTTTCATTCAACAGAAATTTTACCTTATCATTTAAAACAAAATGATTTACACGCAAACAAATCTGTATGTATTCTTTAAGAATCTACTGTTAAACAGAGATTATCAGTAAGTGGTTTCTTTCTTTTGTTTCAATCAATCAGGCTTAATATTTTGCTTTTTGTGGTATAGGACTTTAATGTAGATACTGGCTACTTGATCAAAGAATTGTTGTTACAAACAATGAAAAGGCCGACTAGCCCCTAATACGATTTCATCATAGTCTTTCAGAGTGACTTAATCCCTTTTTAGGCATCTATCGTTGTAGTGTGGCTTCCTCTATTAAGGGACAACATTAAAGGGAGATTTTATTTAACCTTAATTACAGATCTAAATTTTATTGGCTAATTACAGATTTAAACTTTATTGATGACCTTTGGAAAAGAAATACAATGTTAAAACTACAGTGAAATTCAGCGCTTTAACTAGAAATATATCTTAATCTTATTACCTTTCATACTGTTCCTAATGTATCATAATTTTAACAAATTTTGATATTTAAATTTATGAACTTGTCAATTTACATTACAATTCCTTTTAAATTTAAAAAAAATATTATAAGTTTGTATCACATACAACAGCTTTTAAAATTATAAAGTGATGTAAAATAGTTAGCCCAGTGCTGGATTGTAAACAAGTATCAAATTTCGAATGTGACAAAGCCATTTAAAGTTTTAAATAACTGTTAATATGAAGACATAGCAGATAACACCCACCTTTGTAAAGTTGTAAATTACAATTTCAGCAATTAAATCACTGCATGAAGAAAAATACCAATCCAGTAAAAGTTGGGTCCACTCTAATACCCAACTTGTACAATTGTAAACAAGTATCAAATTTCGAATATGACAAAGCCGTTTAAAGTTTTAAATAACTGTTAATATGAAGACATAGCAGATAACACCCAACTTTTAAAGATATAAAATCTTCATCATGATTTTAGTAAATATGTGTATTTACTGGACCAAAAAACCAGTAAATATGCGTATTTACTGAAAATTTTAGGGAATATGCGTATTTACTGACCAAATCAGTAAATACGTGTGAAAATTTCAGTAAATACGCATATTTACTGATTTCACATATTTACTGTAACATATACACTTGAAATAAATTCTTGCAAATCTGACTTTTCAAATGGGGAAAAAATTCCTATTTCAAGGGCTAATCACAGAGTAAAAGTAACAGAAGAGAGTGGATATCTGTTAGACTTGTACCCTCTTCAAAAGGACACACACTCATTAGAGCCCAGCAGTCAACTGCTCAATATTGGAACTCTCACCCCTGCTTGATGGATGACGGCTTTTAACGAACATCGCACACTAAATAAGGTGATACATCGTGCTTGCTCTTTCAATTCTCACAATGCCACTTTGAATTGCAATGGTTCTTTTTTCCTAGCCCCTTCTCATTTCAAAATAAGAACCCAGCTGCCCTCTCTTTTATTATATCTGGAGTAAAATATTGCTTAAAACATCTGATTTAATAAAACTTTTTGCAATAAAAAATTCAATTAGAGAAATTCCCCAACTTTTACTGGAATGGTATTGTTGTTCATGCATTGATTTAATTGCTGAAATTGCACAAACAATTGATATAGTCACCACACAGACATAGCATTTGGATATTGTGTACTATATGAAATATGAACACCTAAGTCATCCATCCCCCTCAAACCATACAAATATGGAATTCTAAGAACAACAGTGTAAAACAATAGTCAGTCAGTCATCTCCCTCAACTCCAATACCCCAATCACACTACGGCTGGTATACCCCGCAGTTATAGCCACTGCCTTCAACTACCATCCGAGGTTTGTATGCGACCTTGTAGCATAGTGGCAAAATGTCCATTACCTTATGCGTCCTACGTAAGTGATAATATGTTTAAAATATGAATTTGGTACAGTTGGCATGTGTAGATGAATGAGAACATGCACAGATGAATTTCTTGCTACAGTAACTGAAGGTGCAGTCCATGGTGTATATAGGTTGTGATTTGGTCGTCCTTTGGTGTAACAAGGCGACATAAGGCGAGAGGAGGTAAATGAACATTTCTCCACTGTTTCACAAGGTTGCATACGAACCTTGGATGGTAGTTGTTGGACAGGGATGTTTTGCCCAATGCATATAACTGCAGGTTATACCACCTGTAGTGTGAATGATACACCAAATCTCGGGAAGTATGTGGCGTCCTTGAAGGCGATTCTACCGAAGAGTAAAATCTCTAACCACGGGATGTAACATCTGTACTGTGAATAGGGCATAAGAAAGACAGTCCTAACAAGAGCATTTGGAGAGGGCATGCCTTCACCAAGGCGCAACACCTCTGTTTCTTGTGCTATTGTCAATATTTTCTGAAAATTTCATCAAAATCTGTCCTTAACTTTTAAAACAGAACAAAACAGAAAAACAGTAGTTTAACTAAATATATGGTTTAGTATATAAGAAAGCAGCCAAGTAAAACTTAAAAACAGGAAATATTTGAATATTTACCCAAGACAACAAACAAATAATTGAACAGTAACTTTGCTATTTGCTTCCTGTCTCTAGCAATACCTTTGCAATCAATGACCATTATCAACAAATTTACAAATTGTAATTTCCCGACAAAAAATAATTATACAACTCAAATCAGTTGCCTGCATGTCTCAAAAGTATGAAGATGAATACTTTTATGCAACACTCAGTCATATCATTACCATATACAGACAAAGAAAACACTCTTCTTTCTTTCAGTTATTTGAAGTAGACTGTTGTGGTTCTGTTGTTCCCCATCTGTTTTAATTAAAGACAAAAGGCAGATCTCCATGTTAAAGAATGATCAGTCGCGTATTGCGCTTATCAAGTCTGGCTGAAAAACAGACGCTCCCTACATTGATCTCTTGATTATTTTTTGAAAGAAAAAGCCAACCATATCCAGGATACCAGGGGGCCTGTGGTGACAAAAAGGACGCAAGTGTCCTGTATGATAAATGCCCCAGATAAACCCTTTTAACCCCGGTGAGCCTTAACAGAAGGGGTGAAGAATATCCAGCCTCTCTCAGAAGGCCCATGAAAGCATCAACCATCATGAAATTAATGCAATGAGATGCAATTATCATTGTGTTTTGTGGCCAGAGAGATTCAGCGAGGGGAATGGTGCAACTTTTACATTAACTCCCCGCCGTTTTTTCACTGTAATAACCCCGGCCCAGTGAAATATAATTCACACCCCCTTTGATGTCCTTTTAATGGCCAACTGAAGACCAACCTATCAGTCTTCTAATGCCTAGTGTCTGTTTTCTTTGTTTAATATAATGCAAACAGAAAAAGAACAAGAATCCTTTTAATATTGTTGATCTACTTCATAAAAAATGGCCCAAGCAAAAAAAAAAAAAGACAGTTTTTCTCATTTCTTGAAATTTTTAAACAGTAGCAAATTATTACTTGGTGGAAGTAACATACTTTTATGATCAGATTTGCGCCACATATTTAAAGCTACTTTAAGTTTTGGACATTTGGCACCACAGTCATAACTACTCTAGGTTTACTAATTTCACTGAAAAATTAGGAAATTAGTTCTTCACAGAAGACTTTTACACAAAAATTTTGAAACTTTTTCAAGGAGCAATGTGACAGAAGTTTCGGATCTATCTATCTAATTTAATCTACTGCTTTGGATGAGATTGTTGTTTTAAGAAAATTTGATTTTAATTTTTTTTTTCTGCTTAAGTTTTAAATCTGTCAGATTTAGAGAGAATATTACATATTTTCATGCCTGAATAAATAAATATATTGTTGAAAATATAACCAAAAATCCCTTTCATTTTTAAAATGCTTCTTGGACAAACTAACATAAAAGTTTGTCCCCTTACTTATTCTGGGATCAACAAACGGAGAGCAATTGCAGCTAAATTTTTTAACTTTTTTCAATAACATGTATTGTACTGTGTCACCAACTTTAGTTATGGATAGAAATAAATGAAATTTGAAGGCACACACATTTTGCTGGACTGATATCAATCATCGGTTAACATCTTTGAGAATCGTGTTATGGTTACACCCCAACTTGCTGATAAAGGTGTGTAGTTTTTGACCTATGTGCATGGGCAGACAAAGATACAAAACAAGTTTTAATCAGATGTCAGCACTTAGCACTGAATTCAAAAATGTATCATTTTGGTGACCTACATTTAAGATGCTTGTTATATACCCAATATTGGGTAATGCATTGGGCAAAATGGCTCCTCTCTCTCTTGTTTGTCTCCTTTCTTTAAGGAGGAAAGAAGGGTCTGCTACTGTCCGAAAACAAGCAAGTTCATTCTCTAATCATGTGGAGTACTAGGTCATCTTTCTCTACAGGTCTTCTTCAGGACTTTTCATATCCACAATATAAAACAGGGGAAAATGTTACCATAGCAAGACCTGTTGCCAGACATTAACAAAAAGCTGATCAGCTCCAAGCCATGTAGGAAGTACCCATACAATTATAAGTTTAAAAACACCCAAAAGTGTTGTCATGGTATCACTTATCAGATACTGCTATAAAGCTAACAAGCTTCAATCCATGAAGCAGTCTGATTTCTGAAGTGCTAATAAGCTTCAAATCATAAAGCATCGACAAATTAAGTCCAAGAAACTGAAGAAAGTGTTGCCACAGCAACATATATTGCCAGATATTGCCAAAACATTTGTCAGCTCAAGGTCCCTTTGGGGCAAACATATCAAGACAATTTGGTTAATATCTGTGCACAGGTTTTGAATATAAAGCACTCTCAAAATTACAAGTCCAAAAAAGACTAACAGAAAAAGTATTGCTCATGTCACTAGTTTTCCAGTTAATCTTGCAATATAGCCTAAAATATTGGTTAAAATCTGTGCATGGGTTTTCAACATAAAGTTCCCACAAAGCTAGAAGTGAAAAACAGGAAAAGTGTTGCCACGGCAAGTTGGTAGATGTTGCCCCAAACGTAATCAGCTCAGGTTTGTCTTGGGATAACCATATTCCTTTATTTTTAACTTAGTTGCTTAGTTACTAATTTGCTTGTTAACCTGTACATATCATTCCATCTGACTTGATTAAATCTGTCTAGACTATTTCTGATATAGTTCTGAATGGGACATTTGGGTAGAGATCCTGTCACACTTCTTCATTAAAACTGGAACACGTGCAGCCAAATATGTTCAGGAAATATATACCTGCCATATTATAGTCTGATATCACAATTAAAAAATCATATCTCCAGGCAGATCTTTGTATGTATTTTTATTTAGTGTTTCACATCACGCCTAGTTCCTTATTGGTTACATATTGAAATGGGTAGTCAATCAATCAATCAATCAGTTGTCCAAGTGCTTAATCTCTGTATCTATGGATTCTAAGGCACACCATCAAGTTCGTAAGGCATAAATCATCAAGACATTCGACATGTTCCAAGTCGTACCCAGGGAGGCGATCCGGTGTTTGGTAGTTAGAAGCTAAGGTGGAAATGATTTCTGAAATAGGTAGGTTTTTAGTCGACTTTTGAAACACGAGAGATTTGGAGCACTGCGGATATCATGTGGAAGATCATTCCATAACTTCGGTATTAAGGAGAGCAGAGGAAACCAGTACATACAGTTGGTCAAGGTTCTGTACTGTAAACTGCCGACCAATGGCAAGCGACTACCAGCTTTTCCACAGGAGGTCAGGCCAGGATTTGAACACTGATCTCAGAGGTGGATGGCGCCTTAGGATCAGTTATAATGGAGAATAACTGGAGATATAAGGCCTTTCTAGTGAGATGACCCCACTTGGCATTGAACATGGGGACAAAGGTCAAAGTCAGCAAAGCCATGACTTCCTATAAACTGTTTTCACATTTGGAACCCCATGGAACAATGAAAAGGGAGATATAAGGCCCTTTTTATAAGATAACCCCCATGTGATATTAAACGTGTTATGATGGCCATGTTGTTTTCAAAACTAGATCAAATTAGTATTATGCTAGCTTTCCTGGCCATGTCTTTTTTGTGCAAATCTGATGATGCTAACTGCAATATTTCAAGATTTAGACCATCTTAATAATTTTCAAATAATTGGCTATGGCGACCATTTTGTTTTCCAAAATGAGAGGAAAGTTTTTAATATGCAAAACATCTGTAGGCCAGGACTTCCCATCAGCTGTTTTTATATTCTGAAGCTGTACGACCAATAAGAAGGAATATATCAGGACATTTTAGTTATATAATGTTGACCTCTAGTTAGGCGGCTAACTTTCCCAGCCATATATCTCTTGTGCAAATTTGATTAACCTTGCTGCTATATTTCAAGATTTAGAGCATTTTAATGATTTTGATATAACTGGCTATGGTGGCCATTTTGTTTTTCAAAATGAGGGCAAAATTGTTCACAGGCAAAACATTTGCAGGACTTTCCATGGGCTGTTTTTACATTCTGAAGCCCCAGGACCAATAAGGGAGAAATAACCATATTTTAGTATGATGACTCCATTTAACCTTGAAGCAGGTATCAAAGGTCACTTTCAACACCTGGAAAAATTATCAGGCCATGACTTCGTATTATTATTATGTATTTATACTCAGCGCAATATCTCCATATAGTATAGGACTCAAAGCACTATATTACCAATCCGACTGTACAAGTACAGCCCCAACTCACAAGTAACTGACATTCCCCTAACTGGAAGATAGAGGCTCAAGGATGACCATTTATCAACGTCCTTGAGGTTCTTTAACCTGCCAGTGGGGATAGGAATCAATGACAGAGGACCGCCATTTTAAGTGGTCATCTGAGCCACTATGTATCTGCCTGTACCTGGGATTGAACCCACGTCCTCTGAGATCCTAGACAAGTGTGTTGCCCACTAGGCCACAGTTCGTACAAGTTGTTTTTATATTCTGAAATCCCTGGGAGCAATGGTAAGGGCGATATAAGGCCTTTTTTATGGGATAACCCCATTTAACACTAAACATATGATATGGCAGTCATTTTGTTTTTGAAACTAGGCCAAATTACTGTCAAGCTCACTTTCCTAGCCTTATATCTTTGGTGCAAATTTGATGAAGCTAGCTGCAATATTTCAAGATTTATAGCATCTTTATATTTTCAAACAACTGGCTATAGGTCAAAATTTAGCACAGATATGTTCACACAACAATAAACATTCCCTGCAACTTTAATGAATATATCTTTATAAATGAATGAGATATTAAGGTTTATGTAAAAACGTGATGAAAGGATGCACAAACGCACACACGGAAGGCATTTTATAATCTTCTGACCCAGGTCTTTGGCCGCTGACAGGAGATAATAAACACTGTAAATGGATATATTATTCTTCAAAACTGGTTAACAATATAGCAAATCAGAACTGATAAGTCTTTAAAGAGTATAAAACAACTGCGACACACAACATGATGATATAGAGATATTTATCTGGATTAAAAAAAAATAAAGGAGGAAATACTTCCAATTTCTGTAAACTAAAAGCTGCATGTCTGTGGCAAAATCCACTTGTCAACTGACTGGCAGGCATCCAGCTAAGCTTTTTGTGTAAACTGACATGAATATAGACCAGTCAATTACACCAACTAAAACTGAATCTACAATACTACAGAAGTGGAAGACCATGAATACAGAACTTCTATTATTCAAATATTCTATTTTATGAACTAGCTTATACTCTCTCAAATTTGTAATTATGTATGTGCCTGTGTTACATTCTGTATCACCCATGCTTTTGTAAGTGCCCCACTCCCCTGACAATCTTAATCGATACGATGTAATCATTTCCATTAAAACCCAATACTGGCTCGAATTTGATTATTTTTTATCTTAATTTTACTTTCAATCTGATTATTTTTATATCCTTATTTCAACAGTTATTTCCTAGTATCATGTGTGCTAGTGTTGTAAATGCCCATCCTATGCAAATATTTGGTCGCTTAGCTCTTGGGTGCTACCAGAGACTGGATGCTACAATACTCCTTCTTATTTATGAACCTCCTGTTGGATGTAAAACATTTTATTGATTGAAGTACATATAATACATACATAATATCTATTCTTGGGAATATAGAAGTATATTCATGTCAAGTTATATATATGCAAGTAACAGTATAAGGTAAAGTTGTACGTAGGTGTGCAATGGGCCATTAACATAACGGATAAAACTACTGCGAGTTATACATTCACTCAAATGAGATTTCAGATTAATCTAACCAGTTTGTATTAGAAATAAATTTAGAACATATGAGGGGTCACCATAAATCACATCATCAAATGATTACCTTCGCCAAGGAGTCGACTATGTAACCTGTGATGTCCAGGTCTGTGTGTGAATAATTCAAAAAGTTCTAATCCAATCTAATGTGGACTTTTATCAATTGAGAAACTCCAAGGTGCAACCGAAGAAAAAATAGCATCAGAGATGCCCGTACCCCACAGCCTAAGGGAAATATTTTTAACACCATGAGATATAGAAGTACTGTATCAGTACAAAGTTCAGGATACTTTCAGAGCACTGTCAGTTATACAAAGGTCCAAACAATGTTTAAATGGAGAAAATAATGTCTAAAAGAAAGATAATGCATGTAAAGAAGAAGTTTTAAAAAAAGATAATTCAATAACAAGATGACAGCATTAATCAGTAAACTAAAATTCCAACACTCTTTATCTACATCTGCATTAACGAATTATGGTTTAGATGTTTTGAATATTACCATGCATACAGAAGTGGTAATACATTCAATGAATGCTTATGTGTAGTGTTGGAGCAAAATCCATGGCTGACTTGATGAAATGCCATCTCTTACAATGGGAAGTTATAAAAGTAAACTTCTTAATAAATTCTAATATGACTTTAACAGTGCTTAATCTGCATCAAAAGACGGACCCAAAGGTGCAACAAGATTTTAAAGGTCAAGGTCATTACGACAAGGTCAAAGGTCAAATCAAGGTCACACCATGATAATGCACACCTATATACACCCCCTGACCAATGTCCCTACCAAATATCAACTTCCTACACCTTACAGTTTCTGAGTTATAGCCCTGACAAGATTTTATAGGTCAAGGTCACTACAGCAAGGTCAAAGGTCAAATCAAGGTCAGACCATGATGTTGCACAACTACTCCCCCGAACCAATGTCCCTACCAAATATCAACTTCCTACACCTTACGGTTTCCGAGATACAGCCCGGACAAGATTTTCAAACTCAAGGTCACTATGGCAAGGTCAAAGGTCAAATCAAGGTCAGATCATGATGTTGCACACCTAGACCGCCTAACCAATATCCCTACCAAATATCAACTTCTTACACCTTACAGTTTCCGAGATATAGCCCGGACAAGATTTTATAGGTCAAGGTCACTATGGCAAGGTCAAAGGTCAAATCAAGGTCAGACCATGACGTTGAACAACTACACCCCCTAACAATGTCCCTACCACGTATCAACTTACTACACCTTACGGTTTCTGAGATACAACCCGGACAAACTTTTTCCCACCACCCACCCACCCATCCGGACACCATGGGTGAAAACAATACCCAGACAGCCCTTTAGGGCTGTGGGGTAAAAACACTGTGAATAATCTTACGTCCAATAACATAGGTCATAACAAAGATGACGGCTGACACAGATACACAGATTTTGATGAAATTTTCAGGAAATGTTGACAATGGCACAAAGAACAGATGATTCAACTTTGTTGGCGATCTGGATTAACATCTGAATGCAGGAAATTTTACATTGTATTTTTTTATCATTGCACTCAGCAGCAACATGGGGAGGTTTTAGCCCTTGGTTGAACTATGTGCTCTTAGAGTGTTCCACCTTGCATATACTATACACTACATACTGTTATATGAAACCTATATACATCACTCAAATTTCTGATAATAAGTATCAAAGTACACACAAGTTAATCACTGTTTGAATACCCAACCTCAAGGCACCCTAGAAATATTTCAAAATTTAACCAGGAATTCAACAGAACAGTGTAATTTCAAAAGAGTTTTACCATTTATTTATGCTTAAAAGTAGAGGTCATGGCTTGGGGAAAAATGTTACTGGCCTGCGTAATACGAGTTTCAGACATATTACTTGATTAACTGCAAGGTGAAAATGTATATAGTAAACAACATATCTCAAAAGTGTGTATGGAAAACAGTCACCGACTGGCAGAGGGTGACCAAATACCCTGCATCTGCTAATGGCTTTGTTCATGACAGGCAATAATACAAAAAATTCCATTTGTTTGTTAAATCTTCCACAGACACTGATTACTTCAACAAATTTAGGTGTAATTGAATTGTCAAACATTTAAATAGAATATTTCCTAGCTCTGAAAGACTTGGTAGAGTGTCTGGCCTCAGTGCTGCTAGATACCCCTCAGTTGTCAGTCATTCCAGCTGATAGGCCAATGTTAGTTTGGCACACTGTTTAATGGAAAATCTTACTTAAAGGGGTATCAATGTATATTCTTCATCAACATGGCATAGTATGTGTGGTTTTAACTAATCAAAAGTATCTGTATACTTAATATTTATATATCACATACTAGTCATCAGTAGTAATTTATTTACTCTGTCCTAAATAAATGATGTCAAGTGCAAGTTATACCAACAGGTCAAGCCAGGGCTTGAAATGAATTCCTTTAATATACTTAATGCCTGTTCCCATGCACACAATCTACAATCTGCAAACAGGATTTGTCTATGTGTATGTGTACTGACGTAGACAACTGTATGTAACTATTTTTGAAGAAATTATATAATGATGAAAAAATACAAAAAAATCATCAAGTATCATTAGATTTTTATTTTTGTTAATCGTCTACAGGGCCTGTATTCACGAAAGGTCTTAGACTTAGCCAGGTCTTAGGCTTAAATCCAGTGTTAAAGTTAAGACTTTTGTCTCAGCTAAGTTTCGTCTTAAAACTGTATTCACAAAGGGTGACTTAGCTAAGTCCAAGATTATCAAATAACCACAGTGGTTTTCTGTGTCATGTGACCTTTCTTTTCAATTCAAACTGTACTATTGGTAACATATATCCTTCATTTAATGCATTTTATCTAAGGAAAAGTGCTGTTTTGAAATGGAAAACCTTGTTACCACATATAAATTTCCCAAAGACTGCTTTAGTGAGGTGTTCTGTATAATTATACTTTATATACAGCCATTTCAAATTTTGAAGTGGAGAAAAGTTTATGGCAGCCATATTTAAGTCCTCTTTACAAAATTTAAGCCCACTACCAACCAGTCTTAAAGTTAAGCCCTTATTTAAGCCTAAGACTGGTCTTAACTTCTTTGTGAATACCGCTAAGACTAAGACAAAAGTCTTAGCAATTTTTCTGCGAAAGTTAAGACAAAAGTCTCAACTTTAAGCCTAAGCCCTGGCTAAGATCTTTCGTGAATATGGGCCCTGGGAAACACGCACTTAAATATTAAACAATGAATGTGTGTCAGGTGTCAATATTAGCACCAAACTGAATCCTATCACAAGTATATTTGGTATATATACTACAAATATGTGTCAGAGATTTATGTACAAGTACCAAGTCAACCTTCCAATCTCATCAAGCTATAGTAGTGTTTTTTTCAACACATTAGGGACAGTAATTAAGATTTCGGAGTATTCAAATACTCTGTGATATACGTATTTTATAGCTGGGGCAGCAAAATGCATTGCTTCTATTTGAAACAAATTCATTTCAAACATTCCAAAGTCATTAAATGACTAGGGAAGCTATCTTTGGTGATTCACTTTTTACCATGGATCAGAGTTTCAGGGATTTGTATTCATATATTTGGGTGTGCAAATAGTATTTTCACAGGATGTAGAAGCAACAAATCCTGGTAAAAAGGTGCTAGATGATCATTTCAACGACAGTCAATACAATAAACCAAATTAACATACATATGTACAGGAGTACTGCTTTCACAGCAATTAGAGCTTCGGTAAAAAGTACTAGATTACCCTGTTTCATTCACCAGTCATCTTTTAAGTTTTGGACAGGCAGCAACTGCCTGAACAGCATCTGATCAATAAAGACAATCTACAGAAATAGAGCTTTACATAGACATCAGAAATCTGTATTTTACAATCTGGCAAACAGTACAATTCCTATTACATTGCAGAACCATAAATACAACTTCTACAATTTGACTAACAGCACAATTCCTATTACATTGCAAAATCATAAATTGGCACAGAAAGCATTTAAAACTGAGTGGATACAACTTGCAATTGATTCAGAAACTGAACTCTTACACGATTAAAAACAATTACAAAATGTTCATTGCTGCTTATCAAATATACCTAATCATAAGTCTGTGATGGCAGAGACTATGCCATTATAGTCATACAGATTGCTGTAAGATCAAAAAGATGACTATACAAATGGAAAGGAGGTTTGAGATGATAAAGAGGATATAAATTTGGAGCAGTTTGTGATAATTTCAAACAGTTTAATATTGTTGTAAACTATTCTCGATGGACTTACGAATGCACCCAATGGGGAACCCAAATGGAAGTACTAGAACTTTCATACACAATCATTCCAATTGTAATTTATCATGGCTTTAAGATAGCTCTGATTGAAAATACTGACCTCTCAAATGCAAAAATGAGGGATCGTATTCCTGTTGGGGAGACAATTGGAATAATGGAACAGCTCTCTGATGAGGCAATATTTATAAACGGCTGAAGTGATGTAGACATCCTTTGAGGTACAGTCAGATGTGTAACATGTTACTCTATGTATGATGTGCCCCCCAACCCCTACAAAAATGCTATTTCCAAAAGGTACTACACCTATTGGTCACACTTTCATAATTTAAAACAAAAACTACATCAACAAGTACAGCTACAAGTACTTAAAAATTTGTCAACACAACAAAAACAAGAATAATGTTGTCTGGTCCATTTTTGCTCTTGTCTTCAATGTGCTTGTTTTATCAATACTCTCTCACTCATGCTACTCCCCGTCATTCTGTATGCTAAAATTGTTGAATAAAGCCACAGCAATAAATAATGCAGAGTTTAATTATTCTCTGTCAATTACATCCAATGACTTTCTACCACTGCTTTGCCTGCAAGGGTATCATACATCAAGTGCCACCCCCTCTTCCCTCCTGCACCCTGAAAAAAAAATGTGTTAAACTACTGCGGGAGTTTCTCTTAGTTTGTAAAACAATCTCCGTAAAAACAGCTGTGAATATTTCATTTGAATTGCTGCCTTCAAACTATGGACTGTTTTTGTTTGGCTTCTTGTTTTTTTTCAATATGTAAGTCTGTGTTCTACTGTCAGCAATTCCTGATTAGAAATTCACAACTTGGAATTGCAATGTTATGAAATTCTAGCATTGTTTTGACGTATCTGAAGGCAATTTGGTTCATAAAAGCAAACATGATTCTCTGGGTTCAGGATCAAATATGATTGAGAATAGGTGATTACTTAATACTGTAAACTTATGTTGGATATTTCTTCAAAAATTTTGGTGACTTTCTATTTCTGTTGAAAGGTTGTGCAACAAATTAACCCCTAGGGAAATAGAGACAGCATAAATTGGGGATCATGAATTGTGTACAGGAAAAACAGCCTAATACTCAAAAACATTTTACAGTTAAGGAATTGCATTGAAAGACCAATTTAAATGAAGAGTAAAAGTCACCTGTTATTTGTTGCGTAACTGTCGTTTTTGAGATATTATACAAGCTCTCAACAGCGTTTGAAGAATGATATTTGTCACTTCTTAGTATTTCCCATAATAGTTACACAGCTGAATCTGGTTAAACTCAATCTTAAACGACCACAGAAAATATTTATACTTAAGGCTATATTCTAAACAGGGCAAGTATTTAAACAGAGAAGCTGCTCAAAGGGCATGACATTTACTGACTTGAAGTGTCATTCTTAGTCAACAAAATAACATTCCACTAATGTGGGTTTCAGCTTAAGTTTTTCAGTGACAATGTTCCTCAGAAGTCAATATTTGGCTATATCTAGTTACACCCCAGCTGCATTTCCAAGATTCATGACAAGACCTCTTGCATATACAACTCTGAGGCTGTAACATATCCTGTTCAAAAATCTGGCGGGAAAACTGGCAAAGCATGCGGCATCTAACCTAATGTAGATTTTAATAGCACTTAAGCTCTACCACTTGAGAAACTCTTAAAGGCGCAGATAAATATAAAAAAATTTGAACTAGAGGAATGCTTTTGCTAACAAAAGCAAAGCATCCCTGAAAGTTTAAAATGCTTTGTGGTTTTAATAAGCATGCTGTAAAGCTAAGAATGCACAAAGCTGTGCCGTATTCTTTCCCAATACCTCTTAATACATTCTGAAGCTATAAAAGCAATGATAAAGGAGATATAAGGCAAAAACTCCAAAGCAGCTATATATGATCCCAGTTTGGCCCATAAGGGGGGGTCAGGGGGTAAAACTGAGTGGCTATTTAGACTCTCCACATATGCTTTCCCAATACCTCTTAATATATTCTGAAGGTATAAAAGCAACTATTTTATGATCCCAGTTTGTCCCATAAGGGGATCGGGGGATAAAACTGAGTGGCTATTTAGATTCTCCACATATGCTTTCTTAATACCTCTTAATATATTCTGAAGCTATAAAAGCAACGATAAAGGAGATATAAGGCAAAAACTCCAAAGCAGCTATTTATGACCCCAGTTTGGCCCATAAGGGGGGGTCGGGGGATAAAACTGACTGGCTATTTAGATTCTCCACATATGCTTTCCCAATACCTCTTAATACATTCTGAAGCTATAAAAACAACAATAAAGGAGATATAAGGCAAAAACTCCAAAGCAGCTATTTATGACCCCAGTTTGGCCCATAGGGGGGGGGGGTAAAACTGACTGGCTATTTAGACTCCACATATGCTTTCCCAGTACCTCTTAATACATTCTGAAGCTATAAAAGCGACAATAAAGGAGATATAAGGCAAAAGCTCAAAATCAGCTGTGGGGTAAAACTGACCGGCTATTTAGACTCTCCACATATGGTTTCCTATTACCTCCCAGTACATGTTATGGCTCTAAATAATAGGGGGTTGACCTAAATTTAAGGCTTTCAGATTGGAAGGTGTCAGAAAATCACTCATAAATGAGACATTTTTCAAGGGATTGCTCCCAAAATCTAATCAGCTCGGGTTTTCGATAGTATGAACAGGTGTATCAAATTATAAGGCTGTGTAGCAAGTAGTTTTTCCTGAACTGCGATGATGGGGGTGTGTACTTCAAAAAAATTGTTTTTGATCATGTGACCTTCATAAAGGTCAAAGGTCAAATTTAAGCATGCAGAAAAATTTTCCCACGCCTAAGGTATATAACTGCCAAATATGGTTTGAAATCTTCTAATAATAAGGGAGATATTCAAGGGAGACTATAATGTGGCGGCGGCGAGGAAACTGAGGCGAAAACAAATAAGCGCCCTTTCAGGGACGCTTAATTATCATTGGTCCATTGATGTGACTGCGTCATACAAGGGAAGATGTAGGGTTGACTGGATGGGTGTATGGTAGATAGGCTATTGCAACCAGGTAATTTCTTAGCTTCTTTGGACATGTCCCAAAAGAAATGTCATGGCTGAGACGACAATTCTTACAATCTGCTTCAAACTGTTATGATTCACATTGTATCACCAAGACCTAGTAGCTCTAGGGCATTCATAAGAACACTTGACAAACCTCGCAGGACTAGTCTACTCAGCTCCACTGTTACAGATGAGAGATAAAATGTAAAATCCGAAAGGGAAGTCCTAGCAGCCTAAAGATCAGGCAACTTGTGACAACAAAGATCTGTGGTGACAAGTCAGGACAGTAATTCTCACTCACCAAGGCTTTTAAATATGTTTTAAAAATAAGATGGCTGCCAATAAATGCCATGACTGTGCTCCCAACATTCAGCACTGAATAGAGAAGTTATAAATCCTCCACAAATTTTTCTTCAGAGAGCAACTTGGGATGGTCAGGAAGCAAAATAGTGGAAATGGGGGCATCAAAGAAGTCACATTGGTACATATGTCAAGAGTCTGTACTCCATTAATGGATTCCTCTGCAACCATAGTTGAAACTACAACATCATATATCTTCTCTCTTGGTTTATTTATCTATTTGGGGTTGAGCAGTCACTTTCAACACTATATATGTTGGATCATCAGGAACAGATTTTTGGGCAGAGGACACCAGTACATACATTTAGTATACTGATTAGTATGTCAAGTATCCAAGCCTCTATTTATCCAAATAATCAATTATTTATTAAAACCACCTTTACAATTTGTTGAAACAACAGGTGTTAATCAAGGGTCAGCATTGTTTGATACAGGAGTGAACAAAATAAGACAGTGATTGCTTGATTGTTTCAGTCAGAAAAAACTGCTCAAATGCTTATCTTTTTATTAACAGTCCCCACTAAGGCCTCACTAATATTTTCATTTATACTTCAATGGATTATTAAAGTCCAAAATTAGAGAGCTCTGAGATTGAAGTTGAATTAAGGTTTATGCCCAGATATTTGTACAGCCAGTTGAAACCTGCTGAAGTATCAGCCTGCAATTATTCCCGTTCCCTCATGGCACACTTGGTCAATGAACTATGTCTGCATAACACAGTTTTAATGGGAGCTTTTTACCAAACTTTATTGCTTCCAAAGGCACAATTTAATGCTATTTATAGCCAATCTATGTCTCGTTAATTTTTTTCCCCTTCATAATGTTTATCACATGGGCTCTTTTGTTTTTATTTTTCACCCTCATCCATGCAATGACTCAGCAGTCACAATTACACAGAATGACAATTTCATCAAAAAAATTTATAAAGTATACAAAGTATCAACTTGTGTACTTTACTGGGATCTAAGATGGCCATGATGATATATAACTGGTTTTATATACAGAAATGTAAATGAAAATGAACATGAATCTAAGAGCAGTTCAAAATTTGTTGGCCTTACACATTTGGCAAGAAATGGGACCGCACAACATGGAAATATAGTTATGCACTATTTCAATTTCTTACTGTTTCATATACGTCTGGAACATGTGGGTTTTACTTACAAAACACCACAAATACACATTCATTTTATAAAGTAGGAGGGTCTTGGGGTTTACTTTCAAAAGATTAAAACTGATATTCTTTTTAAAGGGACACATTATGAAAACATATAAACGTGTTATGATTTCAACTAGCTACTAAGAGCACACTGATCTAAGTTAAGGTGGTAACTGCGTTGGCTGTTGTATTCTCTCCTTTTCAGAAGGCATACCAAATATGAGTGCAATAAAGTGGAGTGTTCTGAAAAAAGTCTGGCACTGCTATTGAGAAACAACTCTAAGCATTATTTACCCATACAGCTCTCAACACTAAAACACACTGTCACTGGCTTCAAAGCAAAAACAGATTGTTATTCAAAATAGCCAGCCTGGTTTATACAATTCTTGAATCTGAATTACCAGTGTATTTTAATCTCTATCCACCTCCTTACCAAAGTCAATATTACACCAGATGTAGTAGCTTTCTGAACTTTTCCAGGTTTCAAACCATCCGTTTTTACATCCAGAAGAAACAGCAACAACAGCTTTTCCTGTAAATTTTTTTTCGACATCAACTGTGCTGTGCTTTGTTTTCTTTTGTGTTTTCTTTTTTCATGATCTATGTATGTACAATGGTTCAATATATTTCAAAAATGATTCAGTTTTTTGCATCAGACTGTTTGCCGTCATAACTTGACATACCTCAACCGGGTATAAAGCTTAATAATAAAGACAAATAATTGACTGTTGGTAATTGTGGTCAAACACTCATAAGTTACCATTGGAGATGGGGGTGGTAGCTAAAGGACAGAAACGGGACTCCGAATGCAGTAAAAAATTTATTATAGCTCCTAAAAACACTTAACATAAGGTTAATGGATCTAAATTATTGTTGATAATCTTATAACTTATGCTTGTGTCAATCCAGATTTTAATCAAATGAAAGCCACTTAAACTAAGTACAAGTTTTGCAAATTAATATATCATTTGGTGAGAATGAATCACAAGTGTAGTAGTCCTAACATGGTCTGCCTTTCACAGTTGATGTCATTTCTTAAAAGGAGACTAATCTTCATTGTGGATCCTATACACAAATATACCAATGACCCGAGAAATTATATTTTCATCATAAAATCAAGACTGGTGTTTTTAGTTTCTAATCAGCATGCTGCATGTAACCAAACCATTTCCTATAAGATCAAAGGCCAAGAAAATTAAAAAAAGAAACAGAAACATAAAAAGCAGATACAAACCCTATTTGACAGTTAAATGGAGTGACAACATTTACCTTACAAAGACAATTTATTCCAGTTAATTTACTCATTCTTCCACTTTAGTGGGAGCTAAATGACTCAGTCTAAATTGACTACCTGATGCAAGTCAGCATTTAACTCAGCATCCACAAGGATAATGGCAGTATCTTTTGAAACTACAACACTGTTAGATGTCAGTTCCATTACGCTGGGTGGGTCGTAAACCTACTTCCCAACTAGAAAAAGGAAAACCATTAACAATCCATGGGTGGATTAAATGATTTCCCAATACCTTGCTGACTGATGGTTTCAGTCGGTCTCCAAACCTGATTTGTTCCCAAAAACTGTTCCGAAAGTTGCGGATTCATTCTGAATGGGTTAAGAACCTTACAAAAGCCTACACGATCTAGTTACTACGATTGACTTAAGATGCAAAAGATTGCCTTACAGATGTTAAGAGAGCTTAATGATAGGTTTGCGATTGGGTTCTCAAATGTATGACCCATGCAAACTGTAACCACATTTGACATGGTTAACCATGGTTGACATGGTCAAACATGGTTGACCATGGTCCTGTGAGCTCAGTGTAAGTCTATTGGTAACAGTTTAATAATTTCAAACAGTTTGAATTAATTAAGGATACACACGATTCACTCCTGAAAGTACCTGATCCAAAACTGCTGATCCCATGACAATCCCGAACATTCCAATTGAAAATATAAACCTTCCCAATTTTCAGGCTGATGAACCTACTGGGAAGTACAATCGTGAGTATGGAACAGCCCTGAAATAGTTTACCTGCCACAACACATTCAGTTCAAAAATTTATAAATGTATTACAGCAAAACTAGATAAACTTTAATATAAAAATGAACCCTTGCAGAGAAAGAAATAGAATCTTTTCATAATCTCATAATTTTATTGTGGAAAAACCGCATGTACTTCAATTATGACAATGGTCACAATAGTATTGGTCAAGCAATTTGATAATTAAAACAAACAAGAAACACAATTACCTAATTACTTAAATACACAATTGCCTGATTACTTAAACACGGAGACAATGGTGCACCTTGGTGACAGTTGGTTCACACTTTTCCGGATAAATGCCTCCAATCTTGTATGGAGACTGTCTTCAAACAAACAAGGTATGAGAAGGAAGGGTTGAAAGTGGATCAATATGTTCATATTCTTTCTAATTCTATATTGTGATATTACATTGGAGTATACAGCAACACTTTGCTAATACGACAGAAAGTATCATCAATGTATGTTGCCGACATACAATAATGAACCCTGATGAACCAGGAAGCTCTAGATATGTGACTTTCATAGTTTTTTAACAATTTTTTTAAATATCTTGGGTGTCTTTTGTAATAAATCCTAAGCATGCCAACCATACAGTGTACCTGGCGTCAGTTTCACCAAGGACTTAACCCAGTCATTAATGTTTCTCAACGTCAAAATTTGAAATGGCTGAAAATAAAGTATAAAACCACAGAACATCTCCCTAGAATAAGTTTTCAAAGTCTTTATGTGGTTTCAAGGTTCTCCATCCCCCATCCCCCCCCCCCCCCCCCCCCCCCCCCCCCCCCCGAGATAAAATCCGACAAATAAGGATGCTGTATTGCCACTATCAATTTTGAGTTGAAATAAAGGGTCACATGACACAGAAAAACCACTGTTAATATTCCATAAATCAGTCTATGCTTGGTCTTAGCCAAATCCCCTTTGGTCCCAAAACTCACCCAAGTCAAAAGTCTTAGAATTAAGTCTAAAAGTTAGACAAAAGTTTGCCAAAGGTCAAATCCCCTTGGTGAAACCGGTCATACACTTTAAAAGACCAGCATTTCCAGAAAAGGGGTGTATTAATGTGGCTTATCAGAAAAGTATGAATGTTGTGTTACACAGATACTATGCTATTGTTTGAACAGAACAGTTTGTCAACATCACCATTCTCCAAGAGTGAAAGAGATATCATCAGTGCACTATAAACTGAGATATGCAAACACTCTCCCCCCATTAAGTTGATAAATCCATGAAATATTAACAAGCCTCATAATAATATCAGTGGGATCATCCATACATGCAGTTACCTCAGTGGTAGAAGTCTTTTTTTCCACTTGTGCAGAATATGCATTACAATATCTATACTGAACAAAATATGCATTGCAATATCTATACTGAACAATGAAACTAGACATCCACCCCAGTGCAAGAACACAGGGATTAATACAAATCACAACAATCCGCTAAAACAAATACCTGGAAATACCTGCAGTACATATTGTCATTCAGAAGAATTCCCATATACTCAAAAAGAGAACAGGAGAACAGATTTACTGGAAAGTGGAGGTGGCCAGCAGGGCCCTTGAAGAACTTTGACACATTGGCTGCCCTTCTAAATATTGAATGGCCCTTAAAATTTGTCACACAGTGTTACAATGATTTGATTGATGGTAGAGAATAAAGAATATATTCAACGTGTACCTAGTAATTTAAAAGATTGCACAATCTAAAATGTTTTCGAAAAAACTTTCTTCAAAAAAAAATTATAGCTGATAATAAACAATATCAATATTATGGTAGTTCTAAGTTCATCTTGCAAACTGACCCAATACTGACACGTAAAAATATTAATTGATCCCCTGATATGAGGATGACCAGTCGGCCAATAGTAAAAATGGATACAGACAAGGAATGCGGGTTTTGTAATTATCATATTTTCACTTCTGTATCAACTGCTTGCGATGCTCACACTTGTCTTGGGTGGGACAAGGCGAATTGGGATGAGGCAAATCGGCCCCATTTAAACACACAGGTTAGTTATGCGAAGAGTGGGACAAGATATATTGCACAACTCTAAAGATAGGTTGTATTGCAACGCAGTTAGGTCTGACAAGATCTAATTTAAGTAATCGGGAGAGAAATTATCAACGAAAAATACTTCAGATGAGGAACAATGGTCATTAAATCCTTTATTCCCTATGTCATGTATGCTTTGTGTTTACAGCACATCCCACAAGCCAAGGAGTGTTATTCCCTCAAATATTTAATGTGTGCCTTCTCCAAACAGGCACAAACAAAAAACGTTTAAAACATGACAAAAAACAGTCAAAGAGAATAATGACAAGCCTTTTATGACATTATGTGGGCATACTTTTATGTATATTATACAAAGAACCGGGTTGTTTTAATATTTTTAAAACAAAACCGGGGCTTCCACTTGTTGTCATCTCACTAATATATGCCCCAAATAGATATATATGTTAACCACCTATTCACTTACAGTCCTAGTCATATGAATATTTGAATTCCTGACAAGTTTTAGAATTCTGACGGAAATGATGACCAATTCAATACAGTAGCTACATTAGAATGATGGTACTGTGAACATATTGTATTAAAAACACGAGTTTGTGGAACTTTTGAAAATATTTCTATCCTCACAATTTTTTCATTCTACTGACAATTTTTTTACAGAATGTCGATATTTATTTTTTTTAAAAAAAAAGATTCTTAGAAAAGGAGAATTCTAATGACTAAGAATGCTGAATATGAGAACAATAGAAATGTTCAGGTTCTTCTTCTGCAAAGGCAACTTAAAAAGATGAGAATGTTTTCCGTTTTTAGCCATTTTAATTGAAATGGTGTAATTGTCTTAATTTAGAATACAGTACATGTCTCACAATTAAAACAATGAAATAATAACAGCCACATTGGAGTAGTTTGTTTGCTCTTTTTATGGAAGTTTTACAATAACACTCACACACAGTTATGAGGAATATCATCTAATCTTATTGATAGTGCTTAATCTCTCTAGGAACACAATCAAAGCCTCATAAAACAGAATATTTCGTCAGAAAGTGTACAGTACCAGTTAGACGTGGTTACCTCAGCTCTACTTTACTTGCGTAGAGCCGTGGCACGACCCCACATAAAACTAGAGATTTGCAAAAAAAAATTTCTATTGAAAAAAACTTCATAAAATGACTTAAAATGATTTGATATGGTTAAAAACAATTGATAGTAAGCCAAAAACACCTCAAATACAATATCTGTAAAATATATATGCTATTTATACAGCCTTTTTATGAAAGCACATTTTCAAATTTTTGGAGAAATGGTCCAAAAAACATTGAAAATGAGGAAATATCATTTTTTTTTTGTCAAATATGTTTGCATGTTGACTGACTGTAGAGGTAAATGTAACAAAATAGTTGTGGGAACAGTTGTGTGTATAATTTGTATGATATTTGTGTTTCATGTAAATCTCTTAGTTTTATATGGGGTCGTGCCACGGCTCTACACGCAAGTAAAGTAGAGCTGAGGTAACCACATCTAAGTACCAGTGTGAATGCCCCTGGGGTATATTTTATGTTTTTTACCCATTTTTAACCAATTCAATTCAATTTTCATGAATCCAAGCTTAACTCTTAATTAGTTTTATTGGCTCACTGTACACAAAACATAAGCAAAACATTCTAACACCACACTTATACCTAACATTGCAGTTTAGAGCAAGTTGCATGGCAGGTGTGTTAGTTTTGCCATCCTTTTGCAAGGGGCACTACATCCATACCCCTCAGTTAAAAATTAACAAGATGTTGAACTAAGTTGGGTGGGTGGAACAGTTGTAACAGTGATCATGCTCAGTAGCTACTCTACCAATGAAACTGATGAAAAAAAATCAGAAAGAAAGTCAAAATATGGTTATACCATAAAGAGAACTACCAAACTAATGTATCCAAGATACAAGATATAAGAAATATCTCACCTTTGTTTCGACTATCCCCGACCCCTGGACCTCATCTTTCCCCAGGATAGTGTCCCTGAACACTAATCCAGTGAGAAAACTGTCCGTCTGAATTGCACAAGTTTGGGTCTCACAGGACACCGATTTCATCACAGTGGGAAGTTTGGTGTCCCTTAATTTACAGTTATTGTTTAACTTCATCTCCGATTTTAGATTAACCATGGTTGAGTGATTTAACACAGAATCTGTCATGTCATTCACAGAAATACAGCTTAGTATTAATGTATTTCTGCAGAACAAAAGCCAATTGTCCAAACAGCAATTTAAACTTCATATACTACTGAATAATATCCAACATATCCTTGCACTGAAAACTTGGGCAGTGTCAACATATGCCAGCAATATAATATTAAATTTAGCAATACACAATATTGTTTTATTGAAACGGTATGACCAATATTGCCATAATGTGTCATTAAACTGTTTTGTAAAAACACCACAATATCAATGCTCTGTCACCAGCATTCACAGCGTTAAATATGGCGCTTTAAGAGAGGATTCAAAACGCAAGGCTTTATCGGAAGAACTCTGTCCGAAGTGTTTTGAATGTAATGTGTCGGCTCCCTTCAAAGAGACGGACATTAATCAATTGAAATAAAGATGTAAAATGCGCTCATATAGATTACAATGTCATGCATTGTGACTTGCCTGAGTGAAAAAATAAGATTAAGTGCATAAATGAAAATGAATTTTGTTGTAAAGTTACATTTTGCCACTTTGGCGCAAGCATATGATTAGCTGATAAAAGAGTTCAGTGGTCTTTCAGTTCGTTTTTTTAAAAAAGAAAACCCACACAGTCCGTCCTCTCGGCTCCCAACGCATATTACAAAAATAATGAATAAATTATGTTAATTACTAATTTCAGTAATGTCAATTGTTAATTTCAGTAAATTAAAATAATAGCTAATTTCTTTTGTAATTTATGTATTTAAACCGATAGAGAATACAGAAGTTTAACAAGTATTGTTAAGTGGTTTTAGCTAGTTATGAATGAATTCAATGAAATCATAAAAAAACTCATTTGCTACAATATAAAATTGTGAATGAATTTGCCATTTGGAATCTTTGTGTCATTTTTGTGTCTTCTCGTTTTGCTGGATAAACATTTTAATAATAAAGTATAATAGTTGTAAAATATATACAAGTAAAGGTATAAGGTTAAGTTGTATTTAACTTTACAATGGGACCCAGACACGACTGTGTCCAAGAACCACTGGCTCCACTGGATCTACGAAACAAACTGTTTTAACATATTTTTTAAATATTCAAAATTTCCACATCCAGACCTGAATGCCAGGGGTGTTAGGGTGGATTTAAACACAGGCGGTTGGGGGGGGGGGGGGGGGGGGGGGGGGGTCTGTTCTGGATTAAAAGAAAGTTTTCTGAAAAGATTTACTTCAGTATGATATTGTTAACAATTATGCGTGGCAGTTTTGGAGGAATTTTCTGGCATCAGACTAAAAATATTGTTCCATTGCCCTTTTGATCAATGTCTTTTTGTCCCAGATATTCACAGCATTGGAAATTAACAGAAATGCAAGGTGTTCCCCCGCATCCCATTGCCCCGAATCACCAGGTAGAAATCATAATGTATCCAGCGAGACATCATGAGGTCGTTAAGAGTACATTGTGGTTCTTATAGATTAAAAATCTTAATGTGATCATACAATACACACAGAATGTCTTGGGGTCTGGAGAGATTAGATTTAGTTTGATTGAGACAAGGAATGATGATACTTAAGCGGGCACTTGCTGATAACAGTTCATATTTGCGCCACTTAATTCCCACGTGTGTTCTGTATACCGTTCTGTACAGGAGTAAATCAATTATATTATGAAAATTAAATTACACCGGAGAGTTTTTCTTTTGTTATAAGTGTCCATGTTTGAGGGACAGTTGTTCCACTCGGTGATTATGACCTTATATGGTTCTACACATTTCCAAAGAAACCTCTGTACTTTTATTTTAATTAAACTGATAATAAAAACCTAAAAATACATACCGAAAGTATAGAAATGAAAAGTAATGTTATTGAACAACATCTTGAAAATAAAAACAAGGAAGGGACTTCGTAAAAAATCGATTATTTTCAAATATTGGTATTACATATATAGGCAATGTGCCATGACATGATTTAATTTGTGGAAAGCATTATGTGTCTGTGTTGCCATATAAGGCAATTGAGTTATTGGTTTTTATATTCTATAGAAGTTGTGTAGGTAACACTCTTGTATGTTACACTATGTTGGATTGATCTATTTATAGACTGGGGAAATCCCTCTAGGCTTCTATAACCTTAGTAATTCGGGGAAACCCCTTAAACTGGTTTCTAGAGTTTCCTCATCGATTTTGGTGATAGTGTTTACTTTCTAATAACTTCTATAACCTTCTGGCCATTTCCACAGATGTATATAAGTGCTGTATAATCTGATCACTGTTTTCAAGTTACATATATTTAACATTCAAAACTGTGAATATGTTAGAAACAGGAGATACATCTTTACAAAGCCATTGCCCAAAAGTAACTGCTCCAGATATCTGGAGGTTTGTAGGATCTCTGTGTTTAAGTGCTTTTTAATGCATTTATAATGTGGTGAGTTTTCGCACAAACAACTGGCTTGACCTCAGTGCACTTCACTAATAACAGTAGCCTCTCCAGGGCTTGTTCATTACAGTATTTCCAAACATCCCTTTTTTCATACACAGTTTAAGTGAGTGTGTCCAAATTTAAACAAAAGAATAAACTTTACACAAGAATTTCATTTAATCAGTTAGCTAAAACCAGCCTGGTACACATCAGGTGCCTTTTTGTTTCTGGTGCTTCTTCTGACTTCTGTTGGCTGATCTTGGGTCGAATGTTCAATCTGCTTCTCTGAGGTTGTATTGTCTTGTATTTTCTCCTTAAGATGTATCCTATTCCTTCTGACTGTTTTGCCATCTACGGCAACCTTGTATGACCTTTGTGAAAGCTTCTCTGTGCACACTCCTTCCTTCCATGTTTTGTTGTTAGTTTGAGGAAGTGGTTTCACATACACAGGTTCTCCAATTTCTAGCTGTGGAAGTGGCTTTGCATGTTTGTCATACAGCTTTTTGGCTTGCTGTCTTTTCTGTGTGATCTTGTCATGGACATCCGGAGCTACTTCAGGCTGCAGTAAACGTTCTGATGTTGGAAGTAACGTTTGAGTTCGTCTTGACATCAGGCGCTGTGCCGGGCTGCTGTTCATGCCAACTGTAGGTGTGTTGCGCCAGTCTAAAATTGCTTTGTGAATGTCTGTTCCATCTTTCTGAGTCTTTCTGATTAATTTCTTCACAATTTTCACGGCAGACTCTGCCTTACCATTTGATGAGCTGTGGTAAGGAGATGATGTTATATGGGCAAATTCCCAGTCAGTGCTGAACTTTTGGAATTCATCACTGACCAGCTGTGGTCCATTATCAGTCACTACAACATCAGGTCTTCCATATCGACTGAAATGCCTCTTGAGTTTCTTGACAACGGCATCTGTTGTTGTACTGTACAATCTGTCAACTTCCCAGAAATCTGAGTAAAAGTCGACTGTGACCATATAATCTTTCCCCTTATACTGAAGAGATCTATCCCAAGTTTGCTCCAGGGACGACTCGGAATCTCATGTGTCAACAAGGGTTCTTTTTGCTGGTTATCAATTGATTCATTGCAGGTTGCACAGTTGCCTACTTCCTCTTTGATGTCTGCATTCATGTGTGGCCAAAAAACAACGTCACGAGCTTGCGCAAGCATGCTTCTGCTCCTAAATGGCTAGAATGAATGCGACTGAGGAGTTCAGCTCTCATGGCTTTGGGAATTATGACTCGGTGACCCTTATAGATGATGCCATTTTGCATGGTTAGTTCTTCTCGCATGGACCAGAATTCTCTGATGCTTGGATGAATTTCATCTTTGCAGTTGGGCCAACCAGCCAGGATAGTTGTTTTCAGTGTCTGAAGTTGACAGTCTGAGCATGTGAGCTTCTGAATCTGTTGTAGTCGTGTATCAGATATACGGAGAAACTCTGCAAAGTTCATATTTTCTAGCTCCAAGCTAAATATGTCATAGTCATTTGTTTTGTCATGGCTGTGTGGTAGGCTTGCCCTTGACAGAAAATCTGCGATGTACATTTCAGATCCTTTTTTGTAATTTACATCCAGGTTGTAATGCTGTAGTCTCAGCAACATACGTTGCAGGCGCTTTGGTGCTGAGAGCAGAGGTTTTTTGAAGATGACCTCTAAAGGCTTGTGATCTGACTCCACATATATAGTATTGCGACCCAGTAGATATTGCCTGAACCTTTCACAGCCAAATACAATGCTGAGGCACTCTTTTTCTATCTGTGCATAATTTTGTTCTGTTTTGGAGAGAGCCCTTGAAGCGAAAGCTACAGGTTGCTTGTTTTGTAGTAGAGTTGCTCCTAGCCCCTTTTCACTTGCATCACATTGTAGTGTGACTTCTTCATCCAGGCTGTAGAACTTTAATACTGGTTGCATTGTCACAACTCGTTTAGCTTCTTTGAAAGCCTTTTCTTGCTGCTTTTGCCATGTCCATACGGCATCCTTATCAAGAAGCCTCCTCAGTGGTTCACACACATCTGATAGATGGGGCGCAAACTTTGACAGGTAGTTCACGAAACCCAGAAATCTTTGCACATCCTGTTTACTAGCTGGCTTAGGCATATCTTTTACAGCTTTAATCTTTTCTTCATCTGGTTTCAGCCCATCTGCAGTAAGAAGATGTCCCATGTATGGTACCTGATGCAAGCGCAGCTTCAATTTCTTCTTATTCAGTTTGAGATTTGACTCCCTGGCTCTTTGTAGTAAGGCTTTCAGGTTTCTGTCATGATCCTTGACTGCGTCACTGTCAGTTGTACCACTCCCAATCACAAGTATGTCGTCAGCAATGACTTCAACACCCTTTAGTCCTTCTAGGATTTCTTGCTGGCGTCTCTGGTATTCTTCTGGAGCTGAAGATATTCCAAATGGCATTCTTAGCCAGCGGTACCTGCCAAAAGGTGTCCAGAAGGTTGTTAACATGCTGCTTTGCTTATCCAGCTTTATGTGGTAGAAACCTTCTTTGGCATCAAGTACTGAGAATATTTTGGCATTCTGCAGTCTTGGGAGCATCTCATCTATGGTCGGCATTTGAAATCTTGGTTTTTTAATTGCAGCATTTAAATCTTTAGGGTCGATGCAAATTCTGAGTTTGTTTGGTTTCTTAACTACCACCATGCTACTAATCCAGTCTGTAGGTTCAGTGACCTTTGCTATAATGTCTCGTTGTTCCATATCATCTAGCTGCTCTTTGACTGCCTCTCTGATTGCTACAGGGACACGTCTTGGAACATGTTGTACAGGTTTAGCATGAGGTTCTAATTCCAGATGACATTCACCCGGAAAACATCCTGTGCCAGTGAAAACATCTGCAAATTCTGTTGTTATTCCTGCTTCAGCCATATCAGCACTGTCCTCCCTTACATAATTGGTCTGCTCAGGTATGTGTACTGTCAGTAGACCCAGTTTCTCGCATGTGTTAGCAGACAAAAGTGGTTTCTGGGTAACAGATGTTGGGACCACTTGAAATCCAAGTTTGTATGTTTGGCCATTGTATTTGGCGTACACAGTACCAATCCCCAGGGGTTTCATCCAAGACCCGTCGTAAAGGTGCAGTTTGGCATTGCTTTCCTTTAGTTTAGGTCTGTCACAAATTTCGTTGTAATCTCTGTCACTGATTACATTGACGCTGGTGCCAGTGTCTAACTGACATGGTAATATTTTACCTGTCCGGGTCTTCTCTTGGCTGAGTTCCAGTGAAACAACCAGCTGTTTCCCATGGGTTTTCACTGATCCGACATAGTGGTCTATGTGCATTATAGACTCATCTGAAGAGGACACATCATGCACCATATGTACCTGCTTCTGTGAATGCTTACATACTGCAGCAAAGTGGTTCATTTTAGCACATTTACTACATTTTTTTCCATATGCGGGACATTTCTGTTTTCCGAATTCATGGCTTTGTCCACAGTATTTGCATTTCTGTTTCTGTCCTCTCTTTGGCTCTACGTCCTTTTTCTGTGTTTTTCGTTTCTGCTTTGCTCCTTGCTTTGCATAACGTACGTACTATTGAACGTACTATTCGCTCACTATAAGGAAAGATAACTGTGTCTTAGAGCTACTTGTGTTGTTTATACGTTGTGATTGAACTCTTGTTGGAGTGAATTAGATACAGTGTGTTGATCTACCAGAGAGTAGATTTGCTGTACTATGGATATTGTTTGCATCTGGATACAGTATGTAGTTCTACAGAGAGTGGGTTTACTGTATTTTGGACATTGTCCATATCTTGGAGCGGACAACATAGTTGTGTAAACTCTCTGAATATCTATATGGGAACATATTGTGTTGTTGGACACTGAAAGAATCATAAGATAAGGAAATTTCGCATTATCGAACATTGAACAGTCACTCTACATCCAGACACTATCTAGATGCAAACAATATTCAAAGTACAGCAAGTCTACTCTCTGGTAGATCCAGACACTGTATCCAGTTCACTCCAATAAGAGTTCACTACTACACAAGAAGTTTATATCCACTTGTTAGTAGTTCTAAGACACAATTGGCTTTCTTTCTGGGCAATGAATACTATGTTCATCTGTTGTCAGATGTACAATCCTTATATACAGCTATGGAAATGGCCAAAAGGTTATAGATCAAACTTGAAGGTACCATCTGTCACCACAATGAGTTAGGAAGTTCTAGAAATCAGTTTAAGGGGTTTCCCCAAATCTATTAATGGAATCACTGTGGTTATAGAAGCCTCAAGGGATTTCCCTCAGTCTATAAATAGATCATTCTAACAGAGTAAAATAAACATAAACACTACATAATACAAAAAATCAGTAACTCAATTACCTTAAATGGTAATACATACATAACTCTCTTCCTTAGATTAAACAATGCATTGGCACAGTGCCTATATATGTAACAAGTAAAAGTCAAAATAGAAGTTTTACATCCCATTCAACAACCTGAGTCAGTTGCTCAGCTTTGCCATTTGTGGGAGTTGAAGCCACACAGGGGTGACAGCCTGTGATTAGATGCCAATCCTACTAACCCACAAGGTCAATGTGAACCTTTGACTTTTTTGTGATGTGTGTTTTCTGCTATGGAGCATCCATAGTTCCATAAGGATATGAGTACAGGGTTGACTTTGAAGTGTACCAAGAAGTGGTAATATGATAATTGTTATGTAGTTGTACTAATATAACAGATAAAGAATGTATCATTATTTTTGTTTGTTAACTAACTGAAGTAAATTCACCACCATTACTTTTATAGCATCATATGGTGATGGATTAGCCACTTCATTCATATCATTTATGTTAGGGTATCCTGAAAACCTTTTGAAAATATTTTTGTAAGGTATATATTTTGAATCAGATGTATAAAGTTGGTGTTATTTTGTCCCGTAGTAATGACATTTAACTCTGAATTGTAAACCTTGCTCTTTTACATAATTTAGCACATGTATGCATTTATATCCCTAGATGACAGGGGGGCATATCGGGTATAATCTTATCAACTGTGCATTTAAACAAAAAGAGGAGTTCTTTTTATGGTAGTTTAAGCTGTTGATACTAAGAAAGTCACAGCCACCTTAAGATCACAAATTACTTTTTCCTGATTTAAGTTGTGTAGCTCCCAAACTGTGTCTATAATTTTATCCTGGAACACAGAAATCTTCTTCGGAGATGTGCCAAAGTAGAGGTTATAGGGTGACATTTAAACTGTATACGATGCTGGTGTTGTTACCTGGTGCCGGTTCTAAAATTTTCACCTATACTTGGCTTTGTAAGATACTAAAATTTGGCAGTATTAAGGTTAACAAGACTGAAACTGTGGAAAGTATAAGTCCTAATGTAATTTTTTTCTGTGCCAAATTTGAACTTGTTTCTTCTTTGTCTTTTATAGTGCACAAAATGTGTCTTTCTTATAACTCTGTTTTATATACCTGAACGCTTATACTGCTTAAACTCTGGTCATTGCTGTATCATATCAGTCAAACACCTTCACAGCTCACTGACATCCAGATAAACGACAGGTCAAATTTATATCCTTTCTACCCTGGAAAATTGTGTAATGTAAGCACTGTCTCTGTACCGTTTTGTATGCAAGTTTATTGTGCATTTGCCTTTTATATTGAAAAAATGTGTTTCAGTTAGAACTGTGTTACAATTGTGTGTTTTCCAAGTCCATGTTTACGACATATATTTTGGCGATGAGGAAAAACAGGCTTATTAATAATTTTATGTAACTGCTCTGAAATTCTTGGGATAGTTTAAAACTGTAATTTGAAATAATTACAATGATTTCTTTTAGTATAATTGGGGAACAGAGTGAATCAGAGAGCTGGTCTCAGTTCCTCGAGAGACTTGGGTATTATTTTAAAGCAAATAATATCAGTGAGGCTGAAAAAAAAGAGATCAATATTTTAACTGTATGTGGAACGCTGAAAAAAAAGAGATCAATATTTTAACTGTATATGGATCAAAGTGTTATGGTTTGATCAGGAATTTTTCGTCTCCAACAAAACCTAATGAGAAAACATTTGAAGAATTGAGTAAATAAGTTCAAGATCATTTCTGAACCCAGAGCGCTCTGAGATCATCCAGACCTCAAACACTACGGAATCCGATGCACCAAAACAACAAAAAGAATGACACAACAGGCCAACAGAGACACTTGAAAATGATGATGTGTAAATTGATAACTGCCATCCAGGACCAAGGTGGTTAGCTGCCACTGTTGTTGAACCAACTGGACCAGTGTCCTATCGTGGCCAGTTGCAAGATGGGGAAATTGTGCGAAAGCATGTTGATCAAATGAGACCAAGACATGTGCCTTAGATAGAAATAGACCCTTTTCCAGATGCTTTGGACCCACAGGAAAACCAAGAAGGGTAATCAGAGTCAAGTTCACCAGAAGAAACTGATAAAACACACATGAAAGTTTGCAGGGTCTTTTGCTGATAATGAACTATATGTCATTTATAACATATGGATAGTATAATATGAACAATGAAATATCCTATGTTATCAAATTATTTTAAATAACTTTACTATTCTAGAGAGCTAAGCTTATACTGGGACAAAGTATAAGTTAATGTCATTGTTTATATTTATTGGTTTTAAAATTTCAACTTTTATGATATACACTATTATAATGTCTTAAATAACTTTACTATTCTGGAAAGCAAAGCTTATACTGTGACAAAATAATTGAGCATTTTACTATGTCAACATGTAATTGTTGTAAAATCTTATAATATGAATGGAGTATTTCCCTTATTCTTATTTTTTTTATTTATGTTTATGTAAAGGGGATCCAAGAAATGTAATAAGCAGGTCAACTATGATGCAAGGAGGCTGACCAAGGAATACTGTGTTGGTGATACTGAAGAAATAAGTATTCATGAGGTTGATAGAAAAAACACAGATGCTCGACTCTTACTATGCAAAGTACTCTCCACAAAAGAAGAAAATACAGCAAACATGAACAGACTGTATACTATCAATGGGATTATCAAAAATCAGTTTTCTTCCCATGACCTGGCTGAAATGTGTTTTTTTCCAGCGCTTCAGAATATGGATGTTGAAAGCCTTCAAGAAACCAGCCTAATCCAAGCATCAAGAAAAAAAACACCAACTGGAATACTACTGCAGTACCAGGATCTCAACCCTTTGTTCCTGCAAAAGCAGCTGTATCAACAACAGATGTAAATGTAAGAAAGCTGGTCTCATGTCATTTCAAATAAAATGTATTGCAAAAAGTATACAATGTTGGGTTTATTTGTATCACGAGAATTTGTATCGGGATTTCCTCTAGTGGATTCCCCTGAATATGAGTCTCCACTGTGACATACATAAGTAACTGAACTCTTGTACTGGTCATTGCTGTATCGTATCAGGCAAAACCTTCATAGCTCACTGGCATCCAGATTAACTACAGGGTCAGATTTATATCCTTTCTTCGATGGGAAAATTGTGTAATGCAAGCACTGTTGTTGTACTGTTTTGTATGCAAGCTTATTGTGTATTTGTCCCTTATATAAGAATAGGATAAGAATATGAATATATATGTTTCAGTTTTTCCCAAGTCCAAGCTTTATGACAATTTATAACAATTCTCAATGAAAAATTGTCTATATTTGTTATGGCACCTCAGGAAAACTTCATCAACTTATATCAAGGAATTAGCCTGTAAACCTAAAAGAAGGTTGTTGTGGAACACTGAATTGCTAGTGCATCACATTTCTTTTATTGTAATTAATAGGTCTAATATCTCCCTTATTAGTGGTCCCATTGATTGGCGTATGAAAGAAACTTGTAGAATATCATGGGCTGTAAATCCTTTGATTTGATCATGATCTCCGCTTCAAGAAAATATGGACTCTATTTCTAAAGATTCAGAGTTGATCCTTATTTCAAGGTTGAATCCTGTCAGCATATTAAAAGGCCTAATATTCTCCTTTATATTTGTCCTAGGTGTTGCAATATTAACCAAGATGGTAGAAAATCATGTTTTACTATTCTTTCTCCAAAGGGTCACATTTGGTATCTAATCCTTGCTTCAATGTCAAAGTCATCATGAGTTAAATGACCTGTTTGTTTATATTAGTAATCCTATTTTAGTATTTCAAAATAACTTACAGAATGTCATCTGCTGCGGATCTTGTGAAGGGTCAGATTTGATCCTTGCTTGAAAGTCAGTCGTTGTACCAAAAATGCTAGGTTATTTCCTTCTGGATATGAATACGTTTTGGAAATCATGGCCTTTGGACTTTCCGGTCTGGGGATATGAAATGTATCTGGCCAGTGATGCTGAATAGTACTAGATTAATATATAATAATGTGCTTTAATTTGATTTAGTTGGGTTTCACATCATTGTAAGTATATTGTAAAGGTCATATCATGATGAGTAGTTTTAAGGACAGAGGAAACCAGTACATACTAGTTGGTCAAGATTCTGCCTTTGCAATATCAATAAACAACTACCAACTTGACTACATAGGGTCGGATTCTGAGTTTGAACCACTGACCCCAGAGATGGAAGGCAAGTGTGTGTGGCCCACTTCACCACCGAGACCCTTATTTTTGGGATGATTGAATTTCAGTTTAATTTTTCCATGTATTTATGGATTCAGATTGTATTTGTTTGTGTTGCATCAGGTTCCTTTTTAATAAAGTTTACATTCGGTTCGCATTATGGAGCTAGTTTCAAAGCCTGGTCTAGTATGAGAAGTTTGAATAACAACATAATGTCCTTGACTATATAGTTTTCAAATCCTTTTAAGTCTTACTATTCAAGGTATAATTGTGAGAAAAAATTACTTCAAATGGTGATTAGCTGGGTATGTGTATATAAACAAAGCAACTATATTACAGGTCTAGAAATTGCCACTTAGTAGAGTAGATAGATGAGTCTCCTGCCTTTTTGTAGGTTATTTAAATAGATTAAAAGTTTATGTTATTTGATTATGCTGGCATTGCATTGTTGGAAATTTCTTCATAGGATGAAGGATCTTATATCTTACCTGCTTGCATAGAAACTGGCAATTGCTGTTTCTCCAGTTTGCCAAATGTTGTTAGATGTTGCAAGATATATGACACTAGATTTGTGTAGTTGTAAGGTATAAAACGCCATTTCCACCACACGCAGTATCACCCATGGTAGGCCACGTTTGGGAAAATGTCCCTGTCCTTGGATCACCATTTGAAGTCTGTGTGCGACCTTGCAAGTCAGTGGCGAACCGTTCATTACCTTGCACATCTTACAGAAGTTTTAAACTGTTTAAAATTTCCGCCTCTGATTATGATACCATGAGCATGCGCAGACAATTTTTTGCATGAATTTCTAACTATGGTAACCAAACGTGTGATCCACGGTGTACATAAAGTTGTAATTCAGTCATCTTTCAGTGTACTACAGCGACATAAGGTGAGTTAAGGTATTGGACGTTTCGCCGAAGGTGAGTTAAGGTTAATGGAGGACACTTCACAGTGACCAACATTTTTAGTACTGTTATCCAGCTGCTATTGATGGTTAAAACATCGTGTCCAATCAGTGGCCATCCGCCTGTAGTATGAACAACTCCGACATAATGGGGCGACCTGGGAGGCGGTTCCGCCACCGAGAAAAACTTCTCACCGCCGGACCGCCTGTAGTGTGAATGTGGCATTACTATTATATGTTACTCCGCTATCCGATTGCAACTGCATTGGAGCTTCCTACAAGTCAACTTTGTTTCTGGAATTTTAAAGTTTACCATATAGTTCAGTAGTAACTGTTACTTGCCATTAATGGGAACTTCATAAATTGCAGAAGAACTGTGACTGTGTTTAGTTGGACATTTCTATATATAAATTCACCGGATTTTGTATAAATTAATTGACTGTTTTATCAACCACATTGTTGTATATTATCAGTCATTGGAAGCATTTTCATAACATTGTTTAATCTTCCGTATAGGGTCTTTATTTCGCATGTACATTGGTATTGTGTAATTACTCAATGAAGCTTATTGTGTAAACTATATATGTGCATTGTGGTTCTTTACAACTGTTTTCCTTAATTAAAAATGTTCGAGTGTCATTTTTCAAATTATTATGTACTGATTTTATATTGCCAAGGTTCATTTGCCATTTCTTGCTTATCCACAGGCATTGTTTGAATCCAACCCTATTGATGGTACATGCTTCATCTTATTGTTTCTCTTTATCAAAAATTTATCCAGTACATTCCTGAAGGCCAGTTTTTAGTTACTTTTTTGCAGGGGTAGCATAACTATGTCGTCGGGTGATTGCTTACCTTATGCTCTCTGCTGATATTATTATTATTAATGGTTCATCTTACTTTTGTTGCATAGGTATATAAATCGTTTATGTAGATAACCGTATGAAAGGAGAACCAACTCAAGATGTTTTAATGCTGTTCTGCTTGTCTATCAATGTTATTGACAGAAGTTATATATCAACATAACAGTTCATTTTCATTACTCTTATTTTTACCTCCGCCAAGGAGGTTATGTTTTCGCCTGGGTTTGTTTGTGGGTTTGTGAATTTGTTTGTGAACAACATAACTCAAAAACTTATTGACGAATTTTGATGAAATTTTCAGGATATGTCTGAAAAGGTAAAAGGAAGAAATGATTCAATTTTAGGAGTGATCCGGATCAGTATCTGGATCTTCTGGATCCATGAAATGTAATTTTTAAAGACAGATAACTCAAAAAGTTATGGACGGATTTTGATGAAATTTTCAGGATATGTGCTCCCTTGGCGGAGGTCTGCGCTCTCCGAGTGTACTTGTTTAGTTATGTAACTAATATTATTGTATGAGTACTTATGTGTTTGGACCTTGTTTCTGTAATAAATAAACGAGCACTCAGCCGCGGCTGAGTGGTAGCTTCGAAATCTGGCTGCAAGCTACTGATAACTTGCTGCATTACAAGATTCAACTATATATCTTTTGCATTGGGTCCAAATATGGCCAACTCAAAGCAGCTATTGCTCAGCTATGGAATGAGCTACAGGTCTGCAATTTTGCTATGTTATAGCCGATCTAAAAGCAGGTGAATAGCATATTTCAACAAAATACTCTAAATGCAATAGTTTTAAAGTTACAAGAGATTTACTCAGCAGTCAGAACCTTAAAGTAGCTATTGCTCAGCTATGAAATGAGCTACAGGTCTGAAATTTGATTATGTTACACCTAACCTAAAAGAATGTGAATAACATATTTAAACAAAATACACTCAAAGCAATAGTTTTAAGGTTACAAGCGATTTACTCAACAGTGAGAACCTTAAAGTAGCTATTGCTCAGCTATGGAATGCGCAACAGGCCTGAAATTTGACTATGCTGCACCTAACCTAAAAGAAGGTGAATAACACAATTCAACAAAATGCTCTAAATGCAATAGTTTTAAAGTTACAAGCGATTTACTCAACAGTGAGAACCTCAATGTAGCTATTGCTTAACTATGGTATGAGCCCTGTAGGCTGCAATTTTATTAGAATATAGCCGATCCAAAAGTTCCTGTTTAAAATTATAAATAGTCTAGTTTTGTAACACACATAAATCTCTCCTGTGTATGTGCAAGCATGAAAAAGAAATAGGTTTGTTAGCCTTGGTGAATTGCTCTGGAGTTAAAATATAAAAAAAATTGCAGGTTATCAGGTACAATTTTCATGAAATTTGTGTAAGCTATATGTGTTTCTGGGAATTCCATCAATTTATTTACACTAACCATAATTTTCAGATTTCAAGCCAGGAATATCAGATTGCCGTTAATTTAAGGAGAAACCTTCACAGCTTAGTCTTTAGAAGACTATTTAGCATTGAGGCTGACATGACTGCACCCAAGACGGGGTCTGCATACCTTTTGTGTATCGAAGACTGAGTGTTTCAGTGATTTATGTACTAAAATTCATTAAAATGTCAGTTAAAAACTGTGTTCTACGCATTGCGTATGCGTAAAAAAGCCCCACCCCCTGTAGCTTCCATACGCAACGCAATGCGTGGAGAATTAACGCAACGCAAGGCAATATACGCAGCGCAGACAGTGAGTTAAATTTATGTACTGTCATTTACATTGAAAGCTTTTCTTGTGTATACGCACACGTATACGTGTACGCATACGCAAGTCTAGTGAGTTTTTAAGCTTAACTCTAAAAGTACTGCATGGATCGTAATGAAAGTTTTAGGGAGAATCAGAACTGTAACAAGGAAGAACTAATTTCAAATGATCGGTCAATATCCTTGATTCTTCTATTATGTTACCATATAAACCAATGAAATCAGTTATTTATTTGCCCTGTAAGCAGATCGGTGGTTCACAAACAGATTGAGTATTGCAAATTTAGTAAGTAAATTAAATTTTTATAAGTTAATACCCTATCCAATGGACAATAGCTTATCCGGTCCGCGCAGACCGGCCCACCAAACGTCAGAAAAAGACGTCCTGTGTCTCCACCGGCAGGTCGGTCCGTAGTACCAGTGCACTCGCCAGATGGCGTGTCGTACTTCCTTCCTGTCTAGACAGAGTGACGTCATAGCATCTTTTTTGTTGTCTAAACCTATTAGACCCCTAGTAAGCTGATAGCGGGGTCGGTGGGAGGGTCTTGTGTGTCCATTGGATAGGGTATTAACTTATAAAAATTTAATTTACTTATTAAATTTGCAATCTTATTGCGTTAATACATCCTATCCAATGGACAATAGCTGAATAACTACCGCTTGGTTGGCGGGTAAGTTACTAGGGACTTGTGTGAACTCATGTTAGAAATAATGAAAATTCCTTCTGAAACCCTGGGTAGACCTTTAAGTCATAAACCCTTAAGGCTATGGTTGAATATCATCATCCGGTTAACCCGGTTGGAACCGTCAGAGTCGACCTTGTCTTCCCCCCCCTTTTTGACAGACCTGCTCTGAGGTAGGGGAAGAGAGGGACGAGTTCAGTCCCATAAAATTAAGTCTCCCGGAGGAAGTACGTAAGATGTTTTTTTTTTTTTTTTTTGTTGCTCGTTAACTATATGTGCATATATACAAATGTGTAGGCTATTTACATAGGTACAGATCTCCTCTAGGTACCAGTCTGTTTGGTGGATCTGTTGAGCAGCCACAACAGGACCAAGATGGAAGAGCTCTGAGTCAGCCCAAGCCACATCCTTCAGATAGAATTGGGTGAAGGTATTATGAGATTTCCAGTGGCAGGCTGATAAGATCTGCTGCAAGGAGACTCCCGACTGGAAGGCCTTAGAAGCAGCGAAGGCCCTGACATCATGAGCTTTAACTTGATGCAGGGTGTGGGCTTGATGATCAGAGAGCTCATAGCATAGGATCACTGTTTGCTTGATCCATGAGGAGATAGTGGCAGGGGAGATGTCTTTGTCATAACCTTTCTTGAAGGAGACAAAGACTAGTTCCTTGTACTGCCTGAGGTCTGAAGTCCTGTCCAAATAGTAGCGCAAGGCTCTGACTGGACAAAGGGATCTGTCAGACTTGAGGGATTTATCTAGAGTAGGAGACAGGGCTGGTATGACCACTGGGGCTACACTCTCTGGACCCTCTTTGGCCAGCTGATTCTTGGAAAGAAAGCTGGGAGATGGAAACAGGGACACCTTAGACCAATCGGTTTGGTGTCGGATGTTCTTGTGCTGCCATGCATGGATCTCACTCCTTCTTTTACCAGAACCCAGGGCCAAAAGGAAGACAGTCTTGAAGGTCAAATGCTTCAGAGATGCCTCCCTAAAAGGTTTGAAAGGAGCCTTTGTTAGCTGGTGTATTACCAGGGAAAGGTTCCAGGAGAGTACTCCCCTCCGCCCTTTGGGTCTATCTCTGTGGAAACTTTCCAAGAGACGAGTGAGATTATCATTTTTGCTCATATTGACCATTGTATCACCTAGTTTATCCGAAATGGCAGACCTGTATCCATCAATGGTGCTGGGCTGTAACTTCTTGTCCTCAAAGAGGTACATTAGGAAGTCAGCCACCGACTTTACAGGTGGTGACCTGAAGTCCACCTGATAAGCGTCGCACCACTTTGTAAAAATGGTCCACTTTGCCTCATAGACTGATCTGGTTGACCTTCTTTGAGGAGCCTCAATTCTTGCTGCCACTGCCTCAGAGAAGCCCTGTTCTTTGATTTTTGAGGCTTTAGGAGCCAGGCATGGAGATTTAGATTTGTCAGATTTCTGTGAGGGATCTGATTGAAGGACTGTGTTAGCAGACTGGGCAGGTTGGGCAGGCTGAGCGGGACCTGACTGGACATGGTCACTAGGTCCCAAAACCAAGGCATGTTGGGCCACCCCGGGGCAATCAGAATGAGTCTCTTGCACGGGGAGTCCAGTAGCTTCTCCACCACTTTGCCCAATATGGCGGTCGGTGGGAAGGCGTATGCGTCCAGATCGTCCCATGGCAGAGTAAGTGCATCCACTGCTACAGCCAGGGTGTCCGGTACTGGAGAGACAAACTGAGGTAACTTGTGGTTGAAACTCGTGGCAAATAGGTCTATTTGAGGCCGCTGCCATTGTTTGCATAGTTGTCGAAAGACTTCCGGAAGGAGGGACCATTCTGTTTGGATGGTCTGACCCAGTCTGGATAGCTTGTCTGCTATCACATTTAGATGGCCTGGAATATGCCGGGCTTTTAGAGTCACTTGTCGCTGGGAACACCAGGTCAAGATTCTCCACAGTAGGGCACAGAGTGGGCCTGACCTCATGCCGCCTTCTTTGTTTATGTAAGCGACCACCGTAGTATTGTCAGTTGCCACTAGAACTATTTTGTCTACACAGAGACTTTGGAACTCTTTGAGGGCCAGAAACACCGCTTTGAGTTCTAAGTAGTTTATGTGCAGCTTGCTTTCCGGCACCGACCAGGACCCTCTTGCAGTGAACTCGTTTAAGTGAGCGCCCCACCCTTCTTTTGAGGCGTCTGTAAATATTTGCAGAGCGTGCTTCATGGGGTGTAATGGTTGTCCTTGGAGGACATTGCATCCTTCCAGCCACCAGCGTAAATGTGGGTGCAGGGACCTGGGTAGAGGGATGATCTTCTCTAGAGATTCCGGTAACCTCCAGTTGTTTTTGAGGTGCCACTGAATGGGTCTCATGTGTAACCGGCCTAAGTGAACTTGTTTTTCTGTGGCTGTTAGCAGACCTATCAGGGATATGAATTGTCGGACCGGACAGGCCGGTAGTAACAAAAGTGCTTGTATCTTTCCCTGGAGACTTTGCCACCGGTCCAGTGTCGGTTGGACCCGGCCGGACTTGAGGTCGAACTGGTAGCCTACAAAGTTGAAGACTTGTTTGGGTTCCAGCTCTGATTTTTCCAAATTCACTAACCAGCCTAGATCCTGGCATATTTTGACCAGCATCTGAGTATGTCGGAGACAGGTTTGGGGGGATTTGGCTCTTACCAACCAGTCGTCTAGGTACTGGTGGATTCTTATACCCTTGTGTATGGCCATTAGTTTGACCTCCTTTGTTACTACAGTGAACTCCATGGGTGCTGTGGACAGACCAAAGGGTAGAGCTTTGAACTGGTAGGTCTGGTCCTGGACCTGAAATCTGAGGTATTTCCTGGACTGTTCCTGTATCGGTATATGGAAATAAGCATCCTTGAAGTCCACCGACGTAACCCATTCCCCCTGTAGGAGGGAGGTTCTGATGGTTTCCGGTGTTTCCATCTTGAATTTCTCTACTTTGAGAAATTGGTTCAGATGGCTGAGGTCTAATATCGGTCTCCATTTGTTGTTGGGTTTGGGGACTAAAAAGAGTCGGTTGTAAAACCCCAACGAGGTCTGATTGGAAACCTGTTCTACAGCATTTTTGTCGATAAGCTGATGCAATGCCTCTAACAGGTAGCTGTTCCTGAGACGATTGGCATAGCAGCTTATGACTGTAGGAATTCTTGTGAGTTTTGGTCGGATCCGGAAAGGGAGGGTGTAGCCCTCTTGCAGGATTTGAACCACTTTTGGACCGGCACCCAGGTCCAGCCAGGTCTGCCAAAATTTTTGCAGTCTGGCCCCTACAGGCAGAGTGAGGGCAACATTTGGTACATTTGAAACAGAATTGGCACAAGACAATTGAGTGACACAAGAAACACTTTTCACAGATTTTAATTGACACTTTTTTAATTGACATTCTGGCACTCCGGGACTTATCCCTTTCCTTTGTGGAAGCCCGGGTGCAGAAGGAACAAATTTCACAACAAGAGGCTTTACATTTAAAGTTAATAGATTGTTCATTGTCTCATCTGTGTGAAAAGTCTGGGCCAGCAACTGACTTGTATCCTTGTGTACACAATAATTGTCATTTATAATGTTGATGACCGCGGGAAGGTCGGGAAGAGAAGTTAGAGGCTTTGCCCCTGCCTCGCTTGAAAGGACGCCTGTTGATATTCTTCCAGACGGGTCTGTCCTGTTTTCCTTCCGCCCGACTCTCCTGCTTTTTATCCGGCCGTTCATATGGGTGGAAGCGGGGTCTAGTATGTGAAGTGGTGGCCGTTGGATGACTCTTGTTATCATACAGGGCAATCTCCTCCTCAGCCTTTTTAACAACTGTTTCTGCAAACAAGGTGGCTATATGGAGTGGGCCGGTCCTAAGGGCAGCAAACGTGTCCGGTTTCACTCCGTTCTTTAAGTGGCTGAGGTATGAATCCCGACGGGCCAAGGCAAGGTTTCCCATGGTAATGAAAACAAAGTCTGTTAAGTGTTCCATTGCCTTGGCTGTGGCTTGTGTGATGCTAGAGTTGAATTCCATAAGGAATTGTAATTCTTCAGCGGCGTCGGACAGTTTCTTGGAGACTTTACCCTTATTGTCCAAACGTATGACTTTCAACTGTGCCTGCATGTCCCCTTGCACTTTGAACAAACAGCGGTTGAAGCTGGCCGTCTGATTGCACACTACTGAGGCCTCTCTGGCCGTCCTCTCCCAACGCCTAAGCGTAATTTGTGAGATTCTACGGGAAGCTGGGGGTGTAGCTGCCAAGCCGGCTTTCCTGGCTATTCTCCCGAAGCTGTTGTTTAACTTGGCCGGGCCTGTATGCCAACTGGTGACTGTGGCCGGGTCTAACTGCTTGGAGTAAAGACCATACCATTTAGTCTGTGGTTTTGGAGGCCGGAGGAAATGGTCCATAGGAAGGCTACTGGCTTCAGTGGTTCTGGAGGGGTATCCCTCAGTCATATTAAGGTTGAGTTTAGCTAATTTTCGGCAGAGCCAGTCCTCTGTAGGCATTTGTACTGAAATCATGCTGGGTGCCGGAGCCTTGGCTCCCGCGAAGGGGTTGTTGTCAGAGGGGTTTGAGCTGTCCATATCGGGAATATGCGACCACCCCATAAAGGAACGTATGCCTCTCATAGTTTCCCGGTAGGTTTGCTCTTCTGACGTCGGGAGCTCTTGATCAAATTCCTGGTCATCGGACAAATCTCCCTCCTCTACAAACAGTTCCACCGGAGGAGTGTCAGACAGCTGACTCTGGGTATCCGAGTCCAAACTAGAAATACTGTCCTTCCTGCCCTTCTGAGAGGTCGGTGAAAAGGAGCCGGTTGAACTAAAAGGTCGGTCGGAGGGAGGGTGGTCGGATGCCTCAGCAGGAAGAGTTGAAGGTCGGTGAGAGTCTGAGCTAGGCTTACCGGTCGACTTATGCTTCTGAGAAGCGGTGTCTGGACCAGTGCGCCCTTGTGTAGAAATGTTGACTTTGGTTTTCAGCTTACCGGCCGAATTTTGCTGTGGAGCAATAGTGTCTGGGCCAGTGCGCTTAACAGTTGAAGAACCTTGTGATGCATGCTCTGAGGGTAGCTTACAGGCCGACGGCTGCAAGGCAGCACTAGAGTCTGGGCCAGTGCGCTGAGAGGTGTCCAGAGGCTTATCAATTGGATGAAAAAAGGGTTCAGAGTATCGTGTAACATTTCCTGGTGGGGGATGATCTGGAGCGACCCTGACATCTGAAGAGAAGGTAGGTTCTATGGATCTGGCTAAAAGTAAGGCTTCTAGCCTGTTGAAACGATCCGCCCATTTGTCCTCAAGGGCTGAAAACTTTTGTTCCGTGGCAGAAGAGAGAGTTGAAGATGATGATTTCTTTGATTTAGCAGGGGGCTTTTCCTTTTTGGGTTTCTTGTCAGGAGGGGCAGGCGATTTATCCGCACTAGGCCCACTCACAACCCCAATAACGGAGACACTGGAAGGGTCTACAAGTTCGTCAGTAGGTTGTGTATTATCCATACGTTTTGCCTCCCTTTTATCCTTCTTAATTTTGTAAGACGGAGCAGAGATCTGGGTACGTTGCTCAGGGGTGAATGAATTACATAGAGAACAGTCTGCAGTGTCTTTATTAGTAACACACGGTTCCTCACCTTTCCCCTTTTCCCTACAACATGCACAAAATGCATGTCCATCAAAAATAGCCATTGCGTGGCCACAACTCCCTCTCTTATGACCAGGTGAAGACATAGTTCATGAAATAAACTTGTAAAGTCACTTTAATAAGATTCAGGACGAATCCAAGCGAATAACAATCAAAAAACACAATTTCTGGCAGATATAAATTTTTCCACTGTGCACTGGTTCGCGCCAAACAAAAAAGATGCTATGACGTCACTCTGTCTAGACAGGAAGGAAGTACGACACGCCATCTGGAGAGTGCACTAGTACTATGGACCGACCTGCCGGTGGAGACACAGGACGTCTTTTTCTGACGTTTGGCAGGCCGGTCTGCGCCGACCGGATAAGCTATTGTCCATTGGATAGGATGTATTAACGCAATAAAAATATACTTTGCAAAAGTTTTGAAAAGTATGCACTCGGCTCCGCTCCGAGTGTTCTTGTTTGTTTACTTCCAGAACAACTCCCAACAGTACTGCACAGATGGTAATGAAAGTTTTAGGGAGAATCCAAACTGTTACAAGGAAGAACGGATTCACATTTTGTCATGATTGCATCATTATCGTTGATTCTGGGAAAATTGTTTAGTCACATTGCCCTAGAAATAGTACAGAATGAGTAATATACTTTGCAAAAATTTTGCAAAGTCTGCACTCTGCTTTTCTCTTGAGTACTCTTGTTTTAAATTTGATCTGTGGCTCTCATTCCACACCATTGAACTAGACATTTTGTATATAAACGGGAAAATATGCAATTAAGCTATATCCACAATTTGATTGAGCAGGAAAGTAAACACCACATATATCAATTGGCAGTTGTTGTTTTTTTTTCGAAAATTGGGAGCATCATGGGAAAGAGTATCGTTGAAGGGACTGATGGTTCCAAAACTGAAACAGTCAAGAGGGCCTAATTGTGTCTACTATATCCAGGGTTGGATTTTTGACGTGACAGTGTCAAAAACTGGTTTAAACCGTCAAAAACTGGTTTTAACCATCAAAAACCTCGGCAAGGGTGTAACAGCAAAAACCTCTAAGATCAGTTAAAAGCTGATTCACTTTATTAATACTAAGTTTTATTTCATTTTGCCTGACTTTGTGGTACCTACCTCAACAGATGTCACAATCATCCCTTTTAATGGCCTGAGTTATTATTGCAAGTGATTGGAGTAAGATTATCCCTGCCTCAGCACTAGTTTGAGAACCTACCTCAACAAATGTCAGAATAATCTCTTCAAATGGCCTGAGTAAAACTCTTAGTGATTAGAGTAAGACTATTCTTTTGTCTTTCAATAGTTAGCTTACTGACACCAATCCAACAGTGTTGAAATTAAAATCATGCCTGAGTAATGCTTGTCAGTGAAAGATGATTCCACATAAACATTGTTATAAAATTCTATGTTTAAAGTTTGTTTTATGTTTAATTATGTTAATATACTCAGAGAGCAAAGTGTATGACAAATTATTTCACTGGTAGTATATGTCAGTGCATCTATGTGGCCTTTTTTCTCAATAAAATTAAATACAAATCTGTTGCTATCTTTGCTTTTGAAGTTAGTGAGGTAAGGAGTTAAAACACTGTTACAACCCTGAATCATCAAATTTAGCTGCTGTCTGAAAAAACTGACTGGTTTTAACAGCAATCTGAATTGATATGAAAGTGTTTAAAATTGAGATGATGCAGGTATACTTGGATTTATTTGTTAATTCCCTGGTTAGACCTTTTTCAGTTAACTGGGTTCAGTCCTGGTAAGACTTCTAAGAATATAATTCCAACAGCAAAGGCAGCTAGGCATTTGAACCCATGGTGGTAATGTCCCGACAAGAAGCTTTATGTGATCTGGTCAGGTATGTGGTCAGGAGTAAAGTTGCTCAAAGCAAAGGATATAATAGATAAAATGATAATTTAATTGCATAAAATCCCACAACAACAGACAGTTAATAATTTTTATCAGAGATGGCATAATATGTTCATATACTTCATATTAAATCATACTAATTCTCCACTATCCCGAAGATTCACACCAGAGCAATGCCCATTGTGGTGAATGCATAAACCTTTTCTAGGTCAAACTTCAGTACTTCTTTTGTGTACATTCTGTACAGTTTTAGCTCAAATACCATTTTGTGTCTCTTGACTATAGCCTGGGACAGTGGGTTTTCTGAAGGGATATCAAAAGCCACTTGTTTCCCTTCGGGAACACTCAGCATCAACTTTGTAAACAAACCACCTGCAAGTTCAGGTGTGTCAGCAAAGACGGGCCCTATCATATAAGACCCTCCCTCAATGGGTTGGACACAGCCATAGCCTTCTATACCACCTTCAGCAACTGCACAGTATGTGGTGGTTATGTCTTCCTTGATCCAGCATTTCAGAAACTCTCTTCTTGGAATAGTATGCATCTTGGTATCATACACAAACAATTGCTCAAACAGATCAGGATTAAACTTGACAAGACTGCCGGCATGTTCATCATCCAAGGTAGCAAGATTTGCTCTGTCGGGGATTCCCATATAGGCAGATACAGGAAAAGACATGTGAATGAATCCATCCTTTTTATCATGTTCAACTCTGTCTTCCACAGCATCAATACCAAAGTTTCTGTCTCCAATATGTTTCAGATGTTTATCGAAAAGTAACTTCCCAACACCTCTCCTGCGCCAGTCCTTCCGAACAATGAAGTAGCCACCAAATGCTACACTGTCATTAAGATTGCATCCTGTTATGGCTCCTTTAGATGTTATTGTAAGCATTAATACATTAAATATAACTATAAATATTGAGATGCAAGCAATTGACATACAAAGTGCTATATTGTAAACCTGTAACAACAGAACAACATGTGACATTGTATATACGGTTATTAATTTGTTGTGTTTTAATTAAAGTATAACCTTGTGGGTATATGTAATGATATTTATCAATGAAATGTTACAGCTATGTTACCCACAAACGCCTGTTACATTACCATAATTTGAAAAGATAATAATTTAAAAGATTGCAAGATTAAAAAGCCAGAATTAACCTATAAACTCCCCATCCTCTGTTTCCGCAGCCATCCATCCCTCAGGGTCCAGCAGATAACAGGCCAACAACTGATTCTCACTGACATGCCACTTTTCCTCCAGCATCCACTTGGCAAGCACTGGTAAGTCGGTTATCTTAGTTTGCCTGGTATATATTGCCATTCTGGTAGAGCTGCAATTGAATCAAAGGTGATGGTGACGTTATTTAGCTATGTGTCGTTACTTTGCTTCATAACTGTTTTTTTCACGACTGCCCAGTTGGTCCCAGTATCTAAAGCTAGTTTTAGCTAGATTGAAATATCTACCAACTTTATTAGATTTCAGACCCGAAGGCAATACCCAAATCTCCTAGATTGGACTTTCTACCAGTAGACACTCCAATTGGACTTTCCACCAAGTTTATCTTGGTATAAACTCCTGTCTCTCTACTGGTAGAACTCCAATTGGACTTTCTACCGGTAGAATTTGAAATTCTACCAGACTGGACTTTCTACCATGACATATGCATACTAATGTTACGCCCAGTCCACAAACTTGGCTATTTGTGAAATAGGCAACTGACCTGTCTATTTCCTGAAATGGGCAATTTATTCTATTGTGGCCTGGCTATTTCATGAAATGGACAATCTTATGTATTCAGTATTTTTTTTGACACATAGACAGAGGAAAAATGTTTGACAACACCGTACACCTTGCACAAGGTCCTTCCTTAGTGCACTATGATTCCCTCAAAAAGGAACCTCTAGTGAAAATGTAAAATCCATATTTTTTATAAAATGCACTCATTCGTTGTCTCAAATCCCCAAAGAAAAGACTTGTGAGCATGAAAAAACTTGCCATTCTTCATTATGTTAACAGAAAGTCTACAAATAGGCATGAAATAGTGAACCTATGCTACTTCAAAAGATAAAGTTCCAAAGAAATGTAAACAAATAGGTTTTCTTTGGCACTTGTTTGACATATAATATATCTTTCTTAGTAGTTATGTGAGTGCAATTAAAATATTCCACAATCTATGTAGTATTGTCAAAGCATCTACTTTTTAACAGTTGACTGTTTTCAGGGCATAATTTTTAAAATACATTTAATGAAATATAAAAAAAAATATGCAGATGCAAACCAGGAATACAGGAGCATTGATAACAAAGGTGTAAATTTAGAAATTTTAATAACTTTAATTTCTTTGAAAGCAATCCCAATAGCAGCAATTTTGATAATTTCAACTTTCAGATGTTACCCATTTAAAGTCAAAAGAAAAGCTGTTTCCAATTGATTTTCTTGCTAGTCAATTATTCTTTGTTTTTTTCCCCAGATGTTCCATGTTTTTGATAAGGCACCACTCGCCTAAACTTTGTTTTACTTATTATAACTGTCATGTTACATAGATCCCCCTATACATGAAATAAATAATGTTGCATATAATGATAGAGTTAAAAGAAATAAGTTTTAATTTGTCCTAACATTTTACAGGAGAACTATTGTCCTCAGAAACTGTACTGTGTAACATATTGAAGTTTGCTTAGATCTTATGTTTCTTTTTTTCCATATGTTTTCTCATATATGCATTTACCTCCACCAGGGGATTAGGTTTTTGTGTGTGTTTGTCTATCTGTTTGTGTTCACAATAACTACAAAATTGATGAAGGGATCTCTCTGAAACTGTTTGTGTGGGTGGGACCAAAGAAAGAAGTCATTACATTTTGAAGAAGATCCAGACTATATTCTGGATGCAATAAATCTCAATTTTTCCCGGAAATGCCTCCCTGTTGGAGGACTGCTCTGTGAATACTCATTATTTTTTATACTCATAGGAAAAAATATAAATAATTAGTTAAGTTTTATATTATTCATGTCCTCCTGGATTAAAAGAAGCAATAATATGCTGCTGCATTGCATCACATATTAACTTTATAATAGTGTGGAACAGACTCACCTGTGTGTGGGTATTACTATATCCTTTCTTCAACTATTTTGGCTATATTCAGATGTCCCTGTGTTAACGCTGTGCAGTCAAAACCAAGATGAAGGTCTCATTAGTATTCGGTATCAAATGATCCGACAAGAAACTCCCCTGGAAAATCTGCTATAAATGTGTGTCCTTTTATGCTGTTGATTTGGTTTGCTTGCACGCAACACACTGACAGGTATTTGTATTTTATCTACAACTACCTATACATGTATACACCGCAAGTGGTAAAGTCAGTAGTTGCTGAATAGCCTTGCCATAGATGTTAATATGTACAGTTGGGGGTGTACCACCTTAAGAGGCCTGTTCCATTTCTACGAATGTGGTTTACAATAACTATACGATTGTAAATAATAAAAAATGCATGATCCAGGGATGTAGTTTACGATAGGTTAACGATGAAGATAAAATGATGAGATCCTATCCAGATAGCATTAAGATTAAGGCATTACTATTACGGCTATAAAATCTTTAATTTGTTAAGGTAACCTTACTAGGCCCAAAATGTAGTATTTTACCGATTGTCTTTTAACTGGTGTTAACTTATACAGCTGTCTCATATTTAGTACAGTTGTATCCTTGAGAAGTTGTGCAATAACTGTTTTATATTCTCTGTGTGGGTCTTTTACCAAAGTCGATGTTGACTCTTTCAAAGCATCTTTATTTCTATGTTACATACATAGTAACTGTAAGTTTTATACAATAGATGGCATACACAAAATATGGGAATGGAACAACATCATTACATGCCCTCTTTTTAATAGAAAAATAATAGTTATATTATTTTTAAACTCTTTTTCTAATCAAGTAAAACGAGTTTACTAATTAAAATTCTTTTCAGAAAGAGAGTCTTTGCCTGGCTAGTCAGAATTCTAAATGCCACTGTGGCAAGCATGTTCTGTGTTATCAGCTGTGTGTTTGACATGTTTTATCAGCTGGGAGCTATAAATATTCTGACAGTTTATATGTGTGCAGTTTTAGTGCATCAGTAGAAAGGTATTTCCTTCAGTCATCAGGGAAAATTATAGAGTTTTGCATTTCAACTATTTTAATGCTTTATTTCTGAGAAAAATGTGTGGGTTGTTATAACTCTCTTCTGTGAAAATCCTGAAATGAGGAAACTGAAATATGTTTCTTTTTGTTTTGTTTTTACTTCAAAGCTGGTATACAAAAAATACGGGAGTGATTTTCTTTTTTTTTTTTTTTTTAGAATTTTCTTAATTCAATTGTTAGAAGAAATTCTATGCATTGAAAGTTATAGCAACTTGTACACATTTTTTTTTTTTTTTTTTTTTTTTAGGATTTAATTAACTATATTGGAATTGGGGTAGACTGCCCATATTCCTCTGGTCACAATAGGGATTATTCTGCCCTTTAAAGTCCATTTGTGACCCTAGAATGTAACTTATGTTTAACATGGGGACCATCTATCTGGTGGCTTGCTTATCCGTCCACTTCGTGTTTTAGTCTGTCCATTTACTTTTGAACTAGGTGAAGTAACTGATGTTTCCTGACTTTGATTTGGAACTGGGGTACTGTGATATTCATTGTCTGGTTGCTCAAATGATTTGTTTAAATGTAATCTATTTCTCCTGTATTCACCATCGTTGGTTTTCACAGTGTAAGATCTCTCATTATGTTTTTGAGTAACAATGGCAGGGTCCCATTTTCCTTCTTTCTGGACACGAACATGGTCACCTGTAGTTAGTGGTGGTAGTGCTTTGGCCCGTCGGTTGTAGAATGTAGCTTGATTTTTCTGATTGTTAAGAATTTTCTTTCTGATCTCCTGATTATTTGGGGCCTTCTGAGCTAGGTGTTTGGTGGTGACTGGTAAAATTGAACGCAAACTTCGACCCATAAGAAGTTGGGCTGGTGAAGCTGAACCACAAATTGGCGTGTTCCGATATTCCAGCAGACTGAGTGAAATATCGCCTTTGCTTTCTCTTGTTTTAGAAAGTAGACGTTTGGCAATCCCAACTGCTTTTTCAGCCAAACCATTGGATTTGGGATGATGAGGGCTGGAGGTCTTGTGGGTGAAGGCATATGTCTTAGCAAAGTTGGTAAACAGCTCAGAGGAGAACTGAGGTCCGTTATCGGAGATGAGAGTTTGTGGAATTCCATGTGTTGCGAATATGTTCTTGAGCTTGTTTATAACTGTTTGACTTGTCAGGGTGTGTAGTTTTTCAAATTCGAAGAACCGAGAGTAATAATCCACTACAATCAAGTATTGTTCATTATTCCACATGAATAAATCAGTTCCTACACATTCCCATGGCAGTTCAGGGATTTTATGGGACATCAGTGGTTCCTTTTGGTTGGAAAATCTATGTCTTTGGCAAATAGCACAGTGACTAATCATAACCTCGATGTCATTGTCTATTCTTGGCCAGTATGCTACCTGGCGGGCTCTGCTTTTGGTTTTCTCAATGCCAAGGTGTGCTGTGTGGAGTTTCTCCAGAAAGTATTTCCTCATGTTGGGAGGTATAACCAGCCTATTTCCTTTGAAGATTAAGTTGTCCACAATGTGTAGATCCTCCTTGATGCACCAGTATTCAGCTATCCCTTTAGGGCAGCCTTTGCGGTCATTTGGCCATCCTTCTTCAATTGTCTTACGTAGCAATTGATATTGGGCATCAGCCTTTGAGGCAGTATGCAACTCTTGTAATCTCATATCTGCAACTGGAACATGGCTGTACATAGCATGAACATGGTATTCAACTTCTTCAGGAAACTTCTGGTTGCAGCTATCCAGTTTTGTGTCATTTTTTCGTGACAGGAGATCTGCAACCGGTACATCTTTTCCTGGTGTGAATTGTATTGTGATGTCATACTTTTGTAACTTGAGCAACATTCTCTGAAGTCTTGGAGGAGTTTTACACAGATCCTTTTTGAAGATGGATTCTAAGGGCTTGTGATCATTCTGGATTCGTACATTGCGCCCATATACATATTCATGAAACTTCTCACAGCCGAATACAACTGAAAATAGTTCCTTTTCTATTTGTGCCCATCTCTGTTGTGTGTCGGTGAGTGCTTTTGATGCATAAGCAATTGGCTTCTCATCTTGCATGAGACATGCCCCTACTCCATTCTGAGATGCATCACACTGGATTGTAATATCTTTAGAGCTGTCAAAATATGTCAGCACTGGGGCTCTACACAGTAATTGGATGATCTCACTGTGGACCTTGTCATATGTTTTGTTCCACTGAAACTGAACATTCTTCTTCACAAGCTGCCTTAGAGGTGCAGCAACATCTGCTAAGTTTGGTGCATATCTTGATAGGAAATTGACCATTCCTAAGAGGGTTTGAAGTTCACTCTTTGATTCAGGTGGCTTCATATCTGTAATTGCAGCGATTTTGGATGGGTCAGCTTTTAAACCATCTCTGGAGATATGATGTCCATAGAAACAAACTTCATCCATTCGAAAACTGCTTTTTTCCATATTGAATTTCACTCCATACTTACGAGCTCTGTCAAATAGCTTTCTAAGTATGGCATTGTGTTCTTCCGTAGTTGTTGAGAAGATCAGAATGTCATCTGCAACTATTTTGATGCCTGGTATATCTTGAAATGTCTCATCGATCCTCTTTTGAAAGACATCTTGAGCTGATTTTAGTCCAAAGGGGAGCCTGAGAAATCGATACCGGCCAAATGGTGTGTTGAATGTTGTTAAGTATGAGCTGTCTTTACTTAACTTTACATTCCAGTAACCTGATCTTGCATCAACTTTGGAGAATATTTTTGCACCTTTAAGCTTGTGTAGGAGGTCATCAATTGTTCTGGTTCTGTAGTGTTCGCGTTTGATGGCTGAATTTAGAGATTTAGGGTCAATACAAATACGTAGTGATTTTGTCTGTGGTTTTTCAACAATCACAATGGAGTTGACCCAGTCCGTTGGTTCGTCTACCTTGGCAACAATCTCCAACTTTTCCATTCTCTCCAGCTCATCTTTTACTCTCGAGTGTAAGGCTTGCGGAATTCTGCGAGGTGGATTGACCACTGGTGAGACAGTTTCATCTATTTTGATGTGATATTCTCCAGGGAATAGCCCAATTCCTTTGAATACATCTTGGTATTCTTCTTCTGGCTTCACAGTGTCAACTGCCAAGATAACCTTGATCAAGTTTAATTCTTGACATGACCTAAATCCTAGGAGAGGAACTGCATTTGTCTTCACCACAACAAATTTCAGTTTGCTCTGCTTTCCTTTGTGTGAACACTCAAACTCAGCTTGCCCAGCGACATCTAGTTGTTGACCAGTATATGAAGTGAGTCTGACTTCAGTTGGTTTTAACTCAACCTGTTAAAAGGTCTTGAAGACTTTCATGGGCATCACATTTACTTCAGCTCCAGTGTCCAACTTGAAGCTGACACATTTATTGGCTAGTTTTAGCTTTATAAATGCAGTGTCTTGACTATTTTCTCCTCTTTTGACCATATCTACAAAGAATTCTGTATTTTCTTCACAGACTGTACCTTCATCAGCATATGTGTTATTTTCCATGTCTTCAACTGAGTGGACAGGCTTTGACCTACACATGGATGAGAAGTGGTTTTTCTTCTTGCATTTGTAGCACTCTTTCCCTCTTGCAGGGCACTGGTCTGTGGTCTTGTGATTCCTGCCACATTTTTGACATATACGTGAGGCTCCATTTGGCTGCTTGGATTTTGAGATTTGTGGACTCTTCTGTTGCCTTTGTGGAATCCTTCGTTTTATAGCATGTACATCTGTTTCAGACATAGACTTCATTTGCTCCCTAGACAATAAATGTGCATGTGCAATTTCCAATGTACTGACTAGAGTGAGGGTTGACCCCTTTTCGATTAGTTTTTCTCTCAGATCCTTTGATTGGCACCCGAATACTATCCGGTCACGTACCATTTCTTCAGGTTCAGTGTATCCACAATCTTTAACAAGTAGTTTGAGTTCTGTGACAAACTGATCAAAACTTTCACCCTCTTGTTGGACATGTTGGTTGAATTTAAATCGCGAAAATACTTTGTTTGATCTGGGTGTGATATATTCCTTGAACTTTGCATACAAGATATCAAGCTTCTTTCGCTGCTCATCAGTAAGTTCCCATGTGTTGTAGATGTCCCTTCCCTTTTCACCAATCCAGATGAGAAAGTAGCTAACATGCTGTTCTTCAGACTTACTAGCTAGGGGACCTGAGAACATCAACTTAGCATGCTGTAGAAACTTTTTCCAATTTTCTTCAATATTTCCACTATCCCAGTTCATTTGTGGATTTGGTAAGGTACTGCTGGCCATTTTTACAGTCTACCTTTTGCACTTTGTTAAACCTTTTTGTCAAGACTTTTTTTTTAATTCACCAATGATTTTATCCAACAATGTCTTATGTACTGCTTTAACTATATTCTATTTTAATAACTAGGCTACAAGAGGTCATATCCATAGCATTAATATCAATAGCCTCAATATCCATAGAACCAAGATCCTTTGAAACAAGATCCCACATCTGACACCATGTTTTATATTCTCTGTGTGGGTCTTTTACCAAAGTCGATGTTGACTCTTTCAAAGCATCTTTATTTCTATGTTACATACATAGTAACTGTAAGTTTTATACAATAGATGGCATACACAAAATATGGGAATGGAACAACATCATTACAATAACTGCATCCTTGATTAAGGTCAATGTTGTAACCTTCCCATTTGAATGCAAAACAAGGTTAACACAAACTGTCAAGGATTGATCCTTGGACCTGTCAAATATTTTAACCTTCATACAAGGACGGACAATGATGTATCCTTGTATGCTGACCTTGAGAGTTTTGGTAACCTTAAGAATTGTTATAAAAGTCACCAGTAAAACATACTTTAAAGAGAGGAAAGCTTTGGTAAAATAGTCTGTCATAATTGGATCAACACATATTGCTAAAATGTAAGGATGACTTGTAATACTTGTTAATATTTTGGTTTGTGGTTAGCTGTAATAAGCTAATACTTGTATTCAAAATGAATTGTATTGCTGATGTGTGAATCAACCTTTTACAATAAAATGATAGAAAGTTATGTGCTTCTTTTGACTGGAATACATCTGGTCCTTAACTATTGAGAATCCTGATCCTAGAGTAATTAGTCTTATTAGGGCTCACGAAGCAGCGGAAATCCGACCCTAATAATTTTGGTGGAGATGCCGGGTATTCTCTTGGACCAGCGGATAGAACATTGTAAACATATGAAGTGGATACTATGCCAGTTTCATGTTCCAGTCAATCAGAGGCCACCTCTACAAGTTATCCATATGATAAAAAAGATATAGCACGAGAAGTTTTATCAGCAGGAAATCACGCATTAACCCCTCTGGATAATGTAGATATATCTACCACAACATGGACATATCAATGTGTGTACTGTAAATTTAAGGGAGTAAAAATAAAATCCATTTTGAATCATGAGAAGGTCAATCACCCAGGGCTAACACGAGCAGTAAGTGTTGCAATTGAATAAACATTTGATCATCAAAGCTGGAAAAGCCAACACAAATAAAAAGAAGTTTCTTTAGGAAATATTATCCATTACGCTCAGAAATGGCCAATTTAGATGCTATTGCTCACAATTTGGATGCCTTAAGAGAACAGGTGGAGGACCTTGTTGCTCATCAAATTGCACAAGGGATAGTACAGGAAGAAAATCAAGATCGCCTGCAGCGAGTTCTCCAACAAAGAGGTCATCACCCTGAGGTTGCTTCACTAAGGCCTTCCCCGTTTAGAGGTATGGCCAGTGAAGATGCAGACAGATGGTTAAAGCGGTTTTTAAGCTATGCCGAGTACTGCAACATGGATGAAGAGAAGAAGCTGAGGATTTTTCGCCTCATGGTCGAAGGTGCTGCTGAAGTTTGGTTTTCTGGTCTGGCAGATGGTATCAAGCAAAATTGGGACCTACTACAAGAAGCTTTCAACCATAAATATATTGATGCAAACAATCTAACTTGGTTAAAGGAGCAATGCCTGTTGAACAGGGTCCAGAGTCCGCGGGAGTCTGTAGAAGTCTACATTACTGATGTTAGACAAAAATGTAGTCAGTTGCAGAAAGGGGAGGCTGAAACCAAGACTATAATACTAAGAGGATTGCTCCCTGAAATCAAAGCTTTTGTGATTGGTCAACAGCCGGAGACACTGGATGATCTGGAAGCAAAAGCCCGACTTGCAGAGAGCATAGAGAGTATGAAACCCAAGTCAAACATCGACAGAGTAAATATGCTCCAGGAAACATGTGACAAGAATTTGGGGGACTTGTCTAAATCTCTAAGTGCCTTGCAAGAAATTGTGCGCCAGCAAAGTCAAGACTTACAGTTTGTAAAGAACAGCATCCAAAACCAGGGAATTAGGAGAAGATCCTTTTCTCAGCAGCCCAATTTTGGCAGGAGTTTCAGGCCATTTTGTCAAAGATGTAAGAGGTTAGGTCACCAGACTGACAACTGTGTGAGACGGCCACAGGCTTCAGATGTCGTTTGCTACAACTGTAATCAAAGAGGTCACCTGAAGAGGCAATGTCCTCGGTTGAAAAAGAATGAACCAGGGAGGCCAACAAGAGAAGTTTCTTTAAACTACCAAAGGGCGTCCCACAGTGGGGCTGGGAAACGCCCGAACCAAGCTTAGATCAGAAGGACAGCCCCAGTGCCGATCCACCCAAGGAGACTGGAGATAAATGTTTTATGACTGAGTCAGAAAAGAAAACAGGATTGACTTTTGTAAAAATCCTATTTGATAATAAACCAATACATGCTTTGATTGATACTGGATCAACTGTCTCCTTGGCTGGGCAGAAACTATTTACATTGTTTCCTGAGTTAAAACAGCACTTACAAAATGATAATGGGATTGCGGCAAGTGTTTGTTCTTCTGTCATAAACTTTGATGGTAAAATACCATTTACCTTTGAACTTGCAGGTCAGACATTTACCATCATGCTGAAATACTTGGAAAATATGCCATATGCTGTATTATTGGGAGCAGACTTTCTTCACAATGTAGGTGCCCAACTTAACTTTGATCAAGGCATAATGTCAGTGCAAAAGAAATTTGATGTGGGTGCAAAGTATAACTGTCTCTTAGAACCAGGAAAAGAATCCGTGGTTATGTGTGTGCTGCCACACACCCAGTTAAAGGATGTTAGTGCTTTAATTTCCGTCAGTGCTGCTGTTGACAGTGATTTAATAGTTATGCCATCATTTGTCCAGTTGTCAGATAACAACCAAACTGTACCACTGTCTGTTATCAACCAGACCAACAAAACAATTATTTTAGACCCAGGAGACATTGTTGCCACCCTACAGCTTCTTGATGGTCAAGATGAAGTATATGAAGCTATGGTGGACTATAATGAGGAGATGCCGGATCAAGAAAATGAAATACTAAGAGAAGACTTTGAAAAGCTTTTCAATTGGGAAGACACAATTTTGGATACTGAGCAACAGATCCAGCTGCAAGATCTTTTGTGGGAATATAGGGATCTTTTCCAAAAGCCTGGTCAGGATTTAGGACACACAGATGTACTGAATCATGATATAAAGCTCGTACCAGATAGTAAAGTGTTCAGATCACAGCCTTATCGAAGCAATCCAAAGATTCGTGAAGAAATTTCTAAACAAGTGCAGGATATGTTACATAAAGGAATAATATCTCCTTCAAACAGCCCTTATTCATCACCTGTAGTGATGGTGAGGAAACCAGATGGGTCATTTAGATTTTGTGTGGACTTTCGGAAATTAAATTCAATTACCGTTGATGACTGTCATCCTCTAGTTCGAGTAGATGATTCACTCGAATCACTAGGGAGTGCTGATGCTAAATACTTCTCAACCATGGATCTGGAATCTGGATTTTGGCAATTACCACTAGAACAGGACACCAAACCTTTGAGTGCATTCATTACACATGATGGATTATATCAGTTTGAGAGAATGCCGTTTGGGTTGAAGAATGCACCTGCAACATTCTCAAGACTCATGGCCACTGTGTTGCGAGGACTGATTTGGAAAATTTGCCTCGTGTATCTGGATGACGTGATAGTCTTTTCCAAGGACTTTTCTCAACACCTTGAGAGACTGAGCCTAGTGTTTGACAGGTTGAGTAAAGCTAACCTCAGACTAAAGCCCAAGAAATGTTCTTTTGGCCGGAAAAAGATCAGATTCCTAGGACACCTAGTTAGTGCTTCAGGAATAGAACCACTACCTGAAACTTGTGAGTCAGTAAAAGACTTTCCAAGACCATCTACGGTGAGAGAAGTCAGATCTTTTATAGGGTTGACATCCTATTACAGAAGATTCATACCACAGTTTTCACGAAAGAGTAAACCTCTTACAGATCTGACAAGAAGGGATGTTGCCTTTATATGGGATGACAAATGTGAGACTGCATTTAGAACTTTGAAAGAAGCATTGACGAGCCCTCCAATCCTGGCATATCCTAAGTATCAGGATCCATATATTTTGACTGTCGATTCATCTGGTGATTCTTGTGGGATGGTACTCAGCCAGATACAAGATGGAGTAGAAAGGATAATCTCTTATGGTGCTAAGAAGTACAGTCCAGCTGAAAAGAATTATGGAATCACAGAGAAAGAAGCTTTGGCTTGTATCCTTGGAGTAAAACACTATGAACCTTATCTGAAAGGAACTACTTTTAAGATTGTCACAGATCATGCTGCCTTGAAGTGGTTACTTGACCAAAAGAAGACTAGTGGTCGTATAGCCAGGTGGATTGCCTATCTACAACAATTTGATTATACTGTGGAACACAAGCCTGGAAAACGGTTGGGAAATGCAGATGGGCTAAGTCGACAAACAAATTACTGGAAAGAAAAGACCAAGAACTACAAGAGCTGGATGATGTTATTTTGCTACCTTTAAAAGATACATATACCTGTGAGAAACCCAGCAACTAACCTGTGGTTCCAGCAGAAAAGCCTTCACAAGAAATAGACTTGGTAAATGCAGTGAAAGAAGTGCCAGAACCACACACAAGAGAAACAGCAAACCCAAGAGATTCAAACATATCTGAAACCCAAGAACCATTGGCTGCTAAAACTGAAAACGCATGGATAAACCGTCCTAAAGCCCCAGAAGATGTCAGGCCTAATCTTACAGCCACAGATTTACGGCAAATGCAGAAGGCAGATCCAAATGTGGAGCCTATTTTAGCTTACTTAGAAGATGATGTGCTTCCTTCAAACATGCGTGACTCAAAAAGACTAGCAGTTTCGGCCCAAAACTTTGAAATAATTGAAGGAGTACTTTATCATTTGTAGTACCCAGATGGATTAGGTGTAAATGGAAGGAAAATTATACAGCTAGTGGTCCCAGGAGTCTTGGTTCATGATGTACTCACATCAGCACATGGGGATGTGCCAGCAGGTCACTTTGGCATAAAGAAAACATATCACACTATTAAATTGAACTTTTACTGGAAAGGAATGATGCGTGATGTGAAGAACTGGGTGAAATCATGTCACCAATGTAGTGCTGCAAAGGCTCCAACCCGACCATATATATCTCCTCTACTGCCACAACCAGTAAGACGAATAGGAGAGGTATGGTCTATGGACATCCTTGGTCCCCTTCCTAAGTGTCATTCTGGTTCAAAGTATATGTTGGTGTTCATGGAATCAATGAGCAAATGGGCAGAAGTATTCCCTTTAGTAGAGACCAAAGCTCACATCATAGCCAGGTACTTTGTTGAAGAGATAGTGTATCGCTTCGGAGCTCCCACCTATCTAAAATCTGATATGGGAAGCAACATGATAGCCAAAGTTGTGAATGAAGCTGCATTACTTCTGGGAACCAAACGACTGGTAACTTCTCCATACAGGCCTCAAACAAATTCAGAAGTGGAGCGGTTCAACTATTCACTAATAAAACAGTTGCAAGGATATGTAGATGCCAGCACAAAAGACTGGGCAAGATTCTTGAGACCTATCTGTTTTGCCTATAATGTAAGTACATGTGTGGATTCTACACACTACCAGCCATTCTACCTTATGTTTGGAAGGACACCTAGAACACCATTTAGTACTACTTTGCCTGAACCACCAGATGTGACTAATGAAGACAACAAAGAATTTATTAAAGACCTAGTTCTGGGATTGCAGTATGCACATGATCGGGCAAGGGAAAATATGGAATATCATAAGGCAAAGATGAAAGAACAGTATGACAAGAAAGTGTATACTGTAGATTACCAGGTAGGACAAAGAGTCTGGGTTTACTTTCCAGTGGTCAAGGCCGGTGAAGCTCGCAAATTAACGAAAAAGTTTTCAGGACCATTTATCATAACCGAGAAAGTAAGACCTAAAAATTTCAAGGTAGTCAGAGGCCATGACCTCAAGCCACTGAAGAATATGGTGCACGTAGACAGGCTCAAACCATATGTGGATAGGCAGGTAGTGCCACCAAGTCCAGAAGAATTGGAAAATGTATTAGGTGAAGAGAGTGAAGTAGATGAAATTGATGATCTGTGGGAAGAGGACAGAGAAATTGAAGAACCAGTAAACCCACTAGATCTTCAAGAGGGTGACATAAATGATAATAATAATACAGAACCAACACATGCTGTAGAGCCAGGCAATACTGACAAAAATGACAATGAAGTTGATGAGTCAGTAGATACTCTTGAGACTGCAGAGAGTGAAACTTCTGGCAGAAATCTCAGGCGTTCAAGAAGAAAGAGGAAATCTGTAAAACCAATTTTATATTCACCAAGTGACAGTGAGGAAAATGAATCAGAGTATGAGATAAATCAAATTATTAAAGGACGGTACACTAAAGATGGCAAGATAGAGTACCTAATTGATTGGAAAGGTTACCCAAAGGAGGCTAGGACCTACGAACCTTATGATAACCTAAATGACTTTGCTAAAAAGTATGTCAATGAGCATAATGTGCCAATCGTGGGGAAACCTACAGACAAACAACAGTAGATTTGTTACAGTAAACTTATAAATTTGGGTTGCCTAAGACTACAATTTTCAAGTGCTTAAAGCTGATATTCTCTGTATTTCCAGACTTATCCAAGGACAGACCAAAAAGGGGCAGTAGTCCAGCTTTAGAATCAGGAAGATGTTAGTTATATATACCTTGATTATAAGTAGCCTGGCCAGCTACTTGATGGGTAATCCACAGCTAAAGATGCATGCTGATAGACCTGGAACCCCAGACATGGTTGTCAGAGAAAATATGGGAGTATTATTTCAAAGAGTAGCTACTCTGGGTAATTCTGTGTCATTTTGGTCACATACGATAGTGGTGACCAGTCCTGACCTTCAGGATTTGAAGGTACAGAAGAGTTTTTGTGACCGTAGAGTACATTCTAATCACAGAGATTTATTCACAGCTCTGTGTGACTTGTATCAAGGTACTTTTGAAACATATGATGGGATTAGAAAATCCCTAAGTAATGAAGTAGATGAAAAATCTGGAATACTGCAACAGTTAATACCAGTAGGTGGTTTAGAAAATCCTGTAAAGGTAACCACTACTGGGGCTAGACCAAAGAGGGCCCCTTTGGAGTTCATTGGAAAGATATCAAGAAATCTGTTCGCTACAGCTACACTGGATGATGTTAAAATACTAAGAGATCATATTTCAGCGCTTGAAAATGACCCTGGAAGATTTGAAGGATTTCAAAAGTTTGCAGAAAGTCTTTCTTCCTTGCAGTTTGAAGTTAATAAGAACATGAAAATTGTGACTGAAGGGCTCAGGAGGAACCGGATACTGATCAATGAAACATTTAGTGAACTGGATATATTGCACCATTCTCTGGAAGAAGTCATGGATAATGTGGATTTACAATTCAAACTCATGACACAAGTTGTGAACATCATGCATGGGATAAATGCAAGAGAAATACATTCAATGTTTTTTATTTTGTCCGAATTAGATAAAATTATTGACAGTTACTCAACACTTCTGAAGGGATATTTGCCTATTCATCTTATAACACCCCAGAGGATAACTGCAATACTGAACCAAGTACAGGAGTATCTTAAAGCCAATCACCCATCATTCAAGGTTTTGCACAAGGATCCAGCAGTATATTACAATATGCCTGGAGTGATTACATACACCAAAACCATGAAATATCTGTACATCAAGTTCAGGATACCAATTACCAGCAGTGATTTGCTTTATGAAGTTTATTCAATCAAAAGCATTCCTATTACAACTGGGAATTCAACTAGGGTATCATTTACTCAAATTAGGAAACTCCCTAATTATTTAGGTGTTACGAGGGATAACAAATTCTTTGTTGAATTAGATCAAGTGGACTATGATTCCTGTCCTGGAATAAACTTCAAACAGTGTTCCAATTTCTTAAGAGTTTTTCAAAATTCAGAACCAACATGTTCCAGTGCCTTGTTTATGAATAGGTTAGACCATATACATGAGAAGTGTGATATATCATTATACCCAAACCCAAGTAAAAAGGAAACATATTTTATTGACCTTCAAGATGGGAGAGTTTTAATAAGTACATTAGATTTAAACTGGATTGAAAGCTGCTATCACAGGCCCCCTAAAACAGTAACTGGGTGTTCAAATTGTGTATTGCATAAATCCTGTAATTGTACTCTGTCCTCAAAGAGCTTTTATATTACCAACAGTGTTCATATGTGTTCAAAACCTGAAACAACTGAAACAAAAATTGTACCTAATTATTTGGCCACTATCTCCTATCTTAAGACCATGGAACCAGATATTTCCTTATCTGATGATGTTGCTTTGGACAAACTGTCCAAATATTCTAATTTTTCATTACCACTTATTAATATTTCAAGAAGCAAGTGGACATTAGATGTTGAAAAATTTAGTACTGTGGATAGCAACCTTGATTTGGGACATACATTAAATTCTGTAAGACAAAATAAAACTATATATCTAAAACCACTTGATGCATGGCTAGATGAGCAGACAACCTCTGCTTTGAGTTATACTAGCTTTGGGTCTTATATCAGTTATGTATTGCCCATTGCCATAGTAGTCCTCATAATTGCTATAGTGAAACTTTATAAGAGGCAAGCTCAGATAAACTTTTTGATTCAACACCTATTACAAGGGAAATACTCAGAAGTAATTGCACTTTCAACTTTGGTGAATAAGACTGAGGCTTTTGAATCCAATAATGATATTCAAATTTTGATATTTGATCAGTATTTTATGATTATGTTATGGATAATAACAGGGCTCATAATAATCCATTTCATAATTCAGACAATACGGCAAACCCTTAAGATTAAAGAATTAAGGAGGAAAAACATGCAGAAGGGACTTCAAGATCAAAAGTCTTGGCTTCAAATGATCATAGGTAATGCAGACAGAATGATATCAGTCACTGTTTGTGAAATTAATCTCCCTATGAATGACTTACTCTATGCACAATCAGGTGACCCTAGCTTCCCAGAAATTTCCTTCAGAGGGTTATCTCCATGTCTGAAAATGAATTTTAAGTTTTTGAGTATAGCTTCTGTTACAAACAATGACATAAGGATCCCTCTGCCAAACAAAGTTCCCATAAGTTTATTGGAAACTTTGAGGTACTATTATATTAAACAAGGGCCAGCTAACATCCAGGTTATGCTTACAAATAATAATGAAGTAAAAGAAATTTTGTTAAAGAGATTACACCCAGTACCAAAATACCGGAAAATAATAAGTGCATGGGAGATGGAAGAATCTCAGTTTAAGGGAGAACCAAGTTCAAGTAGATCTACCATGCAACCAAAAATGCAAGTGTAAAATCACTAAAATATAATCTAAATTTAAATGCTAAAAATATTAATGTGAAACATATTTTCCTTGATGTGTAAATAACAGTTTAGTTTTCTATGTCAAAAAAAAAATAAATAAAAAATAATAATAATAATATTTGAACAAAATTAAAGAACTGCTAAAAATTATCAATTCAAAAAAAAGGGGAAACAAGTGAACAAATACCTACTTGATAAGTTTAATCACAGTATTAGTCCTTGAGAGAAATAAAATATTTAATCCCAAGTTAGAATAACAGCAGATGCAGTTCATAATCTGCTGAGGAGGGGTAAATAAGAAACCAAGGAAATTAGAACAAGGACTAACAGTGTGAAGGATATTAATATAACCATGAACTTATTCAAGGAAATTAAGTGAATTAAATCCTTATAATTTAGCTCAATGCCAAGAAACTAGACCAAGGCTAATAGTGTGAAGGATGTTAACATAACCATGAACTTTTTCAAGGAAATCAAGTAACTTAAACCCTAGTAATTGATCTATCACCTTCTCACTGCCAACAAAACTAGACCAAGGATAACAGTGTGAAGGATATTTCCAAATAACCATGACTTTCACAGAAAAGCAAATAACACAAGGATAAATATTTCTACATAACCCTCACCGGAGTAGTTTAAATAGAACGAGGATAAATGATGTGAAGGATCTTAGCAAGAGAAGAATGTGGTTTTCTTGGAAACTAAGCAACTCAGCAGAAATTACTTGCTGTATTACCTTCACCGATACAAGATTGATTACACTGGGAAATGAAATAAGGTCACCCCTACAAGTCAAATCAAGGATTATTTTGAAACCAAAAACTTTGCTTGGCCTCGGGGTCCATAACATGGGATGAAGTGTTGATAAGCAATGCATCCACACTCTCTGGTTGAGTAGTAATAAAAGAGTTCTCTGACGCAAGCACATATCACATAAACCTTGACCGGATAAAATCTAGGTAACTTTGAACAGTTACCGAGGGACATTTGGAAAGCTGATCAACTCTCAACCTTCACAGTGGTGAAACCAGTAAACAGGTTACGCAATTTATATACTGCCCCTGATGTGTGTTGACTTGTTTCCTGCAAAGCAATGAATCTAGTCTATGTTTAAAGTGAACATTGCTGGCAGCACTTATTCTGCTTTGAAATTAAAACATAGAGAAGTTTGAAATTGACTTGATTTACAATAATTAAAGAACATTGGTGGATTTTATAAAGTGGTCAAGGATTATTTTGATTCTACAAATACTGGAAAGACATATAATTTTGCAAATGAGTGATTTTAATTAACATTGTATTTAAAATAGTGGAGAACATGTCAGTAAGAAATATTTTATATTTGTTTTGCTTCCAATCAAACCATAAACACAGAGTGGTGATAAGAGCAGATCCTGGAAGTATTCATGAATTTTTGAATGATCACCCTCAGGTCTTTGAATTTCACATGCTGTATGGCAAAAAGTATGGAGAAGATCAATTTGTTAATGTTTACTTAGTTAGTGGAACAGATGCAGCAGTATTTGTGTCACATCTAAAGGATTACATCAGTGATGACACATATAATTGACTGGTCTGAACTGCAAGGTCTTCCAGATTCTCTCCTGTTTAATGAAGGAGACAAGACTAGTTCTGGAATCACAGGGAGCCCATTGGTCACTTCTACTAAGGAAAACACAAGCAACAAGGAGGAAAATACAGGGTCCCAACTTTTGAAACTGTTAACATCTACTAGTCAACCTTCAACTGGTCAACATTTGGTTTCTGGCAGGTTTCACCCTTATAAGGATATTTCATCTCCTAACTCAGTGAGCCACTGTGTCAGATGTAAAACATTGAATTCTACTTCAGACAGTTTTGTGATATTGCCAGAAGGTGCTGTGATTTTTAATGTTCAGAGGATAGCCAAACCCACAGTGCAACTTGGATGTTTAAATCACTATCTGTGTAAAGAACTGGATGGCTCAGTGACTATGGAATATCTTTTGTCACCGTCTTGCTGCAGAGGTAACTTACTTTTTGTTTCAACTGTCTACAGCCCACAAGTAGTAGCCAACACTTTAAAGGTATTTCTGGTAACAAGGAAACTGGTTGACCATAAATAAACTAACTGATGTACAGTAAATTATTGTAAGTAATTGTTACAAAATGGTTGATTTTGTTTCTTGGAAGCCAAATGACATTGTTTGGTATAAGTTTCATAGAACAATTAACACAGTAAATGTAGCCTCTTTATTGAGCCAGTCAGGCTTGGCACAGATGCTTCAAAATCGAGGGCAGCTACTTGTAGAAAATGAAGGTGAATTATTTTTGAATTTACCATATCCAGAGTTAAGACCAAGCAAAGAAATGTACCATGAAGAACATTTTGCCAAGTCTTCATTTGTTGCCTTGATTTATAACCTGACTGAACAGCAATATACGGAGGCTATGTATACTAACATACGAATGCCAGATGTAATTAAAGCAAGCAGATATTTACAACTGGGTATAATACCAGAGTTACTATTGAATGAGTCTATTGATGACTTGTCATACAAAACATGGTGTCAAAGTTACTTTCTGGGCAAAGAGTATTTTCCAGATTCTTCTTACTTGTTTAGTTTATTGCATTGCTACAATGATAGGGAAATTGGCATGCCAGAGGAAACCCTCAATTTCCTCATCAAAAACAAAACTATAACTGATCTGGTCAAGTCAGCAAAATATCATTCCAACAAGTTTGAAACTTCTTGTCAAAAGATCATGAAGGCAAGGTGCACTAGATGTCTTGAAGACATCCCTGCCTATGAAGTGACAAGTTCAAACAAATTTGGCATTACCCATACTCCTTGTTGCTATCATTTTGTGCACAGAGAATGTTTAAGCAAACTGTATGAGAGATCAGCAAGGTTACCACCTTCGGCAGAACTGAAGTGTAATGCTTGTGAAGGTGTATATTCTGAGGGTACCCTAAATTTGCAAAGCACAAGACAAAAAAAATTCTTTGTTGGACCCTCAGCAACTTGTTGTAATTACATGAATAGATATTTCCTTATACAAGATGTCTCGAAAGAGGATCATGGTGTGTCAAAATAAATTAATATATAACTATCTGTATATATATTTACCAGAATTTGAAAGATTTGTCCCATGGCATTATACAGGCAAAGATCTGTTTTTGAAAGACCCTGGTACAATTGTTTCTATGGTAATAATTGCAATTTCTTAGAAGTCATTCTGATATACATGTATATATATATATATATTAGCACTGTTGTGAGCATTGGGGAATGGTATTTCACAGCTGAATACAGGCCTAGACCTGTAATTAAAAGCTCTGTTGTTCCTTAGTGGCTCTTGTGTATTTACAAGTATTACTTAAATATATGCATTGTAAACCTGTAATTGCAATGTGTAATGTTTTGTATAAATATTATGAATTTGTATGTGGAAATAATATAGTTGTGTATCATAAATGTATAATCAGAAGTTTCTAATATAAGCTATTAATTACCTCCCAATCAGTGATACTGAGGGATGTGTTGAAACTCAATGAATCTTCCATCTGGCATGAAATGAGATGGGCTTTCACTGTCCCACCTGGGAATAATAAGTATGGCCTGGTTTGTGTAGTTAGAGGATTTAGGAAGGTAGTTGTTTTTACTTGTGAGACCAGTACCAAAGATCTTTTCTAAGGTAGTGGGTGTGGTAAGGAAAAAAAAATGGCTAAGTCTGTATTGAATTATAACCCCACTTTCCATGAACTTAACATGGAGAACTACGAACAAGAAATATTCTTGTTCAAAGCTGAAAGGATATGTTCAGTCCTCCAAACCCAGTTTGGGGACTATATGGTATGGTGGGAGGGGGTAGAGATGGACATTGAACCTTTGACAACTGCCCCAATTGGCTTTGCACCACCATTGAGGTACTATAACATGAAAAATCTTACCATGGAACTGCAAAAGTTCATTCTGGAAAACTACTTCATGTTTTTCATTGAAGAGAGTGGGAGTGACAACAGGGATGATAGAAGCTTCAAGCAAAGGTTTTGGAGGAATAATAGATCACTGTAGAAAGTTTAAAAAAAAAAAAAAAAACAAAAAAAAAACAAAAAAAAAACAAACTGCATTTTATATAGGATAGTATAATATAGTTAGAAACTGTATATTCAAATTGGAAATCAAAATATTAGAATTGGAGTCTCATGGGAACAGGAAGTACTGAGTGACAAGGTAAGCTTTTGATTGTTTATCATGTAACCCAAGAGTTAGGGAAGTTTGATTCTTTATTTTTTAACATCTTATGAACCATTAAAGTCCATCATGCTAGACAAACTAGTTGAATGGTATCACTGGTGAAATACACAAAGTGCTCTGTTTTATTGGCTAATATGTATTTTGAGACATGCTTAAGTATATACACTAGTTGTAGCTATAATGTATAATATTTTATATTTATATACATGTGTGTGTTTTCTTAAGTAGAGATCTATTAACAAATTATGTATTGTGTGTAACCTCTGGTAAATTTGATATCAATTACATCTTTATCTGAATACTAGGAACAGTACAATTGCACTAATATATTCTAATATTCTAAAGAAAATCTATACTTACATTTTTAACAAATTAAACTGGTTAAGAGTTTTACAAATAAAAAGAGAAAAATGTTTCAAATGAGTAAGTGTAAATAACCTAGCATGTTGAGGTTTTAAGTAATTATATGCATACATATATATATATGTAGTTATATGTATTTATGCATGAAAATTGCTAGGCTGTGTTTGTACATGTGGAAAAGGGGTATCTTTAATGTTTGAGTTAATTAGAGAGAAAGAGAGAAAGAAAGAGATATGCAGTTTCATTGCTGTGTGCTTACTGTAAGGAAACTTCTCATCAGTGTGAGAAGCATTAATGACAGATTGATGTATTGAGTGGTGAACTGCATACAAGTAAACAAACCCAACTTGTTTGTTTTCTGTTACTGATTGCTGCTTGGTAATATTCACAACAGTCTTTGCTGCTGTAATTTACTGCAGTAGTTGTAAGGTAAATGAATGATCCTAATGCTCTTTTACTTCTCTCAACTCTGCACTTTAAGTGTGCTTTTGTTTTAATATTTACAACCATTATGTGCTTTATCAAACTCACAGTTATTAGGCTGTATTTTATTTGAGAAGTTTTGTTTTCAAAAAAAGGAAATGTCATAAATTAGTTTAAGTTTTCTGGTCCATGTATTCAGATGAAATTATTGAAACAAAATGGTGTGCTTAGAGCTTATGTTAACAGCCCAGTAATAATGTATAATATAGAAGTGTTAATTGTAGAAGTTATAGATGTTTGCAGTGGTTAAAAAAAAAAGTTTTTTTTTTACTTTCTCTTATTTGCATCAGTGTGGAGGACCACACTTCTGTGGGCCAGGGAATTATTACGGCTATAAAATCTTTAATTTGTTAAGGTAACCTTACTAGGCCCAAAATGTAGTATTTTACCGATTGTCTTTTAACTGGTGTTAACTTATACAGCTGTCTCATATTTAGTACAGTTGTATCCTTGAGAAGTTGTGCAATAACTGCATCCTTGATTAAGGTCAATGTTGTAACCTTCCCATTTGAATGCAAAACAAGGTTAACACAAACTGTCAAGGATTGATCCTTGGACCTGTCAAATATTTTAACCTTCATACAAGGACGGACAATGATGTATCCTTGTATGCTGACCTTGAGAGTTTTGGTAACCTTAAGAATTGTTATAAAAGTCACCAGTAAAACATACTTTAAAGAGAGGAAAGCTTTGGTAAAATAGTCTGTCATAATTGGATCAACACATATTGCTAAAATGTAAGGATGACTTGTAATACTTGTTAATATTTTGGTTTGTGGTTAGCTGTAATAAGCTAATACTTGTATTCAAAATGAATTGTATTGCTGATGTGTGAATCAACCTTTTACAATAAAATGATAGAAAGTTATGTGCTTCTTTTGACTGGAATACATCTGGTCCTTAACTATTGAGAATCCTGATCCTAGAGTAATTAGTCTTATTAGGGCTCACGAAGCAGCGGAAATCCGACCCTAATAATTACCACGCATTTTCCCTGAAAAGTTTATGATACATTTATGAGCGTTAAGATAGACTTAAGACTGCTGTATGATGGAAAAGATTGCTTTGCGACTATCAAGATAGGTTTCTGATCACTATTAGATGGAAAAGATTGCCATACAAGCGTAAGATAGGTTTAAGATCGCTGTAAGATTATAAAAAATTCTATAAGATTGGTTTATGATTAGTTTATGATGCTATAAATCTGATAAGTTTAAGTTTATCGTAAACTGCTCCTGATGGGTTTACGAGTGCTGTACTCATAAACCTATTGGGAAGTACCATATTTTCTGTACAGGATCTCTGTATGATGGCTTTAAAATCACTACGATGTAAAAGATTCTGTTTCCAATTCCTGAAAATTGTCATTCAGGAGAAGGGATCCCAGTGGTTGGAGACTGTCATTGTACCTGCGTTCCTACTTGTTGGAGTTCTAGCCTTCTTGAGCCCTTCATCCCCTTCATTGGCGGGGTCTTCTGGCAATGTGTATCCTGATAAGTTTTTGTAAGAGCTACTGCTATGCAAGTATGTGCTTCAATGGTCTTTTTGTGTTTAGAAGTGCGGTTATGTGTATATATTTACATCAAGATATGTGATATAACATATGAATTAGTTAACCCCTGGGCGTTCTCACCTGTAGTCTTAATCTGGTTTAGACTAAGCCTTGCTCTATGCTCCCCAGGTCAGGACAGACCTTCTCCCAATGACTACAGTAGAGGCAGACTCCTGACTCCATAAGCAAGCTATCCAGTCACCTTTAAGTGACACGAACTTTAGTTGTACACATATATTCAGTTGATTTTAAAGTTTCATTCCATTGCGAAAGATAGTGTGATTCTTGCATAAAATTTTTACATGTATTTTGTGTACTCGATTGGTACACTTGTTAAGCTTCCAATGAGCTCTTGTAAATTGCTATAGAACCACAAGTTTCTATTGTATTTCCACTGACATCATTGCAGTGTTTTGCAGATAAATATGGATCTACTTTAAATTTAGTCATTGTGGGAACTGCTGTGTGTAATGATTACTTATTTTACATTTTAATTGCACCTTTTATTTATATTTAACCCTATGTCATCAGCTGTATAGTCAGCAGCTGTAATATTCTGGGCTGTCACCTGACTTAGATGGCGAGCTTCCACCCCTGGTTTCAAATCTGGCCAGGGTCCAACACAAACCTTTAAGAATCAGCATTATGACAAAATATTACATTTGCGTCATGCTACAGATGGAAGGCCAGGCTAGTTGCTGGCTGTCACCCGATGGTGGTCAGAGCAAAATCTTGGACAGTTGGTATGCACTGATTATAGGGCTGTTCATCTATCACACTCCCAATAAGTTTCAGACCCGTTTGATTTTTTTTCACTTGTAAACCATGATCTTATTGATCAAGTTGTTGGAGTAAACTTCATAAACCCATCAAGTCTATTTCGGATCATTTCAAATGGTTTAATAACATCTTAAACTTTTCCTGTTCCTTATTAGATCTTGCATTCGGGAAACTAATCGCGAACCCATCTTAAATCTCTCATACCATTCTTAAGTTGTCGGAAACACTCATCCATCTCCACAAAAAAATAAATCAATCAAAATAATAACAGGGTTCAAACACTAGTGCCACATAGCTAAGTAACCAGGGTTCAGACCCTAGTCTCACATAGCTAAGTAACCAGGGTTCAAAGACTAGTCCCACATAGCTAAGTAACCAGGGATCAGACACTAGTCCCACATAGCTAAGTAACCAGGGTTCAAACACTAGTGACACGTAGCTAAGTAATCAGGGTTCAAACCCTAGTCCCACATAGGTAAGTAACCAGGGATTAAACACTAGTCCCACATAGTTAAGTAATCAGGGTTTAAACACTAGTCCCACATAGCTAAAAGCATATCTTGCCTTTTCCTTTTACCTGATTTTTGGGTGTGAGTGTTCATTTTTTCTATAAGGTTTATCAAGCCAAAAAGCACAGTAAAAACGTAAATCCAATGACATATTTATTTCAAACCTTTCAAATCATTGCCTTGTAACACAAACGCTGTCCACATCTGTTACACAAAAGATTGTGCAGCACATTACAGCACAATCCTTTCAACCAGTCTTGGTTCTTCTTGCATTGTCTTTTGCAGGACCCTGAATCTGCTGATCAGGATGCCACAGGCATTTTCAACAACCCTCCTCTAGTGGCTGATTCTAAAGTTGAAAATACATTTGTTAAGGTTCAGATTTCTGTGGCAGAAGGGTTTCATAAGACTTGTACTAAGGGGAAAACCATAGTCTCTCAATATTAAGTATATTAAGTTTGGGCTATCTGTCTAAAAGGGATTCTGTTGTTGGGAAGCCAGTGGTGTTACTGGCTCTAAGGTCACGATATCTGAAGATCTGCTTATCAGAACTGGAACCAGTGTAACCATAACGTCCATCTATATGCATTTGTAATCAGCATTGACAAGGGCCACAAGCATCATGGAGTGGAAACCTTTGTAATTATGATACAAGCTGCCCCCTTTCTTGGACATCTCAGCACTATGTTTTCCATCCAGAGAATCGACAGCATAGGTCACATTCCATCTCTCTCTCTGACCCCCCCTTCAATGTAGTTCTATTCATCAGGGCTGTTGAGACAGAGCATGGCTTCATTGTGGTACTGCCTGATGATAGCACCGTAGACCTGAGGTATAAAACTGGTGATTGTTGAACAGTTCACCTTGAAGTTATACTGGAGCAACGTATAGCTCTTTCCACTAGCCAGCTACCTGAGAGTGAAGGCCGACTTGGGTCCTGGACTGAGTGACTTGCTGAACCATGTCCTCTGAATCTGGATCTTTGGAGTCAGTCACTGCTCTAGCTCAGCAAAAGCCTCTGGGGGTATTCTCTGGAAATTCCTGTGGTAGGGTTGGTCCTGACCCTGTAACTCTGCCATGAGGGTATGGTAAGGCCTCTCAGTCCTCCCGTCTTCTGAACCACTACCCTGAGCCAAAACTGTGCCCTTCGTTTTCTAAGCCTGAGGGCTAATTGAATTACCATTCTCATTATCCTGTCATCCAACTCCTTCATTTTCAGAAATGAGAGACATAGCTGTAGCAGTTGTATCTGGTGAAGCATGCTTGTAAGCCATGGATCATATATGAATCGTAAAGGGATTTGTCGGAATCTGCATCTAATGGCAAACTTGATCAGAAGTCAATCATATCATTCGTAAACCCCCATTTTCACTTGGAAAGCACTAGAGTAGGAATTGGGCACCAGTTGTATTCTCCCCTTTTGAGTGGGTTGTAACCAACGTGCCTATTAGATTGATATGTCTGACACTCGTCAACATTTTGGTTACCCGACACGAACTTGAACATGCCTCCACATATCAATTTGAAACTTAGCAATGTGGTAGGGCTAGCTTGGTTTCAAAATTGGTGCCATTTGGAAAAAAAAACAGGATGGCCACCATGACCACCATCTTGAAGCTCCGTTACTGGACTCTGACTTGAAAATGTTTCAGATGATCGATATGAAACTTAACAGGGTGGTCGGGCACCACCTAGGCTAGATTTCTTTCAAAATTGGTGCCACTTTGAAAAACAATATAGTCGCCATGACCACCATCTTGAAATTCCATTTCCAGAATTTAACTCAAAGACACTTCAGTTGATCGATTTGAAACTTAACAGGGTGGTAGGGCACCACATGGGCTAGGTTGCTTTCGAAGTTGGTGCTGTTTCGCTTTCGAACTTCACCAAGAGGTCTATCTATTCCACAGGGCCACAGGATAAGGTTGCATTTTACCAACAAATAATAAACTTGAAATTTGCTGCCATCCCTGACACGCATTATGCAACCCGCCTTTTTGGGTCTAGAACCTCAGTTTTCTTGTTACTCTTTGATCCAGAGCTACAAGCATGATCCACGTCTTTTTCTCAGAGAAGGGAGGCTCACGATCGGATTACCACAGTGGAACAGTCCTATTGAGACTGACTATATCTCAATTTGAGAAACCCTAGGACCACACTATTTTCTCCATATCTCAAAGATATAGCTCTTGACAATATTTTGATAACCTAATAAGAATCATTTCATTATTTTATATCTTAAGATTCCCAGGGCAGTATTTTTATGATTTGCTTTTGTTTACAAATATATGCAATCTAAGCCTGAAATTTGGCTAAGACCTTTGGTGAATACAGCCTCTGGAAATAATGTATTTTACAAAAATAGTGTATTAATCCATGTATTCTACTGCACTCAACTACAGAGCAAACCTAAATTAACTGTAAGCCTGGAAATTGGGTAGGTAAATAAATTACCAAGCAGGTCAGCTTTTAAATGGAGCTGAATCCTTTTAGCAGAATTGAAAACCAGTGACTTGTGGAGTAGGACATGTAAATATGCGCTGTGATAAACATATTAAGGCCGTCCTTTACATAATGTCATAAAAATAAGAAATACTCCAGTACTTTTAGAAATCATTTACTCTCTTTTAACCAGCAGTTAAAACTCTCTCTAAATTTTGGTGAATTAATTTAAGTGTCTATGTAAATGATTGAGATTTATTACGGGCAATAAAAGAAAACAAAAAATTAAGTTAAAAAAAAATCCCGCCAAAATGACACAAATGTCGTCTGCAATAACTAAGGGACACAATCCGGAACCACAATCCATACTGCATGCAATGGAGCCATTGACTTGGACAGGCAAATCGATGTGAAGAGGAAGTTAGAAAGCTTTAGATGGTTGTCAGATTAAAAGCAGCAATATGTCAGAACTCTCTGAGTTACTCTTTCTTGTTTAGTGCACATACCTACAAGGGGAAATGTCAATAAACTTCCGCTATGTGGAAAAATAAATGTGTTCTTGATTTCAAACCTGTGCACTTGCATATACTTTAATGTAAACATTGACTTTCAGAAGTGATTTAAAGTATATCTAGCTTAGATTTCATTGCTAGAAAGTAATGTTCAGTGTTATTTTAAGGTTCATTATTTTGCATTTAAACATGTTGGGTACCAACTCCCTGCATGGAACATCTGGAGTTGTTCCTTGCGCTAATTCATGGGGTGAAGCTGTAAAGCCTACATCTCAGAATGTGACCTTATCTAGAGTTATTATTGCTCTAACTTAATCATTTATTGCCCAGTACTGTCCAGTGACAGCACCTGCTGAGATTGATCAATTAACTACATCGCTGGTTAAATTTGTGGCTGCAAAATGTAATTTAACATCAAGTGGATTAAGTCCCGAAAGTAAATAATCTGTTAATATGGTGTATTAAATGCAAAACAGTTTTATTGACACTTTTATAATTCTAATCTGACTTTTATAGAGCCAGAGCTTCATCAAAAGAAAGACTCTAAGGAGCAACAACCAAGAAACAAGTCCAAAGAATGTACAGTCTAGAGCCATAGAAGAGGAGATCCACACCACAGAGACAATTGATTTTTATTTATTTATTTGGAGTTTTACGTCACTTTCAACACTGTACAGGTCATATCACGTAGTTGGAAGGGCAGAGGAAACCAGTACATACAGTTTGTTAGGGTTCTGTACTGTAAACTGCCCACCAACGGCAAGCAACTACCAGCTTTCCCACTTGAGGCCGTGCTGGGAAACGAAACCCAGACTCAGAGGTGGGAGGCGAGAGTGTTACCACTCTGCCACCATGGCCCCCAGAGACAATTGAAAAAACCCCCGATAAAACCTAGGGTGTGTAGGCTTTTATGAAGAGATGAGCTTTCAACTTCTTCTGAAAATGATAGAAGAGATGTAGTAGAGCGGATGTCATCTGGCAACTCATTCCATACCTTGGGAGAATCATAGGTAAAAGTTAAGCCAATTTGGTTAGTTGACTTCTGAACAGATGGAATAAACTATGGAACCTCAAGAGATTTAGCCTCCATCCAGCTACCCCTAGTATTGCACAAGCTTTTCCTGGTATTTACAAAAGCCCTGGGCTGGGATTCACAAAAGGTCTTAGACAAAAAATTGTCTTACCTTTGAGAGAAAATTTTTTACTGTGCAAGAATTTTGTCATAAAGTTAAGACTTTTTTGCTTAGACAAAACGCTTAGACAAAAATTTGTCTTAGATTTTGTCATAACTTTAAGACCACTGCAGGGCAGACTTAAATCATTTTTAAAATATTCCATTGCATGTATTTACATTTTACCCTTTGTTATGCCAACAAAAAATATACTATGGGGATCTATACTTCCTATAAAAGTAATTTCTATGGATTGTTATTGAAATTTACATCTTTAATTGCCTATAAATTTCCACATTTTACCTTCTTGTGGTAAAAATATTGTCATAAAAATGGCTGACTCACAATAAAACACAAAGACTACTATTTTTACATAATTTTACCACAAAAAAGTAAATCTGTTTTATAATTTTGAAGAGCATGTTTGGTGTATTTGTCAATGAAAAATGTTTTTGTTTCACTAAAATTTGTTAATTTGAATTCAAAGTAGTTAAGACATTCTGCACAAATTTTGTCTCAGCTAAGATTTTGCTAAGCACTTTTTGTGAATCCCAATTTAAGAGAAATCTTAGCTAAGACAAAAGTCATAACTTTAAGACTGGTCTAAGCAAAAAAAATGTCTAAGACTTAAGACCTTTTGTGAATCCTGGCCCAGAAATAATTAAGATACCCACTCTGAAACAACTTATAGCCTGTTGTGGCTGATTTGAACAGGCAACCAATGCAAACTCTTAAATATTTGAGTTATACGTGAATATCCGATTGTGCTGGTGACAATCCTAGCTAAGCGTTTTTGTACACTTTGCAACTTCCTAACATTAAATCCTAAAAAAAAGAACCACTGAACAAGAAATTACAATAGTCAGGCTGACTGCTCACAAGAGCATTTGCAACCTTCGCAGCTACTTTCTGTGTAAGATGCTGTCTGGGTCTCATAAGATCCCTCACTTGTACAAAACAGGCCCTTAAGACACTCTGAATATGCCTAGAAAAAAGAGAAAGTCGAATCATGCTCCCAGATTTTTGCTACTTTTACAAGATACAATGGTTTACCAAGAATATTGACTGCCAAGAAGGACTTGAGTTTTTTATGATACAACTTTGAACCAAAAATGATTAACTCAGGTTTTTTTTCAGGGCTGAGTTTCAACTTATAGACTGACACTTGTCCAAATATGGATTATTCTAAAATAGTACTATTTAGCCATAACTAAGCTTGGGCCGTATTCACAATGGGTTTAAGCCAAATTTAAGGCTTAAGTTGGCTATATTTGTATACAGAAATTAAGTCTAAGACTTGGCTAAAATCTTTGGTGAATACGGTCCCTGGAATCTAATAACTTTCAATAAACGAGTGTCAATACTAAAAGTCGTCCATTAATCATCTTAATCCTCCAATATTCTAATGCAGACTATCCAGATAAATATCTATCAACAAAGTATTGAACTACAGGGTTATTAAGTTTAACATGTATATTATGGACCATATTCATCAATTAATTATACCAACTGTTAAAATTTTTAATGTTAATTCACACACGAATGTACATTACTCAACTGTAATAAGTCAGTATAACTTGTAGGTGATCACGAAATAAACATGACCCATTTTTAATCCATCATTTACGTCATAGGACAACTGGATTTAAATAGCACTCACAAATCAAAGGGGTATCAATATCAGTAACAAACACACATCTTATCCAAAAGCAAGAGTTTAACTGTAGGGTGAAGTTGGCACAGCACCCACTTCAGATGAAACAGGACATCTGAAGATGTTTATCACAACTCACCAATGTGAGTTGGCGCAAGAACCAACTCGAGTGGTTACCTGCCGTGAGTTGGTGCCAAACATAATCACCAACAGGGATGATAACCAACTTTTGCAATGGCACACTTAAGGGCATTTTTTAAACATTTCAGAGATATAAACATTTTGTTGATACTGTTAATAAATTATATGGTTTGAACAGAAGAACATTAATGTGAAATATAATAGTAAATAATATAGCAAAATAAAATGCTTAATTTTGTAAGATGCAATAGCTTCTAATGATATTGATATCGTGTTGATTGTGAATACAACAACTGTTTCTAAGTAATTTTTACAAATATCTAACACCAAACTTGGTCATATACTAAGACATTAGGACCAATAGTTTTATCTATTAAGGCAAAATTGTGGCCCAATATTATGGCATGAGAACCATTGGTGGACCAAAAGATATTATTACTTGAAAATGAAAAAAATATTACTTTAAGTGCATGGCTCATTACTTAGGGTTTAGACCACAGGTGGCCATAGTATAAGATGTTAGGACCAAAAGTGGTCCAATGATAAGGTATAAAGACCAATGGCGGTGGATTTATTCAGTGCACTGCTTAAGTTTACACAACAATCACCCTAACCCTGTCACTTTTTATGTCAGCTGACACTTTGTCACAATTTTCTCATTGACTATTGCAAGGATTTCAGAAAAGGGGCAGAAGTAGATTCCCTTAAAGGATGACTTCAGTGTTTTTTTTCACTTCTGAGTTAAATGCAGGATATGATACTCTTGCCTATTTAAAACATGTATCTGGTACTATTAGTACCCAAAGTAGTCTGTTTACTTCATAAACAAGCTTTTATAACAGGAGATAAATTTCAAATTTACAACTGCCTGCTTCGGCTCTTTTCACCAGTCATGTGGTGTGTTTGCATCATATGTGTTCATGGGCTGTGTATGCAGGGATAAAAACAGTGCTATATATACAGTATATCTGTTTTTGTCTCCTCAATTTATTTTTGCAATTGTCAGTTTAAAATGGTAAATTGTACATAGTTATTGAAGGATAAAATTAAGAATTATATAATTAGTAAAAGGAAACTAGAAAAGATTTTTTTTTCTGATTTTTCAAAATGATCAAAACATAACCTATATTTTTCTCTCTTACTATTCTCTTCTCTTCAATTTATCCACATTTATTTCAGACTTAGAGGTCATCTGTGCATGATCTCAGCTGAATTTTGATATCTAGATACTGATGCCAGTAAATGTAGATAATGTGGCTGTTCAAAAATAGTCAGTTATTCAATTTTACAACCTTGGTCAAGGCAAAATTGCTAAAAGGAGAGAGATGTAAATTTAAAAGTTGGCTCCAAGCTGAGTGTTTGTATCACTTTTATCATAATTATAAGGTCACATTGCAACACGGGATCATCATTTATTCCATTATATCATATATTTAAATCCACCACTACAGAGATGAAAGCCTGGAGGTTTATAGAAAATAATGAAACCAGAGTTAAGCAATTTTTTTTAAAAAAAAAGTTAATATATTCAATAAGAGTTAAGTTAATATTTTCATGTGATTTTAGAAGTGCTTTTGAATCCTCAAGTAAAAACTTCTACACTTTAAGTAAAAACTAAATTATAACCGTCTATTTACATACTATTGTGACTGATCATTTTCTTTGTTCTCGTCACATAGTTTATATGTTGGATCATTTATTGAAACCTCTAGACACACTTGTTTTGGACAGAACTGGTGGACAGCACTTGTGGTGCAAAAAACCTCATTAAAATGCACAAAAATAATCTAATACTGTGAATTAATATTTCTTTGATCTGATAGATGGAAAATTGGAAGGGTGGGGGGAACAGAACATAGTAATAGTCTGGAGTTCAATTACCTTAATTATAATATAGTTACATCTCTGATGTAGGCGGTTCAAACCCAGAACCCTATATGGGAAAGATGGTAGTTTCTTACTGATGGATGGCAGTTTAAAGGACAGCACCATGTATGTACTGGTTTCTTCTGCCTGTAAACTACCTGTTGTGATATGACCTATTATACAGTGTTCAAAGCAACATTAAAACAGAAGAAGTAGTGTATAATTCAGCAGTTACAAAATACACCCCTGTTGAAGGCTTGAGATTATATATTTGTAAATACCAGGAACTAATATATTTATTTGCCTTCTGGACTATTTCTTTATATGTTATTTCAATAGTTAAATAATATGCTAAAATTAAATATTCATGTAAATGAACTAAATTTTAGATTTCCAAAGTTAATAAGTGTGCACTCTATAGAGTGAAACAAATGTTAACTGAAGCTTTTCTGAATTGATATACCTTTCTACACAGAAAAAGGCTAGATGGCCCGGATAATACTTGATACTGCAGTATTTTCTTTCACCATGAAACATTTACCAGGAACTCATCTCATTTCACATCTTATAGTTGATAAAAGGAGAGAGTGTTATAAATATACAATGTTCACAGCAAAGAATATAAACAGTGCTTGTTCTCAGTATTAGTTTCGGCAGTTCACCCCCACAGTGGATCATGTTATATTTATCTTTTGTTCTATAAACTCACACATTTTGTAAGTTTTATTGGCTCAAACTACAGTTAGAACATTGTTACTTTTACTATGTCCTTGAAATGCTCCGGTTTATAAGAGATAATATAACGTAAAAAGCAGTATATATCAGAACAGTTCTAAGCTAAAACCAAGGCAAGTGAACACAAATGACGTCACCCACACATGTTTATTTACTTCATGTGCACTCGGCAATTTTCGGGAGGGAACATGTGACTACCCAAATAAGGCAGTGCTTCTGTACTTTTAAATGCAAATTACAGCAGATATAGGCAACTTTGACACATAAAACTTTGCCAGTATATTGATAATATATAAAGCTTGAATTTACACTTAAAAAATATGTATGTCAAAAACGCTGAAGTCATCCTTTAAGTGAGTATCGGGCCTGGATCTTTCTTAATTATTTTTTTAATGAATTTTTGAAATAATCTTTAATGCATTAAAATTAATGAAATCATGCACTAAATCACTTGTAACTTAAATAAATATTGCAGTTGGAGCATTTTGTTAAAATATGTTGTTCAGCTACTTTTTCCAAAGTTACAACATAGTGAGTAACTTGGGACTCTATCTCAATAGCTAAGTGCATAATAGCTACATTCTGACTTTTTGGTACCTTCTTTAATGAGTAAAATCACTTATAACTTGAAAACTGTTGCAAATGGAGCATTTTTTAAAAAGTATATTGTTTAGCTACTTATTATGAAGGTGCTGCATCGTCAGAACATTATAAGTCAATCTTCATAGCCAATTAAGTAATATCTACTGTCACACTTTTCAGCAGTTACCTAATGAGGAAATGGCTTGTATCTTCAAAAGTATTTCAGCTACGCAATTTCTTTTGAAGGTGTTGTTCATTTACTTTTAAATGAACCCTAACATATGGTAGTTTCAAACTTGTTGCTCAGTATATAAGTGAGTAATGGCTTCTTTAATTATGTCATAGTTGTGTAAATTGCATATATCTTGAAAAGCAATAGATTTACGACATTGTCATGAAAAAGATTGTCCAGGTACTTCCCTTTAGCTAAGAGTTGGTCGTTGTTTAGAATGGCTATTGCAATAGCTAAGTGAGGAACGGCCACTTTCTTATTTTTCAGCAGCTTGCATAATGAGTAAATGGCTGATATCTCCAAAAGTATTGCAGTTACAATTTTTTGTGAACTATAACACCTTTGGCCCTGTCTTCAAGGTCAATGGGATTGTTGTTACTGTATCGCCTTTTATCGTTGGTTTAAGAGGTTTGAGATTTTAAATACAACTTCTATGAAATCTTGCGCCCCAAATCATTTTATGAGTCTATATTTGACCTATGACCCTCCCTTCAAGGTCAAATTAGTCCTTGCTACTTTTAATTCCTTTACTTTCACTTGTACTCTGAAGCTCAAAACATGAAGTCGGCTGACACAGAGCCCGTTCGCAGGCACTGATTGCTTGTTTATACACTGAATTTAGTCTATCAGTGCATTTCAATAATTTGGGATCAATAATCATTTTGGAAAGATAGCTGAAAGTCAGTTTTTTTCTAATGTGGGTGTTCCACCACACGACTAAGCTTCCCGATTAAGGGTTTTTGGGAGTTGGTTTCAAATATTTGCTTAGTCCCAGACGTCCTGTAAGGGTCGGTAGTTGTCGGTTGTGGCCGTGAGAGAAATCAAACATGTTTGATATTTTTCACGACCCAAACCGATTCTCATTTCCCACCGACATCAAAATGTCCAGTCCCAGGCTTCCTCAGGCCTCCTCAGACCCAAATCTACACAGTCCTATTCTGCGACCCTTAGTCCCAGACCTCAGTAGCTTAGTCCCAGGAAGCCTGTTTGGCAGTCCCCGACTCATAACAGATCTTTGAAGTTTCATGCGTGTGAAAGGGAATCGATTTCATTAGTCCCGGGAAGCCTCAGACCGTCTCAGGTGTCCTGGGACTAAGAAATCTGGGTCTGGGACTAAGCCCCGACTAAGAGAAGCCGACCCTAACCGATCCAAGCCGGCGTCCTCAGGCCGCCTGGGATAACACAAATTTAGTCCATGACGGTCTGAGGACGCCCCAGGAGGCCTGGGACTAAGAACCGATTAAGAGCCGACTGTTTTCCGCATGTCGGAAATTAAAACGAGGCAATGAGGGGGTCTGGGACTATATAAGCGACCGCGCACACATTCTCGTTGTTACTGACTGTTTGGCTACTGAGAGACGTGTGTCATTGTTTTGTAGGGGTTTTTAGTTTTTTAAATATCATATAATACTTGAGTTTAAGGCAAATTTTACAGTTAGGAGACACATTTTACTTTTTTACTTTTTTATTGCTATTGACTGGAGTTATGGGGAAAGAGAAAGGAGGGAAGAGAGGAAAGAAGAAGATGGATGAGAGGCACGAGGAGAGGGAGAAGGAAAGTGGAGAGGTGGAGGAAAGGATTGAGGAAAGGACGGAGGAGGTACAGAGGAGGGTACACAAGAGACTGAGGAGCGATTGGAACTTACTGAGGAAGCTTGCAAAGAAGAAGAGAGGTGTGAGGAGGATTTAGAGAGTCACTCAGCAGCCAAGAGAGCCAGGGTCTGTTCAACTTTCACTGACAGCCAAGAAACTGCAATTGTGGAGTTTGTGAAGGAGTATCCAGAGCTCTATGACAAATAGCATGCACGTTTCTACGACAGACAGAAGGAGGCTCTCTGGGCAGAAATTTCTGCAGAACTGAAGCTCCAGCCCTTTGATGTCAGAAGATGGTTCGAATCCCAGCGAACACGTTATGGCAAGCTGTCAAAACTACAATCTGGCCAAGCCCCAAGGGAGATGACCAAGAGACAGTCCTGGGTCTACCAGCAGATGGGTTTCCTTAAGACCCATATCAGACGAAAGGGGGCCAGCAGAAGTTCAGGGTTCGAGGCCAGTCCAAATACCAGCAAGCAGGACGAATCTCGTGGGTCTACTACTGATACAGAACACCTTGAGTCCAGTGTCCTCAGGGAGAGTAGGAGTCAACCTATGTTCACATCTACACCAGTTTCAACTGCCAACAACCACTCAACAGGCGTCTACTTCCACCCAAACAGCAGCTAGCAGCAGTGACGTCTACTACACACCAAGCCCCCTTGGCTTTGGCAACCCTCCATCAGTTCTAACTGTACAGGACGAGGGAAGTAGACACAACTTAAGTGGAATACTAAGCCAGCTACCAGATCTGATATCTACACAGATCATTGAGCAGCCTCAGCAGCAGCAGCCGCAACTCTTCACTATCACCACTACAGCACCGCCTCAACAGCAGCAGCCTCCTCAGTAGCCATCCAGTCAGGGCGGGTCTTTGACCTGCCAGGCCCTTTTCAGGGCCACCCAAATATTCCAAAAACAATTATTTAGCTGCAAGTTATTCCAATTCCCCTCCCAAAATATTACAGTTCAGTACAAATACTTATCACAAAAAAAATTAAAAAAATGTCCAACACCTACACCACCCCAAACATGAAGCAAATAACCCATGGTACCACACATAACCCAAAAAGGCCACATAGGAAAAAATATTAAAATAAACTCCCAATATGGCCAATAATCAGCCCATTTTAGCTTAAAATCCATGGGATTGTTTAAAATCTTTAATAAAAAAGTCCAACACTTACATCATCCCTAGAGTTAAAAGGCATTATCACATACTTACCAACCCACAAACACACAAACCCAATACAAAACCTAACCCCCAACTAAACAACACACAAACCAAATACCAAACCTAACCACCAACCCACAAACACACAAACCAAATACCAAACATAACCACCAACCAAGAAACAGACATTGTAAAGAAAACCAGTTTGGTGGCTATATTTCATAAATAATTTGTGAAGTGGAGTAAAAGATTTAAATTTTAATATTTCCAGGAAAACATTTCTGTTTCAAATATTTTCCCCCCAAAAACCCAAAATGTAAGTAAAATTAGGATGTAGCTTTCAAAATATATGCCATATTTATTCCATTTAGGAAGTTATGTTTGGCTTTGTGTGTTTCTTTTGAGAATTATGTTTAGCACTAGGTTTGTCTGTTTGTTAGTTGGATGACTGGCATTCATTTCTCTCTGTTTGTTGGGTGGATAAATTATGTTGGCCATGGGGTTTGTCTGTTTGTTGGTTGCGTGACTTCTGTCGGGCATTGGGTTTGTCTGTTTGTTGGGTGAATTATGTTTGGGTTATTTTGAACAAGCATAGCTGATTAATTGTTTTTGGAATATTTGGTAGTCCTGAAAAGGACTGGTTATTAGTCTTGAAAAGGACTGGTTACTGCAGCAGGAGTTATATTCTGCCATCTTGCCAGGCCACTGCTCCCTCATTATTGAAGTAGTCCTTGAGGTAATCCCTCTGTCTTTTGGCTTCTCTAGCAGGGTTTCTGTCTGGACCACCACCAGCAGCACCATCAATCAGTTGTCAATCACCAGGCACATCATCATCTTCATCATCTCCAGGCTCTTGACCACCATGTTGACCTTGATACTGGCTTCTCAGTATGTTGTGCAGAACGACACAGGTCATGACCACATCCCTGGCTGTTTCTGGGGGTAATTCAATAGTAGTCAACATCACTCTGAATCTTGAGACCAGGATGCCAAAAGCATTCTCAACAACTCTCCTGGCCCTTGATATTCTGTAGTTGGCAATCCTTTCCTCTCTGGTTAACATCCTTCTACCATAGGGTTTCATCAGCCAGGTCTTCAGGGCAAAGGCATCATCTGCCAGAATGAAGTAGGGGACATCTCTACCACCCTGTGTTATAGGAGCTGGGTCAGGGAAGCCTATCCTGCCATCCTTAATCCTCCTCGTCAGCTGACAGGCATTAAATATCTGGGCATCTGAGCAAGATCCAGCTGTACCAGCATCCACCCATCTGAACTTGTACTGCCCATCTACCAAGGCCAACATTACTATGGAAAAGAACGCCTTGTAGTTGTGGTACAGGGCTCCAGAGTTCTTGGGCTTTTTGAGAGCCACATGCTTTCCATCAAGGGCTCCCAGGGCATGTGGAACATTCCACCTGATCCTGAATTCCCTTTCCAGTTCTTTCCACTCATCTGGAGTAGTAGGACATCTGAGGTACTCTCTGGTGAACTCATCCTGGATGGCCCTGCAGACCTCTGGTAGAAACTTGGAAATGGTGGATCTGCCAACCATGAACTGACAGGATAATGATGTGTATGACTCTCCAGTGGCCAGATATCTGATGGTGAGGACTAACTTCTCCCCAACACTGATTGGAGCTCTGTAGTTGGTGGCCTGCCTGGCTAGACGTGGTTCCAGTCTGGTCTTTATCATTTCAAAGAATTCTGGGGTCATCCTCATGTAGTTGGTGAATCCTGGAATGTCTGTGGCATACAGTTCAGCCATAATGTTGTGGTAGGCCACCTCTCCTCTCTCTGTAGTAGCCATGGCCTGACCCACATGTTGTGCCTTCTTCTAGGTCTCTGTATGGCTGGTGGTGGTGGTGGTGGAGGTGCTGCTTGTGGTGGTTGCTGTGGTCTACGTAGAAATAGCAAATACATCATTATTTGTAACTGAATAAAAACTAAAAAAGCCCTAAGTTGTTCCTTATGTTGTCTTCCATTAAAAGGTGGCATCCTGCTGTGTTCCTATAAAAGTAATGATAATTAGATTGCGGAATTTATATATATATACCCAGAAAATCCAGCTTTTTTGCAAAACAAGAATCAGCGATCGTGGTCTGGGGAAGACTGAGGAGGCCTGAGGATGCCGGAGGATGCTGGGACTTAATCGGGGGTTAGTCGGGGCTTAGTCCCAGGAGGTCTGAGGCGTCCTGGGACCCAGTCGGTATGTGTACGACAGGATCGTGGTTGAAACCGACCAGAAAACTGGCTTAATCGGTTCTTAGTCCCAGACCAGTCGGGGACTGTCTGGGGCCGCCTGGGGCCTCCTCAGGCTTCCTGAGGCCGATCTGTACTTAATCCCAGGCTTTGATACCGATTCAGTATTCCCTCCCATTTCACCATTTTCTTCACTGACTGTCCATGATTAAGGGTCGCCGACAGGATCGGGCCTTAGTCCTTTGGTGGAACAGGGGCATAAATTGGATATTATTTGAGCCAGATTGTGTATAGTTAGACTTGTCCCAAGTCTTTGTATTTGTTATTCCACCAAATCTGACATACATAGAATCATTATGAATCCACCTGACGTGTTAAATTACACAAACATTAAGCCAGTGAACAGTTACTGCTCCACATATTCCAGTTAACCCAATTTACAGTTGTAAACACACACAGTATTGTATTGGAAATTATTGGCAAGGTCATAGTTGGTGTTTTACATCCCTTTTAACAACTTAAGTCAAATTAGAACAGGGGGCCGTTTTCTTCAACAACACTTTGCTAAGGTCACCTTAGATCCAAGTTAAGAATTGTTTTCTTCTTACCAAAGTATTACTTAGATTTCGTATTCATCGATCTCTACTTTGTTAAGTATTACTTAGATTCTAAGTTAGGAAAACTCCCCATACTTTGCACTGTAACTGTAAACCTGGAAACCAGTATATTTAGGTTAGGAGGAGTCTTATTCCACCACATTTCTTACATAAGGTGTCATTTTTTTTTTACTGAATCATCTGCTTTTTAAAAAATGGTGAAAAGCTCATTTTCTTGAGGGAAAATGCTGTTTTTAATATTGTGTCACAGTTTAAATCCAGTAAAACACAAGATTCCCTGCAATAATTACATAGTTTAAAAATATTCGATCATCTAAGGTACCTCTGCAGATAACTAAGTAGAGGTGTAAGGTGACCTTAGGATTAGGAATGTTGATAAATACCATTTTGATCTAAGTAAGTAAAAGCTTGAGAAAATCCAAGTAAGGAACAGTCTAAGTGTTGTTGAAGAATACGCTGTTTTACCTAATTTTGAATGGTTTGATTCGTATCCATAAATACAAAGGTGGGAATTCAGTGGACAAATGCCGAACTTGTTATCCACTCCGCCATTGAGGGAAACCATTTCCACTAGGGCCTATGCCTGAGATTTGGACTTGGGTCTTTTTTAACACACTCTCGTAGTGGGTCTCATTTTTATGTCTTACATGAGCACCTAATGGATGGACATATCTCGCCAGCACTGCATTATTTTTGTATGTTAAATGAGAGCATTATGCATGTACCTTTCCTATAAAAATATAGATTTCGAATCAGCAGGATTCCACAAACTTCACCTTCAAAATAGGATACACATACACTGTGTTTGTTTAAATTCATAACATTTATCTGAACCATGTAATACTTTTGATCTTGCTTTTTGTTTTTAACGTAGGGACGTCTTTGAAAAACCGACTTTAGCATTAAAAATATTAATTACTTAAGTACAGAAATTTGCTTTCATCAACCAATTGTCTCTTTTCAATTTCTTTGAACTAGTCTTGCAAAGGAATTATCTTATGACATGGATTATAACAAGCAAATAAATAAATTAGATGGTTAATAGGCAAGAAGTTTTTTGTTTTATTTTTTTTTGCACCGAATAAATCTGTTATAACTATACTGAAGGCGAACTAAAAAATAACCATCAAAAATAGCCAGCCTCAGCAAGCAAGAACCCCAGGCTGGGGGTACAACTAAATGGGTAACAACATTGAAATTTGGGAAAATCTAAGGAACAACTTCATTTGTAAGAAGATTACAGAACCCACAAGATACTGTGAGATGTAAGAACTTTCATACAGTTGAACAAGGGGGGAAACCTACGTATTTATGATGCCAGGATTTCTTTTAACGACAGGAAGGTATCTGTCAATTAAGAAGCATATTGTGAAGCAACCATATCTTTGGCATATACATACAAAAAATGGAACTGCGGTAACACGAGCTTACTAGTGCCCCTTTTAAAAATAAGTAGTATAAAACTGAAAGATATTAAAACAAAGTTAAAGACCCCACAATTATAAAAACGTTGCCATGGCAAAACATATCCTAAAAATTTGTTGTAAATCCATGCATGAGTTTAGCCTGTGGAATACCCACAAAGTTTAAGACCCCAGAATTTTATAAGCATGGTCATCTATTGCCAGATAACACCAAACCTAATCAGCTCTAGATCCTCTTGGGGTAAAGAGATCCTGAAAATTTGGAAAACAATATCATTGAAAATAAAATCTCAACTATCTGTAAAAATAAAAGAAAATTATGTGGAAAGGGGAGATAACGGAGGTATATTTGACAGGCAATTGCACTGCTTTATTTATGGAAGCACACAATATTTTACTACTTTTATAAGCACCCACTTCATCAGTTTGTATCTGTTTTGTCAACCCGTTTTGGCCTGTTTTGGATTATTTGGACACTGTGTTTCAGCCACAGTACGGCACATCTCATATTTATCCACTCGGATGTCCCTGTGTATCTCTTCAAACTAAGTCTTCTACTCCTGTGTCCTCATGCTGCCTGTTCCATCCAGCTACTTTATAGGTCGGTGCGAAAGCCACCCTGATTATAGTGAAAAACGTGCCCGAATTCCTGATCAAAGGAATTCCTGAATTAATAATAATAATAATCATACTGGGCTCTTATATAGCGCTTTTTCTATTACTAGATAATAATCAAAGGGCTTTACACAATATTACCCCGGCAAGGATAGCTAGCCTTGGTAACCTTACCTATTACTACCATGCAAGGCGCAGAAGCCAGTATCCCTTATAGCTGGGTGGAGAGAGTCCACAGTCCAGGTTGATATCTTGCCCAAGGATGTTATCCCACATGAAACAGTTAGCATCAGTGGGGATCGAACCCCAACCCTTGGATTATGAGTCCAACACCCTACCAACTGAACCACATGAGACCATAAATTGTTGGCTTTTGGGGTGATTTGGACACATAACCCCAGATATTCAGTCGCAGGGTGAAAGAATTGGGAATGGTGAAATACCTGCGTCTACACTTGCAACAAATATTGACTTAAAATACCTCCCTCCTCTATTGGTTTGTTGGTTTTTTTCTGTGACATGCTATAGTTTACACTTGTGTGATTCTAAGATTTAGGGCATTGCTTTGCAAACAAACAGAAGAAATATGTGGATTTGTCTCTCTTAAAGGCTTCACAGATAGATGCCTTTCTGTCATAACAGGGCAGTTTTTACATCCAACGTACTTTTACATGTCCAGTTTACCTGAACTTTGACCTAATTTATTCACTCAATTTCTAACTACAATGTGAATTTAAAGATTGAACCTTACTAACCAAATGAACAGAGACGATCACCCACACAAAACTAATAAATTAGGCAAAATATGGTTTTTAAACATCCAGGGACTTGTAGCAAAATCCACTATAGGCACATAAAACTGGTGAAGTATTGACAACCAAAAAGTACTTTAGGAGCACACTGGCACATTAAACTGGTAGAGTATCGACAGCCAAAAAGTACCTCAGGAGCACAAACTCTCACAATATTCTGAAAAAACAGGCTCTGATGAGACCATCATTAACATATGGTCTAACTATAACATGCACACTGTATAAGCCCTATACAATACACCACCCTCTATCTAACCTTCTGAAGATTTACCTATAAAATTACGTTATACTACGTTTTGTTTGCCCTGTTCAAGGGATAATGTTCTGAGAACGGATCTTTTAATTCAGACATGTGTGACATCCCCTTTACACTTCATATCTGGCAGGTTTCTAATCTGTCTTAGGTTTCATCAGTCTTATTGTCTGTGTTTTAATCTTTGGTCTGTATGGATAACCCAGCTTGCTCCTTTTTATACTTTGCAAGTTGTCTGTGTACTAAACAAGGGTATCTTCAACAGAACACCTGTAGATGATCCTTAGTAAATGTCACTTTTTGCCATAGGCTGTGTATTTGAAGAAAACCACCACAGAGACCGAGTGATTAAATCCTAAACTTTAACCACTAGGCCACTTGGGTCTTGACTGGAATTTGTGTAGTACAGAAAAAACACTTTCAAGATGACAGACAGAGGAATGTAACACTTCATCAGTGTCAGAGTCTTTAGCCTGTCAGTGGAGAAACACCCCAAAATGATGGAAGACCAGTGAATAAGTGATTTTATGTTGTGTGAATATCTGTGTTTTATAAGGAAATGCTTAACCTAGCCTCCCCGTCAAGGCTGTTTGAATCATAATGCAAACGTGATGTATTTTGCCATAATATACTCTGTATCAGAAACCTTTCTTGTCTGGGAGACCTCCTCAGCTAGCTAAGCTAAATAAATATATGATAACATTATAAAAATAATTGTAGTGTAATCTTATTTATTTATTTATTTGGGGTTTTACGTTGCTTTCAACACTATACAGGTCATATCACAACGGGTAGTTGGAAGGGCAGAGGAAACCAGTACATACAGTTTGTCAGGGTTCTGTACTGTAAACTGCCAACCAACGGCAAGCAACTACCAGCTTTCCCACTTGAGGCCGTGCCGGGAACCGAACCCCGGCCTCAGAGGTGGGAGGCGAGAGTGTTACCAGTCTGCCACCATGGCCCCCTGTAGTGTAATCAAATAGTTGTGTTTATACTATACATATTAATACCTTTGGCAAGGCTAGGCTTAACCACACCCTCGACCAAAAGTTATTTATACTGCTGTTCCACTATCATGACTAATCAGCAGTGTACATATCTGGTATGCGTGTATGTGTTATGCACCTTGTGGATGCGGCTTATTTTTACATTTTTATATTTCTTGTGAGAGATAAATTAACATTTACAATACATTTCCTTCTTGAAAAGTGGTCCGATTTTAAAATATTTTACCCTTGTATTCAGTTTAATAAGATGATAATCGTGATACCAAGACACAGTAAATGTCTCTTAGAATATACGTCCAATTCAACAAAAATCTATGAATACTCCAAATATCACCCAAAATTGCATCAGCACAAAATAAAACAGTCTTTCTAAAACTATACTGTTGGACTATTTAACCCCAGGCCACATCTGCTCAGATTGATACATTCACTTATACCCAGGCCCCACCAGGACGATTTTAAGGGATGTCTGTTGGTGACTTTGAAGTTGGCATCTCTCTTACTATAATCTGAAGTCTTCACGAGTCTTTCTCTCATGTCCACGCTTGCCGCCTATCTTCACAGCATGGTGAATTTTTTTTTAACTGTTGGGAAAATTTTGTCATCAGTTGTCACTTTGATTTCTGTCTTATTAATCCCTGTGTTGTGTCTCTCATCCGTAGTAAATCTGTTAAGGTGCAGTGCACAGACAGTGATATTGTCATCTATCTTTGTATCAGTCATCAGAAGTCCTCAGTAGCCTAATGGTTAGCAAGTTTGGCATCTAATCACAGGGAGTCACCTCTGTGTGGGTTCAACCCCCACAAGTGGCAATGCTGAAGACCTATCCCAATATGACCCTGGCTGTTGAACGGGACGTAAAATCCTAACTTTGATATTTTACCTTTGTATCAGTCATCACAATGTGAAGGATAATCCTTGAGCCGTTATTCATTGTCTTCTCAGTGGTTTCAACAGTAGCCTACAGTCTAACAGGTATGGTATATGGTCATAAAATTAATTACCTTTATAAATCTTCCTCTTTCTGTCTTCAAATAGTACTGTGATCATACAAGGTTAAGCTTAAATTACAGAATTAACATGATAGAACTGCCGAGATTAGTGACAATTCTCCCGGGCAGACCACATGACCCCACTTATGTGTTACAGTTCTGTGACTGACAAAGTCTTCTTAATCATAGACAGTGTTTGTTCACCACCAACTATGTCAGAGTACAGTCCTGTTTGTGAGACCTGGGATTTAGACCAAGCTAAGTATAAAGAAATGGTGGGATGTTCCTACAAATGTAAGATAGAGGCTGTAGATGATGTGGGTTATATAACAATTAAAAAAATAACATAAAAATACTGTGACAACCTTTTAAAATGAGATACCAAATCTGAAGTTTTCGTCCATACTGATTATAGGGCTTATGAAAACCTGTCCGCAATTCCAAGTGCTTATTTTATGAGGGGATGTTCTAAGATAGCCCTCCACAACAAAGTACATTGACTATAATATAAGAATTAATATAAATTAGAGTCCCCGGAAGACTTGGCCTGATGCCTGCCAAAACAAATCGTGTCCCTTGTACATTTTATCCCACATATTTTATTTTATTTTATAGTTTACATTTTAAATACGTGTGTTGAAGTATGCAGGATTTGTTGCAAGTAGATAAAAATAGCACCACAAAACATTAAAAAAAATCAAAATATACATAAAAATGAGATTTGTGTCAAAACATGATTAGTCTGGTGAAAAATTATAAGAATATTTATGCAATTGTTTACTGAAAATTCAGTAGTTTAATTATATCCATAAATACTGAACGTAACGTAGAGTTGGCAATGCATGGGTAGTTATTACCTGCTGACAATATTCGGGTATCAGTTATATTCTAAATCTATTAGCATATTTGTGGAGAAATATAGATTGGGGAAGGATTTGAGAATTTCAGAGTTTAAAGTAGAATAAAATACCGAATTACTTCTTCTAAATCTTGTGGTGTATTTGCAATATTATATCTTTTACATGAATACATACCAAGTTACATAGTAAACAAATTAAACATATTGAACAAATTAAATATACAAGCATGTAAATCATCATTATCATCACCTGGTTTGTATTTTGCTTATGTGGTAGCAGATGCTACTGTATGTCAATGAATATCAGCATTGGAATCTTGAACGACAATGTATCTTGAACGACTATGTAACATGGGTTTCTTCCACCTGAAATCTACTCACCAATATACAAAATAAATAAGATGTTTGAAACAGATGATAACCCAGTGTCAAGAAAGTGAGAACTGCCATCCTGGCAGGTTGTTATTGGTTATCTCCTGCAAACATATTGTTTATTTTGGATATTGGCGATTAGATACTGGTTAGTCTGAATCATGGCAGACTGCCATCCCTGAATCATCCCGGCACTAGCCTGAAGTAGGAAAGTTGGCAGTTGCTTGTATCCAGTGGTTTTAGTCTAAACCTTGACATGTATGCATTATTTTGCTCCATCTCTCAAACTGTCTGTAATAATAATGATAGAACGTGACCAAATTTGTAAGAGAAACAGAAAACCTGAATATCACATGTTCATTTCTTTTTCTACTTCTTCAGTAATTCCCTTAAAACCACTTGTATCAATATGACATATCCACATTAAACCTCCGTTTTCCCCCAAACTGGATACATATTAAACAACGAATCTGTTTTGTTTTGCACACCAAAATCTGCCAATACAAATGCTACGGTACAGTACTATAAAATATAATTAGATTAGTTTCAGTGATATCTGAGAAAGAGAAATCTCAGGCTGTATTCACCAAAGGAATCAAGCTCAATTTGAGCCAAAAATCAACTCAAATTTAGTATAAACAGTCGTGAACTTGAGCTGATGTTTGGCTCAACTTGAGCTTGATCCCTTTTTGTGAATACCAACCCTGCAGTCCAAGCTGTGCAAAAGCTAATGCCTCATCTCTGAGAATATTGTATTGTATCGGTTTGGTTCATTGGGCTGTAATAACACCCATTCTGAGAATATGTCCTTACCTATGTTCTGAATAATGTAGGAATATTTGTAGTATTAAATGCAGGCACATCTGATGGTTATACATTCATAGATTAATAACACATTCTGGAATCAATAATACAGGTGATTTCATGCAAATCATTAGACCACAGAGTTTGTCAGCTTGCTCAAATAAAATATTAAATAAATACTAATTGGCTATCTTACACTGACAGTTTATGTATTTACCCATTTATGTAGCTAATAAATAATTAGTAACCCTTGATATAAAATTATTTCTTCTAAGCATAAATAACTCCAAAATGAACAATGTTTTCTTGGGATTATGTTATATCAACATAACAATAATGGATCATATTTACTTCAAAGACAGGTTAAGTCTTTCTACACATGTATCTGGCTTACAACATTTGACATCCGAATGTGACAAGTATTTTCGCACCTTCTCATTTATATTTGGTTATTTACATGTATCCTAGTCAAACTTGTAAATATCCAATATCTGTGTGTGTGTGAACAAAACACTGCTGTAAATCTCAAATCGGCCATCGGATGTCACATGCTGAATACATGTGTACGTAGCCTAAGATTCTCATCTGCAGCCCAACGTGTACTGTAATTTCTACAACTATGAGTAGACTTCCTGCTTGTGTTAAATTTTTAAAGTTGGAAGTTTAACCATATAAGGGCAGTCGACTTCATGTTTAACAATATAAACAAAAATATAAAAAAGTTTGCTCTATTTTAATTACCATTTTTATCTTCCTACTGTTAATAATGGTTAAAAAAAAATTACATACATACTTTAGATGACTTACTTATAACAAAACTCTATAAAAATAAGTCAGAAAAGTGCATGTTGACGGTTTATAATAAATGTTAGGCTGCAAATGGGAATTTCAACATGTAGTACATGTTCTCGTACTTAATACCCCATTCACACTATAAGCGGAATGACCTGCAGTTATAGGCGTTGGTCAAAATTCCCCAGTCCTTCAACTGCCGTCTGACATCTGTATGCAAGCTTGTGACACAGTAGCGAACCACCAAATTTTTATAAGTGTCCTACGGAAATTTTAAAATGTTTAAACTTTCCGCCTCTGACCGCCCTTCACTGTCCCTTGTCAGCCCTACAATCGTGCCTTTATATGTGTCTCTCCATACCTGTCTGTCCATTTCAAGGACGTTTGGCAGATATTTTTTTTTGTGCGGTAACTGAAAGCATGGTCCATGGTTTATATAAGGTTGTGATTCGATCTGATTTCGGAAGCACTTGTTCGTCTGATGGCTACTGAAAGTGAGTTGATGGAGGCTGTCTCTAGGCGACCAACGTTTGTACTACTATCTTCCTACTGTTAATGATGGTTATAAACCATATCCCTTCAGTGGCCATGTACATGATACCTTATGGCTACACCAAATATCAGAAGATATGAGGCATCTTTGCAAGCAGTTCTGCTGATGAGTAAAACTTTAAACTGGTCTATCACCTTTAGTGTGAATGGGGGATTACTCTCCATCGGAAACTCTGTGAATCTCAAAACAGTTATAACACCTTGTCAGTATTTTATAAGCAGGTACAGTAACACTCAGTTGTTACCTGATATCTTACTTTATTCCACCGACACTTCCGTTTCTGTTTATTTCTTTGTGTCCATTTCCTTTGCCTTTTTGTGCCTTTGTGTTTCAATGTAGACTTTTTGCTCGGCTGTGTATTTGTGCTATTGTTATTGATATACCTTTTATCGCCCCAGTAATGCACGTGTAAGTCTCGCTCCTTGCGCTTCCGTTTACTCTGACCACATTGCCAATTCAGGATCTTGATTGGTCGACTTTTGGCGGGAACACATCGCATTCCGGGAGGCCAAGAACACCCATTGTTATTATCACAAAACCCATTTTTAATCCATCTTGGCCAAAATACTTCTGTCATGTCAGCCCAACTAAAGTGCACCTCACAAGACGATCGTTTTAGGAGCCATTTCTCTACAGCATGTCTCTCTATAGCTGACAACTCTATAACTTCCCCATTATCGTCCACATATGAGAAGTTTACCCGACTTAGTTTATTGGCCAGTCTGTTGTCCACTTGCCCCTTATGGAGGACTTCTGGGGCTACTCCATGAGTGGGTTTATTTACAGACATCCAGTCTGAGTCAAAGTTATCTCCCAATCTCCGAATAAGTCTATCATAGTCCAAGTTTCTCTCTTTTGGTTTGTAAATGTAATGCTCCATTGAGAAATGGCGGTATGCTCTGTCTGTAGCTGGGAACAACTGCATCTGGCCCATAGTAGAATCCATGGGCGACAATAGGAACACCAGAAAACCCGTAACGAGGACAATCCTTTTGGCACCTAACATTTCTATGTTGTTACTAGTTGCTTTTTTACTTAACTGGAATTAATTACAAGGGTCACTAATCCTGTTTACTTAGCTATGATTTATTTCATGTTAAATCTAGATCCAACCATCTATTTTAATTTATAAGTAGCATCTCAAGCAGTTTTTTGTGTCTCCATCTCTTACCCCGAAACAAATGATGTGCAAAAATGATACACAAGATGACGGACAAGATTTCATTGTTTGTTGAAAAAATATCCTTGTTAAAAGTTATTTCCTCTTAATTTGTATCAAGTTGACGTGTCCTCTATTACAGTCCGTAGCAAGTTTCCTTGTGAAATTTTCTTTTGAGGCTCTTCACTGACACCTGAAAAAGATAACACAAATGAATTTGTATACAGTTTGGACAATTAATTATGCTTCAGTCTTTTTAATGTGTCAACTTAAATATGCTGTACAATTATTTATTGTTTTGAGTTATTTATGTACCTGAACCCAAATTTGTATGGCATGTTCACTTTATTATTTTATATCAACTAGTGCTTCACTTAATTGATCATTCGGTCATTTAGTTCTCTATTTTATGAAACAGAACTAAGTAGTACCAAGAGCCAGGTTCAAGTGGTCACAAAGTGTCCAAATTCTTAAAGGGCTGTTCCACTATTGTGATTGTCCTCCCAAAATATTTTTGTTTGGTAACTCGATCTTTTTAATCTTTTTCATCGTTAACCTTGATTATAAAGTATATAATGTCAAAAGAAGCCATCCTGATCAAAAATGCTGGTTTGCGATGAAAAGGATGAGGATAGGATTAAAACGATAAGGTTTGAGATAGGTTTACGATGGCTTCTCTATGGGGATGGGATAAAACCGATCACTTCAAAGCTACATGATAGTGTATATAAACCCCCTGATCCAAGCCTCAGCATTCATTTCATGGCAAGAATTAGAAGAATCCAGACTCTGATGTGATTACATAGGACAGATTTTTTAATGTAGGAATAAAAGACATATTCGAGTGCTTTATGATGGTTTTAAACTATCGAGCGGCTATATTAAAGCCACGAAGCCCGAAGGGCTGAGTGCTTTAATACAGCAGATCGATAGTTTAAAACCATCATAAAGCACGAGAATTTGTCTTTTATTCCTATTCTAAAATGGTTACACTAATCTTTTGGTCAAAATAGGCAGTAAATCTTACGCAAAATTCAAAACAAATCAAGCGCCATGTTGGCTGTTCCATTAACTAAACGTGCATAGTGATGGATGTGTAAACAGCCTTTTGGTTTAAATATTGTTAGGAAATACCCACAGAATTCCGTGATCTCATAAATATTTATGAGCAGTCGATCTTTAAATGAAATATTGATAAAATCCCCTACAGAATTATTTGACTTAGTATTTGCTGCATATAATTTAAGTTTTATTTCACGCGAGTTGTTTGTTTACGTTTGTACACGAAGGGACGATGTACGAGATTTCAACAGCGTGCTTTATTTACCATTCTATATTCGCCGTTCAAGCATTGCGCAAAAGACGTGTCCAAGGTCACTGCGCAGCCTACCATTTTAGAATGATTTTTATGGGACTTAATACTCTGCAATCAATTCTATTCTATTCTGTACTTTTATGGCTTTTAATCTCTGCCAGGCACACTCTAAGGTGTAACACCAAAATCCATTTTCAGAAAAATTATCTATCGATAGCCGTTGCCAAATCCAGTACCACAGAGATGCCGGATAGAGTGTATGCTAAGTTGGGAATCCGTTTTTTGCAAAAGATATGATTTTCACCTTTTCCTGAAACAGGTGAGAGTTGGGGCAGAACGGACATCATCAGGTAAATCATTCCAAACCGTGGGAGCATGAGAAGCAAAGCTGTGGCCAAAGTGTTTTTCGGATGTATGTACAGATGGACAGAATTGAGGAACCTCCAAGAACCTTTTATCAGGATGGTTGTATCTTGTACTATATCTCCCATAACAATTAGACAGAAGAGAACCAAAGTAACTGGGATGACCACTGTGAAGAACCTTGCCAACTAGAGTGGCAGTTTTGAAGATACAGCGAAATTCAACTGGGAGCCAATGGAGTCGTTTGAGAATAGGAGATGCCCATGTGTATTTGTTATAGTTTGTGACAATCATAGCAAATCTGTTTTGAATACACTGTAGTTTGTGCATGTTGAGACTGGACAGACTCCTGAAGAGAGAGTTGCAGTAATTAAGGTGACTATTCACCAAGGCATTAGCCATCAGGATAGCTGCCTCATCAGTCAAGTACTGTCTAACCCATGTGAGATCACAAATTTGAATGAAGCATGTCTTACAAATATTGTGAACATGACAAACAAAGGAGAAATTAGCATCAAACCAGACACCAAAGTTCTTTACAACATCTGCTGAATGCATGAAATTATCAAATATCCTAACTGGGAGATAGAGATCTAATTTCTTGAGTTGAGCATGGGATCCAAAGATGATAAACTCTGTTTTGTCAGGATTTAATCCCTATGGATCCAATGTATAAAGAGAGAGAGAAATGTTGAATTGTTCAGAGTTCAAACACCCCTTCATCTCACTCATCAAGCCCTCCAAAGTCCTGCCCAGCACAAAAAAAGAAGAAAAACTTAAGGTGTCCAAGGTTCAAACCCTGCCATCCCCACCTAAGGCCCCCCTCCAAAATTTAAAGTTAAATTCAGAAGCGGAAGACTTCAAACACTGCCCATCCTCTCTCATGTAAAGCCCCCCCCCCCCCCCCCCCCGAAAAAAAATTAAAAGTTTAAAGTTAAGTCGAATGGGGGAGGATTAAACCCTGTCACACCTCTCTCATCAATGCCAACAAATCATCAGAAAGGGAAGATTCCAAGTTTAAGAAATTAATTTCATTTTTTTCGAAAAAGCACGGAAATTAATTTTTCTTGTAAACAAAAATGTTTATGCAATATCTGGGTGCAAAATGTCTAACCAGCACATAACATTTACAATTATTAACATATACAATGAACATATTTGACAATGCAATTTAATATAAAAAAGGAAATATGCTATATATGCTATATATCCTTTCATATCCTGTTGAGCTGAAAAGGCAAAGCTCTTTCATTTCTGAAGTAATCATCCAAAACACTTCTCTTTGCTTTGGCAGTTTCAGTGGTATTTCTCCCTCCAATATGGCAGATGGTTGTTCTGCAACATACCCTCAAGGTTTAAACCCATGTTCTCTGGCTGAAGTTGTCCCCTGCAAAGTTTCCAGCACAGTAAATTCTACAAGATCACACAAGCTGAGGCGATGCGCATTACCATACGAGACCTGTGATGTATGGTACATATCAGGACCTGGAACCTACTAACCAAAATACCAAAGGCCTTTTCCACAACCCCTACCCCATAGCTGATCTGGTAGCTGCTTGTTCATGCCCAAAGTTCTGTAGGAGAAGGGCTTCATCATCCAGTTTCTGATAGGGGAAATTATCATCTCCCAAGATGAAATATTCCACTTTGTGCCCATTATACATGTGTGACGCAATTGAGGGGAAGCCAGTCATGTTGTCCTTGAAGATCGGACTGTCAGAACTGGATCCAGCAGCAGCAACTTCAGGCCAGATGAAATTATATTCTACATTTGCTAGGGCAAGGAGGACCTTTGTGTAGTAGCCCTTGTAAGTGAATATTCACTTCCCCTCCTCCCGGACACCTCATTGGGATGTGCTTTCTGTCTAGTGTGTCAATGGTATGGGGCACGTTCCATTGTTCCCTGAATCCTTGTTCTATGGCCTTGCGATTCTCAGGGTAGGTGGAACAAGCCACAAACTCTTCTCCATACTGCCTGATGATGGCATCACAGAACTCAAGAATAACTGCAGCAGTACTGTTGGGATACACAACTCTCTCCTGTGGCTAGATGTCTTATTTTAATAGCCAATTTCAAGCCTGGGTTCAGGATTGTCTGAAGAATCTTGTCTGTCTCTGCAGGCCTGGCATCCGGCGGCACTCTATATCAGTAAAGATCTGACATCCACATACAATTTTTGAAAGCAGGCTGATCTTCCTGATACAATTCAGCAATCAGGTTGTGGAATTGAAGCCAGTCCTGCTGTCTCCTGTGCTACTGCCTGACCCAAACCACTGGCGCCCTTCTCACCCTTCTTGGCACAACTCTTTGTCTGAACCTTATTGGCATCTCATCTAGTTCCAAAGGTTTTTTGAACAATTTACCTGTATCTGCAAAAGTTCATTCATTAGTTGATCCATGTTGTTCAAAGTCCAAATGAATCAATGAATTTAACCTCTGTAGTGACCCATAAATGTAGAGATCCAGGTCCAATTATGAGGAATCGATAAAAACAGCAGAAGTATCTGGAAGATATCATAAAGTGATCTCTTCTATCTTATTGACCTGAGGATGGTCATAAATTTGTCCGGATCGATTGTATACTGACTGCAAGCTTAGTATGCCGATTGTACAAAATAAATCAGGATCCAATTACAAACCCTAAAATCCAATTGGAAAGTGGATTTTAAAGCAATCACAAACCTTGTCTTTCACCCCCACTGTGTCCTCAATCAGAGAAGAAACAATCTATCCAAGGAAAATCTGAATTGAGATCTAGGTTCACAATAAGATCGCAAAAATGAAACAGCCCCATTACCCTTGTCTTATCTCATACATTGAAGTATGTGCAAAATGTATAAGCTTATCAACTTATATATGTCATGTACAAATTGGCTTTTTGTTTTAGTTATAATTTATACAAAGTTACCAGTTGCACAGTCAATTAATGCAGGTTATAAAGTGAATTGTACAAATTCATAATAGAAGTTTGTATTTGTCATAACTTCAACCAAATCTTCAATTATACAAGTTGTAATAGTCTTAGTTATATGTTAAGATGTATATTTAGCACCTGTTTGTTATTTAAGGGATAACACAATATTATAAGAACACTTGTAATTTGTTATTTTTATGATACATGTGTATTTGTGGGAAATAAAAGGTTATATATTAGCATTATGCAATTTATAAATGTAATTAGATGGAATACAGTTATAAATTAATTCTTGCAGATCCATCATACTAAAACAAAATCAAAATCTGTGGCATAATTCAAGTACTGAATGTAATTACCTGTTTATTACCACCACGAGGGGGGGGGGGGGGGGGGGGGGGGCTTTATATTTAGGTGTGTTCATTTGTCTGTTTATCTGTGTTTGCACTAACTACGGAAATAATGAATGGATCTTTCTGATATTTTGGATGTGGATAGGACCTGACCAAAAGTTTTTGTGAAAGATCTAGATAATATGCTGGGCACAAAAAAAAATCCTGAATATTGAAAAGTCCCATTTTCAATGTATTTTTTCCAATGACTTTGGCTTTCTGGATGACATTATTCCAAAAGTAATTGACAAATTTTGTATGTGAATAGGATCTGGCCAAAAACAAGATATTACATTTTGGGAACGACCTGAAAGATATTCTGGATCTAGATTTTGTATTGGTGGATATCTGCGTTCTATGAGTGCTTTCTGGTATTGTTCTAGTGTTACTTTATTTGCAAAATGACTGTTTGTAGTTTAAATCCAATAAACACACATATGACTCCACAATTGTTAGACACTTCTATTGGAGTTTTGCCAATGTTTTTTTAAAATATATATGGAAGATACTTAGTGATGCAAACTCTGTAGATGCCCATCACCAGCAGATTTTTGTTTCTGACTACAGGGTCACTAGGCTGGATATTCACAGGAACATTAGCCATATCTCATAAGAAAAGATGGCAAGTTGAGACGTAGGACAATAAATAGAGAGGTTGCTCACTATGTTTAGTTGTCCTATGCAAATAATTAAGTTAATCTTTTATTAAGGGAACTTGTATTTATTGCACATTGTGGCAGAAGTAAAGCTTGGCCTTAATTATCCCTATAGTGATGATCTTTACAATAAAGTAGGTGGTTTTCAATTCTGATGCAGAAATCAACAAATTAGAGAATAAATTAATTCATATTTTATGGCTTACCTGTAAGCATGACACATCACCTTGATGAGAGAACTACCGCATTGCTTTTTCCTAATACCTGATATTCTTTGTAAAGATGCTTTAATCCAAGTTTCAAATCACAGGATCCACAAAACTTAATCCTAATCTCTCTGTGAGAGAGTACCACATGCTATCCCAGTAGCTCTTATTTTATAAGCTGTAGTCTTCTGTTATTGTTACATTCTTGTCCAACAGATAACAATATTGTCCTTGTTATACCTGACAGAAATATCAATTAAAACGTACGTATATTGATGTTTTTTCACAATGCTACATGCTACCTCTGACATCTGCGAAGAAAAAGTTTTAACAGTCATCAAATGACATTAAAAACCAGAACTTCAAACTCTCAATATAAGTCCATGGTTATTCACCCCTCTTCAGCTTCTGTGTTGTTATATTTTGATTTCTTTTCATCCTTCTTTATCATTTCTTTTCACCATTGAAACTTCCCACTTGAATAGAGCTTGAAAGTCTAGGCATCCTCATCAATAGTTATCGTACTCTCATACTGTCAAAATCATAGAAAACCTTGTCTTTTGTATCTAGACTATATACACTCCCAAGCACATTTGAAGTCCTTGTTCACATACTCACGTACTGAGTTAAGAAATAGTAAGATAAATTAATCTCCATTTCTGCTTTTATAAGAACTGGAACAAGTTGACACTCTTTTATGAACAGAAGTGTCTTTCTTTGTTCGAAGATCTGTTAAAAGTGACCTCTTATAAAGTGTTACAAGAAGTCCAATGACTTGTCGTTAACAGTTTTTCTGATTTCTAACAAATCCATTCTGCCCACTTGAGATTGAAGAGAAAAGAACTTTATAGGATATATCTTTCTCCATTCTTTAGTCAAGTCTTTTCAACAGGATAAAAAGTCTTAAAGGACTCATCTTGGTATTTAAAGAAAGACCTCATATTTTCTTATGCATACTCTTGCTTATTAGCCTGGTGAAGACTTGTGGGCTGTCAGGTTTTATGTAATAGAATTAAGTCATACTTACATTTTGACAACAAAAGTGTTCCAGTCACAGATTTACAGGCCAAATTCAAAAAGTAAAAACCACAAATTCAGTCACGTGCTTTTCCCTTTTTATCTGGTGTAAGGCCTGGGTTTTGCTTCAAATTATTTAAAAAGGTTTTTAATAATTTTCAATACAAAATACAAATGTTAATCCCTACTAAAGTAAATAGAATGTCATTTTATTAGGAATTGTCCAAATTAGGATTTTTTGTTCAGGCTCCAAAATTATGTCAAACGTAATGGACATATTCAAACGACAGGTTATCAAAAAAAATCCTCTGACACAATTTCAAAGATCCGTCTTGGCAGAGAGCTTAGATTAGGTATTTCATGTTATTTACTGAAAAAAAAACAAAAAAACAAATATGACAGGTTACCTTTCAATCTCTTATTCCGCATAGTATATCTCATCTGATTGCATCGGTTCAGTTTGGTGTGAAACGGCCTTAATTAATAGTGTTTAAACTATCATAAAATTTCTACTTGAATTAATACCCTGTATTGGCACATAAAATATTCAGTTTATTAATCAATATTTTATATATTTTACTGATCTAAGCTTTAAATATATATATTTTTTATATTTCGGTATGAGAAACTATCAATTCAAGAACTTGTGTCAAGACTGTGAGTTGATCACTGACTAAGGTCTATTTGTTAATGGGGTGTTCCACTGAAGCCGATTTTTTGGTAACTAGGTATTTTTCAAGGGTCAGGAGCAATGTTTACAGAGTTGGTTAGGGTCAGTTGTAGTTTCCCAGCTTGTCGTGGTGGATTGGCAAAATATCAAACATGGTATTTCCCTGACCCTCCATGACTGTATCCGGACCTTGGCTCTGCCCACCTGAAAACCATCCTGTTGTGGATCTCTACAGCTTGTCAGTTACACTTCATGTCTTGTCCTATACTGTTACTGTATTGTCTTGAAAAACTTGCCATCCTGTCTTGGAAACCGGCTTGTTGTAAACATTACCGACCTGACTTGGACACTTCCTGTCAAGACGGGAAATCTCCCAGTCTTCAGCCATAGAGTTGGTGACATCTCCACAGGACAAGCAGGTTACACAACAGACAAGCCGGGAACTGAGTAGGACAAGCCGGCATCATGATTACAACCCAAGGCTTGTCTGCTGATGAAATCTCTGTCTATATAAGGCGCGTCGGCTTTCGCAATACATCGTTTGGAATATGGCATCTGATGGATTACATCTGGCAACGTTTCAAGAGTAGGAGTTTTTTACAATTATCTAAGGCAGTGTTGAGTTGGAGTTAGCTGACTTAATATTTTAGGATTTTGTTTTTTACAAAAACGCTGCTTATTATTTGACAATGGGTCCTAAGAAAGGCAGAAGAGTGAGGAAGATAGAAGTTCCCACTGTCAGTGTTCCTGAATTGAGCTGGGGGACACAGCGGCAGATATCCAGTGGAAGAGGGAGGAGAGGGAGACAAGAGAAAGGAAGGAGGCACAAAAACAGAGGGAGGATGAGGCCAGGGGGGGAGGAGGCAAGAGCAGAGGAAACACACTCGCAAGAGGAGGGAATTACAGAAAAAAGGCCCAAAACCGAGAAAAGTGACTCAGAAACAGAGGCTGGAGGAGAGGCAGCACCATCACAGTTGCGATACAAGAAGGGGGCACCTGACCAACATCTACCTGAAAGACTCAGATGAGGAGGCTATTGTGGACTTTGTGAAGGACCACGAGGAGTTGTATGAGAAGACTAATGAACATTTCAAGGACAAAGCAAGGAAAGAGTATCTCAGGAAGAGGTTCACCAACAATTGTAAGCTGTGTGTCAAGGTATGCAAGACCTGGTTTGAGTCACAAAGGACATATTACGGATAGCTGACCAAATCGAAATATGGACAGACCCCGAAAGAGATGACGGAATGACAGAACTGGATACAGGATAAATTTGGATTCCTGATGTCGCACATTAGATGCAGAGAGTTCAGCAAATCATCAGGCTTCAAGTCCAAGGACCAAGGAGCCAGTGCTTCAGCTGTTTCAGCACACATTATCTCCAGAGCTTCAACCGACACGGATAGTATAGAGATCAGCATGCAGTCAGCAGGCCACTCATTACAGCCTCAACAAGTCATGAGCCCCACTGCAGCTTCAAGATGCTCTTCGGTTGACCAGCATGTCCACCAGTCATGGACCAGTTCACACATGCTGTCATCATTCCTCGGGCAAAACACAGGCGACAACATCACGTACAGCCTTCTGCAACTACCTGGCATCAGAGGTGGAAGGATTAGAAGAGAATGACTTTCAGACATTTAGAAACAAGGCTGTGAAGCTTGTTAGCAGGATCTAAAGCAAGGCAGAAGAGCACGGTCGTCAGTGCCAGCAACCACAGCAACAGACACTTTCACAAAGCTTAAGTGGAACTTCAACATTTGTGCTACAGACATTTCAACAGCCACAGCAGCCTGCACCAGCTGCAAGGGAATAGATCTTAACCATTACACAGACTCAGATCCCGCAAGCCAGGTCATCCAACCCGCTCTGCAGAGCCAAGTGGTAATCAAAAGACAGCAGTAGCAATCCAGAGGGCAGATGACTTCTTTCCTAGTCATTGACCACCAACAGACTGGACCATCAAGACCACTTACCTTCACATTGACACCAAAAAGCACTTCCACCCTCCATCAGTTGCCTCTTCTACAGGCAAAGAAAGAAAGTCAACACAACATACTTTCAATCTTCTTCAGAAATCTTCAGTCTGTGATGAGCTACCAAGAGATTGACACACTGCAGCAGATTTCACCAACCAACACGCCAGCACCAGCTGCCTCTCTTCCAGCCACCACTGCCTCACAGCAAGAACATCAGCAGTCACCAGCCCAGACTTAGCCTTCTCCGCAGTCAGCCGACTACAAACAGCAGCAGTAGTATAACCACTGCCATTGCCTCCAATTGGTCCTTTTAGGACCACTATTGTAACAATTTCAAGGTCCTTTTCAGGACTGCCAATCTTCCAAAACAATTAGTAGCTGCTGTTTAAAAACTCTCAAACAAGAAGCATTACACCCCCCCCCCACACTTTTGCCCCCAAAGCAAAAAATTGAATGAATGAATGTGAATAAATGAGTGTGTGATTGAATAAAAATTTGAAGTTAAAAGAAAACTTCAAATTTAAAAAAAAACTTAAAATATTTTGAACTTAGAACAAAAATTAAAAAATTAATAAAAAACTTTAAAAAAAACTTGACCAAAAAATGGGTCAAAGGCAATAAAAATTTGGCCCGCCCCAAAAATAAAAAAAAAGTACTTAGATTTTAAAGAAGGTCTAACATTTTGGGCAACTATTTTGACCTTTGGATTTGACCTTGTGACCTTTGACCCTTTGCAAAACTTTTTAGTTTTCCCTAAGATTTAGCTGATTTTAAACTTTGAAATATCTTGTAAATTTGGAAGAAAATAATTTTGAAAAAAAACCATTTTTAAAGGTTTAAAATTTTTTTACATTTAAGAGTGAGTCATTTTTACATATAATAGTAGGATTTATAGAGCGCAAAATTGATACAAATCCTCTAATGTGCTTAAGTCCAAGAAGGGAGAGTCCAGGGACAGACATGGGTCGACATCTAAAAAGCACCCGCCAGGGTATAACTAAGGTGGGGGGTATGCCTGCCTGAACAAGTGAGTCTTTAGCTGGCTTCTGAAACCATCTATTGTTTGCTGAGATCTGACAGTTTGTGGCAGCTTGTTCCATTCAGCTGGTGCGGCTACTGGAAAGCCACGCCTGCCTATGTGCTTCTTAGGGCGGGTTGAGGAGACAGATAGCCTGTTGCCACGTGTGAGACTGCTCGATCTTATTAAAGTGGAAAGATATGGGGGCTGTAAAAGAGTGATAGCCTCGAATACCAGAAGATTATACTTCTGAGGATACGATGTTGAATCGGAAGAATTACATAACTTGGGTTGAATGTTTTCAACAGGGTACTTTTGATTTGGTTTGAAAAAGTTTTGAAACTTGTTGGAAAGGATTGAATTTTGTTTGGAAATTTGTGGGAAATTTGAGCAACACCAGCTTAAATAAAAGTTCTTGGAATAATTGGTTAGTCCTGAAAAGGACTGATAGTAGTCCTGAAAAGAACTGCTAGATGCCAGCTTCTGCCCCCAGGGTTGTTGTTTGACATATCTTAGATCCTATCCTCCTGCCCAGCCAATGAGCCCACATGGTTTAAGTAGTCTTTCAGTAGTTCTTGTTGATGTTTGGCCTTACTCGAAGGATTCCTGTAGTTGCCATTTGGTACTTACACCACCTGTTCATTTTGTCGGGCCGCTACATTATTTACTGGGGTTGATGCCCTGTCTGCCCTGCCCTGGTGTTTCCTCAAGATGTTGTGCAACACCACACACGTGAACACAATGTCTCTGATAGCCCTTGGCCTTTGCTCCATGGTGCGCAGTAGAATAAGGTAAATGTTCACTCAGACTTTAATGTATGGTATTTTTACTTTACGTTAACTGTGGACACAAAATGATTCAAACTTCATGGCTGATGACATTTACAATTTGGCCATTATGTTTCTGAACCAACAGGGCTGGAACGGAAATGATATAGGTAGAATGTTTTAATCCGTGACCTTAGAAATAGGCAAAGGTCAGGAACCTGAGAAAAGAAAGGGGAACTATATAATCACCCCTGCATGGGTTTAGAACTCCAGTCCAGTCCACTCAGTGGCCTTTAAAATGAAAAGTAAGATATAGAAATCATGTTCTCAAAGGATGATATAATTTAGCTAAAATATATAAATGACTCGCATGTGACTCACTAGAACATTGTTAAAGGTGAAGCCAGCCAAACTTTTAGATAGGGAGATCTGTAAGACTTAGCTAAGGCAGATATCAAGACCTCGCACATGACAGTAAAAATATAGGAACAAGTACTTTCAGGAGGAAGGGCCTAACAACAAATTATGTTAATATTAAGTTAATATTAGATAGAAAAGAAAGAAAATTATAAGCAGAAGTGATTTACTTTTTAAAGAAGAAACAAATTGTGTGTGAATGCATGTGTTCCCCACATAGCATGAAAATTAAGTGATAGCAAAGTATAAGAGATTTGCACTATGCAAGTGTTTTTGTGATATGACCTGTTCAATACCATACAATGTATATACAATGTGAAAATCCTGATGGATGGGACTTTGGTCCCAATCCATAATGGCAAAATTCAGATGGAAAAGGTATGATCCAATTGGCCCTGTGGGTCCTTGTTATGAAATGGTGTTCAGATTTCATTATTTCCATATAAGTGAGGTACTCGAGAGGGCCCCTATTTCCCAAATGAGATATGCTGTGAATGTTTTGATCTACCATGGATGAAGCAAAGTTTGAATATTTTTTTTTCATTCGAACACCGTGATCTGACTCAGTAATAGTACTTATGCCTGTTTGGTCCGTGCATTAAAGTCCCTATGTAGCAATGGCAACTCAGGAACAAGGTGTCTTGAGGTGCATCAAGACTTTAAAGTAATTATACAGCATAGATAGCATAGTTAAAAGAGTAAGTTACATATAGTGAGGACACAAATATTTACAGCAGACAATACAATATGACATATACATATGATAAATATTAACCTGGCACAATTTGACAACAGGTAAAGTAATATACTGTGAGTAATAAGATAAATGCATAAACAAATCTGCAAAAATTAATATTACATTCAAATGGCATGAGCAACAGAATTATTGTGTAAAGAGATGGGGTGCAAGCGCTAAACTGGAGAGGCTTGTGAACAGCCAGATCAGTCACTTGAAATCACCAGGATTCACCTCAAATTTCTGAATGATCCATGTAAAGATAGAAGTACCTGAAAATATACGCACAGATGGAAGTATCTGGTCTCTCCAATGATCGATCCTGACGCCGGTATAACATGGGTGGGTACTTATTGTAATTCCAAGGGCGAGTTTCTGCAATGTGACCCAACTGGCAGCTGAAATTTGGATAGCAAGGACATGTTCATGTAAGGGGTCTGAGAGTTTGAAAGCACTGAGGTATAATAAGAGAAATAGGTCAGAAATGAATGCTAAACCACGGAGTGTTCATAGGAATGACCTTATCCACACCTTCATATGGGTCTGAAGCACTTCCACAATTTGCTTGTATCGTACTGAATTACATTTAAATCAACAGTACTCGTAGATCACATTATTTTGCCAAGGCCAAACAACATCAATATTACTTATGGGTACAGTTATAAAAATCCTTTAAAAATTTTTTTGGGATCCGGAGGGTGAATTTTCATCTGAGACTTTCGTCCAAATCTTTCCATAACTTTTCAAGTTATTTTGCATTAAGACAAACAAAACAAACTCACATTGCCAAAAACAGAAACTTCTTGGCAGGGTTAATAAAACGATTGTATACGATTTTTAATGGACAACCAGTCTAGCAACACCAAAATACTGGAATGTACTAGCAGATGATCTCAGAGACACTGAGTTACATACGCCTGATGACAGATCACAACACTTGTCAGATAGCCTGCTTAAGAGGGCTGTTTATATCTGGATGTCCATGATAAATTATGCTGTTGCTGCTTCAGATTGAGATAAGATGGTAAACTTATCTCACATTTAGACACTTCTTTTATAAAATTACCAAAATTGATCAGTCCAAATCCTTATCTCACAAAAACTCATACTTTATATCTTTAATCATGGAAAATGCTTACTTCCAGAACAAAGGGGTTTTTCATGTATATTTGCAAAAAAAAGAAAAAGAAACACTCTAAGCTTATTTATATCTTCATATAGTCTAAACAACTCAGGGAGAAAGTACGTAAAGAATGTAAAGTAGTTTTTCATGTATTCAAATTTGATGATGAATTTTTATAGCACTTAATCCCTGGCACCAAAGACGAACAAAGGTTGTTAATCAAAAGATGCACCAGTTGGTCCAGAAGGTTAAGATGGAAAAGGTCTGATAAACAGAGTTATAAGCATTTGGTTATATTTTCTTTACATTGAAGTGCAATTACCATCGGCTGTTTTCACACGCCAGGTTTTCAAGCACTCTCTCTTCTGTATTTATATAAAAACTTTTTTTTTCAAAATATCCAAAGTGCCCCAACAGATGTCGACTATTCTTTTACCCAAGCGCTAAGTCAAAAACAAAGGTTTTGACACCAAAGATGAATGTACATGATTAAATTTGCATGTAACATTATAAGATAATTACCAAAACCAACAGTAACATCCTGCATTGGCCATCTGTTTTAGACATAGTTGGGGTAAGGAAATGCTACCAATGAAGACAGGTAACTGGTAGTGAAACAGTTGGAACTATTGTTAAATTCATACATAAAGCTAAATTCATATATGTAGTCTTGTATAAGCTACTAATTATGAGTTATGAGTTTATAGTCAAATCATTGTTGTAATGCATTCATCGTTTATTCCTCCTGCCAATGAAAATCTTATTGTTAAATGATGCCCAACAAATGACAAAACACAAGTATAAAATAAAAGAGGTTATAGAACCAATGTTGTCAGTCATTGTTGGTAAGCTTCATGGAAACACTCACTAAGAGGTGAATCTTCTCGGCATCCATTTAAACTCATGCACCAGTATGATATAAGTTCAGCTAGGATTGTGTGTATTATTCCTTGGCTCACCAAGGCTGATTCAATGCAATTCAGTTGTCCTGAGGTGGCCTCCTGTTTGCCCTGAAAATGAAATCCTGAGCTTTATCCGTGGCTTATATGTCCTTTCATTTTGGTCATAAAGCTTAGGAGCCTAATCGTGGTGTCTTTCAATTTCCAAGCATTATGAAGGTCCAGAGTACAATCTTGGCAATCGTTCCCATTCGCAATTTTAAAATAAGGTCAAAACCCCGTGAATTGAGCATTTTGTTGTACCAAGTGCTAACAACTTTTTTTTTTTCAGTCATCAGTCACTTACGATTTATCTTTATCCTGCTATGTATTGTTGTTATGGTGTTGCGACTTGCACACTCTTCTATGATCCTTTCCACAGAGAGGATTTGTCATAGGAATCACCTTAGTACTACACTACAGTTGTCTAATTATTACGAGTTATCTATATGAGTTGTGGCGCTTGCGAGAAGGTCGTAAGGCTTTTTAGTTGTAAAACTGATCTTTTCAGTTGGAAAAAATCACGTGGTATGCTGGTTTCCCGCCAATTTTCAACAGGACTAGTAATAGCAGCTTCTCAGGTTATAAATTGGCTAGTTCTTACTATAACTTAGTACCAGTAAAACTAGGGTAGTAATAAATTGTTCAGTATATCATGATCATCCACAGACTGCAGTTTATATTGGTACAGGCGTGATGTTGTCAACATGATATTTCAATATTTGAAAGAAATTAACTTGCCTTAGAAAAGCACTAGGTGGATTAGGATGGAACATTACAAACATATGTGTACTAATATGTCTAGAGCACTATATGAAGGTCCATACAAGCACAGTTACTCAACTACATTAAACCATCAATTCTGGATGAAATTTCCATTTCTGTAGGGGTTCAATTCTGTGACATTTACATCCAGTTGAAGGTGATAAAAGCCATAGTAGATTTTGATACTATTATGTTGTTGTTGCTTTAACAGTAACACTAAGATGGGATAAAATTATTGATTTATAATAAGTAATTTGATTAATTATGCACATTTGTATATGGTAGTAAATCATTTTTCATAATTTTATTATAATTTTCAGTACAGTCGTTATGTCTACATATGGTGCATATAGATAGCAGACTATACTGGATCTTTAAAATCTTGCTATGTATTATAAAAGATGACTGATAAAAATGACTAACACAGAATGTATTCATTCGTTTCAGTGTGATCATAATGCAACTCCAAACTACAGAAATTTGGCATGTGGAAATAAAACTCAATACAACATACATCCACCTAAAGATAGACCCTAAGAAATCTTGATCCCCAATATTTGCAGATGTTTTGATTTTTAACAATAATTGTTCAGCCAACTAGCATAAATTTGGTAACTACAGCATGGCATTTTACTGTTAAATGCGGTGTCATAGATCAGCAATATTGATAATTGTGTTCATCGCTTACTAAATTAAGTGTATTGTTATAAGCTCATCTGTTTGCCCTTGGTAGGTTCAACATATGATACTTTGCACTGTGTCACTGCACTCTGATTTTCAGATGAAGAGGAACACATCAGAATCATTTGAAGACAGGATCAGCGAAGACCAGGAAGCCACCAATTTCAGGCAGCCTTTAGAAGTTGGTTTAAAGTTGGCTAAAAGGCCCCTTGCTGTTGGAGAATGTTACAAATTATTGGGGTATCACTGGGGGTAGGTATAAACTCATTCCTAATGTCGGCAGACCCAACCTTTATGAATTCCAGGAAGAATATTGGACATGCCTTCCCTCCAAAGAATAGAGATAGATTGAGAAAAAGCTTCGTGATAGATGGAATGTCCCCCATGATGTTGGCTCTATAGTCTGGAAGTGAATATTACAATTACAAGGAACCCTTTTCCCTGGTTCTTCTAGCCATGGTTGAAACGGACATCAGATTCATATGGATAGATACTGGATCCAGTGGATCTTCATCAGACACACAAATATTTTTCATCACTACAGGTTAAAGGAAAAGATAGAGGATGGGACCTAGAGGCGTCCCCCACCTGAACCTGCATGGGAGAGAGGGTCTCGTTTAAGGTATTTTTTGCTGGGTGATTATGCTTTCATTTTGAAGCCATGGATAATGCAACCATACAGCAGAAGAAACCTGAGTAGAGAAGAGAGAATAACAAACCATAGGATCTCCAGAGGCAGGATGGTAAAGGAGAATGCTTTTTGAATGTTAGTTAACAGATTCAGGGTCCAATTCAGCACAATAAAGCAAAGACCAATGGTTGTTATTGGCATCTTATTAACAAAATACTGCGCAACATATCACACAACATACTGAGGAGATATCAAGGAGGAGGAACCTAAATGAACAGTTATTATAGATATATTTTTTGTAGTGTTTTGTTGATTGGACTTTTGAAAACAAGTACCTTCATAATTGTTTTGGATAAATTGAGGTGGTCCTTTTTTGCAGTATAACTCTACTGCTGCTCTGATGCTCCTGTAACCCTTGTTGCTGGTGATGGGATGAGTAGTAGGAGTAGTGTGCTGCTGGTCAGCTGGTGTGTGTGGTGGAGGCTGATAGCTCATGACTGACGAGATGTTCCCAGACAGGCTTGACAGGTTTGTGATATTGTGTGCTCTGTCATCTTCATGGGCAACGTGACAGATGGTGGATTAAATGTCTTGGTTGGGCTTACTGCCAAATGCACCTTTCTTGATATTCCTGGCACTTTGACATCCATTACAACATAGGAAGTCTGCTGTGGCCCTGACTGACCCCTGGACTGCTGTGCTGCTCATGACACTTGGGCTTGTTATTCTGGTGGAAGCAGCTGTGTCTCTGGAAATGCAAGTATGTACATCCTGGAAGTGGCAGCTGTCTACTGTGGCTGTTGCTCTGTGGCATCTATTTTGAACTTGTACTGGAAACTGTCCTCCAAAATGAACTTAGCTGTTACTGTTGGTGGCAGGCCCTCTCATCTGCCTTACTCTGGATACCACTGAGCAGTTCTATACTCTCATTTCTGATGCCCTCTGTGCCCAAGAAATTACAGAATGCTGTTTTGATGCTCTCCTGCCAGATACCCCAAAATAGTTCAGCATGGTATTTATCTGGGAGAAATGATCAAGCATCTGTTTATCCACCGATGATGGCTGAGACAGAACACTGATACTGGCACTGCTAGCAATAGATACCTGCTGCCTCTCAGAGCGAAGGGTGGTCACCATGCTGTCTGTGTCTGTAGAGTCTCTGGAGATGTCATGCACAGAGCCTGCACAGCCACTGGGTCCTCCCTGTCCATCTTTTGGATGGTGTCAGCTTCCCATATGTAGTCCTTTGGAACTCAAACCATGTCTTGCAAACCTGTACAGAAAGTTTGCATCTGTTGGCAAAGGTTTCCCACAGGCAATCCTTCAGGTTTTTGTTTTTGAATAGCTCATGAGTCTTATCACAGAGTTCTTTATAATCTTTGATGAATTCCATTATTGCTTCTTCGTCACTCTCACTTTGTCTCATTCTCTTTTTGTCCTGTCTCTTCTGCTTGTGTTCCCCCTCCTCCCACTACCCATTCTGTAGCCTCTTACTTTCGTCCACTTTTCTCTCCTCCCTCCCCCCCTCCTCCTCTTGATGTCAGTAGCTGTTTTCCCCAACTCACACTCTGGAGATGTGATTGTGGGGACATCTATCTTCCTGGGGTTCTTTCTTGACTTCTAAAGAGCTATCGTACAAAGTAGCGTTTTAAAAAACCAAAACTGTCAGCTAAGCCCAGAAATTTATGTATGTGTACTAACTATATTTGCAAAACACGACTATTTCAGTGCTACTTGTTATATGTTGCTGTATAAATTCCAAATGCCTTCTAACATCTTGTCCTGCTATACTGGGGGTGTTTGTCATGCTGAGATAAAACTGACTCCATGGCCAAAGTCTTGGAGAGTTCCCATACTGCCAGGAAGCCATCAGGTCTGGTCTTGTTTTAGGAGCTGTCATGTGGTGAGGCCGGGGTACTTCAAAAGAACAGGCCAGCAAGTTTGTAATGATAAGATGGTAAGTCTATAGGACTGGACTGGAAGTGAGCGGGATAAGGCATGAAGTGATAAGGACAAGAAAGATAGTATATTTACTGGAGTTTATGCGTGGCCATGATGGCGCAGTGGAAACACGCTAGCCTCTCACCTCTGAAATCAGGGTTTGAATCTCAGTCTGACCTCATATGGCAAAGCTGGTGGTTGCTTGGTCAGTAGTTTACAATACAGAACCTTGGCCAATTGTATCTACTAGATTCCTCTGCCATTCCAACTGCCCATTACAGTATAAGTGATAAGGTACTAGGCGTGACATAAAACACTAATAAAATAGATGCAGACCTTTGTGAGCGTAGGTAGGCTCAGGATGAACAGACTTGGAGGATTGCCGAAATATCAAACATATTTGATACTACACTGACCCTCAAAGTAAATCCAGGAATCCCTTACTGACCTTAAAAACCACTGTAATCTGTAACAAATCAAACTAGACTTGGAGTCGGTGACAGTCAGCTCCAGTGGAACACCCCCATTAAATATCAACAAGAAAAACATTATTTAATGTTGGTTACCCTAAATTTTTAAAATTTCAATAGAAAATTCATCATTTCCTCTGACAGGAAGTTATGTTTTTGGGTATGTTGGGGGGATTTTGTACTTTATTTGCAGCAACATAATCCTATCCAATGATGAGGGTTAAAATAAAAGAGGAAGCTTGCGCTCTAGGAGTACTTTGTAGCTTATAAATTCAAACTGGCATCAATATACAGCTAACAAAACTATATTTTCGTGTCAGTGAGCCTGATTGCCTAAATGTTGAAATTTTATTGTGTGCCAGCTTGAGGTGTGAGTCAAATATAGGAAGACCCGCAGAAGTCCCAGACAAGTTTTTAAGCTACTAACTGTCAAGCAGTAGGATGTATCCTTGGAAAGGCTTGTTCTTCTAACCATCTCATCAAACCATATGATCAGCGATATCCACAAAGCAACAGGAAGTTCCATTAAATGTAGGAAGTGTTTATACCAAGTTGAATGGCCAGACAACTCAACCCCCATCTCATTGGAGTCTTAGTATAATTGTTATCAGCGGCCATCGTGGTGGTCACAGGAAGGGTAGGGCTATATCGCTGACGTAAAGTAGAAAAGCTTAATATAGTTTACGTGAGTATTGTGTTACGTCATAGTTGATAAAATCCAAGTATTTTTTATAAAAAATTGGGATGAACTAATAATAGCCTTTAACGAGGACCATAAAATACAGTAATTATTTTTTTTATCTGAAAATGTTTATTTTCTTAGTCAAATAACTAACAAGCTTCTGAAAGAACTGTAATAATGTCTTTCATCATATGATTTCATTTCATTTTAAATTTATTTTAGGTACTGTTTGGTGCCATGTCATAGCCCAATCCTCAACATGGCACAAACCAGGAGATAGACTATTTAACATTTTTGCGCCATCCATAAGACTCGTGTACATAACAAAATAAAGGGAGAAAAAGTGGTGAGAGTAATTCATTTTGTAACTTTGGTATTTTTCGTATGCCAATCGTGCCATGTTGGCGCCTTGATTTCTAATATAAATTACATTATCACCCATTATTAATTATTCTCAAAGGTTAAGAATGTATGTGCTAAAATACTTTAATAACCTGTGCTTGTGTCAATGCATATTTTAACAAAAAGAAATCCAGGAAACTGCACACACACACAAAAAAAACAACAACAACAACAACAAACAAACAAAAATAAGGTGTTTGTGTCCCAGGTGCACCAAGATACTGGGTCAATGTATAGGCCTTTGGAAAGTTTGTAACACATTCAGGAGGATTCAGGAACTGATTGGAATGTTTCTGGGAAACCATCAGATGGATGATGAAACAATCATATCCATTTAAGGAACCAATTAGAAGGTTTTTGAGAAAGAGTAACAACAAAGCTTGGGAAGCTATCAAAAACCTGTTGTAAAATCCAGTCGTGGATGATACCTGATTTTGTTCAAAGATAGGTCTTTTGAGTCCCCACTTACTGCACAAGACTGTTAATGGCTTAGTGCTGGAAGTGATCTTTATGAATCATAGCATCTGGGAGCATACCATAAGGCCCAACATGTTTGGGTCACACAATTTATCTTTTCATTTAGAACAAATCATGTTGCTTGTCAATTTTTTTCTGATCTTTTTGGCAGGATGAGTCACAGTAACACCCCGAGTAGCTGACTAGGACAAAATCTCTTATATCGTTTTTCCGATTTCATGAGATCTTTCATTGCCAGGCTATTTGATTTTGATCATTACTGAGATGTTTTATTTAAATACTAGATAATTTGCAGTGGCCATGTACAGAGAATTTGGCATTGTACCATAAAGAATGGTAATTTAATCTAGTGGACTTAGATACTAATTTACTATAAATGATTTTTGGGAGGAATAAAGCCAATGTCAAGGCTAATATTAGTTTATGAATGGAAGAAGCTGATGTGACACACCCAGTAATTAATTAACTATGTCTATATGTCTTTCCCTCCTCAGTGTCGTTTGGTAACATCTAGCCTTGTATATAACCTCACTTTAAAACAAACGTCACCATTCTAGATTATATGCTCTTATCTGTAATTGATTATACCACATGGTCCATATCAATACATTACTGGCAAGCTATGTCTAAACATATAGGAGTGCTTTATGATTACAAGTGTTTTTGTGCAGGTGTGATTTTTGTTACATACTTGAGTCTTAGGCAAGGCCAGGTATTTCTCTAAATACATGCTTTTAAGCAGGAAGAATGAGTTAGTCTGAACTCACAAAAAAATAAAATAAACCCAAAAAAACTAGACTATGTCAATCAACAGTCACATAAAGCATTCTCTAAATCCCACTGCAGTTTGTCTTGTTCAAATATAGACCCAGATTTATGGTGCAAAAATCTCAGGTATACAAGAGGAGGTAGATAGGATAACTAATGATTACCATAAACCATGTTATTTAAGTGTAACATATTAAAGACCCATTGCAGGATGTTTCTATCAATTCATACTTGGGATATGATACTTGAATGGTTTCCGTTTCATTTTCTTGCGACTAGGAAGGAGTTATACAGGGGTACATGCACTGAGATCTTCTGAGTCAGGAGCCAAAATGCAGAATCCTTGGGGTACGTAGAGGACCGACAGCAGTGGCCACCCAAACACTGAAAATGAATTACATTTGTAGCCAATACCTGCTACTGCTGCAGGGTCAATGGTCATTTAATTAAATTAAGGTGTGAGTGAACAAGAATAGACTGGAGTAATGAGATGTGTATAACTTACATGTATACACCACCACCAGGAAAAAGTATATATTATCGCCCCTTAAAATGCACTGGAAAAGGCTAATTGACTTTTTGTGTGGAAAATATTTATATCACTTTCGCTTGTGTCAAAGTATGTTTCATTCAAAAGGAAACACATTATTATACTTAAGATAAGCATATGTGATTATTTTGAGGTCCCCAGTGGCCTAGTGGGTTAGCAAGTTTGGCATCTAATCACAGGCTGTCACCTCTGTGTGTGGGTTCCACTCAAACAAGTTGCAATGCTGAGGACCTGTCCAAATATGACCAAAGGCTGTTGAACGGGGTGTAAAACCCCAACCTTAGCTTTGACATATAATGATTATATGTGAGATTCTGCCAGGCTACAAGCTATTAGCAATCTATCAGAGACACAACTTGGTCAGTTGGATAGCAAAAAATATGAAATATCTCAACCATTTTCAGGAGATGGATTCAAGAAAAAAACTTGAAACCATCGCCTTTCAAACCTGAGTGTTCATCATCTAGGATAAAATGGGTTGAATTTGTGGCCATTCTCATCGGCTGATTTTGTTACAAAGTTACAGACAGCGGACAGTTTGAATTTTATTTATATATTTGGGGTTTTATGTCGCTTTCAACACTGTACAGTGATATCACGACGGGTGGTTGGAAGGGCAGAGGAAACCAGTACATACAGTTCGTCAGGGTTCTGTACTGTAAACTGCCGACCAACGACAAGCAACTACCAGCTTTCCCACTTGAGGCCATACCGGGAACCGAACCCCAGCCTCAGAGGTGGGAGGTGAGAGTGTTACCACTCTGCCACCTTGCCCCCCCTGACAGTTTGAAAAAGTATAGAATTGGCTACTTTTGGGGCTCTCGGTGGTTTATTTATTTAGTACCTCTAGTACTTTATCAGTTATATTGTGATGGGTAGTTGGAAGGGGAGAGGAAACCAGTACATGGTCATGGTCACATGGCACATGGTCAAGGTTCTGTACTTTAACTGGCGACCAATGGCAAACAACTACCCACTTGAGGTCAGGCCTGGGTTCAAAGTCTAATCTCAGAAGTAGGATTAGTACATGTGATTAAAGAGATAGACCATGTGATTAAAGGGATAGGTCATGTGATTGAAGAGATAGGTCATGTGATTAAAGAGATAGGTCATGTGATTAAAGAGATAGACCTTCTTGGCCTGCTCCTGACTACCACCATAAAGACCGCTGGTAATCTTAGAGTTCTTATTTACTTTTGGAAAGCAGAAGATTACTCAGCAGACTCCTGAAATTGACCTTTTCTTGCAATAAGATCATTTGGCTCTATATTTGCAGGAAGATTAGTTGCATCATTTGGGGAGAGATTAAACATGATATCTGGTACAACAGTTCCAAGATACTTCCAATTGGAAAGATTCACTTCCCCATTCCCAAAATTTTAGAATCGGGAGCAAGGTTTTTCATATATCTCAGAAATGGAACAGCCCTGTGTATATCTATCTCCCCCCTCCAGTGCCTGTATTTAGTACAGTTCCAGATGGAGTGGTCTAAAATGCAAACCTTTTGTTCCGTCTAATCACTCTGAAAGGCATCCTACCCAAACGCAGATCCCATAAAAAAAGTTCTACCTAACTACAAAGTAGGTCATGACTCCACCAAGGATTGCTCTGAACTTGGTATTAGGTAAAATAAGTTGATAGTGGGTTGACTAAACAATGTGTCATCAGGAAAAATATCTGAATATATATTCATAGTCAACATCAAAGTTTGGGTTTCACACCCCGTTCAACAGCCAGGCACATAGTGGGACAGGTCCTTAGCATTGTCACTTGTAGGTATATATTCAGAGTCAATATAAAGTATGTCTAGATACTGCGCATAATTATCAATCCCAGTCATGAACTACAAGTGAACGTGACATGTATCACATACTGTGTTTATATGCCGTGATACTTTCTCCACAGGTCAACACGTCCATGTTTTCCCTAATACCCAAGTTTCGCTGTCATGAGTTGCCTCCTAATTGACCCACTCAGTCAGTACAGAGCATAATATCGCTAGTCAATCAGATGACCAATCTATAAACTCGTATAGGAAAGAATCCTTATTGTGACAATTATAGAAAGAAAATATTCAACATGTTTATAAACCTTCCAATGTTCTCATGGCGCATCTCTCTTCAATCTTCACTGCCTTACGGACTGTGTCTTGAGTGCCTTGACATCACATGACCTATCTCTTTAATCACATGATCTATCTCTTTAATCACACGACCTATCTCTTTAATCACATGACTGATAATTTCACCACACACAAATAACATGTTGTTTCTGGAACATTTTAGGTTTCTTGATTTTTTTATGGATTCAGTCTTAGAAACCCTGCATTTAAAATTGGTTGGATCTTATGATTGATCGTGAATGTGGAATTCCGGAATTGCATTTTTATAACTCAGAGCACTGTGGCCCAAAGGTAAAACACTTGTATCCTACTTCTGAGATTAGACTTTGAACCCAGGCCTGACCTCAAGTGGGTAGTTGTTTGCCATTGGTCGCCAGTTAAAGTACAGAACCTTGACCATGTGCCATGTGACCATGACCATGTACTGGTTTCCTCTCCCCTTCCAACTACCCATCACAATATAACTGATAAGGTACTAGAGGTACTAAATAAATAAACCACCAAGAGCCCCAAAAGTAGCCAATACTATATTTTTTCAAACTGTCAGCTGTCTTGTTGTAACTTTGTAACAAAATCAGCTGATGAGAATGGCCACAAATTCAACCCATTTTATCCTGGATGATGAGCATTCAGGTTTCAAAGGCGGTGGTTTCAAGGTTTTTCTTGAATCCATCTCCTGAAAATGGTTGAAATATTTCATATATTTTGCTACCCAACTGTCCACGTTGTGTCTCTGATAGATTGCTACTAGCCTGTAACCTGGCAGAATCTCACATATAATTATAATATGTCAAAGCTAAAGTTGGGGTTTTACATCCTGTTCAACATACTTTGGTCATATTTGGACAGGTCCTCAGCATTGCCACTTGTTTGAGTGGAACCCACACACAGAGGTGACAGCCTGTGATTAGATGCCAAACTCGCTAACCCAATAGGCCACTGGGGACCTCAAAATAATCATATATGCTTATCTTATGTATAATGATGTGTTTCCTCTTGCTTGAAACATACTTTGACACAAGTAAAAGTGATACAAATATTTTCCATACAAAAAGTCAATTAGCCTTTTCCAGTGCATTTTAAGGGACAATAATATAAATACTTTTTCCTGGTGGTGGTGAATACATGTAAGTTATACACATCTCATTGCTCCAGTCTCTTTAAAAGTAAATTCTTGTTCCCTCACACCTTAATTTCATTGGATGACCATTGACCCTGCATCAGTAGCAGGTATTGGTTATTAACATCCCAATAGGTTTATGAGTACAGCACTCGATGTCCACTGGGACCAGTTGACGAGAAATTCAAAGTGTTTTATATTGTCGTAAACTTTTCCTGATTCTAATCAGGTTTAAGACATCATAAACCCATTGTATTATCATCTTTTTAACTCTTACAGTGATCTTAAACCTATCTTAAACTCGTACAGCAATCTTTTCCATCTTTTAGAGATCCCAAACCTATCGGTTTCATCTTAAATACATCATAAGCCAATCAGATGGATCAGGAAACTGTTGGAAACCTGGGGGAAGATTCTCTGAGGAAAGGTAATGCCAATCGGGAAGCTATCGGGCAAATATCTTGTGCATCAGGAACACATCCTATAAAACGTTTGTAAACTATACCTTGAATCCTACATTTTCGCAATCAGGAGCATGGTTCACAATATATCACAGAAATGGGACAGCCCCATCAAGATGATTTGTTCATCATGTACTACCATGATGTGACGGTCTCTTTCGCAATGCCATAACAACGAGGTCGTCGAGGTCATCGAGTTATGTGGCTCATTCTGTTCACTAAAAACCTGGTTGCATTGTTCTGTGCAGTTGTAGTAACACATCCTCATCCAGCATCGTCATTTATGGGTATATATTCATAGTCAATATAAGTATCAGTCCCAGTCAAGAATAAGGAGTGAACATGACTTGTATCACAGACTGTGTTTATAGGCCAAGTGACACTTTTTTCACATATAATTTTGGTTCAAGGTCCTCAGTGGCCTAGTGGGTTAGAAGGCTTGGCATCTAATCACATGCTTCCACAAGTTACAATGCTTAGGACCTGTCCTAGTATGTCCCTGGATGCAAAACACCAACTTGAATGTAAAATATGGGTTCATAAAGGAGACATAAGGCCTTTGTAGTAAGATAACCCCACTTGACATTGAAGAAGGGGTCAAAGGTAAACGTCAGCAATTGGAAAATAGTCTCAGGCCTTGACTTTCACATTTGGAACCCCTAGTAGCAATGATAAGAGATATAAGGCCTTTTTAATAGGATAATCCCATTTAACATGTGATATGACAGCCATTTTGTTTTTGAAATTAGGCTGATTTACTATCAGGCTAACTTTCCTAGCCATATATATTTTGCACATATTTGATGAACCTAGCTGCAATATTTCAAGTTTTAGAGCATTTTAATGATTTTTAAATAATTGGCTATGGCGGCCATTTTGTTTTTCAAAATAAGGCCAAACTTTTTCTCAGGCAAGACATTTGAAGGCCAGAACTTTTGATGGTCTGTCTTTATATTCTGAAGCCATAGCACCAATAATAAGGGGGAAATAAGGATGTTTTAGTGTGATGACCTCATTCAACCTTGAAGCAGGGGTCAAAGGTCAAATTCAATACCTGGAAAAGATTCCCAGGCCATGACTTCCTACAAGTTGTTTTCACATTGTTTTTTTAACTAGGCCAAAACTACTATCAGGCTAACTTTTCTAGCCATATAGCTTTTGTGCAAATTTGATGAAACTAGCTGGATTATTTCAAGATTTAGAGCTCCTTTATGATTTTTTAAACAATTAGCTATGGTGGCCATTTTGTTTTTCTAAATGAGGCTAAAATTTTGGAGAGACAGGTTTTCATAGCCATAAACATTCCCTGCAAATTTGGTGAAGATATCTTTATACATGAATGAGATATTAAGGTTTATGCAAAAATGTGACGAATGGAGGGACGGATGCACGGACGCACGCACATACGGAAGGTGTTTTATAATCTCCTGACCACAGCCTTCGGCCGCAGGCGGGAGATAAAAACGAGCTACACTCATGAAGCCAATCATCCCCTCACTTCACCTCTTTATTGTGTACATTTTAGTTTAATATATGATAGCTTGTGAGAGGTTAAATATTTTTTAAAAATCTTGTATTTATTGAAATGGCTGTCCCTGTTGTGTCCCAACCACCAGACTTATTAAAACTGCCAGAACATGTAATGCATTGAGCCAGAAACAAGCCTCGTGGAGTTAAATATTCTGCACTCAAAGGAAGGGCGTGAGGCCAACATGGAACAGGTACAACAGATACTATTCAGGACATATCAAAGTCTTGTCAGTGTGTACTGAGAATGGTAGCACGTATAATATCAATGACACATGCAATAAATGTATCAGAAATGAACGTGATAATCAGAGTGTGTACCATGAATGTTAAATGGTTAATGTATATGAGTGATGTATTTTTGTATAAGTCCATTAAGGGATCATTTAGTTTTATTATCCAGCATTGTGTATGAATAAGAGGTAAAATAAAGAACAATGTATAGGGTTGAACCATCCTTGTACCATTTTATAAGATTTATCTTTTAAAGTTGGTAGCAATAGCTATAAACGATTTTATCACCAAACGTTTGCATTTTGTAACTGGGACAAAAATCAGAAAAAATATTAATTTTAAATAGTGCAGCCAATGAACAGGCTAACTAATATCCATCCTTCGGGACAATGATAACATTTGTTTTATACCAGTGAATTTCATCTTAATATTGCCAAACAGAACTTTTAGCACGTGTGTTATTTATGGAATGCAGAAGTTCAATCTTAAGTGCAAAAGTTAATATGCCCTTTAGAAGCCATAAATCTCGGTAGTCTATAAACAAAATAATGTCATAATGTGTAACACAACAGTGATTGTAATTGGTGTCCAAACACGTTCTTGGGATTACCATAAAATGTGATACTTACTCAAACAATCTAATATTACACATTTTTTTTTCTGAAATCACTGTTAGGTTTGCTATAGAAATGGTATGCTTCACATACTATTTCTACTAAATTGAAAGAGGCTGTTACACTTCTCCGAATGGTTCAGTAACCTCCCCGAATAACCATTTTTCTGTTTAAAGAATGACATAGGAACTTCTCTTGAATTGATTCAAAATATATTAGACTTTGGCTCATCCGTAGTCATTCATCCAAAAGTTTCCTCTCATTTTCAAGCAAATGATCATTCAACATCAGGAAAAGAGCATTTATGATATACGAGGAATGACAATGTTTGTTTTTAAAATTAAATTTTCAACAAAATATGCTATTAACAATACAAAAATAACACAAATAAAGACACTTTCTTTTGTAACAGCAACCATGTTTGGTGTGGTTAATCTGGTTTTTGTTGTATTTGTATTTATACTCAGTGCAATATCTAAATGTTCTTCAGGACTCAAAGCGCTATATGACCCATCCAATTGTACAAGTACAGCCCAACCCTAAATTACTGACATTCCCCTAACTGAAAGATAGAAGCTCAAGGCTGACTATTTATCAATGTCCTTGAGCTTCCTTAACCTGCCACTGGGGATACGACCCAACCCACGTCCTCTGTATTCCTAGGCGAGTGTGTTACATATATATGATACATTTTGTGAGATGATCTCTTATATTGATTTCTGCGGTTCACAAGTCATTTCTTGTCATTTGAGATGCAATTACAAAATTTAATAAGTAAATTAATTTTTCTATAAGTTAATATCTTACCTAACAGACTATTGCCACTTGTCAAAACCCACCAAAACGTCCGAGAAAGACATCCTGAGTCTCCTCCAGCACAACTGGCCAGCTACTGGACACGATCCAGTCCCCCCATTTTTTCTCCCCTAGAATAGGAAGATTAGGGGAGAAAAAGTTCAGTCCCTAAGGATCACTAGAAGGACATGAAAGCATTGACAGAACAACTCACTCTCAGACTAGCAAGGTTGAGAGGTTCTGCACCCTTCTGCTTGGCTTAAGGAAGAATTTGAATATCTAAAAATGATTTAACGGGTGGAAAAATAGGTCTTAGTGGAAAGCAGTCAATGACAAGTTTGCTGTGCTGTCACTATAGGACCCAAGTGATAAAGTTCAGAGTCATCCCAGGCAACATCCTTCAGGTAGAGTTGAGGGTATTAGGAGACTTTCAGTGACAAGCCGAGAGGAACTGCTCTAAGGAGACTCTTCCTTAAAAGGCTTTGGAGACAGCAAAAGCCGTAACACGGTTGACTTTTATCTGATGAGCTTGCTGTGACTTCTAGTCTGAAAACTTGTAACACAGGAGTACTAACTGGTTTAGCTAAGAAGAGACTGTAGCAGGGGACATATCCTGTCGAATTATTCTTTAAGGAAACAAAGACCAATTGTTCATTGTCTCTGAGATCCTTCATTCTTTCCTGATAGTAGCGCAGTACTCTAACTGAGCAGAGGGATCTATATTCCTTAAGGGATTTATCCCAATGGGGGTCAATGCTGGGATTATAACTGGTGATTATAAAATGGGCCTTGATCAACTGATGTATTTATTTATTTAGGGTTTTACGTCGCTTTCAACACTGTACAGGTCATATCACGACGGGTAGTTGGAAGGGCAGAGGAAACCAGTACATATAGTTCGCTAGGGTTCTGTACTGTAAACTGCCGACCAACGGCAAGCAACTACCAGCTTTCCCACTTACGGCCATGACGGGGATCGAACCCCGGCCACAGAGGTGGGAGGCGAGAGTGTTACCACTCTGCCACCGTGGCCCCCTCAACTGATGTAAGACAAGAGATAGGTGCCAAGAGGGGATACACCTGCAGGGTTTGGGCCTATCCCTGTGGAAACTGTCCAGTAGCCAAGTAGGGTTCTCATCCTTATAACTTATCAGTTATGGCAGTTCTGTAACCATCTATGTTGGATGGCTGAACTTTCCTGAAACAGGTAGAGAAGGAATTCAGCTATTTGGTTTATAGATGACCCTTTGGAGTTAACCTGATTCAATTTGCTCAAACAAACAAAAATGGATAAGTTCGCCTCATAGACTACTCTGGTTAAGCTTCTTTGAGGAACCTGAATTTGTTCTGCCAGCTGTCCAGGGAAACAATGGACTATAATGGTCGAGGCACAAGGTGCCAAGCATGGTGATTTAAATTGAGAAGGTCTGTGTGCAGGCTCCAATTGAATGGTTGAGCTAGATGGTTAGATTAGTGTGGCGGGCAAAGGATGATCTCGGATGACATGCTCACTAAATCCCAAAACCACCACATGTTGGGCCAACCCAGAGCTATGACTATTTCCTCTGATAGTCGTGACTGAGAATCTTTGTTTATGACTTTGCTATCAGGGGAGTTGCCAGGAAGACATACATGTCCAGGTCCTCCAATAATAGGCTCAGAGCATCCACTGCTCAGGCTTCCTTGACCAGGACTGGAGACATGGACTGAGGCAATTTCCTGTTGAACCTAGTTGCAAACAGATTGATTTGGGGTGTGTGCCACCTTTGGCAGATCTGGTTGAAAATCCCCAGGTGGAGAGACCATTCTGTCGGGATAAACTGATTGTGATGAGAGAGCTTGTCTGCAGGTTGCACTAAGACAGGAATACAAAAGCAGGGCACAAAGAGAACCTGATTTTGAACCTTCTTCCGTGTTTGTGTAGGCACCAACTGCAGTGTTGTCTGTGCTATAAGGTCAGGCTGGTTGCTGCAAAGACGCTCAAAGCATTTCGGGGCAGAAGAACCACCTTCAATTCCAGAAAAAATGATGTGTTGTTTGATTTCTGGTATGGACCACAGACCTTTGGCTGTGAAGTCGCCTAAGTGAGTGCCACATCCTACATTAGATGCATCGGGAAAGATTTGGCGCGCATGCTGTAGATAGTGTAGAGGTTGGCTTATCGGGATATTTTCTTCCTGAAAGCACCATTGGAGGTGTTTGTGGAGAGACTATGTGCCACCAAAAGGGCCTCATACGTAGGGGCTTGAAGGGACCTGTTTTTGGTGGTGATGAGGAGGCCTGTTAGACATGAACTGTCTCCCAGGAAACTGCCTTGTCTAGGAAGCGTCCCTATCTTGGAGTTCAGGTCCTCCCATCTGTCTGGGATAGGCCTGACTAGATCCTGGTTTTAGGTTGTACTGATAGCCTACAAAGTTGATCTACAAAGTAGGTTTACAATCCACTCTCCTTTTTGCAGTGATAGCCTTATTGATTATGGTGTTTCTATTTTGAAGGTTGGACATTTAGGACCTTATTCAGAGAGCTGAGGTCTAGGATTGGCTGCCATTTGTTCGGCTTGGGAACCAAAAAGAGGCAGTTGTAGAAGGTCATAGAGGATTAGACCTTGATCAGTTCAGAGAGCTGAGGTCTAATATGGGATGCCACTCGTTGTTGGGCTTAGGAATCAAGAACAGGCAGTTGTAAAAGACCAGAGAGGATTAAACCATGACCAGCTCTATGGCCTGCTTGTCTAAATGCAAAGTATCCTGCAGGTATCCGAGATCCTAAGCATGAGGGGACTGGGATATCCATTTTTCATTAAGGGATGTTTAGTGAGGGGTAGATTGACCTCGAAGGGAAGGTTGTAGCTCTTTTTCTGGATTGATACCACTTCCTAGGACCACACCCCTGGGAACCCCAATCTGCCAATAATATGGACAGATGGGCATAGATTTACATGAGAAACACGATTTCATGCTTCAAGGCCTGGGGACTTACCACCCCTTTGTGGATGTCCTGGAAAAAAAACAACAAAATTTGGTTGGCTTGGAACCAAGATTGGGCTCCACTTGTTGCTTGGTTCTTGACCCAGAACCAACCTGTTGTATAAGGCCAGGAGAGACAGAGCCAAGAATTTTTCCCTTGCTTGTTTCTCCCTAATGGAACCTAAAGCCTCCTTCAAGAAGATTTTCTTGAGGGAATTGCATATCCACTGATGACTTGTGATGACTTTGTCAGAGGCCTCATCTTGAAGATGGTCTACAGGACACTCTAGCCTTTCAACCTTTCTTCAGGAAAGCAGGAAAGTCCCTGGACTGAGTGCTGGATGATTACTCACAGGATGATTAAGGTCAGTACTGCTATGTAGCTGATTGGGCAGAAAACGGGTTGAATTCCCAACAGCCGGGGGCAGTCTGGATGACCCCGATGGAAACACTTAGTGTCCTGTGGCGGCTTCTATGGGGTCCAAGAAAGAGCAAGACAGAAGACCTCCTTATAAGGAATTTGGTTTACAATGTAAGGTTGAAAAACAACTGCCTGGTTGTAAACCTAGCCAGATTCTGTTCTGGACTGGAAGGCTCACCCTCGTAGGTCCATAATTGGGCCTGCCAGTAAACAGTCCAGACCAGCCTAGAGAGGGGGATATGGAACAGCGGTTCCCAATTTGGCTTAAGTGGTTCCAGGGAATTTGGTTATTTGAATAGTCAAGACAGGTCTGATCGGTGACAAAATAATGAGAAACCTATTATATGCTAGCTGGAGGTGAATGAAAACCCACAAAAACAAATTATTAAGTGAGAGGATAACTGAAGCCCATACAATACTAGTAAGTTCTGGAACCCTTGTATGTAAACCTTAGCTAGCACAGGACCAACATGGGTCTGATTGATCAGCTCAAAGGCCACACTTGAAGGTAAGCCTGGATAGATGTATAATGATGTCTGAGGTCAGCTGAGCCTACTGAACTTACAGGGGAGGCCTGACTGGGTGGGGAGGACTGGGCTGAAGTATCCTGGGGGTCAACCGAGGCAGTTGAACTAAGGATAATCTGTGTTTTCACTATACTGGAACCAGTCCAGTCAAAGGTCCAGCACGGGTCCGGTCTAAAGTAAGCATCCAGTGGTCAACCAAACCAGTAACTAAGGATAGCTGTATATTAATCTATGAAGTCACAGGACCAGCACCAGTCTGGTCACAGGACCCTGATAAAGTAAAAATTCTGTGTATGGGGTATAGGCTGTGCTGAAACGGTAGGCTCTGACCCCTTGGACTGTTGAATGAGTACCTTGTGGTCAACCTGTGTTGCCTCAGGGCAAATACCTGTGTTGCCTCAGGGCAAATACAGGAAAGTGAGTATCCTGCAGTAAACCGAAGCAGCTGAACTAAAAATGATAATTGGTTAACTTGTGATACCACAGGATCGAAACCAGGCTGATCACAGAGCCAGCAAGTTTTTTGAGGGTTTATAGCCTAACCAGAAGCAGTGCACAAACACCCAATGCTGTTGGTATTCACATAACCGGTATAGGGTTGGTAAGGAGGGAAGTTTGCTAGACAGGGGTGTAGAAAACCCCAATAAAAAGTACTAACCATAGCCAATGCTGTTTAATTCCGATATAAGGGTAACACACATTAAGTTACATGAGGTAAACAGGTTAAGCGTTTACAACAAAAAAAGATTTTGGTAAGAGAACTGCCGCTTAGGAAACCTGTTTCTTTTTCGTAACTTACAGTGTCAAGTGACCAGATAGTCGGGTGTCATGTGGCCAGTCCATTGCGTGTCACATGACCAGCATTAGCGTGGAGAGATGACGTAACAGAAAGACGATTTTATCATATTAAAAAATAAAGTCTTCAAATGTCTTTATATGAAGAGCTGGCCGGGAACTAAAATTACTGTAAAATATTTCAAACAGCAACAACAACAACAAAACGACTTGTAGTACGTAATGAGCCTGTGACCAGAATACGGGGCAAAGGTCTCAGTTCTGGGACCAGACCAGAATATTGCATTGTGGGTGGTCATGCTTAAATAATTTCACTATAAAAGCCAGCCTTTGTTTAATATTGGCGCCACACTCGTTTGAAAGTTGAAGAAGTAACATGTTTTTGATCTGAGCATCGATCTTATACTTTATTTTACATTTTACACTTTATTTTATTTTATATTTTACTTGTTTTATCTAGCTCAGATCAAAATAAAAATGCCTAAAAGTTTTCATTGCTCGAAATGCCAGAATGAACATGAGCGGCCAGTTGGAAAGAAATGTCAAATGAAGTTGGCAGGTGAGTCCTTTTCCAGTACTAGTGAGGTAGCCGCATCCTTCTCTACATCCGATAGTCCTACAGTTTCGGATCAGATTTTGAATAAATTGCAACAAATAGGGGAACAAATGGAGTTGATGGACAGGAGGGTGCGGCGTACCGAGGCTGCACTGGAACAGGGTAGCTCACACGTAAGTCCACTTCCTTCTACCTCACGAGGCCAACATGGCACTGCTACAGTTTCCAATCACAGTATCACGGTTCCCGACAGTAATGTTACGGAAGCGAATGTTGATCAAAGTGTGGTCCCCTCAATTGAATTTTTGAGGAGTAATGAATCTGTCCAATGTGAGGTGGAGAAGCGTTTGGCAGAGTTGCGTACACTTAACGAATCAACTACAAAAGGTAGAGTGAAGTCCCAACGTGGGGGACCTGGTGACATTTTTGTTAAAAAATCTGTAGATTGGCCCCAAAATTTTATTCTCACAGGCAATCAAAAGACTCGACCCACCTATGATGATCTGAGCATCACCCAATGGGTATCAGGCTTTGTGAGATGTATACAGGAAGAAAAATCCGAACAATCTCGCTCGGCTATGCTCGACTACTTAGCTAATCTGATGGAAGATGCATCAGATTTTTCGTGGGGCTCAGCCAAAGCCTGCCATGCTATACTACTCACAAATATGGAGGCAGATAGGGTCTCATGGGTTGAAACGGATAAGGTAGACCGATTTCGTAGGGCTCATGCCCAAAGGCATGCTACTGGGGTTCAAACCTCTGCCACACGCTCGGTTTCTAAAAAACCAAACACCACATACAACAAGGGTTCCATGATCTGCAAGTACTTTCAGGAAGGTACTTGCAGATTCCCTACTCATCATAAGACAGCAGGCCAATTTTTTAGGCACGTGTGTGAGAATTGTAATGGAACCCACACCACAAAAAATTGCACACAAAAGATACCAGCAAAAAACTAGGTAACCACTGCAGTGGTGCAGTGGTTAATAAAAATACTATGGAAAGTGTACATAACGATAGACACCATGATAGATGGGTGTATAATACTAACTTTCATGATATGCAATTGTTAGATGTAGATAATGTACAAAAACTAATGTCAATGTATAGATTTACTAAACCAAATGTATTGTTTTCTGATGTTGTCAAAAAGACTTCACATACTCGAACCTGTGACCAAATGGCCAGTAAACCAAAAGGCAAAATATCTCAGGGCACAAGTGTTAAATGGTATGGTAATCAAACGCTGGTAACAGGCTTGAAGAGTGGTAACACTGGTGTGTACACAAAACCACGACTTTGTCTCTCTGAAAATCAGTCAAGGGTGAATAATTCACGTAGCAAACAGTATTGTGATAGTATTGTTAGTATTTGTAGTCACAATCGGTTTGAAGCTTTGCCTGTAGAAGATTGTATTGTTGACAAATGTGATTCCAGTGCTGTTGTTGATGTAAAGGGTGACAGACAACGTCACCATAGTAAGACTGTGAATGTCAAAAAACAGAAGCGAACGGTGAATAAAGGTAAGAATGTTGTACAGTTATTCACTGGAGGGGCCATGCCGGAACTGCTTCACGAGTATGAATCGAATAGCACAAACACTGACTACCTAAATTGTCGTGAAACAACTACAACAGTAGACCAAAGGCTTTCTTGTACAGATTTCAGCAAGTGTCCCGTGCGGGGCACTGCAGGCGATAATTTTAACGCTGATGTGCTTTCGGGAGACAAATACTCTTTAGAAATCAATACTGCATGTAAGAGTGATCGCTTGCGATTGGCTAGAGGGGCCACAAAAAATAAAAAATTTTTGGAGCAAAATAAACAGTTCTTTGGCTTTATTCCCATCTATGGGCTACCCAACCGCATCCAGGATGGAAATTCCAACTCTGTATGCACAGATATTCTAGCTTTGCATAAATTATTACGTCAGGATGACAGACACAACTATGAGGGTTTGCAAGTGCCTGTTCACTCACAATTGAATTTTGTGCAGTGGAAGTCCTATCTCCAAGACTATTGGGATTGGCAACTTCCACTATTAATTAAATATGGCTTCCCTCTGGATTACAACAGGTGTCATAACATCCAAAGTGAAAAAATTAATCACAAAAGTGCAGTACAGTATCCCTCTCATGTTCATGTTTACCTTACAGAGGAAATGAATTATGGGGCCATGTTGGGCCCGTTTAATGAACCCCCAATTGAACAATTGCACACCAGCCCATTCATGACACGAGATAAATCGAGTTCGGACAAGAGGAGAGTGATTATCGATCTTAGTTGGCCCAAAGGGCAGTCTGTAAATTCAGGTGTTCACTCTGATCGATATCTGGATGTGGACTTTGTCCTAACCTATCCCTCGATTGATAATATCACTGAGGAAGTACTCAAACTTGGCAAAGGATGTAAAATTTTTAAAGTAGACGTCAGTAGAGCCTTTCGCCATGTTCCCATAGACCCAGGAGACCTGGATCTGTTAGGCCTTCACTGGAAAGATTACTTTATCGATCGATCGCTGCCGTTCGGATTCAAGCACGGATCCGCAATTTTTCAACGTATATCCGACGCCGTACGTTTCATTATGACCTCAGAAGGTCATAAAATATGGAATTATATTGATGATTTTCTATGTGTCTCTTTACCATCAAAAATTAATCATTCCTATGCTAGATTGCAGTCACTGCTACAAGAACTAGGTCTCACGGTTAGCAGCAAAAAATTAGTACCTCCCAGTACCCAAGTAGTGTGCCTGGGCATACTAGTTGACACTGAGACATTTACAATCTCTATTCCTCCGGAAAAATTGCAAACTATTAAACACATGTGCTCTCAATGGACTGTAAAAAATTTCTGTACCAAAAAGGAACTGCAGTCACTGTTGGGTTCTTTGCTTTATGTGACCAAGTGTATTAAGTATTCTCGATTTTTTCTCAACAGAATGCTCAGTCTACTCAGAGAAAACTATGATAATAATAGAATCGTACTCACTGAAAGCTTTAAACGGGATCTGCAGTGGTTCAATACCTTTCTCCCAGTATATAATGGTGTAACGTACTTTCAGTACACTCCCAATAGAAATGTTTATTTAGATGCATGCACATCTGGCCTGGGGGCTATTTATGAGACACAAGTCTATGCCTTGCCATTGCCAGATGCCTGGCAAAATGTCAATATTGCCACATTAGAAATGCTTAACATTTTGGTGGCCTTAAAAGTGTGGCACTCCCAATGGGCAGGCCACAGGGTACTAATTCATTGTGACAACCAAGCTGTGGTATCAGTACTCAACACTGGTAAAGCAAGAGATGTATTTCTTTGTAAAATTGCCAGAAATATATTTATGTGGTTAAGTGCATGTAACATTGATTTACAGGTAGTACATGTTGCAGGAAGATGTAATACAATCGCTGACCTGCTGTCCAGATGGTTTATTACAAGTAATAATTTTCAAAAATTACAGCAATTGATCGACCCTGTCACATGGATAGTTGTAAATGAAGAGTTGTTGTACACTGATGATTCTATATAGTTTTGTACTATTCATAAATTTCAGCCTGTTCTCCTGCTGAGACCTGTCTCATCAAGCTTGCTACCTCCAGACTGTCAAATGCTTTCACAGAATCCACCAAGAGGGCTTATGCTACCCTATTCTCCACATTCCTGGCTTTCACAGTATTCATGGGCTGGAATGTGTATCAGGTGAATGTATTCCACCTCCTATGTTTTTTGGAGTGTCTGTATAATAATGGGGTAAAGCACTCTCAGATGGCCAACTATCTGTCAGCCATTAAAAGTAAATTTATTATATTTGGTCTGGATGTGGCCTGCTTTAGTGATCACAGGCTGAAATACTATCAGAAGGCAGTGCAGTTGCATGCCCCCTTCCATGTGAAACTTAACAAGATAATTGATGTTACTCTTCTCAAGAAAATTGTATCACAATGTGACCTCACATATATGGGGCAAATCTTTAAAGGTCTTTATTTACTTAGTTTTTTTTCGTTCCTACGATTATCGAATCTTGTGCCACATTCATGTACTGGTTTTTCCCCACTCAAACACTTAGCCAGGGGGGACATAATTTTTAAACCAGGAAAAATTCTTGTTCTTGTCAAATGGTCCAAAACCATGCAAAACAACAACCAGGTAAAACTTATTTCTGTACCGAGAATTGCTGGCTCTCCACTGTGTCCAGTTCGTGCCATCTCCAACCTCTTGACATTGACTCCTAAGGGTTCAAATCTGCCATTGTTCCAATATAAACAAAATTCTATTTGGACCCCACTTACTGATACTAAAGTCAGGAGGCACTTTTCCTTAATTTTATCAAGGTTGGGGTTGCAGGGTTCTGGCTACACTCTACACACATTCCGGCGTTCGGGTGCCACGTTTGCCTTCAACAATAATGTTGATTTGCAAAACATACAGCGACAAGGTACCTGGACGTCGGACTGTGTCTGGAGATATATTACAGATGATGCTAATGCTGGTGAGCAAGTAGCTGAGATGTTCAAGAATAAGTTATCTCACCTTTGAATCTACTCCTACTCTTGGGGTTTGGCTGGTTAAATTCAATTCAGTAACAAATTTTTAAAAAATTACCATGTCACCACTTTAACATTTTAAATATCTCTTTATTTCTGGCACAGGCCCACCTTCCTCATCTAACCTCATTTTCTTCAAATCTGTATGAGGTTCTTTTACCTCCTTTAACTAACTTAACTTGATCTTAAAATTGATTTAAGGTCCCCTTAAATTCTACTTGAGTTAAGGTGACCCTGTGCCAGACTTAAATGTTTCAAGAATTGTAAATAATCTGTAGTGTGGCTTTATTGTTGTTAAATGACAATAAATATATATATTAACCCGCAATGCATCTCTGTTTTTGACCCTAGTGGTCACTTGGTATGTCCCTTGGTCTGACCTTGAGGAACTGTGAGCCTGTGACCAGAATACGGGGCAAAGGTCTCAGTTCTGGGACCAGACCAGAATATTGCATTGTGGGTGGTCATGCTTAAATAATTTCACTATAAAAGCCAGCCTTTGTTTAATATTGGCGCCACACTCGTTTGAAAGTTGAAGAAGTAACATGTTTTTGATCCCACCCTTAATCCTCTCCCTTAAATTTGACAGGTACTCAGCTACTTTTTCTTGTGTTGCAGATACTCAAGTTGAAAGAAAACAAGTAGTGGTGTAGCAAGGCCACTTCCCTGCTACCTGAGCGAAGCTGCTGAATGGATGGTTACCAGCAGAGTGCTTAGTTTCAATATGATTTCTAAATGTAAGACAGTTGTTGGCTCAGTAATATCAGTTACTATTAGAGTAACTCACCATCGTCACTGATCCCAGGTCAGTAGGGTAATAGAGAGACTGGGGGCTGTATTGCTCAGCTCCTTTAAGGTGACCTGTGGACCCTTAAGTGGTATGATATTAGAGGTAGCAGGGGTGATTTGGGCTGTATAGCCCCCTTCTTGTTCTTGTTTTATATGAATAAGCATATTGCAATTGCAATACTGGTATCAGTATAATGCTAATACTAAAGCTAATTGAGACGAAAACTGGCTTGCTCACCATTACTGTTGCTAAAGTTTTGTATTATAGTGGCAATCTGAGGCAGTAAATGTTGTATTATAGTGTTCAACTGTGTAATGACATTTGCAGTTAAAAAGGTCAGGTGACCAGTGTTGTACAACCTGGGCAGTGCAATTGCACTCCCTGTAGCTATAAATCATATAGTGGCATAGCAACACATGCAAAGGCCATTGCTAACCAATGTAAGTAATAGGCACATGTCAACAGTGTGGTTATGTGTTCTTAACGAAGTGTTTTTAAATACAATTCACAAGTATGATGGTATCAGTTATGGTTCCAATACATATAATTCACTAACTTGTATGTATACTGGTCAATGGTTGTACGTATTCAACACGCCTGTAATTAGAACATGTATATGGTTACATCAATGTAAGAAGGTTGATAACAAATGTAACTGTTTTGTATGAGTGATCTAAAACTAACTAATCAACAGTGTAATTTATGTTTTATCAAGTGTTGTTTTAAAAGTTTTACTTTAAAAGTGTGACATGGTATCATTTATGTTCCAGTACACAGTACTCATTGTCTTGTATGTACTTTACTTAGGGTCTTGTGTACCTGTAATGCAAGCATGGGGATAGTAACATTCATACTAGAATGTACATTTTAACGATAATGTTTCTATCATTTGTCCAAGCGACTACAGCTCTTAACCATTTTGAATGAATCCATTATGTACTATTATGTACTCATGTTATACATGGTTAGCTTCAGTAGTATATTCATACTGATTTAGAACTGTCGTTTTAAATAATATTTTAGTTGATCTATATAATAAGCATTCTTATATTAAATACCATGTGCTAGTCAGTAACTTGAGTCCAGGTGTCATGTATGTAACAAGTGTATCCACTGATTATGATGTTATGTAGATAATTAACCTGGGAACCCAAAGATTTGACTTTGGTTTAACTTATATGGTAAATTTTTTTTTCGTAGTTTGTACACCACCGCAGCATGAACCAAACATATCTAGTCATGTAAAGTTTACTTGTAATTTATTGGTGTGGCTGGTTAAATTCAATTCAGTAACAAATTTTTAAAAAATTACCATGTCACCACTTTAACATTTTAAATATCTCTTTATTTCTGGCACAGGCCCACCTTCCTCATCTAACCTCATTTTCTTCAAATCTGTATGAGGTTCTTTTACCTCCTTTAACTAACTTAACTTGATCTTAAAATTGATTTAAGGTCCCCTTAAATTCTACTTGAGTTAAGGTGACCCTGTGCCAGACTTAAATGTTTCAAGAATTGTAAATAATCTGTAGTGTGGCTTTATTGTTGTTAAATGACAATAAATATATATATTAACCCGCAATGCATCTCTGTTTTTGACCCTAGTGGTCACTTGGTATGTCCCTTGGTCTGACCTTGAGGAACTGTATAAAACAGTACTCAGGCCTTTCTCATGGGGATGGGGTCAAAGTTCACTGCAAAATACCCACACGCCCCGCATACCTGGCCAGTGAAGAAGACAAAATGTGATTCTATAAATATTAAGGAACATAATACCTGTTTTCCAAAGAAATTTATTGTCATTTGAGGTTATAAACAAAAAGGATTTCTTTAAAAAATAGATGCATCTTATTCATTGTGCGCCAAACGAAAAAGTGACGTGACTGACCACCCAGTAAATGTGGGTGGCACTAGCCTCCTAGTGGGGGGGGGGGGGGGGGGGGGGGCATCATTAAGGCCAGTTCCACTGGAGAAGAGCCTGGACGTCCTTTTCTGATGTTTTGCGGGACCGGCTTGTACCGGACCAAAGGCAATACTCTACTAGGTAAGATATATTAACACAATAAAGTGAATGGTTCTATAACATTCTGATATTATCCAGATTCAAGACATGTATTTGGGAGTTGCTCTCCTTTGGCTGAAGATTTGTTCAGGATGATTCAGGAGTGATTTCAACAATTGGTAAGTTTTTTCAGCATTAGCTTGGAGATCACATTCTCGATTTCATTCCTAAGTAGTTTTGAAATCTTAGCGGAGAAGTGGAACAGACCTCTTACCCATCAAAATACTTCAAGTTTCCACTGCTGACAGCTACTGTGGTGATGGATTTAAATTTCATACATTGCCACAGTTTATAACACCTTAGAATGTTTTAAAAACAACAAAAGTGTTTGTTAATTCAATATTTTATATACTTTTGGTTGCACCAAGGTAAACACAGAAGATATGTTACAGCATTGAGCACACTCTCTCTGTCAGAGGATCGGGGAGTGGTCGTTGTGTACCCAGCAGATATATTGTATACATAACTAATAAAAACAATGAAAAATTGTTTCAGAGCTATTGATTCAAGTGAACTTGTTCCATCTCAGTTTATCGTTTTTAGTTCCATCTTTTAACGTATCCTTGAACTAGTATCTGAAAAAAGATCATAGTCATATAAAACCCTGTAAAATGTAATTGTTGCAAACATAGTTATAAGCCATATTTTTATATGTCCACTTAGGCTGAGTTTCCTCCAAGGTGTCTGCCAATGCAGAAAAGTGAGTGATTTACGGACGCGTAACAGATAACTCTCCAGATAATAGGGATGCCACAAGGACGGGATGCATTGCGTTGCTTGCAGAAGACCTCCGGATACTCCTTTGTGACCACACTCCAAAGACCCCAAGACACGCCAGGACAACATAGGGATGCATCAGCATGTCTCAAGGACACCCCAGATGGGTTTATGGACCTTGCGGACACTCACAGATGGGGATTATGGATCTTTATTTTTCTCGCGGATGTCAGCTTATCGATAAGGATATTTTATTAACATAACATTACACCTGTCTCCATGGGAGGTGATGACCACTGGATATCTGGATGCCTAAATGCCAATGGCTATAAAAGGGGGTGAGTTCCATCTCACTAACCAGATACAATGTAGATGCCAATATGGGCAGACATGACAGAAATCTTGCATAACTTGCACATCATTTCAGCTATGATAGACTGGTTGAGAATGAGAAGCAGATGGGGTCTGCCAGGTGGTCTGCCAGTTATTAGACAGAGAAGACACAGAAGATATAGGTTCAGGCCTTAGCCAACCCGGGCAGAGCTTGAAGAAGAGGGTCAGTACAGCAGACCAATGCCAATGCACCACTTAGATGACCCTAAGAGAGTCACTGCTGAGTTCCAGAGGGACAGGACCTTGATGAGAGATCCTGTGAGTCCAGGAGTCAAGTTGGCAGTAACTCTCAGACATCTCGCCACTGGTGACAGCTACACCACCCTGCAGTATACTTTCAGGGTGGCCAGTGCGACCATCGATAAGTTTGTGCCTGAGGTCTGTGATGCTATCACCAGGGCCTATCGAGATCAGGTGATGCAGTTTCCCACACTCCCAGAGGATTGGTTGCTGGTCGAGTCCTCTGCCGGAGGTGGAGCTTCCCACATGCCTGGATGCCCTGGATGGAAGGCATATTCCAATCAGATGTCCACAAGGGACAGGCAGCCTCTTTCGTAACAGCAAGGTCTTCCAGTCTATTGTACTCTTGCCCTGGTGGATGGAGATTACAAGTTCCTGTGGGTGGACATGGGGGCAGCCGGGTAAACTTCAGATGCTCTGATTTTCAAGCACACCGATTTGAGGCACAAAATAGAGGATGGCAGCATCGGCTTCCCTGACAGTGAATCTCTGGGAATTGGTGGACCCAAGGTGAACTTTTTCCTTCTCAGAGACGATGCCTTCCCCCTCATGCTCTGGCTAATGAGGCCCTACTCCAGCCACACTATGGACTTGAAGGAGATGGTCTTCAACTATAGGATCAGGCGTGGAAGAACTGTGGTAGAGAATGCCTTCAGGATCCTGATGTCTCGCTTTAGGATTTTCAAGAGCCCGCTGCAGCAGGAGCCCTCCATGGTCACCAGGGTTGCCATGGCCTGCCTAGTACTGCACAACCTACTGAGGATAAGATACTTCACAGCTCATCAGGAAGACTTTGGGGGGAGGGCCAGTGTACAGTAGTGCTTGAGGGCATTGACATTCCATATGAGGGCTGTAACGCAATTGGGGCCGCTAAAAGGCAGACAAATTAGGGACTATTTCATGAATGAGGGGCAGCTCCCCTGTCCAATGGCCAGCAGTTAAAATATGAAATATTGTTATAATTTGACTCTCTAAATGTCAATAGAACATTTAAGCACTTTTAAGACAAAAACCAGATGGAATGAGTAAGAATTGTGATAAAAATGGAATAGTGCTAGATGGACTGTGAACTGTGAACTTTTGGGCTTTTTTTTTTTTTTTTTTTTGGGGGGGGGGGGGGTTCTGAGTGACATAAGTTGATTGCCAAATAATACATCAATGTTTGTGTTGTAGTGTGTATTTGGGGGTAGAGACTTGATAAAAGCTGATAAAAATTATCAGCTATTGCCGATCTGCTGGCTAGCTGGCTACTGGTCCCCTTAGGCTGGTTGGTTTGGTTGGGTGGTTGATGTGTCTTCCACTGCTTGGAACTGAGGCGTGTTGATGGCACCGAAGCTGACATCCTGTGACATGTTTGGAATATTGCTGAAGTACTGGCTGTAAACTGAGGGTGGATTTGTTGGTGGTAAGAGGGTGAATCCTGTTGGTGTGTCCTGTTGAGTGGTGGGCTGCCTTGGCGTCTAATGTCTGGCATTGTAGTAGGTGGTGACATGACATGCAGCTGTGATGATGAAGCAGTGCTCTGTGACATTTGCTGCTGTGATGTTTGCTGACTGTTGCTGTATGGGCTGCTGCTGATGCTGCTGCTGCTGTATTAGCTGATGTGTTAGTATTGGCTGTTGTTGCTGCTGCTGCTGCTGTACTGGCTTCGGTGACTGTATGGAATGCTGTGGTTGAATTGCCTGCTGCTGCTGCTACATCGGCTGCAAGTGTTGTCGTGACTGGATGCTTTGCTGTGGAGCATGTTGCTGTGTCTGCATGCTTTGCTGAGGAGCGTGTTGCTATGGCTGCATGCATTACTGTGGAGCGTGTCTGTGGATCTGCTGCTGAGCTGGTGCATGTGGCTGAGTGAATGTCTGTTGAAAGTGCTGCTGTGACTGTTGCAATTGCTGCTGTGCAAGCCCTTGTGGTACATGTGTAAAAGTCTGTTGCATCTGGTGATGTGGTGCCTGCATCTGTTTGTGAGACAATAGGTAATGATGTGACGTTGAGGCTTGGCTGTAGGTAACGGTCTGCGCCATGCTCGTTCCCATTCCGTGTTGGTACCTTTGCTGCTGCTTGTCCCTACATTTCAGTCTCATCAATAAGTTGAATGTCTCTTGTTGAAATTTGTCATATGAGTCACTTGTCAGTTGTACCACCTCCACTTCCAGAAAGTCACAGAAGCCTAATCTTGGGTTATCAGGCTTGTCTTTAAACTTTTTCACCACAATGTCTATTAAATCGGTTATCCCCCTCTCTGATTCGGCCAGAGCTGCTTGGAGGTCTAAATCTGCTAAACTTGATGTCACACTGACAGTACATGATCAGGTTGTAGGCGTATGTGTATCCAGGTACGAGATGTCTGAGGGGTCACAAGTTGACTCTGGATGAGAAGTATCCTGGAACAGTTCCATGTGCACAGTCTCCCATCTGGATGATGAGCCCGCTGCTGCACTGGCTTGAGAAGCAGACCCCTTGGGAGCCCTGAAATCACTTTTTTGCTGTAAGATGGTGCACAATGTGGTTTGTCTCTGGTCCATTTCTGTCTCTCTGTCAGCACTGGTTCCCCTGCTCGGACATCATGTGTGTGACTTTCCCGAAGAGTGTGCACTGGCTCTGGATCCACTTATGGTAGGCATCTTTATCCAAATTATTCTCCTCAGAACACTTTGCCCACACAGCCTCCCTCTTGGACCTATCCTTGTAGTCCATTAAACGCTTGTTGTAGAAAATTTCATTGTAACGCAGAAAGTCCACTAACTTCTGTTCCTGCTCAGTACTAAAGAGAACTGGGGGTTTCTTGCTCCTTTTGTCAGCCTTGCCCTTGCCTGTGCCCTTGCCCTTCTGTGTAGTAACTGCAGCAGCTAGTGTATCACTTGTATCTGATTCGTGCTGTGTCTCCAGCCCAGTGTCACCCTGTTCTGTATCCTCCACTCCCACCACCAACTCCTTCACCCCAGCTGCCTGCTGAGTCTCTGGTACACAACCCAATTCATCCACCTCTGCACTCCTGGCCCTGGTGGACATACTCTCTGTCTGCTGACTGCCTCTCCTCTTGGACCTCTTCTTTGGTGACATTTTACACAAGCATTCACCAAATTTCCTATTAAAAAAAAAAAACCTCTAAAATTTTGGCAAAATCTGTATGCCAACAAAATATATCCTTAAACATATACAGTGTAAACTGTAAACTTCCAAAGTTTGATGTATCCACATCAAATTGCAGAAAGTGTATATTAGCAAAAGCCAAGCCAAGTGTCTATAGGCTTTCATGCATGAGAAAGCATCTTTCCGTAAGTTCCCGAGTGTCGTGGGAAACTACAATTCTATCTGTAGACCCCCTCCTTATTGTCCTTGAGGCATCCTTTTCATCCGTAAAACCTGTCACTATTGTCAGTGAACAGATCTGTAGATATCCGTGCATATCCGCAACTAATTACATATCTGTGACCTTCTTCACGGAAAATCCCTATTGGTTCATGTGTTTGCCGGCAATGTCGGAAGAATAACCACATACTATAGCGTGTAACCAATCAGATTGCAGTATTTAGTCACGTGACCCATTGCGTTGCCCATGTAGAGTGGACGGGGCTTAGTGATGTCATCAGTCACGTGACGGTGATTGACAGGTAGTGGGTGGGTGACTTGTTGCGTAACAACAAGGTCACGTGACTTGGAAAATGGAGATTTGGTTTTGGGACTTTTCGGGTTGCAAAAAAAGTATGAATCGGGACTTTTCACTTTGAAAGAAGTGTTGCTAGGGAATCCCAGTAACCATAGCAGATGACGTCACGATGACATCACAGGCCGAATGGACCAATCAGAAGAGAGGAAATGACATCATGTCAAGGGCACTATATAAGGAGCCGCGCAGCAGCTCCCGCCTAATTTACCACTTGGTCGTCGAAGAGTGCACACCTCCATTTTGAGCAGAAGCGATGATTTTGCAACTATGAACAGTATGATTGGAGATCTGACTGTCTCTAGCACCACACCTGCAGCTGTACCTGTGTACAACCCACCTCCAGTGACCTGTGCCCCTCAAGGTCACCCAGTGACCCCTTCTCCACAAGGTCAGCAGATGACCCCTTCACCTCTTCAAGGTCAGCAGACGACCCCCACTGGCCAGCCAGCAGCCTCTAGAAGTGGAGGAGACATGTTGAGTTGTGTAAGTGCCAGATCTGACCAAGTTGCAATGAATGAGGATAAATGCATGTTTACCTTAAGTCCTGGCCGATTTGCAGCTGTTTCCAAGTACAGGGGGAGGGTTCTGATACATCTGAGGGATTACGTCATCGATGCACTATCTGGTAAAATGTATGCCACAAAAAGGGTTGTAGCCATAAAGGTAGATGAATGGGAAAATCTCAAGTCGAACATGTATGCTATTGATGCTGCCATAAGTGTCCTCTTACAAGAAAAATAAAGTGACATTTGTTTGAGCTGTTCTAAAAAAACATACAGATGACTTTTTGACGTGTTTTTGTGTATTGTATAATTCCAGTTGAACTACATAGATGAGGTGGAAAACTCTGTGATCCAGGCCATGCTGGTACTCAACTTTAAGAAAATCTTTGCCATGCACATGGTGAATGCAATAAAAGAGGTCATCAGACGTAACTGCGAGGGATGCCAGCTGGATCATAAGTGTTTGGGCAAAAACGTGCTGACCCATTTGAACACCTACTGGGCTGAAGCATTGAAAATATTTTGTCATGGCAGTGTGGTTTTCGAATATTTCACCTGATGCCAGACAGAAGGGCTGACCAGCTGTCTGTCACCGAGGCATTCTATGATGCGGGAGGTGTGTGGACCCAGGACATTAAGGGACTGGCAGTGAGCTACTTTGCCAATAATAATAATAATAATAGTAATTTGTAAAATAAGAAGTAAAGTGTTTTCAATAAACTTTTTTAATCACTGGGGGGAGGGAGGGGGGAAATGATGGAGAGAGAGACACAGACAGCAAATATAGACATTTGTGTATGTAAATAGAAAAGACTTTGTGCATGTGTGTACAGATATTAGATCGTTTTCTTTTGTTTTTTTTGTTTTGGTTATGTTTCTGCTTTTGTTTTCTGTTAACCATGTGCTATATATGATATATGATAAATAATAATAATAATAACATATTTCATATTGATTTGTTTGTTTTATTTTATTTTATTGGACTTACACTTATTATTAAAACATCTCTCATCAAGAGAGAGAGAGAGAGAGAGAAAACAATAAATAACACTTTAAAAAAACAATAACAACAATATCAATAAGCAGAAATAAAAAAATCAATAGTCTCACATAATTGAAACAAAGTTACAATCAATAAATTGCTTAAAAAGACACTGAGCTTTTGTTTTTTACTAATTAATATATGTTATCTGAAAACCTATTATATTAAGACATATTAAGGTTAACACATCATAGCATAATATTCCCCAAATTCTATTTTGACAAGGCTGTGACAGTGAATCTGATTGGTGAAAAATAATAAAAAAGGGGGGGGGGGAGATTATAAGTAAAATAGTTCATCCAATTATTCCTCCACATAAAAAGTGTACTTTAAAAGCAGATTTAAACATAAAATTTAACACTTACATATTATAATAGTAACAATAATACTCCACCAGTGGTTGGACACTGCAGAATTGTAGTCCGATTGACAATTCAGAACCACTCAGGCTTATTTTTTCTGCATTTGTGCTACCCAACTGCCAATGAGACTGTAATTCTGACGGTTACTTCCACTATAATTTACATCTTAAATGTATGATGAGCTGTATGATAACCCTGTGCACAACTCATATTCTTAGTTTACTACTTTGTGCACAATAACATATATGTGATGAAAAACAATTATACATGATGTCCAGCAAGTAAACTACTGGGACCATGATTGGGCAGTGGTAATACCTCCCACCTGTGAGATTCAAACCCCAGACTCTATCTTGGAAACTTGGTACTTGTTTTACCAGCGGTTGGAAGTTTATGGTACAGAACCTTGACCAACTGTATGTACAGGTGTTGTCTATCCATAAAAGTACCCTTTGTGATATGACCTATACAGTGTTAGAAGTAACATTAAAACCTAAATAAGTAATCTACATATATTGGCTATTGACATCAAACTAAATCTATATTATGTCTATTAATATAATAAGCTATCTAAAATTGGCATTAACATGAAGCTATTGATAGAAAAAAAATTGACAATGTCTATTTCAAAGTTAGTGGATTCTTTTTTCTCCCTGGAATTTGGGCCATAGAGATGCCATTTCAGAATCCATAATTGAAAAAATATATGGAAAAAAGGTGAACATAGACTTACCTAATAACAAAAACAGAAAACAAAAAGTGTAAAAAAGAAACACACACACAAAAAAAAACAAACATAAGAAAAAAATTAAATAATAATAAACACAAAAAAAAAAACAACCATAAGAAAAAAAATAAATAATACTAATAATAATACACACATGGACTGTTCATAATCACTACAAAATACTGCAATGTGGAAAAAAAATCAGAAAAAAAAATTCAGAAAATGGTGAGAATGTATCATGGTTGCAAAGCATTCTTAGCTGTTACTGCAAGCAGGAAAAAAACTTGCATGTTAATGACATCATCGAACAACAGAAACAAAAGTATATACACAACCACAATCAAGACAAAAACAAAATAATAATAAAATCAATCAGTCAGAGGAAACATAACCAAAGGGTACACTTTTCCTCTCAGATGGTACCCTTTTGTCAAATACTGTTTGGTATTCTTTTTTGAAGGGTACAGTGTACATCTTCTTTGCTTTGGAATCTCTTTTTATGGTTGTCCCCATCTCAACTCTGATAGATTGGTGTCTGTCATTTGTATGTATCATGGCCTTCATGGTATCAAAGTTCAAGGTCTCGGTGGCTGCCTTATTTAAGGTAAATCCATGAACTTTCATTTCTGTTAATCCTTTGTTTGTCTTATAGGCATAATTCTTTGCACCCCCAGCTATAAACTCAGTTATGTACTTGTCATCACATTTGAACTCATTTTCAAGATCACCTAAGGCACAACCTTCCTTTGGATCTGGTTCTCCAGCCCTTGCTATGTAGACTACTGAATCAGTGTCCATGTACAGTACACGTTCATTAACCACTTTCAGTGCCTCATACAATTTCAGCCTGGCACTGGCAGTTGTGAATGCGGCAATGACAACATTACTAGTATTTAGAATCTTCAGGAATTTTGTTTTTGTGGAGTGTCGCACCTCTACAACTTCTTCATTCAAAAATAGGATGTCTTGAATCTCTTCTTGATCAGAAGTAATCAATTGAAAGTAGTTTTTGGATCAGTGATCACTGTGGCCTGAGTGACATATAACTTTTGAGCAAATTTGTGCCAAAAACTGTTTAGACATAGTTTGGCAACAAATCACTTCCCAGGGTTGCATTCAATACTCTGATGAGGATCAAGGTCAATTCCTGAAAATATATCAAGCAAAAATAACATTTTTTTTCATGTTTCTTTATTATTATTATTTTTATTATTTAAATCTGTTTCATACTGTAATCACCCAATAACATGTTATTACTTTATACAAAAAAATAAATCTTTAATATACCTTCCGTTTCTCTTATCTTGTTGACATAGTCAGCTTTGGAATCTTCACTGTCAACACCAGCTGGCCAACCAGAAGCCTCCATTTTCTTTTTTGAGGACGGTATCAACATAACTTCTGAACAGGTCTGAGCTCGTTTTCTTCATATACTTCAATGAACTTGTAACCTTGATTGATGGCCTCCTCCAACTCAGTACAAACCCAGGCCCCTGTCTTCTTCACTATGTGTGCAGCTTTCCAAGGAACTCTCTTGTACACATGTTTTACATAGTGGAAAGTATATTTATTTTTTTTTATTTGGGGTTTAACGTCGCTTTCAACACTGTACAGGTCATATCACGACGGGTAGTTGGAAGGGCAGAGGAAACCAGTACATAGAGTTTGCTAGGGTTGTGTACTGTAAACTGCCGACCAACGGCAAGCAACTACCAGCTTTCCCACTTGAGCCCGTGCGGGGATCGAACCCCGGCCTCAGAGGTGGGAGGCGAGAATGTTACCACTGTGCCACCGTGGACCCTAGTGGAAAGTATAACTTGCCCTTGTGGCGATACGGCAGGACTGGAAGGTACAACCATTTGTGAGGTAAAAGTTTAGCCTTGATAAGACCAAAGTATGATTCCATTGGGTTACTAAGCACTTCTCTTCCAACTAGGATGGTTGGAAATCCAACAGGATATGATGTGTATTTATTTACAGAAGGATACAAGGACATGTAGTCCAGGTACCTGGCTTTTCTATCATCCAGCTCTACGTCAAAATGGGGTCTTATGGCTTCAGTTCTCCCTCCATAAAAAGCCTCCCCAGGGGAAAGGGGCTCAATGATCGGAAGTTCTTTGATGAAGGCTTGAATGTTTTCATCTCGTGCCACTTCTTCATCCCAGTCATGCTCCCAAATATGGATGACAGTTTTCCCCAACTTCTGTAACTTTTCCAATCTGTCATATGTTCTGTCATTAAGCTCTCCCATACCATTTCTGGATTTTCCATGAAAAAAACATCCATAAAATTAATATATGGTCTCATTCTGCTGACAATAGCCATCAACCAGAAAGTTCCCTACTCTGACTTCCTTCCCATTTCTGGCATGCTGGATAGTCACACCATCAGTCATCTCTTTATGAAGTAACCAGTAAATGCTTTTGGTACTATGTGGTGTTATTTTGGTGTTGTTGTCAAGAATGGCGATGGTGCGGTCCTCCAAAAAATGAGTTCTGAAAACACTCATGCATGCACTTGGGACCGTGATAGATCTGATGAAAGGGTCCAAACCACTGTGGTTATAAATTCTTTCTAAAATGCATTCATACAAAGTCTTAAAACCTCTACATCATTTTTGCAATGCTCTATTAATTCATCTTTGAAGTTGAAGGTGTACTGTTCTTCCACCTTTGTCTGATGCCATTCTTCAAAGTGTTTTCTTTCTTCATCTGACATCCTGTTGGATTTTCTCATCTCCTTTGGTGGCATAGGACCATTGTAGTCTTGATATTCCTTGCAGTTCATCGCATGACGGAAGTCCCCTTTCTTTGTGTTGGTTATGCCAAAGCACTGTGGCAGCTTTCTTAAAGCTAAGGGCACAAACAACAGTGAATAAATAAACTTTAAGTCGTTAGATTTGATTTGTAATGACAAAATTTTTCCCCCTCTTGGAATGATGCTTGGACAAATCCCTTCATCAACCTTTCATGATAAAATATCCATCATATCCGGAAAAGTTCTGAGTTATGAATATCACATGTTTTAACTCCAGCATCCACTCTACAAATTCTGCTACAGTGGTATTACCATAAACACCCTCTCATCACTTCCATCCTGTTTCTTCACACAAATGCAGTTGCATTTGTGTTTGTGGCTACTTTCAGCCTCAGTATCAAAATAATAGATACTTTTCTTAACTTTCTTCTCTGTGACACCACCATAATCTTCTTCCATTCCTAATACAGTCAAACCTGTACATGTGACCACTCTCGAAAAGAGACCACTTGCTAGTTGAGACCGCTTTTATTCCTCCCAAGGAAATTTAGATGTAAAACATACCCCGAATAGAGACCACTCCTTAGTTGTGACCAGAGACCGCTAAAATCATTCCCAATGACACACAAAAACCTCTATACAAGAGACCACACAATGGAGACTGAAGGCTAACATGGGCACTGATAATCAATGGATGGGCCATATATGAATTGTTCCCATTGTCCATTTCCACATACGTGTTCAATTAAGGCCTATAATAATAAACACAGATATAAAATACCTGCCTAATTTCTTTGATCATGAAAAAAGGGATTTCTATAATCCTTTCAAAGAAAGTGTGACATATGAATAACTGGGAAGGAAAAGGGGTGTGTGTAGATCAGTACATTGTGGATGAATGGAAAACTGAACTGGTTGAACTTTGCATGGACTATTTACCATAAAGGTACTTTCAATGTAGTCTGTGTAAAACAAGATAAGAACACAAATCAGCTTTTAATGGGTATTACAAATGAGAAATTTAAGTATAATTAGTAATGGCCTATTTTTTAATCCAAAATGTCTGCTGTTACATGTACTTGTGCACATTTTACATTTTGTTAAATAATAATTTTAAACCAATTATCAGAATTCCACAAATAGCAAGTGTTAACACTATACTCTCATGTGCTTCATTGTGACTGATCTCTAACATGTCAAATAGAATGTGGATTGCAATGCTTAATGAATGGAGGCATTGAGTGAAATTTAAGGAATTTATACAAAGCCTTCATATAAAGACCGACCCCTACGAAAGACCGTTTTTAGCATTTCCCTTGGGCGGTCTTTATACACAGGTTTGACTGTATATTTTCTTCTCCTTCCACTGTGTTATCTTTTATTTTGTAGTATACACCACAGGTTTTGCACTTGGTCTGTCCACGGTGATGCTTTGCCGGATCCTTCATTCACTTGGCTACCCTTTTTCCACATATTGTACATGCTGTCAGTTCCTCACAGATGGATCTGCCTTGATTGGGAGATTTCTGCAGGTGAGCCTGATAACATCTTTGAGCTCCAAATGTTCTGTTGCAATCACTGCAGTGGATTCTGTTGGTCTGATTCTGCCATCCTTGACAGGTTGTGGAAAAGCAGTCTTTACATTTATAAGTGCAGGCATGCTCAAATCTACCATGATACCCCTTCTCACACCTGGTGCAGTAATTGGCCACAAATAAGAATCCTGTGATGCTTATTATGGTATCATAGTGTCTGTCATGGTGGTACAAGTACAGACGCTGTTCTGAATGTTGTGGGCCTGCATATATGATTCCATATATGATTCCATTGAAAAAGTCTTTTGAGAGAATGACAATTTGACTTGAAATTTCTTTGCATCACTTAGGTCTGATGGTCTTGAAGGATCAACACCTGCCTGCTGACAAAGTTCATGAGCCATAGCTTTCTGTACAGTCTCTGCTTGGTCTGCTGTCAGAGATATTCTTCCAGTTGGGATCTTGTGTCAGTTTGGCCCTTGCAACCTCCAAGGTCCTAGCCATACAAATACTATCATGGTTTTTAATGGTCACCACAGACCTCTTGTGCAAAAGTTTACATATGGCTGTTACGATCTAGGTGTCCATGGCTTCTGGGTAAGTGTACCTTGATGATATCCAGGACAAATTCAGAGTCAATGACAAAACCCTCATTGGACTGCAATGCTTGCTCAATCTCACTGATTATTCTCTCAGCATCAAGTTGATCTCTCCTCATGAGGGGTAAGTTGATCAGACGATCCAAAGCTGGGTGAGTGATAACTAGTCTGATTCTATCATTGTCATCCATATCACCAGCTAATCTGTCTAATAAGTCGTTAAGAATATCCACCAATACTCTATGCAAATTGTTGTGGTCTTGGTCATCTAGGTTGAATTTGACCTCCCAGCTTTCCCTCTCACTCTGATAAATTTTAATATACTTGGACTGCAGTTTTGTGATTGTGTACTTTGTTCGAATTCCTTGGTCCAGCTTTTAGTTTTCTGAGTAAGTTTCAAGGTCAAACCCATGACCAAACTGATGGTTATTTTCAGATGGTCCTAGCTCATCAAGGGATATGTTCTCTAGCAGCTGTTGTGTGCTATCTTCGAACCACTTGTCATTTCCAGGGAGACGTTCATTGTTACTCAGGTTCCAACTGATCCACACATCATCAGAATCCTCTTGGTCCTCTGTGTTCTTCTGTTTTGCTGCACTTCTCCAAGCACTGTCACTGTCATGACTATCATCTCCCTCATCATCCCCATCACTGCTATCCCCACCTCCTCCACCACCGCCAACATTTACAAACCTTCTCCATTGTCTGCCTGCTGTGACAGGTTCAGGGGTACTTAGTGGGTCAAATGAATTTTCTGAGACTAAGGGTGTTGTAGGTAGCTCAGTGGAGCCCTCTTGATGCACCTGATCTTGGAAATCCTGAATCTGGTCTTCATGGTGGCTACTCAAACCATCAGGATAAAGCAATGGGGAATATTGTGTATTTATAGATGATGTCCAAAAACTTGACTCTTCTTCACAATTGACCCTACCATGCAGTGAAGGTGATAGAGAAAAATAATTCAGTGTTACTGATCTTGTAGTTGAGTCATCTGGTGTGAATATAGGTTGGAAACCTGAACTGAAGGTCCTGGCTGTCATGACAAGACCACTGCCCAGAAAGAACAAAAATCTGTGTTCGATAAAATAGAAAAAAAAGCATAGCTTTTTTGCAACTTTTTGTTTGTTTGTTGGTCGTTGCTGTTATTTCAGAAGACTTTGAAAAATGTGTCATTTATTTACATTTTATGGCTATTATTATTATTATTACTAGTAAAATTTTTTTTCTTATAATTGCATGTTGTTAAGTCATTGATAGGTGCATACAACTTTCTATTTAAAAGAGTGTTTAAAAAGTGCAGTTTCATTGACCAGGAAAATTTGCTAATGACATTTTATAATAAGACCACTACCATGGTGTTTATCTCCGAGTGGGTATTAAGAAGAACTGGAGGTAGTCTGACCATGAATAGCCCTAGGAGCAATATTAAGGGAGATAAAAGGCCTTTTTAATATGATGACCCAATTGAACCTTGACACAGGGATCAAAGATCAAATTCGACACTTGCAAAAGATTAGCAAGACATGATTTCCTATGGGTTGTTTTTTTTTACATTTCAGGAACCAATAATAAGGGAGATATAAGAGATCTTTAGCTAGCATGATAACCCCGTTTGACTTTGAAGCATGGGTAAATGGTCAAACTCCACACTTGCAAAAACTTCTCAGGCCTTGATTCCCCACATGTTGCTTTTACATTTTGAAGGTCGAAGAAGCTATAATAAGGAAAAGATAAGACCTCTTTAGCATGATAGCCCCATTTGACCTTGAAGCAAGGTCAAACTCACTTGCTAAAAATTCACAGGACATGATTTTCTATAGGTTGTTTTCACATTGCAAAGCTGCAGAACGAATAAGTAGGGTAATATAAGGCCCTTTTTTGTACATTGACTCCCACTTTACCTTGAAGAAGGGGTCGAAGGTCAAAAGATTCACAGGCTCTGATTTCCCAAAAGTTGTGTTAGATATTGAAGGTCTAGAACCAATAATAAGGAACATATAAGGCCTTTTAAATATTCTGACCCCATTTGACCTTAAACATGTGATATGGCAACCATTTTATTTTTCAAAATTAGGTCATTATTAATCTTAGGCAAGCTTTCCTAGCCTTTAACGTTTTGTGCAACTTTGATGAAACTACCTTTCATATTTAAACTTTCAGAACAAGTTAATGGTTTTCAAACTTTTGGCTATGGGGGGTACATGGTTTTATAGAAAAAATGTATTCCCTGCAATTTTGGTGATGATGTCTTCATAAATGACGAAGATATTAAGATTTATGTAAAAACTTGAGACTGATGGCCCTATGCATGCAAGCATGTACAGAAGGAGTTTTATAATCTCTCAATCATGGCCTTTGGCCACAGGCTGGAGATAAAAGAGAAAATCATAATGAAATATCATACCCAACCATATTTCCATGTCCATTTGGAAGAGGTGTACTTGGTACATAGTCATCTGTAGATAAGCCAGAGTGTTGGTGTACATATAAAGGAAGCCCTGGATAAAGTGGAGGCCAAAGTGATGAGTTACTGGAATCATCATCTTCTTCATCATCATCATCATCATCCTTGTCAACACCAGAATGTAATGATGTTCTAAAGAAAGAAAAATTAAAAAAAAAATCATGGTCAATAAAATCTTTGATCAGGTCAATACTTCCTTGTATCAACTCACACAGAAAAGTCTAATTAGTGCATAACTACAATAACAATAATCACAAATCTACTATTTTCTATTATTATTATTGGTACTACTCATAGTGTTGACTCTCTCAGTGGGCTAAACTGTAGCACTGTTGGAGATGATGCATTGAGGTCACTGCTGAGGTCTTGGGCCATCTGTAAACTTTCCTCCCCCATTGCTGAAGTTAGAAAATACAAATAAGTAAATAGATGAAACACTGCCCCTCCTCTGTGTGAAGAATATTACAAATTGGTCATTATAATTAATGACAAGGAGATTAAAATACTTACAGACTGATACTATTGTCACTGAACATAGCCCGAAGGTCTTCTCGGGCTATCCGATTTTGTTGCTTCACCCAGTCATCATAGATCAGAACAACGCTGTCATCACTGGAACTGTTCATGATGTTGTGTAAAAAAAACAAGAACAACACATTTTTTAAAAATGGTTTTGGTTGGATTCGAACCCAGAACCTTCAGATGAGATCTGCTGTGTGAATTTTTTGTTCTTTTTGGTTCTCTTTTCTATTTTGTTTTAAATATGGAAGTGATAATATTGAACACATCAATATATAAAAAAAGAAAAAAAAGCAAAGAAAAAACTTTTTAAAAAGTTGGTTTTGGCTGGATTCGAACCTGGGACCTTTAGATAATAAGTATAATAATTATTTTTTTGGTAATATTTTTTACAAGTCATATTATTATTATTTTAAAATATATCTATGATTTAAAAAATGCATACAAAAAACAAAAAAAAACCCTAACTAGGATTTGAACCCACAACCTGCATGCAAGACAAACACTCTAACCACTACACTACACCAACTGGTTGAAAGAAGAGAGTTTATTCTTGTACAGTTAACTATTTTATTGATTTTCTTCATTTTGCGCCCTTGTCAATTACACTATCGTCCTTATATATTTATAAAAATACATAATATAACAGTATTAATATGTTTTCAAACTTTGCATGTGATCAATATATGTACACGCACAAAAAAATCGACAAATATCTTACTTACAATCATGTACACAATTCTCATTCATAAAATTTACAAGAAGTGTGGATTTATATTTTAGAAAAAAAAAGTTCTTAAAAATATCTTACAAAATGCCAGGTTTAATGATTTTGAAGCTTTAAAAATGTTACTATTCCTTTTAAAATATGTTATTTTAAAATATCTTACCTTTAGCTGATCTCTTGTCCAGTAGGAGGTCTTCACTCTTTAAAATAGGGGCCGTGAATAAAACTTGACAGCTGGGTCGTCTGCTTATATAAGAACTGAAAGTCTCCTGGTCTGTGACATCACTCATGATGTCATAAAAAATCAATACTTTGATGATGTCATAAGATGGTGGTGAGCAATAATAGGGGATTTTATGGAACTTTGTCAAAATTATCTTACCCAGAATCAAGTGACCCCTCAATTTTTAACCCATTATTGTATAATTTTCGACATAAAAACACCATTTTCAGTATAAATTCACCCTTATGGAGCTCGTTTTCTGACATCATTATAATAATTATTTTCAGCATTATTTTTATTATATTCCTGGATACCATATCTGGATATTTACCCCCCCATTATTATTGTTACCACCTGTCAATAATTGTGATGTCACTGGTCATGTGACTGGTCAAGGGATTTCCCCTTAGGCTCCGCCCACTACCTATCCATCATCTGTCACATGACCTATGACGTCACTGGTCATGTGACTGGTCAAGGATTCCTCCCTAGGCTCCGCCCACTACCTGTCTATCATCGGTCACGTGACTGATCACGTGACTGATGACGTAACTGGTCACTAAACCCCGCCCACTCCACGTCACGTGACCCGTTGCGTCACGTCACTAAATACTGCAATCTGATTGGTTACGGGCTATAGTATGTGGTTATTCTTCAACTTCCGGCGGTGTCCTTACAGCCTCCGTAGAATATCCGTAGAAATTTTCCAAGCCATTATTGGTGTGGATGAGTCAAGGATGTCCAGGATGCCACAAGGAGATCTACGGGTGCTGTAAGGACAATATGGATTACATACCGATTAGTTGTGGATATTAATTACACCTGGCATCCGCAAACCTTTTACAGAAAATTCAAGCAGTTTGATTTTTCCGTGGCGTCCCCACAGACACATCACATCTATGGTGGATGCCACAAGGATATTACGGATGGTACGGACATGTTCACAGATGAAAAATATGATCCGTAAATCACTCACAATTTTCCATATTTAGTAACCTGCCATGATCCGATGGTATATTCGGCCATGTGTAACTGGGGTTTAAACAAAACTATTGTCGAAGTAGTATGTGTTTGATCAATGGATAGAAGGATAATAAGTTGGGACCTGTAAAACAATCTGTCAAACCTACTTCACCTGGTATTATAAGAACAATTATACAATGCATATTTACTTGTGAACTAAGATATTTAGGACAACCAGTGTGAAGGTATTACGCACCAATCAAGCAATTTTCAACAGGGAGCTCATATGGACTTCTAAGGATAGGTGTCACATGCACAAACTTTCTACTGTTGGTAATGAACCTGGCAAGATTATTCTGGATGCACAATTTCTGGAGGTGTGATCGTGAACGACTTTGAAAGAGAGTATTGCAATAGTCAAGACAGCTAGTAACCAAAGCATTTGCTGCCATGATGGCAGTTTCCTGAGAGAGGTATTATCTAACCTGTATAAGGTTCCTCAGATGAATGAACCATGCCTTGCTGTTACAAAAAAGGATACTCTGCCAATACCACTTTGGCTCATATGTAAGGAAAGACTTCACATAAAATAAGTGAACAGGATAACATCAATGTATGTCACAAGAAACTGGGTGTCTGTGGTTGAGGCTGTAGAAAGATGAGCTTCAACTTGCATATGTTGAGAATTCATTTTTTTAAAGTGCAAACTCTAGCGAGGCTCACACTTCTAGGGATCTCCTTTTTGTGTCTGGACTTTCATGAATTGTGGCATCGTGTGATGAGTATCTGTCTCTTTGCTGAAGTTATTCGGCAATGGGCTATGTTAGCACTGGGATGGGTGACCGTCTGAGTTCTAGACCAGTCTGAGTGGAATTTCTCTGTGTCACCAGACTTTCAGAAATTCTAGTGCACCACTCGTGTCTCTGATGGCTGTGCATCTCACGCATGTAGACTAGAAGACTTTTCAGCCTTGTTTAAACTCAATTACAATTACTAACGTTGGATCAAATTGAATGTCATTATATGGTATTGCAACTGTTATGCTTTAACCCCCTTTTACAATCTGAAATTCAGTTGAAAACCTTTCAGGAATCAAATACTTCAAAGAACACTAAACATCTTGACTTTGTTTCATGCCTTCTCAGGAAATCTTATAATGATTACTTTTTTGAAAGATAAATTGGCAGATTTGGGTTTTTCGAACTATCATGACATTGCATTTGTATTGTATATTTGTTATTGTGGCCTAGTGAGTAACACGAGAGCCTAGGAACAGAGAGGGCCTAGCTTCAATCCCTGTGACAGGCAGATACACACTGGCTCAGCTACTTAATATAGCGATTCTCTGTAATTGAGTGCTATGACCAGTAGCCTGGCCTTCCAGGCTGTTTGCACCATCATGCAAACATGTAGTCTTTTTGTCATTCTGGTCTTAGATACCCCTCTAGTCTCCGCTAAAACTAAAATATATACATGAGAACTTAATGAAAAGTAAATCTACTGTAATCAAATAGTTGTATCTATACTTTATATATTAACGCCTGTGACAAGGCTATATATACCCCAGTGCCATGTTTACAAACCTCGGGGACGTTGGTCATCCCTGAGTCTGTGGCTTTCGGTTAGGGGAATGTCAGTCACTTAAGAGCTTGGGCTGTTCTTGTGCAGTCATCATGGATTAAATAACTCTTTCAATCTTGTATTAAGTAAAGGCGATATTGCACTGAGTATAAGTACACAAAATTACAATATCACAAGTTCCCACATCAGATCGGGATGGGGGTTCAAACCTAGACCCTGAGAAGTGGGAGTTGATGGTGTTACCTCTAATGTGTTTTAATTTTTCCCCTCAGTGGAAAAGGTACAGATGAGCCTCAGCCTGGCTACCTTTATACATACTATGAACGATATATTTAAAAATGTTTAATCTCCGTCACATAACTATTGTAGTGTTATTTCACTGTAGAAGACGTTTTGACAGCGCACGTAAACTGGTGCAGATAACCCTATGACTTGAAAGCACCACCAAGTAAACTAAGATGCTTTATGTTTTGTTTACACAAACTTTTGGCTCTACCCAAGGTACACCAGTTGGATTCAACAGCTGCAAAAATTCACTTGTAAAAAACTATGCCTTTTCAAAAGCAAAGTTTTTCTAAATGTATGCCTACTAGCTTAAAAGGCCCAAGTTACATATAGCCTTGTCACAAGGCTCAGTTTTCTCCAAGTATATTAGCACTAACTTTGCCACGTATGCCAACTAGCCTTGTGACGATAGCCACGTTTTAAATACAAGCCCACAAAACTTGATCAGTATTTTAAAATTATATGTCACCTAACCTGGTAAAAAAGCTGGCCTTGTTAAAAGGTCTCAGTTTATCTCACTATTATCATCGCAAGCATATTGTTGTGTTTCAGTTACAGTTGTGTTTTCAGATACAGACGAAAATCTTTACGTCACACTACTTGAAACACTACATAAACCCAGCATAGATGTATTATAAATTTTAAATATGTCCCTTTGCTAAAGCAAATCCTTTATTCAAGCCAATTGGCTGAATATTGGGCAGAGGTCTCAGAGATTGGATCATTTGCATATTGCTGTCATATCTTCTTCAAACTGCCAAAATTTATTCAAATCCAAAGCTTCATTTTATTTGGGATATTTATCATACAGAGTTGCCGTTGGGACAACCTGCTTTCCAATAAGTTCCAATATATAAGACTAACGAGAATAAAATTCAATTATGTGCAGATGATACATGTATTTCTTCCCCAGCACCTGACAAGGATTTTGTTGCCGATCATAGGAATGGCAATTTTAGCTGATGGTAAATGGGATATGTCTGCACTAATGGACATGTACTCCCCGAACTGAAATGATGGATCTAGTTACAGGAAGTTTTTATAAGTAAAAAATGGCTGAAGGGTCAGTATCAATACATTATATTCAGGAAGGAATAAATATGGACAATAAAAATAACAGTAAAGAATATAGCAATATTGAAATATACTAAGTTAATATACAAGTTAAGAATTTTAAAGGAAACCATGAACTCAATTGTCTTCTTAATAATAAGTATTAGTTAATTTAGTTATTTGTGAGTTTAATGGAAAAGAAACAGCCTGAGAATGTCTTCAGTTGAACAGGAAAGTGGCCAATGAAAGATGTTTTTTTTTGTTATGACCTCATAGTGTCAAGGGTTGATGTAACTTGATATCTATAACATATTGACAGAAGGTAAAAGAGAAAATGTAGCAGTTTTAATAACATAACTCTATGAAGGGCTTTATTTCTACCTTAAATCCTTAGGTATAACTATTACATGTCGTTTGAAACTGCTTACTGGTTTCAAAATGGCCGTGGCCGTATCAAAACGTAAGGTTTAGCCATTTCAATACAGCCAAATGAACCTGTTGGCCATTTCAAGAGCACCCCACTTGGTTTCAGTCAACCTGTGTTTGTACAAGCCAGTAGATGTAATTCAACTTTAAATTTAACAGATGCACTTTAATAAATATTGACACAAAACAAGAGCACAGGCCCACAGAATTTGTCACTTGCGGGACTTGAATCCACACAGAGCTGACAACCAGTGATTAGGTGCCAAACTTGCTAACCACTAGGCCACTGTGGACCTTCATGCAGCTAACAAAGTACGTTAAGACCTCCATGTAGTATAGGGAAGCAAGCAGATAGGGCAATCTGCCAAAATTACCACTTCAACTCTGACATGCAGTAATGGTGGAAGGGAATGCATTTTTAGCATTGGACTCTCCTCACATCAGAGGTCACATAGGTGATGAGGTCACTCATTCTTCATAACCAGCCAGACAAATCATTATATCTGTACATTGTATATTGTATATAAATATATGGATGTATAGTTACATTCAAGTACAAATATTAAGTAAAGCAAGATCACCCGGAGAGCACAGATCTCCGACAAGATAAGTAATAATAAGTAAAATGGAAAATCCAGATTCTTTTTTGTATTCTGTGTTGCAGATCAATCTCAAAATTAAATGGGATCTAAGTTGAGCCAAGACCCATCTTCTGACCTTTTCATGAAGTTCCAACCAGTAGTATTTGCGTAATCCTGCTAACAAACATACATACAAACAAATGAGCATAAAAACAAGCGGTCATGAAAATAATACTGTTTGCAGAGATAATTGCGTTTAGATGTAAAATAGGTCATAGACACTGCAATTTCTGTCAGAGACTGCATTAAAAAAGACATTTGAATTAACATTCAAGAATGTTAAAGGCCATAGTGGATGCTGTAGGTTCTGTGCAACAACCAGAGTCATATTGGGACAGACCTACAACATTGGCTACTTGTCACCACAATTCCTTGTGGTTTCTGCGAGGGGTTGTTTTCAGTGAAAAACCTGTGTTGATGAAACTTGCAAACAACTAGGTCACCATGTCTAAATAAAGCACCAATATATATTTGGCTGATGATATTCATAGTTGTGGCAGGATGTATATTGATTGTACTATGTTTACCTGGATTTATGTCACCCAAAATAGCCTGCTTCCTCCACCTTCAATTATGCACGAACATCCCTGTTAAGTAACAGAAAGGGTTTTTAAATGAACCTTTAGATAATCTTTTTCGTAAATAGCTGTTCCTGACGTCACATCCGATGCCTTTTATACTTTATATTAATGATGCCAATTATCTGGCTTGATAGCCTCTTTCGACACATGGTATTGTTTAGATCATATCAGATAGTTTTAAGGGCAAAGAAAATCAGTTAGTGCTAGTTTGTCAAGAGTCTGCACTGTAATCTGCTGGGCTCAGTTAGAGGGCTGTTCCATCCCAATGAGATTTTCGATGAAAAGGATGAGATAGGATTAAAAAGATTTCCATACGATGGCTTCCTCATGGGGAGGGAATTAACAAGATGGCATCAAAGGTTTGCGATTCTCTATACAAATCCCATGATTAAAGCCATCCATTTCATGGCTACCAAACGGAGAGTACACACACTTGTGAGGTATAAGTGACATATTTTCATTAGTCTTAATACTCTGCAATAATTTGGCTATCACTTAGTGTGATTTTGGTTAGTTTTTTTGAGTTCATTTTTATAGGTAGTTAAAAGTTAAGTTATTGTCATTATGCTACCAAAGAAGAAGCAGAAGAGAATGCCTGCTGCAACAATCAGACAGGCAGACAAGGTACAGAAGCCAAGAGAGTAAGAGTGGGATTGTGACTGTGGCTCAGGAGGCTACTGAGGGTGAGGCTACACAGACGAATAGTATGGCGGCTACACAGGAGGCTACTATGGAAGCTACACAAGAGGCTTCAGAAGAGATGAAGAGGACAGTTGCTGTGTTTAAAGAGAGAGATGAGTTGAAGCTGGTGGAATTTCTCAGGGACAATGAACTGCTGTGCAACAAGAGAATCACAGACTACAAAAATCTGGGCTGAATATGATAAATTTTGCACTGAGAACTACCTGAAAAATGGTTCCCTAGAAAACAATGTATGGCAAGATTACACATATGAAGTCTGGGCAGTTAGAACCTCATCTCACAGATAGGCAGAAATGGCTCAAGAAGCACTTTGCTTTTTACAGCCCACATAGCGCAGCATCACTCCTCAAAGAGTGCCTTCAAGCCAGTCCATGAAGCAACAGTGTTAAGGGCACCCAATGATGAAGAATCGGGGTGGTATTCACTAACATGGATTAAGATCAGATCAAATTTGAGAAAAAAGTTTCAAGTGAGCCAATGGATCAAATAGCTATTCACAAAGCATGGATCACTTGAGCTGAAAAGATTAAATATTTGATCTGTTTTTGTAATCATAACTACTCTCCCAATTTGTAGTTTCTTATTGTTTTAGGTTAAAATTCCTCTTAATTTATGAGCCTTCCATTATCTGAACAAAAATCTCACTCCCAACCTGTTCACATAATAGAGGTTCATACTGTACTATACTGAAAGCATCACTGCTCACAAATTATTTTGTCTCTTTAAACACTTTAGTGATGCATTCATCCATTGTTTTCAATAAATTCTTTTAGACCACATTACAAAGTACATATTAAATTTCAGATTTACCGTTAAGAGTGCTAATAAGAGTAAGAGTGCTATAAATAATACTAAGCACGGAAATATTGTTTCCCAAATCTTGGACAACATTTTTCTTATGTTTTTTTTTCTCCAGATACCCATTGTTTTGGCAAATATTTTAGAGCAATGTGTCTTTCTTTTTCTACACACAAAAATATAAGAAATATATCCTTATAGCTGTATTTTAGTGACATATATTTTATTACTTTGCTGCATATATAACCATTAAGAAATATCCCCATTGTTTAAACTGTGTTTTAGAGCTATATATGAAATTATTGAAGAAACACAAAATATGCAAACCTTGACATGCTGTCCTCTATTGGGTTTATGAGTGAAGAAATCTGATTGGTTATACCAAGGAATGTAAACATAAGTGTGCCTTTGGTTTGACCCTACATGTGGTAATATGACAAAAATCAATACATGCAAAGTGCACTGGGTAGGTGTGGCATGTAGCTGTGTCAAGGACAGTAAACAAAAATATATTTTACCACGGGGGGGGGGGGGGGGGGGGGGAATAAAGATTTCTCCTTTTCATATTTTTGTTAAATTTATATAAACAAAAGAAGTAATTCTACTTGCAATAATAGCTCCCAAACATGGTAACCAAAAGGGGTAATTTATTGGCACATTAGGATACTTACAAATGTTTAAATGTACCAGTAAACATGTTCTCCATGTATGTATATTTACAAACAATGTCACAAAATCATAGACTATGCTGTTGACAAACTTAAGTTTAGGCTTGAATTTAAGCATAAACTCAGAGGTTGATTTTTTGCCTCATATGAGATTACTTTTGAAAATACACATTTCAACATAATCTCATGTGTGACAAAAACTGAGATTATGTGTCTGAGTTTAAGTATGAGTTTAAGAATCTTTGTAAATCCGGGCAGTATCATTATTCATCTGCCAAAGTTTTATTTATAGATCAATTTTTGGATTTGTTAAAAATTTATGGATGAAAACAGTATCACAGTACCATCCAAATGCACCAAAGTTATGATGAATAATATCTGGCAGAGAGGGAACAAGTGATCATTGAACAATGCACTGAAAATTCCAGTGTTAGTCATGGAACCATTAGTTCCTCTGTCTCTGTAGTGCCTGATTAAAAGATCCACCTTGATCAGAAAGTTAATCCAACAAAGTACATAGATCAAATTTAATCCAAAATTTGATCAGAAAATCAGATCAAATGTTTCATGAATACCAATCTTTGGTGATCTAAAAATCTGATCAAAAGTTGATCATTTTTGCTCAAATTTGATCTGATCATTACTGATCCGTGTTTGTGAATACCGCCCCTGATCAACAACCAGCCAGAGAGCCTGGTACAAAGGAATCAAATAAGTTGGCAGCGGGCGTGGATTGACTGAGGAACCATTAAGACTGTCTGGCGCTTCCCCAACCCCATCAGAAAATCCCTCCAGCACCCAACCTTTGCAACCACCACCATGAGCCAATCAGAGTTCCAGATGGAGGCCCTGGGAAGTAGGAAGAAGCAAGAGGCACTTAAAGACAAGCTGGAAGGCATGATTTACCAAAAGTCCCAGAATCCTCATTTCTAGCCTCAGCGACATAAACTTCCATGCAAAATCATAAATATTACCTACAGACCATTGTATATCCAAAATTTAATTTTGTTGAATGTGGTCTACTCTTATGTAACTTAACATTCCTCCATGTAACAAAGTCAAGTAATATCACTGAGTGGTTTTGGGTTCGAACCACCTTCTTCCTAACCTTGGCTTGGTCCATAGGTTACTGAGCTTTGCCCTCATTTGTATCATTTGGACATTTGGGCCAAAAGACACCTTTACACAGCAAATACGGACTCGGCAGCTGATGTGGTTTCAGTAACAGCGTTGAACAGTGCAAACTTATCAGCCCTAGCCCATGCAACGTGTACATCGCATCCAGCAGCAGATGCCACCACCTGTTCAACAGATACTGCAGCCCCTTCGACAGCCACAGGGCCCAACACTTTATTTTCCTCAGCCCCTTAAACAGCAGAAGCAGAAGCCCCTCCAATAGCAAATGCAGCTGCCCTTCAACAGCAAAGGCAGTTAATCGTTCAACAGCAAATATGGTCAGTTACACAGCAACACCCTGACACACCACTGCAAACAATAAGCAACCTATTATCACCAGATCTGATAACTGTAACTACCTTCCACCGCCTCATGCCCACACCACCAATGGACATACCCTCAGTAGCCTCAACAGACACATCCATGGGTCACTCATCCCTACCTTGCCACACACAGATAACAGATACAGCAACCTCAACTCCCCCAGTCACTGCTGCTAGAGACCAGTAGAGATGACCTTGGTGACGAACAGCAGTAGAAGATACCGTGAAAGTGTCTGTGCAGTTGCATGTGTTCCCAAGTCCCCAAAACAACACACATATGATCCAAGCCACAGGGCCTTACACTTTATTTCCCCACCCCCCTCAAAAAAGTAATAAATTGAATGTTCGAACCCTCAACCACAGTACTTAGACAAAGTGTTAAGCCACAGGGCCTAAAACTTTATTTCCTCAACCCCCCTCCTAAAGAGATTAAAGTTCAATGGGGAAGGGTTCAAGCACTCGCACCTATCTGCCAGCCAATGTCCAAACAGGTTCATTGATGTTTTAAAAGTTAATTCAACGCCAAAAAAATGTAAACCAGACAAATATTTATTTATACTGTAACACAAATACTTTCGTGCAATACTCATGACAAAATATAACAGCAAGTACACATTACAGAAAATAAAGATTATAACTTCTCTAGACATAGATATAGCCAACTGTTTGTAATGCAAATACTGAACATGTAAAAAAATTAACAGAAATTAAAAAAAACACAAGAGACAAATATTTTGTTTCTATCACTGAAACTAATAAAATACTGATACAGTCCATGTGTAAATTGTCCTTTCACTAATGTCCATGTTTCATATCCTGTTCATTTGCCAAGGCACAGCTCCTTCAGTTTTGAAGCAATACACCCGGTAACAGTCATCCGAACAGGACAGTAAAAGCGAACGCAAATATAAATAGTAAACAAATGACATTGAAAGCCACAGATAATTACGTTTATACCTACCTATTGTGTTTTATGTCATTATTGTATGTATTTTACTCCATTTCTGCAATAATGGACGATAAAAAGTCTTTAATTTGAATTCTGCTTTGGGTTTTCCCCAGGCGTGCTTAGTTTCAATGGGGGTTCAGCACTGAAAGCTGGACAGAGCCAGTGTCTGGCCTACTGCACTGTTTTAGTGAGCATGCAATATTTGATCAATTGTATTTTACATTGAAACAATGAACAGTACTCTTAATATTTGGTCTACAGAATCTATTCAGCCTATATACCTGCTAAGGAGCCCATAGCTCCATAATTTGGAATTCAGTCTGCCTCTACCCACATACACTTACATAGATTGCACCACTCTTGGCACTCATGTTCCACATTATTTTATGTGCATGTTATAATTGGGATTTATTATTAATTATGAAACCTATAATAAGTATAATAGTATAAACATTTACCTTGTTGCTTTATCTTACCCATTTGTGCACCTATATGCAATGAAAACTGAATCTATTGCAATGGTTTATTTTGCTTTCCATGTTGCTTTATGGTTACCCCAGACCTTCCGACTTTCCTAGTTTATTTTAATTCAACTTTTGATGGAAATTATAGTCAGTAGTTAAATCACTGATTACAATTGGGATCCAATGGCCCACTAGCTAGTGGGACATCAAAGGGTACTGGGGTTATTAGATTTTGAGTGCCAGAACCAACATTATTTTTCATCAAAATGGTGAATCTATCAATTTGTACCCTTATTAATAGCCTCAAAACTTTGATAAAATTGAGTTTCTGCAAATTCATTACCTCTAAAAATAGTCAAAAGTATGTTCTCTCATCAAATATGTGCATTATGTCCTACTTTGATTTTAATTGGCAATAAAACTTCAGTAAGGTATTCTGTATAGCTATCTTCTGTTATCAGTTCTTACGTACTTTGATCGTCAATTTGTCTGACTCCTGTAAAAAATATTTTCAGAATCTCACTATAAATACAAGAAGTCAGTCAGAATCATTAAGTAGATCATATCACTTGTATCAAACTGGGTAGGGTGTTCCAGGGAAAACAGTGCAAAACATTGTGTAGGTCATATCAGGTGCAGCATTTTGGGTTGGGTGTTGTGGGAAAGCACTGCAAAACAGTGTACAGGTCATACCAAAGGAGGTAGATAGCAATGCAATACATTGAACAGGTCATATCACAATGACAAAATGAAGCCAAGGTACATCATGAACAGTTTAACCAGCATACGTTCATTGTTTATTATGTGAAAGTCTCACAACTAACTACAAAAATCTACAAATGAAATTTCTTCAAGATCTTCAATTTGCCCATGACACTTCTTAATAATTGTATAATGTATATAAAACTAAATTTAGAAATCATAAATAAATTTTTAAATGGATGTTCATATAATAGGAAATAATTGTGATTCTAAAAATCACTATGGAAATGGTGTCAAAAATATCAGAGTTCCACACAAATAACTTTGATGAGGGACTGTGAATTGAGTTCAGGCTGGGGTTGGGCATCAACTATTCTGAAATATTAGTGTGTGGATTGAGAGAATCAACTGCAAGGGGTCAATAATATGGTGATTTTAGTAGATCCTGATGGAGTTCTTTGGGGGAAGGGATCAAGAGGTTTTAGTACATAGTGTGAATGAGTGTTGAGACACACACACAGACCTTGAGTGGCGGATCAATGATGAATGTCTTGAGGATTATTTTACCAGATGATATTTTAATAATTATTTATCTATAATGAATTTCCACACAGGAAAAGCAAATTTTGACATGTTCAAAAGTCAACATGTATCTCTATTAGCTTCATTTTTATTTCTTCGCTGTTCACTTTATTTTCTTATTTGCTTATTTCATGGATGATATAATTGACAGATAACTGAACATATGGGTTCTTAACCCTATCCAATATCCTTGCAAATACCCAAGAAACTTTGTTCAAGTAAAAAGTTTCACAAAGTACAATGAAATGGTGTGAAAGATTAATAGCAACTATCATAATTGTAGCATCTGTAACAAGATGTCATATGTGCATATGATTTGTATACACCTGTAGGGGCCACGGTGGCAGAGTGGTAACACTCTAGCCTCCCATCTCTCAATTCCCGGCATGGCCTCAAATGGGAAAGCTGGTAGTTTCTTACCGTTGGTCGGCAGTTTACAGTACAGAATCCTAATGAACTGTATGTACTGGTTTCCACTGCCCTTCCAACTATCCGTCGTGATGACCTGAACAGTGTTGAAAGCGACGTAAAACCCCAAATAAATAAATAAACTGACCTGTACAGTGTTGAAAGCGACATATAACCCCAAATAAACAAAATAAATACATGGAATTAAAATACCTAACCAACCCCACTTGATTTATATGACCAAAGGTCAAAGTCAAAGTTGGGGTTTTATGTCCCATTCCATAGACAGGGTCATATTGGGACAGGTCCTCAACCTTGCCATTTGTGGGACTCGAACCCACAGAAATGACAGCCTATTATAAGATGCCAAACTTGCTAACCACTAGGCCACCTAGGACCTCATTAATTTATATGAAGACCAAGTATACACTAACTATTCTAGTCAAGAGACCAAACCAGTCCCTCTCAATTCAATTCTTTGGTCCTGTTTCTTGGGTGCTGTGCGTTAGAGTCTGTCTTTTGATGGAGATTAAATGTTATAAAAGTAATATTAGAAATTAGAAATTCATACAGCAACCAAACAAGAACATAATTTACTTCAAGTACTTGTATCAATCAGTATTCAAGTACACTAATGATGGAGCAAAGTAAACAGAAAGCATAAAAATATTTTGATTATAAATAAAAGGTATCTTCATATTTTATTACAATCGACAAGCGACAGTATAGGTTTACTACTGCCTCATATACACCACAAATATCCCAATTGCCCACTTATTTTATTTTATGAAATAATGAATGATCATCAAACCACAGGGGAACCCTGCCCAAGCTGTTCATAGTTATAATATTTGTTTTTAGATTGCCGTTCGGTTTCACTGTCCCATTAACTGACGTGAACCACTGAGTAGGTACTTGTGGAATTCAGTATTTAAGTACATAAACGAATATGAAACTTAAAAGAAAATTACTATATATATTAAAGTAAAATATGTATCTCCATTTTACAACACAAAGGTTTGATTGCAGATTGACTTTAATACAGACGTTACGTCAAAATCAATAAAACATTCGGATCCACTGTTACCGGATGTATGCCAGAACACTTCACTGTGCCTTGATAGCTTCAGTGGAGTTTCTTCCCTGATATGGCAGCTTGTTCCCTTGCAACACATTTCCAAGTTCAAAGCCATGTTTTCCACTTGTAACTGTCCTCTTCCAGATCTCATTCTCAATAAGTTGTGCAGCACCATACAGGTTGTAACTATACGCATGACCACCCAAGGTTTTTGCTGCATGGTGGATTGCAGGACCCAAAATCTGTTGCAAATGTGTTATAAACAATTCTGCTCCCACAGCTCAGTTGGTAGTTTTAATACCCTCTCATTTAGGTCCATACTTCTGCGGGTAAAGGGTTTAATCATCCAGGTTCAGAAAGGGAAGGCACCATCACCAAGGAAGCAGTACTCCACCTGAGGCCCCTGGTCCACCAGAGATTCTTCCTGAGGGCAGCCAATGATGCTATCCTCAATCTTTCGCCTCATCCCACTGTGGATGAACATCTGGCTGTTAGACCTTGACCCAAAGGTGGCAATGTCAAAGCAGACTAACTTATAGTGAAAATCCTTGTAGTTGAAGTAATTGCTCTCCTTTCATCTGGAACACTTGATGGGGAGAAATCATGGAGATAGTAAAACCTGAAAGTGTGAGTGGATTGCAAACCCATCGTAAACCTTTCATACTGCCACCCATTGAGCATCCCATAGTAGTGAGATTTCCACTTTTTTCAGAATTCGGAGCATGGTTTATGATAAATCACAGAAACGAAACAGCCCCTTAAGCAACTACCAACTTCCCACAAAGCGCTGGGTCAATGGTTTGAACAGCTGACCTCAGTGGTGAGAGGAAAGTGTACTGTTACCTACTACGCTACTGAGCCCCCAACCTTTCCAAGAAAACAATGTTAATTTACTTGGTTAATCCAATGAAATGCCTTACCCATTTGCACTGAACAAATCAGTGGATGCATCATTAATTCACCTGAACATTCTCTATTTCACATACCATGTAAAACTGACGCTGGAGTTCACTGGGACCAACACCTTCTAAAGGAGAATGATTATTCTAATTCTAATAGTATTTTTATAGTGCATAATGTCCATCTGAAGACAGACTCTAGGCGCACCAAACCAAAAAAGCAGAGAACTATAATCAAGAGCCAGGGACACAGCAAGGGTCGGCACCACGGAGAGAAACTGGGAAAAGGAGAAATTAGGGTGGATATGCTTGTGCAAAGAGATAGGTTTTGAGCTTTTTTCTGAATGAGTGGAGAGAAGTGGCTGAACGTACATTATCAGGCAAATCATTCCAAATCTTTGGAGCATCATGAGCAAAGCTGAGGCCAAAATACTTAGAGGACTTTTGGCAAAGTGTGGGACCTCAAGGAACACACCATCAGCTTGGCTTTTTCATGTGTTAAAGACACTGTGTCTAGGTTTAAGGAAAGGTGCAAAATATTTTGGATAGCCCTTATGTAAGAACTTGTACACCAGTAAGGCATTCTTGAATATAGAACGATGTTCAATAGGCAACCAATGGAGAGTCTTTCTAACAGGAGTGATGATTATCCTCACAGAAAGCACAAAAAATCTGGGTATTTACCAAAAATACATTTTACAATTGTTATATAATGATATGTATGTTTTGGTAATATATATGTATGTTAATCAATATAAAGTATAAATTATACATATTGTTATCTATATTTAAGCATGCTTGGACACAGTGTGTATCTGTAAATAACAGTATCATGGCAGTAGGATTGAAGTTGTATAAACGTGTGTCACAGATAAGATCCATTTAAATCCACTCACCTTTTTGTGCCGTTGCAATAACTTGTAACACTGAACCATGACCAAGTTACAGCTTTATATAATCTGTGGACCATCACTGTCAGTTACTGTATGAAAAATTCTTCTGTGCATGCTCAAGGTTCCAAGTTCAGAGGGACAAATTTTAAACCTTTTAAAATTCCCATAGGATGCTCTAGGAATTGGACAGTTCGCCACTGTGTCACAAGTGTGCATATGGACATAAGACGGTAATTGAAGGACAATAGCACTTCGCCAACGCCTATTGCCATGAAGTATAGCACCTGCAGTGTGAATATGGTATAAAAAAAGTCATACAGTTCCCATATATTGTAGATAAAAGGACTTTGTCAAAGCTTAGTTTTCACACTGAATACTATTAGTACAAAATTATAATAATAAGTAAATAGGTCAAAGCTGTGATTTGCATCCTGTTCCACAGCCACTAATAGGTATAGGAGTACGGCTTGTATTTACATGTATTTAATACTACAATGTAAAAGGATTAACTATTACACAGTCATGGCTATGTAATGTAATGTAGTAACAGTTTTACAGAATGCCATTCCCAAATCACTGTGATAGAAACATCTCACTTACATTTATCCAAGTGTTTTTCATAAGAATGCTTATGTGATTTTTCAAAAGAAACAACAGTTTGAAGAGTGCTTTGTCTTCTGGCTATAGGTTCCATAGTCTTGGAGCCACAACAGGAAAATATCTGCCACTTCCTCAGACAAAAGGCCTTGATTATGGCTGAGTGATCTGGCTCATTTTGTTATTATAATCAGATCAGAGATGCAGTATGCAATGGCTCCAATAAGTGGCTACAAGTGTTAGGGAATGTACGGTATCTCTAACACAATATCAAAAACAACAATTGGAGAGCACAAACCTCAGCTAAGGCTAAACAAGGCTAAGCAAGGCAGTCACCTCTGCGTGGGTTTGACTCTCACAAGTGGCAATGATGAGGGCCTGTCCCAATATGTCCCTGGACGTTGATCGGGATGTAAAAACCCAACTTTGACCCATAAACTTTCCAACTACAGCTTAAGTTGTTTGTATAAATGAATTGCAAACTAGAGAAATGTTTTTGCTAACAAAAACAAAGCGTCCCCAAAGGCTAGATGCAATATAGCATAAAGTAAGAAAAGGTATTTGAAAAGTAAAACATATAACGCTGAGAAAAGAAGTAAAAGTTTAGCAGATAGTGCATTAACATGAAGAAAAATGCAAACTTTATTTTGTTTTCAATGTCATACATTGTGTAAAGTTAATTTAATAAATGCTATAGTTAGTAAGAAGAGTAGCTTAGAAGGAGATATAAGGCAAAAGCGGAAAATCTGCTATTTTTTAAGTCTGCAGTTTGACCCATAAGAGGGGTAAGGGGGTAAACCTGACTGGCTTTATAGTCTCTACATAAATGGAATCCATTCTACAGCTGTAAAAGCAATAATAAACTAGAGGATCACTCGCAAAAAAAAGATAATGTTTTTGCATAGCAAAAACAAAGCGTCCCGAAAAGGATATAAAGGTGAGTGCTAAAGTATTAAGAAAATGCTTCGTTTCTAGCCTTATACTGTTGTGGCAACCAAAGTCAGCGCAGTCTGCTCTATCTAGCATGGTTTTCAAGATACAAGCATTTTTGTGTTTTGCAAAAAATTCAAAAATTAAAAATGTTCGCCATATTTGGCGAGACAAAAATATTTTAAAAATTGGCATGGCTACTCTGCAGAGATACCCAGCAGGTCAAAAATTTTGTTGAGTTCGCTCCATATAGCACGGTTTTTGAGATATAAGCATTTTTGTGTTTTGCACAAACTTTGAAAATTCAAAATGGCCACCATTTTTGGGGAGACAAAAATTTTTGTCAAGACCACTGCCGCGGTGTGTATCTCCCACCGAGCATTACATGAGAAGAAATAGCTTTTCCGAGATATTCACAATTTTTCATTTTCGTGTGTGAAAGCTCTTCCAAAAGTAGGTGAATGAGTTATTTGAGAAAAATTGGCTTTCTGCAATACTATTAAGAGATAATTCACATTTACTCATTTTGAGTAGGTGAATAATTAGCTATGGGTCTGAAACTTCACCAAGTGAAAGCTCTCCCAAAAGTAGGTGAATGAGTTATTTGAGAAAAATTGGCTCTCTGCAATACTTTTAGAGATAATTCGCATTTACTCATTTTGAGTAGGTGAGTAATTAGCTATGGGTCTGAAACTTCACCATGTGAAAGCTCTCCCACAAGTAGATAAATGAGTATTTGATAAAAATTGGGTATCCGCAATACTTTTACAGATAATTAGCATTTACTCATTTTGAGTAGGTGAATAAATAGCTATGGGTGTGAAACTTCACGGAGTGAAAGCTCTCCCAAAAGTAGGTGAATGAGTTATTTGAGAAAAATTGGCTATCTGCAATACTTTTAGAGATAATTCGCATTTACTCATTTTGAGTAGGTGAGTAATTAGCTATGGGTCTGAAACTTCACCAAGTGAAAGCTCTCCTAAAAGTAGGTGAATGATTTATTTGAGAAAAATTGGCTATCTGCAATACTTTTAGAGATAATTTGCATTTACTCATTTTGAGTAGGTGAGTAATTAGCTATGGGTCTGAAACTTCACCATGTGAAAGCTCTCCCACAAGTACATGAATGAGTTATTTGATAAAACTTGGGTATCCGCAATACTTTTACAGATAATTAGCATTTACTCATTTTGAGTAGGTGAATAATTAGCTATGGGTCTGAAACTTCACGGAGTGAAAGCTCTCCCAAAAGTAGGTGAATGAGTTATTTGAGAAAAATTGGCTATCTGCAATACTTTTAGAGATAATTCGCATTTACTCACTTTGAGTAGGTGAGTAATTAGCTATGGGTCTGAAACTTCACCATGTGAAAGCTCTTCCAAAAGTAGGTGAATGAGTTATTTGAGAAAAATTGGCTATCTGCAATACTTTTAAGAGATAATTCGCATTTACTCATTTTGAGTAGGTGAGTAATTATCTACGGGTCTGAAATTTCACCATGTGAAAGCTCTTCCAAAAGTAGATGAATGAGTTATTTGATAAAAATTGGGTATCCGCAATAGTTTTAGAGATAATTAGCATTTACTCATTTTGAGTAGGTGAATAATTAGCTACGGGTCTGAAACTTCACCGAGTGAAAGCTCTTTGGGATAGCTGCTCTGCAGAGATACCCTGAAGATCAAAAATTTCATCGAAATCGCTCTATGTAGCACGGTTTTCGAGATATTAGCATTTTTGTGTTTTCCTTATTTGGAAATTCATAATGATTAATTAATCATTAATTACTCAGCCATTTCTTAACCAATCAATGCCAAAATCTAATGATTTCCAGATTTTAATAGAATGAATGTATTTGCCAAGTTTCAGGTGAATTGATAGAATTCCTTTCAAGTTATCATCCGGACAAGCTTCCCCATCGAAAAAAGACATTTTTGGTCATGTGACCTCTCTGATTGCTTGAAATGTCACTGCAGCATATTCAAAAAAATTCCCCAAGGCTACTGCCTAAACCTGCCAAATTTGAAAAGAATCCGGCTAACGGTTACAGGGTTATAAGGAAAACAAAATGGGGAGCCTGAAGGTCTCCCATACACAAACAAGCGTCCCGCAATGAGACATAAGCCAAAATGAAAAAAAATCTGCTAAAGCAATAATAAAGGAGATATAAGGCAAAAAGAAAAAAAATCTGCTATTTTATGAGCCCAGTTTGACCCATAAGGTTAGGGAGAGTAGGGGATAAATCTGACTGGCTATGTAGACTCTCTGTATATGCTTTTCTATACCCTCTCAATACATTGTCAAAGCTGTAAAAGCAATAATAAGGCAAAAAGGCAAAAACACAAAATATGCTATTTTATGACCCCCCGTTTGACCCATAAGGGAAGGTCAGGGAGATAATCTGACCGGCTATATAAACTCTGCTCATATGGTTTCCCAATACCTCTTAATACATTCTGAAGCTGTGGAAACATTAATAAAGGAGATATAAGGTTAAAACACAAAGTCAGTTATTTTATGACCCCAGTTTGACCCATAAGGGATTTTCATTGGATTGCTCCCAAAATCTAATCAGTTCGCATTTTTGATAGTATGAACATGTGTATGAAATTACAAGCCTCTGCAGTCAGTAGATTTTGCTGAGCGGCGATGACGGGTGGGTGTACCCCCAAAAAAGTCATTTTTGATCATGTGTCCTTAATAAAGGTCAAATTTAAGTATGTATATTAAAATTTTAATAACTGCCAAATATGGTTAGAAAAATGTATATTAAAATTTTAATAACTGCCAAATATGGTTAGAAAACAATAAGGGAGATATGCAAGGGAGGCCATAATGTGGCGGTATTGAGGAAACTGAAGCAAAAATAAATAAGTGTGATTTTAGGGACGCTAAATTGTTCACTGCCTGGAGATATTTACATCATTTACAGATCACAGCTCGTATAGATCTATGCTGCCTTCGCCTCACAAAATGACAGGTCTGACTTGGTGTGGCCAAACCCCACAAATGCTCACAGATGATATCTGATGGATTACCATGCAATACCAGTTGACTCAAGACTTTCTAGTATTGCACTGTGAAACCCACCAGAGATCTGCAATCACCAAAAATGTAATGAGATCAATGGATATTGCTCCACATTGGTGATGACTTCAAGACATCTCATTTTTTAAACAGTTAACATAACTGTGCATAACGTGAAATCTAAGAAATTGATGCAAAACAGTATGTTGAAGAATGCTGTTCAGCACTGAAAGTCTGTTTGAACAATGAATTAATAGAACAGAATACAGACATTTAAATAGCACAAAATATTGATGTAAATCTTCGTATGTCCTTATTACCAAAAATGGAGAGTCCTAAACAGAGTTGAGGTCGTTAACCAGCAAATATGTGAGGAAAAAACATTGACCATCTTCAATGCCATTTTAATCATTTCAACGCCATTTCAGGCCACTTGTCCTCAGAGCATAATGATGTCAATGAGTACAGTCTCTATCAATGTTATCACGGCACACTGAAAAGTGGTTTTCCAGTACGTCGGTGGAATGGGTAGCGTCATTATGTGCTCCTCTAATACTCTGCCATTCGTCTCTTTCAATATGGAACAGGACAATAATACAGACATTGAGGCTTGGAGAGGTCAAGAAAAAATGACTTGGTTTCTTGGTACCCATTGGAAGGCCCCGGTGACCAGAATGGGTAACAATCTGACATTCAAACTTGCAGAGATCAATGGAAAACCTTATTCTAAGCTATTAGTAGACTTCAATGATCAGATTATAAAGAATTTGACAGTGAGACTTTCAGAGGTCAAGAAAAAATGCTTTGTTACTTGTTAGCCACAAGGAGACCCCCATGGCCAAGAATGGCTACCAGTTTGACATTGTGGCTTGAAGCGGTAAAACTTAGTTACCTGTGAGCCATTAGAAGGCCTCAGTAGCCACCTCAGTAGTTCTCACCTCTGAGGTTGTGGTGTTCAAAACTAGTTTTTGGTACTCACCTGGGATTCACTAAGCCATGTCCTGAAATGACTGTAGTTGTTAACAGGGACGTAATAGTCCAAGTCCTGAGCAATGTCCTGATAGGGCTCTAGTTGTTAAAAGGGGGAGTAAAGTCCAATTAGAATTAAAGGCAAAATGGAATTAATTGTGGCAGATCTCATGGAGTCATTTTTGCCACCATATATTAGAACAATAGAATTGAAAGGGATAGGTGCACGTCACCACCACAAAAACTCACTGCTCATAGCTTGCCCACAGAATTCTCTACCACATGTTTAATCATATATATATCTGTTTAATCGAATGTGTACTGCTGACACTAATAAAATATTGATGTCTCAGAAACTATTTAAACTACGATAAAAAATAATACTATTTTGAAGTTAAATGAGTCTTGGTTCTCCTACTTCTTATTCCAGAAGCGCTTTGCTAAATATTTCCTGAACATCAGAAAAATGTGATGTGCACACCAGAGGTAGGTATGTAGTTATAAAAGTAATGAAACTCAATTTTTCCTTAAGATATTTTTCATCTGTTACTTGTGCATGGTTTATAAAGCAATAATAACGAACAGAACCGCTGTTTCAATACTTTTCCCATGAAATATAAAATTCTGGATTTATGCCTGATACTGACAAGTTTATGTCAGTGTTTTTGTGGAGTGGTTAGTCAGTATGTTGTCCTTTTGATTCTTTGAAGTACTATTCACCCCCATGACCTCTGTTTGACCTTTTTGGTCACTATCCCAACATTACTGAACCATCTTGTTTCGACTTCTTATTTTCTCCTCATATTTAATTCCTTATCCTTGGGTATTTCATCCATCTGCTCAAAATTCTGGCAAACTGTTTGGCTATAGCTTTGCTTTTGATGTCCCACTATTTGCAATGCTCTTCCTGGTGAGATTCATATGTACCCTTCTGTCAGAAAGAATATTAAAACTCACCTCCACATCAAGGCATACCCACTTTAGTCTCAATTATTCCCCTGGTGTTCTGCATGGTGCTTGACCTCTCGTCTGTCCCTGGATACCAAAATTGGTTGATTGTCTTGGTGCTGTTGCGCCTTGCAGCCCCCTTACATAAGGGGAGATTAAGCTGAATTAAGCGCTATAAAAAATTCCCACCAAACTTCTTGGAAATTCTATCTCTCATACCAATATAGTCAAGAACTTAGGTGTTACTTTTGACTCTGGAAACACCTTTACCAGTCACTTAACCAAGGTTTGTTGTGCCTGTTACTATCACCTCAAGGATCTAAGACACATCCACAAATTCCTTAGTGTTGCTTGCAGACTCAATGATCATCAGTCGACTTCACTACTGTAACTCCCTATTCTATGGCGTAAGTAAATATAATGTTGCTAAACTCCAAAAGATTCAAAATGCCCTTTGCAGAATTACGTTTAGACTTGATAGAACAAGCCACATGACTCCCTTTCTTCAAAGCTACACCGACAACCTATTACATACTGCATCTTGTTTAAATATGATCTAATTACTTTCAAGGCCATCAAATTCTCCCAACCTTCATACTTATCATCCTTGATCAAAACCAGTAGCCTAACTCATTAAAATCGGCTCTCTTTCTTCAGTTTGTCCTAGAAAGGCCATTGGTAGGCAAGGTTTTGCAATGGATTCAACCACTGAATGGAACAGACTCCCACAACCAGTCCGATCACAGCACACAATAACAGGTTTCCGAAGTCAGCTAAAAACCTATTTGTTGAGACTTGCATATCCTCCACCATAGTATATCTCCCCAGTGTTCACTAATCTGGATCTCGATATTTACTATATGGTTTCACATGCATATCATTGGTTGCCCCCCTCTCCCTTTTGACACCCAGTCACTAATGTAAAGAAAATGCTAGGTTGATTGTTTTTCTTGATCTGTCAATTTCACTTGGCCAGTAATCTGTATGTATAATGCACTCAATCGAGCTGCGGTTTATATAATGATATAGAACTGAGAAAGGTTTTTCAAATTAATAAAAATGAATCTCACCTTATCCCAGAGATTATAAAACGCCTTCCGTAAGTGTGTCCGTGCTAAGCCTCTGTTAAAGACCTGCACTGGAATGTGACGTGCCTTGTTGCAGTATATATATGAAACCACATTGTGTTTTGTTTCAAGTTGTAAGTACAGTATCTCCTAATTGGTAATTACACATGGTCATTAGGCATCACATAATATGCAAAAAATGGCTAACATATACAATTGAGGAGGATTAGTGGAGGATGAAGGTAAGTCATATCAGAGTATTCTGAAAGACAAGTATTTTATTTTATTTTGCATCACGATTCTATGTTTTATTTAACATTTTTAAAATGTGAATAAATAGTGTCCAAGTAAGCATATAAAACTTCAATTAAAAACCAGGTGTTGTTTTTACTGATGATGTAATATACACCATGTCTCTTAATCGGCATGGCAGCGGTAACTCCTTGACATTCTGCACAAACTGCTTTGGTCCTAGTAACTGCCTTATTGTAATAACACATCTATTGATGAGGCTTCTTGGATTACACACTAGATACGCAAACCAGTCGGACAAAGTCTCATTGTGAAACACATATTCCAATATCTCGGGACGAAGCCTAACCCAGGCAGGAAAGAGGTCACACTTTGAATATCTGCTATCTGGGAAGTAGACATCATTCACAAACATTGCTCCAGACAGATACAGGTAATGGGCAGCCTCCAGATTCCCATTCCCTAGTGCCAGTTCAAGAGGCGAGTATTTCCAAGCATAGACCTGACAGCCATTGCTCGTGGTGTGGACTTGTGAGTTATATGCCAGGCATCTATGGAGGATGTTGTTGTGAGACTTCCACAGGGCAAGCCAGAGAGGTGTCTCTGTGTACATGGTAAGGGCGTTAATATCAGCACCAGAGCTCAGCAACAGGTCAAATGATTCCGAGGAACCAATCTGTTTCCAAAAAATAAAAGCAATGTTATTTATTAGCGAAAAATTATGTTACATACGGATACATGGTATTAAAGAAAAATGAGAAAGTTGACCACATTATCACTGCATATAGTGCATAGACAGTGATTAAACTTTTTTAGATTACCTTTTCAATTTTGATTGATGCTTCAATGTCCTAGCTATATAAATGAATATACAGTAGAAGCCTGTTTACCCAAACCACTAGGGAGACATAAGGATGGATACATGAATAACAAGGCAGTAAAAAGGGTTTAGTGGGCGATAATAGAAGATCCGTCAAAAATTTACTTACAGGCATGTTGTATCCATACAGAAATGATGGATAATGAAAATAAGGTGCTTTTTGAAAAAATAATTTGCAAAAAAGGGATAGTTTGATAGCCAGAAGGACATTAACGCTATCAACAGCATCCACCATGAATGAGAAAGATATGGTGGTAGGAAGGCAATGCTGAAAAGATAAGGCTTTAGTTTGTTTGTGAAAGAAGCCATAGTTGTTTGTCATCTGACTGCAAGTGGTAAACTATTTCACTGAGATAGTGTCGCAACTCAAAAAAAAAATACTGTGGCTACCAATTTGCTTATGGTGATGGACACAAGGTATTTCCTGAATATCTCCCCATGCATGGGTACCTATACATTCTCACCATTTCGACTTTGTGGAAGTAGGCATGGAAACTATTCCTTTAACGATTGGGGTTGAGCACCAGTTCAGTAGGTTATCAATGAGGAATGGGTGACAATTGGTGCTTGCAGTTTGCACTTGACATGAATGAAAATACAGCGCTACTGTTTTCAATTAAAGATGTGTGATGTTAACATGAAAGTCAAATATGAGAGGATATCAATTCTTAATTAAATTCAACAAATAATAGGTTTAATATATACGTTTGCTGGTGAGTAAATATTGACCTCAGTCTGAACGTTGTCCCTGACCCTGGCTGTTGCATTGTATGCAAAACCCCAACTTAGACTCTGACATGGTTGCTGACCACTATATCACCCATTCTCTCCATCTGAAGAAATTCCATTTTCCTGCTTGGCCTTAGTATACACTCCCCAAATTGCAAAATGATGTAATAAACAATAAATTCAAGCTCTAGCCAATCAGTATCAATGGCATAAATTTGAATTTGTAATTTCTGTGTTGGCTGATCATATGCCAATTTGAGGCGTCAGTTTAAAAGAAAATAGTATATCCAACCCTTCAAAAAGCCTCCAGTAGGTTAAAAGTTGGTAAATTTTGTTGTCAAAAATACTTATAGCCTCTCTTTATGGCAGTTCGTATTCGAATTACAAGAAAGGGGCATTGAATACAAGTGTAAAGATAGGTTTTGCCTTTCAAGTTGTGCCCAAACCATACACTAACTACCCTATTTTGGCACATAATGATATCCCCACAATACACGAGTACATTATGCAATCTCACCACTGCCGCCAGGTGTAGTGGAGCCTCTAATCTTTCTCCACATCTCTGGTTCACGTCAGCCTTCCCCTGCTGTAGCATCCTCTTCAGGATGTTTGGCGAGTCTGTAGCCATGTAAAGAGCAGTGAAACCCCAGGGATTAGAGATACTGCAGTCAGCACCATGATCTTTAGAGTAAAACATATTTTTATTAATGCAACTACGTACACATTAGCACCTCTGTGTTCCATAGGTAGGACGTACTACCTTTTAAAATAACCTTTTCACATTGTAATTGATTGGCCTGATATGATTTACATACCTTGCTGAGTTAATCTCTTTAACATAAGTCACCTCAAACCCCTTTGGCCCTGTGTTCAGTTCCGGGCAAAAGTAGAAGTGGGACTACCTGTTGTGATATGACTTATAAAACTTGTTGAGAGAGACGTTACGCCCAAACAAATCAATCAATTGATCTTTGAAACCATATGAGCCCCAGTTATGGGAGAATTATGCCCACTAACAAAAGCTTGTTACAGCAGCTATGCTGTTTTATTCATCATTTGATAATCACCTGAAGACAATGGCTTGTGAAACGGCACTTTTGCAGAAATTCTAAGACTTAAACACGTGTACCAGATGGTGAAACACTCAACTAAGCATACCTTAATAAGATATTATAAAATAATCCATACACTATAACATCTGTTAGAAGAAATTGTCGTCAGTTCTCTTATGTATACATAACTAACCAAATGTACAAATATTAAAAAAAATATTCTGCACATATACATCTAGATAAATCAAAACTATATCAAATGTGAACCATATTCTTGAATGTAATTAATGAATTCTTCATTAGTTTTTGTTATTGCTTTAACTTCTATAAAGAATCTTCCAGTCTTATAATTCTCAGAAATTACCCATCAGGTAGAGTGCCACATCTTCCCTGCCAAAATGGCAGGCCATAGTGAGAGCAGTAGAACATTCATCTGTCTGTCTGTCTATCTCTGCCCCAGCCTCCACTAATCTGGTTACAATTTCTAGGTGGCCCCCCTGGGCGGCTTTCATCAGAGGGGTCTGTGGGATGGCTAGAGTGAGTGCATCCACCTTGGCCCCTCTCTGCAGTAAAACATCCACAGACTGACCAGAGCCTGTCTCTGCAGCACAGTGCAGTGGAGTACCTGGGGTGTGGGATATGATAGTAAATTAAAGAAATGACATAGATTTACAGAATTCATGAGTAAAGAAGAAAATGATGCAGGATGTTTTATTTATCTTTACAACCGATGTAAATGTCAAGTGCAATATTTTGCTTGTATACCAAGGTTTATATACAAGCTTATTTTATTCATCTGACATGGGGGTCCACGGTGGCAGAGTGGTAACACTCTTGCCTCCCACCTTTGAGAACAGGGTTCGGTTCCCGGCCTGACCTCAAGTGGGAAAGCTGGTAGTTATTGGCTGTTGGTTGGCAGTTTACAGTACAGAACCTTGACCAACTACCCATCGTGATATGACCTGTACAGTGTTGAAAGCGATGTAAAACCCCAAATAAATATTCATCGGACATTGTAGTTAATGTCATAATTTATGTTCAGTCACATTGGCACTAAATCAAAATTTAAAAACAATGAAACGTCTATAGACACAAAAAAATAGTTCAGATGGGAGAGATAAAAGAACATATTTTTTGTTCTAGAATGTTACATGGAAAACGGAAAAAAGAAAGACTTGGAAAGATATTTGATAAACTATTTATACGTTTCATTATTTTGGATTTAAAGGTATCTGAAAAATCTGTTATATATTTATTCTGTATGTTAAGTTAATGAACTTATTGGATAATATATATATTTGATTTTATTTGTGAGAAAGATCCCGGACTCTCAACAAGGAGAATTGCTGTAGACTCGGAAGGGGCAGATGACACTCAAGAATCAGACAATGAAGGTTACAAGGTACCCAGCTATCACTGAAAGCAAATTTGCAGGACACAGAGACGACATAAAGTTGTAATGGGAACTGCTAGTCCAAGTCATGCTTTGAAGGGTGCTCCAGAACCAAGCAGGGCTTTCTTTGTGTTTAGCCTAGCCAAAACCACAACAGATGAAGAATTCAGGAAATATGCAGATCAGAAAGAGAATTAAAGTGCAGGACACAATGGAATTATTGCACCCACATTCCAAGTTCAAGTCTTTTAAACTAACTGTACCAGTAACTGAAGTAGGCAAGGTGTTAGACTCGAATAGTTGGTCAAAAGGACTGGGCGTGAGAAGATATCATTTTTCTACACGAAAACAAGAGGACCCCCTTCAGATTTGGAATAGTTGACTCTTGCTCTGAAACTATGGCAAATCTATATGTTTTGTGTTATATAATAGCCAAGGCAGTGGCTTAGGTCGGAGGGAGTACATAAATGGAATACTTAAATGTAATGATTTTATCTTTGTTCAGGAACACTGGCTGTTAAACCATCAGTTAAGTACATATGAAAAATCTATTGAAAATTGCTGCTGTCACTGTGTATCAGGTATGTCCAGTAAAATAATTACACATTTGCACACTCTTGATATTTTACTCATTGGTGGCGATTTTAATGTTGATATAAACAGTACAGGTATTTATCAAGACAAAGTCACATCTTTCATGCAAGACCAGGATCTAACTAGACTTACACATCGGAGAACCGATGCAAATTTGTATCCACCGGAAAGACAACTCACCAAAGCCAGTGAACCATCTTTTGACCTTGAAGGAGGGGCCAAAGGTCAAATCTAACATCAGAAGATTCCTACTCCAAGATTTTGTATGATTTGGTTTCGCACTGTAAATCTCTAGGATCAATAATAAGCGAGCTATAAGCACTTATAAGTTTGGCTATCCTCGTTTAACCTTGAAAGAGGGGCCCAAGGTCAAATCTTAGCACATCATCTCTAAGATTCCCAGCCCATGATTTCCTATATGTTGGTGAAAAAGTGAGAAGTAGTAATAAAAATCTACCCAGTACAGTTGACAATGCTATTGGTAGCAATGATATCTGTAATGTTTTTTGCAACAAGTACAACGACTTAAATAATTCTGTGTCATATAGTAAAAATATTATGACACATATAAACAAGACATCAACTGTAAAATTAAAGAAGACTGTCAATCTACTAACTGTTGATAAACATAATGTTAATGTAGATGATGTATTGACTTCAATGAAATGCTTGAATCATGGTAAATATGATGGTGATACTGGCCAATGTTCAGACCATTTGACTAATGGTACACACAAGCTGTATGTCTGTCTTAGCTTTTTATACAAAACAATGTTAATTCACAGATATATTCCAAGCACTTTACTTCTATCTACTGTCATTCCAATACCAAAAAAGGGGGCTCGGTGGTGTAGTGGTTAGAGTTCTCGCATCACACCATGATGCACACCTACAGAAGGTCGAAGGTCAAATCAATATCCGACCATGAAGTTGCACATCTACATGCCCTAGCCAATGTCCCTACCCAGTATCAACTTCCTACACCTTACGGCTTCCAAGATATAGTCCGGACAAGATTTTATAGGTCACTATGGCAAGGTCAAAGGTCAAATCAAGGTCACACCATAATGCGGCACACCTACAACCCCCAACCAATGTCCCTACCAAATATCAACTTCCTACACCTTACGGTTTCCCAGATAAAGCATAGACAAGATGTTCTAGGTCAAGGTAACTATGGCAAGGTCAAAGATCAAATCAAGGTCACACCATGACGTTGCACACCTACACCCCCAACCAATGTCCCTACCAAGTATCAACTTCCTACACCTGATGGCTTCCGAGATATAGCCCGGGCAAGATTTTCAAACTCAAGGTCACTACGGCGAGGACAAATCAAGGTCACACCATGACATTGCACACCTACACCACCAACCAAATGTCCCTACCAAGTATCCAATTCCTACATCTTACAGTATCTGAGATACAGCCCGGACAACCTTTTTCCAAAACCCGCCCACCCATCCGGACACCATGGGGGAAAACAATACCCCGACAATGCTTAAGGGGCAATTACAGAGGTGTAGCCCTTAGCAGTATAGTGGGAAATTTGCTTGATATTATAATAGTTAAACAAAATATAAATATTTTACAAGCTTTAAACTTAAGTTTGGTTTTAAACCAAAACATTCTACTCATCAGTGTACCTTTGTCTTAAATGGGGTGGTTGAGTATTATGTTAGTAATGGATCTGATATGTACATTAAGTTTCTAGACTGCAGCAAGGCATTTGAAAGGGTTAACTATACTAAGTTCTTTTCACTATTGATCAACAAAGGTTTATGTTCATTAACAGTGAGATTACTTGCTCATCTCTATACAATGCAGAAAATCAGAGTTAAGTGGGTAAACTCTCTCTCAGATCGAGTGAGTAACAAATGGTGTTAAACAACGGGGCATTCTGTATCCAATTTTATTTTTTGTGTACATAGATGAACGTCTGTTGAAATTTAAAAAAAAATCCAGAAAAGGGTGTCACATAGGAAGCACTTTCTGTGGTGCTCTGGACTACACAGATGATGTGTCACTGTCATGGCCAACACTTTCTAGTCTTAAAGTTATGCTCAGTATTGACCATGAGTTTGGCAAACAGTTTAATGTAACATTTAATGCTCAAAATACCAATTATTAGTACATTCTAACAGTGATAATCCAATTGAAGGTTTAGAACACAATGGCATATTTATAAGAGCTTTACCTTATGCTAATCATCTGGGAAATTTAACTGGTCCTAAACTAACAGATCATGCTGTTTCATATGTTACTGACAACGTTTGTATGGCATGTACGGCAATATTGAATAATTTCTCCAGATTGTCAAGTACAGTCAGATACAAGTTGTTCAAGACGTTCTGTATGCCACTGTATGGCTTCTTACAATGGGATTTGTCTGGTCATTATGTTGAGAAGTTCTATAAACAATTGAGAAAATGTGTAAGAAAAATCTTCAAAATTTCAAATTAAACACATTGCAATTTATTACATCTGATATGTACAGATTTGCAGATTTCAGTTGTGTAACAGGGCACTCAAGTTCTACAGTAACATACTTTATAGTACACATAAACTGGTAAATCTTTGTATAATCTTAATAAACATTAATTATTAAAGAGTCCAGAAAGGTACACACTAAATTACTGGTCTCAAATGAAACCACAGAAAAATTATTAAGAACTGCAAGCAATATTAAAGATTTAATATGGTTGAGAGAGCCTGGTACAACATAATTTTTATCAGATGAAATAGAAATAATGTTAGAATATGTCTGTGTTTCATAATACTTTACATATTGTATCTGTAATACTTTATAATTGTATTTTTTGTAACTTAATTGTATTCACATGTTTGTGTTATCATTTGCACTGTGAGCACGTTTAACAAATAAATAAATAAGGGTTGTCATAGAGGCTTGCATATTTGCATGGACAAATGGTCACACTTTTAGGCTGGCACAAAGAATTATAAATGCTTTGGAAACGTTTGTGAACATGTTGCAACAAATATTGTCAAATGTAAAGTTGTGACCTCACAAAATTAAATGAAGTGGTTGAAGCTGTAACTGTATAGAGCAACATTACAGTTAAGCAACTCCATATATATTGAGTAACCACAAGCTAAAAGCAAGACTATCAAAAGAATACCTGAAAATCTAAAATCAGACATGGCATATGTTCCACTATATTTTCCCATGTATAATATAATTGAAATTTACTATTAATTATCCAAGTTTTGTATTTGTATTTTAAGCATAACCTAATTAAAATGTAATATTAATATCAAATATATTCTCATGAAAATTATTATCTGTACTAGTCTAGTAAAAGAATATAACATCCATTGTTCAGTAAAACAGCAAACCAAGCAACAATAGCACTAATTAACAGTGACCATTATTTGTTTGAACTGTGAGTGAACTTCAGCTCTGCTTGGGCTATTCTCATCTATACATATCTAATGTAATCACCAATGCTATAGCTTTACACCTCAACTGTTCTCTAATATAATATTACTCAACCTAATTGATTATTTGACACAATTTCTAACATGACCTTTTTGTATTTAACTGTCCAAATTTACCATATGACACAGTTTTGGTAACTTTACCTGATAGAGTTATAACTGACCGAGTTTCCAGCTGACCTACCTTATTGTTCTAATTACCTGACATGGATAAGATAACCTCACCTGATATAGTTCCCTCCGACCCAGTTTGCAGCTGTCCTATGCTATTGTTCTAATTGCCTGACATAGTTAAGATATAACCTTACCTGATATAGTTTAGTCAACTATACAGCTGATCTACCTTGCTCTGCTTGCCTTACACATTTAAGAAACCTTTCCTGGCACAGTTCTGCTCACCTTACCTCAATTACCTTGACCAACTTTTATGTTATAAATGCTTTGTGAATCTGTGTTATTGTGTGGTTGTTGCTTTGGTTGTGACACTGATTGTCTATTCTAAAATGGTAGGCTGCGCAGTGACCTTGGACACGTCTTTTGCGCAATGCTTGAACCGCGAATATAGAACGGTAAATAAAGCACGCTGTTGAAATCTCGTACATCGTCCCTTCGCGTACAAATGTAAACAAACGACTAGCGGTTAAAATATTCATAAAATTGTTATTTTTTGCTTGATTTTAATAAATAGCATATCGTCTTAAAGCTTACAACAATGTGAAAGCATCTACAGTGACAATCTCCCAATATTTCTTTACAGATTCTGTGAAAATAGTGTAACAAATATCCTATATTTTTACAATAGATATCACTATGTATGTGGTATTGATGGAACAGCCAACATGGCGTTGGATTTGTTTTGATTTTTGCGGAATATTTGCCACTTATTTTGACCAAATTATTAATATAACCATTTTAGAATAGGAATAAAAGACAAATTCTCGTGCTTTATGATGGTTTTAAACTATCGATCGGCTGTATTAAAGCACTCAGCCCTTCGGGCTTCGTGGCTTTAATATTCAGCCGCTCGATAGTTTAAAACCATCATAAAGCACTCGAATATGTCTTTTATTCCTATAATATAGATAGTGAGTATTTCAGGAAATTATTTATAAAACACCATTGAGAATAACTGTTCAGAAATTTATGTTTCTTAAAACAAGTAACAAAAACTTATCAAATTCTTAATTGAATTCATCCAAGTGAGATCAGATAAAACCATGTGGCAGGAATTATACGTTTATTGTTTTGGTTGTAAAATAATGAATATACATCTGATATGACAGATTACTAAATTAATAAAATTAATTTCAACATTTACTGATGTTTGAATCTATGTTATTGTGTGGTTGTTTCTTGGGTTGTGATGCTGATTGTGTAATATACATAAACAATATTTCAGGAAATTATTTATAAAACATCATTGAGAATAACTGTTTAGAAATTTATACGGTTTGCTAACTTTGTTTTGGAAAGATAGAATATTTATATCTGTTCCGGAAGACTGGATATTTATATCTTGGAAGATAAAGAATTTAAAATAAACGTCTCAAATTGTCAAAGTGACTTTTAATAATAAAAGTGCCACAACCCAGTACCCCCACGGAAAACAACTTTGGCACATATAGAGGCTGCAGAATCTTAATGAGAATGAGTAAATACTCCAGACACCTGTCAACTTACATTAAAATAAAAAAAAACATTTGGAGAGCCCTGTTGGAGGTTTAAGTATTTCTTAGGACAAGTAAGAAAAAAAATTATCTAAGTTTAAATTGAATTTATTCAAGTTAAATCAGATAAAGACATATTAAAAGTGCCATATGCCAGGAATTATACATTTATTGTTTTGTTTGGGAAATAATAAATATACATCTGATATGACATTAATAAATTAATAAAATTGATTTGAACCTTTACTGATGTTTTATAATTGCCCTTTATTAATTACAAAAATAATATGTAAACAATACACTCAGATAAAAAGTTAACAAGTGCAATGGACCTGACAAAGATTTTATGAAAAGAAATAGGAAAATAGGTCAGAAAGTTAGGAAAAAATTGAGGTATTGTAAGACTTTTTGTAATAGTTTAAATAATTTTCTTCACATCTAACAAATATCTCAGTGGCAAATTCAATACTTTTGTTTCCTTTCAACTTCTACCTGTATCCATTAATTAGACCAAGACTTTACCACTCTTTGTTGGGTAGCTTCTTTACAAAATGTCATTTGCCTTACCTAATCACCATAGTCTCAACATCCAGGCACTGGCACCAACGTACGTTTCTGCCAGAGTTTCAAGACCAATCTTATTGAATGTTTGTATGAGTTTCCTTCCATTAGATCAAACTCTAAGTTATACTTCTTACTCCCCTTATGTCAGTTCCAATAAACAATTCACTAAATCTCATGCAGTATTTATGCAATTACATATTTATCATTGGATCATCAAGCCTTATCTCAAAAATAATATTTTGTATGCATGTCATAAAGGGAGTTAATTATTGATTATGAAACTTATTTCTGTAGTTTCTTCTTGTGGGATTTATTGATAGTGGGGGCGAGAGAAAATCACATCATTGTGCACTAGCAATTTATTTATTTGGGGTTTTACATCACTTTTAACACTGTACAGGTCATATCACGACGGATAGTTGGAAGGGTAGAGGAAACCAGTACATATAGTTCGTTAGAGTTATGTACTGTAAACTGCTGACCAACGGCAAGCAACTACAAACTTTCCCACTTGAGGCCGTGCCGTGAAGCGAACCCCGGCCTCAGAGGTGGGAGGCGAGAGTGTTACCACTCTGCCACCGTGGCCCTCTTGTGCACTAGGAAAGCACCAAGCCTAGCAAGGATGCCACAAATTAAGTAGTGGCCATTATTTATATGAACTGTTAGTGAATTCCAGCTCTATAAAACTATACATTTCTAGTGTAGTTTCCAATGATATAGCCTTGCACTTGAACTATTGTCTAATATATTGTTACTCATGCTCTTTTTACTTGTCTTTTGACACAGAGTAGATAATTTTACATATATTGTAGCTGGCCAACCTCACTGATTATTTGACATAATTTATAAATTGAACAACTATATTGTATCTGCCATAATATATCATAAAGCACAGTTTGGTTACAGTACCTGACATAGTTTCCAGCTGACCTACCTTATTGTTCTAATTACCTGATATGGTTAAGATAACTTTACATGATACAGCTTTGTCTTCCTACCTGTACAGCTGACCCACCTTGACCTACTTATCTAGCAGATTAAAAGCAGACTTTTTTATATCGTTTTGCTCACCGTACCTCAATAATCTTTTATGTTATGAATGCTTTCTGATTTTCCTTCAAAGGTTATTCCTTTGGTGATGCTGATTGTCTGATACTCATTAAAGAGTATTTCAGAAATTATTTACAATGTATCACTGATAAAACCAACTGGAGGATTATGTGACTTGCTATTTCTGTTTTGGGAATGTTAGATATATAAATTCTTTGAAAAACCGAAAAGCGGAAATAAAGCATAAATGGTCAAAATGACTTTTAATTAATCAAAATGCCACCACCTGGTACCTGGTACCCCCATGGATAACCACTTGGGCACATGATGGACAGGCTGGGCAACTTTCAGTAGTGACATAATTTGAGACAATAAAAAGTGATGGACAGGCTGGGCAACTTTCAGTAGTGACATAATTTGAGACAAAAAAAGTGACGGACAGGCTGGGCAACTTTCAGTAGTGACATAATTTGAGACAATAAAAAGTCAGATTGTTAATTTTTGTCTGAGGATACATATATAAATTCAAAGGGTTTATCTCAAAGGGAGGAAATAGTAAATACTTGAGCCCGTATAGGACACACTTATTGTACACATGGCTATTTGCGTAAAGGTGAGGATATGCCATGGTGTATTCCATGCTATTGTCCTGATACAGTTAAAAACATATTTTATTGCACTACATAGACCTACGTGATACTAGAATTAAATGTAGAACTGTAGATAAAATACAAGGGTTATTTAGTGAAAATGTTTTCAATATTGTCAATTATTTTAAAGAATTTGGCTTGTTTAAAAGTTGTAATTAATTTATTTGTGTTTTGTCGTTTGTGTTAATTTATTCTTTCTATGCTGGTCTGGTGTTGTATTGTGGTATTGATTCATTGTATTTTGTGCTTTTTGTTTAGTCTTTTCATACTGACAGTTTTATTGTATTATTTATCATTCATATCTGGTTTATTTTACATTTTATTTGTTGTTTATGTACTGTTGTTTCTTTTCTGTTTTATTCTAGTCATTGTCATGTTCTTTTTTGCTTTTTTGCAATATACTATATTTTTGTATATATTTGTTTACTTATTTGTGAATATTAGTTGGTGTATTTATTATTTTAAATAGTGCAATATGACACGCAAGTGTTCTGCACTTTAATTTTAACTTAACTTAATATATAAAATCAGAAGGACAATTAAATGCAAACGTAACCTCTGTGCTTTACAATTTAACATGCAGAACTTATAAACTGTTTAAGGGTCAAAACTTTTAACTGTGCAGTATTGTTACTTGATCAACTTCCTGGAAACCCATTAATCAGATTATTAGTGAACTTAACTGGGTGGCTTTTCATATACAAAGTGCACTTTTAAATGAGCCAGAAAAAAAGAAAAAACCTGCTATTTTATGGAAAAGAAGATGCTGCAGCTCTAAATGTCTAGCTCACATCTAGAAATGCAATTTTTGTCAAGCCTGTTAACTACTGTTCTGAAAATAAACTGTGGGTACAATAAATTAAAAAGTAATGTTTTCAATGTGTTAAAACTTTAATAAATAATACAACAAAACTTTGGTTGTTACCCATTACAATAATTTTTAAACAAAATTTCTAAACAAATTTACAATAGTACCAAGTAGAAGAGTTGGAACTTACTCCAAATATTCGGGATAGCCAGAAAAACACTGACATACAAAAGGTCTGGGAATTAGAGGTTTCACAAACTTCATCCACAGCCACTACCAGCACCGACTACAGCAAAACATCAAGTGTGGAAATAAGGATGACCGTTTGGCTGTAGATACTAAAGACCAAAGATATGATAACCATCCACAGCCAAAGCTGTTCAACATCTACAATTATAAAAGGGTCCTGCACTTGCTCTAGTACCTGCTCACCTTAACCAACTTACTCTTTCATTCAAATCTTTTTGTTTCAAATGACTTAATCCAGAAACAACAGAGTTGATTGTAGCCTACATTTGAACATTATTCAGCAGAATGCAAAACAATAACTGATGTACTCTGCTAGGAATACTTCAAACAGGAAGTGCAGACATTATGTTTAATTCCCTCCCTCAAGAAATCAGCGATAATTTTGAGACCATTAAAGTTGCCATTTAAGGAAGGTATGTAGCTGCAGCATACACTCAGCATCAGAGACAGACAGCTGTCTTCAGAACACATAGACGTGCTGAAACTGATGATGAGTATGTAACTGGCACTCAGTGCAAGATGGTTGATTATAGCTATGACAATTATATTTAGCTGATCTTACTTATAAATGGATTATGGCCAGAAATCAAGTATAAGTATTTTGAATTTGCTACAGAGTAACACTGCATACCTAACAAGGATGATATTTCAAAGGTCACTCATGACAGCTTTCAAAGTCAGCACGCAAGGTCGTTTAGAAAAGTTGAATACTGTACACAAGATCCAACCTGAGAAAATGAGACCCAATGTGTCCACTCAAACAGGAAATTGGCAAGAGATACAACTAAATCTGCTCTCTGCTGGATCACCAAAACAAACCCAGTGTAGGAACTGTGGTCTAACTGAACATCTACAGAAAAACTGCAGGATGCAAAAGTTTGTAAGAAGAGAGGCAAGAGTGTCAAGAAGAACAAGATCTCTACATGGTCATTTCTGTTGTCCCTCTTAGACCTTAGACCTCAATTTAACGGAAACTATACTAACTGGGGATGAAGAAAGGTGATTATGAATCCAAATTAACTAAGTGAATTGGACCAGTGAAAGGTACTTATTGATGTTCAGAATGAAGTTTGATTGGATTCAGGTGCTAGCCACTCGGTAATTGGATCAACATTGCTACATTTAGTACCACAACTGAAACAAGGCTTGAAGAAAGTTGCTGAATAAGTTTCTGTCAAAACAGTTAATGGGAAAATCTGTAGTTAACGAGTTTGAAATCAACTTGACCATCAAAATAGAAGATGTATCTTATCAGGCATATAATTATTGCTCATGGTCACTACCATATCAAATGGTCTTAGGATATAACCCCCTCAAAGAGACTAGACTGACCAACTTATAGTGATGTCACAGACATTACAATGGAGCACGGCAGTGAAACAACAGTTGGGTAAAGCTGTTAGGAAGTGTGGTACCTGGACAAGCCATATTAATTGCACATAACAAGTTTACAAGGCTAGGATTTTCTGCTGCACATTTACTCGTCACAATTAATGACCTGAAATTGTTGGTACCAGTTTGATTATGTAATCCTTGGTGAATTGCAAACACCATAATGAAGGGGATAAAAATAGCCTTTGCTGAGAGGTAAACTGAGCTAAAGATATAACTAACCCCTCACCAGCTAACTTAAAGACTTCTAACAATGCTTTTAAGAGTCACAAAAAGTATGCTCCCTACCATTTGATGATTTGATTATTAGACTTGACCTGCCCAACCTTCAATTCATAACAAAAACAAGGATTTCTGTGATTGTTATGGGAATTTCAAAAATATTTTCCTGACAAGGGTGACAAATTTGGGTGTACAGCTATCTTGGAATTTGAAGTCAACCTAAGGGCTGATTCCCAACCATGCAATGCAGATCCTTATAGAAGCAACACAAAACTTAGGGCAATATCAAAAGAGGCCAAGGAAATGTTAGATGATATTCTCTGTCATGTGCTGCTTGAATCAAAGCCAGATGGAACTTTTTGCTTTTAAATGATTATACAAAATTAAATTTATAACAATTCAGGTTAATTTTTCCATTTTACCACCTGCAAGACTGTCTCCAATCCCTTGGATTCTCCAGAGCAAACTCTCCTTAACGATAGACCTTTAATCAGGCTATTTCCAAGAACTATTTACAAAGTCTTTCAAGAAGTATACCGCCTTTGTGATGCATGACAACTGTGCCAGAGGTAGAAATTAAGCTAAAACCAAACTCATGTCAAGCAATCACTATTTCTCCTTCTTGTTTATTTTACATCTTGATTACCTTTCCTCTCTATTTATTTACTCACGTTGCTAACTGACAAGCACAGCTGAAGGATAGCTTAGCCCATCAAAACCAAAAATAACCTGGAGTTCAGCATCCAGGTCACATATTAACATCAGACACAGACATATATTATTCAAAAAATCACCAATCAACATAACCTTAACATTCATATCCCCTACCCCCCCTCAAGATAGACAAAGACTTTATGTTAATTTCTATAGTTTCCTTTGTAAAAGATATGTACATGTACCCCTCCCATACCTCCTCTTTGGTTTATATAAACAGGCACACCTGGGCTTTTGGGTGTTGGTGGTGGATATTGCTGAAGTTGTTGTTATTGGTTACCGCTACATGATAGCTGAAATTATGTTCTCAATACAATAAAATCTCTTGAAGTGGACTTATACTTTTCTTCTGTGTTACATTGGTCTTAAAGCTTCTTCTGTGTTGGAACTTAGTAATCTAGTGCCACCCCCGGTACCTAGGACAAAGCAACTGTGGCACATGGTCTTAGAGGCACCACCAAATATACCACTGGAACCAGCTCCTGTGATTCAGCAACTCATCCAACCTATCCAAGTTGAGCAACCTGCTCCACCTGAACAACCTGCCCACCAACAAGTAGCACCTCCAGACCCACAACCCCAACCACCAGTAAACATGGAAGCCCACCTACATAACCCAATGGTCACTTCATTTAAGCCAGTCTCCTTTAATGGACTTCATCCCGAAATTGCCAACCGCTGGTGGCGGAATTTTGACAGATATGCTGCTCTTAGCGGCATCTAGGGAAACGATAGATGTAACTTGTTAGGACTCTTGTTCACCGGCAGTGCAGAAATTTGGTTTAACACGCTCCCAGGTCAAATAAGGGATGATTATGCGGCCCTAGAAGCTGCATTTAGGGACAAATTTATCACTGCAGCTCACACTCAACTTCAGAGGCAAATGTCTCTCCTCAGCCGAACCCAGAGACCTGGAGAATCAGTAGATGAGTATTTTACTGAGGCAAGGAGTAAAATGGTTGATTATAACTATGGAGTCGATCTCCAGATGACTCTACTTATTAATGGACTTCGACCAGAGATCAAGTCTGCTGTAATGCAGCACCTTCCATTTCAGGATATTGAGGCCTTTGTGGATAAGGCCAGGCATGTTGAATCTGCCCTTACATCACAAAGTGCTCTCTCATTTGCCAATGCGGCCTGTGTTGATGGTGCTCCTTTGCTCAAGCCAAACCTTAAAAACCTGGATAGTAGTCTACAGGAACTGTCAAGTAAGTTTGATACCCTACTAAAGGAGGTCAAGAGTAAGATGGATAAATCAGCCCCTAGACCACAGTGGCAGAGAGCCCCATGGCAGCCACAGCCATCTAGAAATCGTAGCTCTGGAAGTAAGTTCCAAAGCCAACCTACAACTCCATGGAAGGGAAATAGTAAGGGAGGCCAAAATATTGTGTGCTGGAAGTGTGGCAAACAGGGTCATATCCAAAGAGAGTGTCACAGAGGCCTATATACTGGATATGGAAAGCAAGGCCGAGGCGATAGAGAACTCCGGCCGTGATCTCCAAGTGGTCAGTTTAGGAGTATTTCACCATCCTCTAGGTCACCATATAAGGGAAACTAAGTGACCCTGTTCCTGACTGGGGAAGCGACAGGGAGATCAATGTAAGTGACACTAACATTAAAAATGACTCAGAGACTAGGGTGAGTGAGCCCCACAAAATAAATATGTGTGAAAGTAATTAACTTACTGTAGAAGAATGCATATTGCCAGTACAAATTGACTCTATACAATTTGGAGCACTTGTAGATTCAGGAGCAACACATTCAATTATCGGTCCTGGACTTATTAAAAAACTTCCCAAATTGGTCACTTACTTGCAGCCAGTTGACTCCAAAGTCATTGCTAAAACTGTGAATGGTGGTTTTATAACCTATGCACAAGAGCTTACCTTCCCACTGCTAATTCAGGGGCAAACATGGGAAATACGTGCCTATTACTCCCCTATTTTGAACTATGATTTAATCATTGGCTATGACTTTCTGAAGAAGGCAAAATTAACCGTAAATTTTGGGAATCTGGATATACAGCCACCAAGGGAGTATGTGATTAAGGCCCCTGAGGACTTACAATTAGCCCCACAAGGTGAACTCATAGCATGGGGAAAATTAACTGGTGATCCCAGCTTAGCTGAAGGAATATTACAAACTCATGGCACACTACAAAAACTTGGATTCTTAGTTGCCAGGGGACTCGTAAAAATAGATCCATCTAATCCTTTGGTTCCAGTTAGACTGCTAAACCCGTACCCTTATACCAGAATAATCAAAAAAGGAACCAAACTAGCGACCATTGAAAGGCTAACAAAGGCATATCAAATCACAGAAATTAGCCCCACTGAGACTATCAACCAGGTCGGGCAGCAAAGTAAGGTAAAATTTAGTCCACCCAAGGAGTTCTCTGACTTGTTCTCACTCACAGAGTCCACCTTTGATGAAAACCAAAAAAAGGAGCTACTCTCTTTACTTTGGGAATATTCAGACATCTTTCTCAAAAAGGGCGACAAACTCAAATGTACTGATGTACTTGAGTTTAAAATAAAACTAAAAGAAGGCACTCAGCCCTTTAAGGCAAAACCCTACAGGAGCAATCCAAAACTCTGCAAGGAAATCACCAAGGAGATTCAAAAGCTGTTAGAAGATGGGATTATAAGGCACAGTACCTCAAATTTCACCAGTCCAATTCTGCTAGTTCTCAAGCCTGATGGTTCTTATCGACCAGTCATTGACTACCGTCTTTTAAACTCAAAATGTATTAAAGACAACATGCCAATGATTTCTAGCCAAGACTGTTTGGAAAGTATTGGAAGTGCCCAAGCAAAGTACTTCTCAACAGTAGATTTACAGTCTGGATACTACCAAGTACCAATAGAAGAATCTTCAAAGCCCCTGACAGCATTTATTTCACACGATGGAATTTTTGAATTCAATAGAATGAGTTTCGGATTGGCAAATGCACCTGCTTGTTTCACCAGATTAATGACCAGAGTTCTCCAAGGATTAAACTGGGATATAGCTCTCTTGTACCTAGATGATGTGGTTGTATTTAGCAGAGACTTCCAAGGACATTTAGTGAATCTAAGGCTGGTCTTTGACCGTCTAAGGGCTGCAAAGCTGACCCTGAAACCCTCAAAATGCATGTTCGATCGTGAGATGCTTAAGTTCCTTGGCCACATTATAAGTGCTCGAGGAATTGAAGTAATGGAAGACAAATGCAAGGCAGTGAGGGAATTTCCACAGCCCAGAAAGATTAGAGATGTTAGAGCCTTTTTAGGGCTAGCATCGTATTACCGGAAATTTATCAAGGACTTCTCCAAAATAGCTGCCCCTTTGATAGATCTCACCAAGAAGGAGACAACCTTTCAGTGGACAGATAAGTGTAAAAGTGCTTTTCAAACTTTAAAGCAAAAGCTGGTTGAGGCACCAATCTTGGCTTATCCAGACTACCAACAGGAATATTTGCTGTACAAGGAAAGGGTAATCAGTTATGGTGGAAAAAAACTAGGCACCGCCGAGCAAAAATACAGTACCACCGAAAGAGAGTGTTTAGGAGTAATCATTGCTTTGAAGCATTTTGAACACTACTTACGGGGAGTCCCAGTTACAATCAATACTGACCATGCTGCCCTTAAATGGCTACTAGCCCAGAAAGAACCAAAGGGCCGGATAGCTAGATGGGTGGCCTTTCTACAACAGTTCAATTATACTGTCAAACACCAGCCGGGGAAAAGTATTGGTCATGCTGATGGATTAAGCAGAATGGATTACTATGAGGGAGGTGACATAGAAGGGAATTTGGATGAGCAGCTAGACTCTGTGATCTTCCCTAATGACAGCTCTGAGAAAACAAACTTAGCAAAAGTTATTTTTAAGGGCAGAAGGACCAGACCGAAGGGACAGAAACCAAAACTGGATTCAGCCCCTGTTTTGCATTTACCTATTGTTGAATGGACTAAGGAAAGGCTACGGGAATGCCAGCTGAGTGACCTGAATATTAGGCCAATAATAATAATTGATATCCAAAAATTAACTTGATATGTTCAGTATTTCACATCTAACTTTGAGATTTTCCAAAAGCATGTTTAGTTAGGAATTGGGATTTTTGATGGAAAATTTACGTTTTTTTCACATTAATACCAACCTAACACTTAAATATGCATTAATCTCACCTAAGTAGCACCAAAATTGACCTACCAACTGATATCCAAACAATATACTGATTTTGGCTGTTGTCAGTCATCACAAACTGATTTGAGACAACAAAGAGTTAACCAACACACACATAAATAGACATGTGCCAGCACACACATCCAACTTTGCTCATTACAATACGAAATACCTGGTTTGACGCCTTTGCTCCACATTTGTTGAGACAATTGCAATCAGTAATTCAGTTGTACAGCCATATCTAGCTGCACTTTCTGAATGTAATGGTCATCTTGATCAATTTATGGAGCTATTATGCTCTTTCCTCACAAGTCCTTTTATTCGTGTATCTACATATTTATTCAAACCTTCACTCCCATAAAATGGTGTGTTCAGCCAATACTTAACACGCAAATGGTTTGAACTTATATAGAGCCACAATCTCTTTAAAATAGCTATCTCATTGATATCTAATGGTTATCATGACTGAAAACACTTTAAATAACCAATTTTTAAGATTTCGTATCTGTTTCCTCTCCAAAAATCCCAAATCCACCAAATCCGCCAAATCCTCATTTTAGAGGCTCTATTTGGCGGATAATCCTCTCAAATTGGTGGATATAAGTGGATAGGTTTTTTGTACCTTAGGACCAAATGTGGGATGACTGTTCAGCCTCTGATGAGAAAATCCATAGTATTTTCGAAATATTGCCAAACGCTTTGGACAATATAAGGCAGTTAATTGAGGGATTAACAGTCTGTCACTGACACACAAACTCCTATTTATCTATTTATCTATGGGTAATAATGAGTGCCAGTGACACAGCTCTGTCTGCTATTCCAACAACCTACAGTTTAAAGTGCAAATACTTTTAACATCCCTATGAGTGGTACACCCATACCCACCACCACCATAAGTAATTACATTATTTCATAACTAATGGGGTCCCTACCAGACTACAAGATCGTGCATCTAATAAAGGCAAGGATCTTAAAAGAAAAACACTCCAGACAATATAATATACTGGAAATACCAGAAAACCATTCTGTAATAATGTTTGAACACTACATCAGTGTTCAGTATTTTAGCCAAAAGGCTACTCCAGTCTCTATGCACTCACACAGAAAAACATTCTGTGAAATACAGGGAATCCAGTATCTTGCTTTGGAGGGGGGATCCAACAAGCCCACATGCCACCACCAGGCGCAGGCGCCAATTACTATATTTTATTTGGGCATTCCCTACACTCCACCTTGCAGGCACCAACATGTTTGTATGAGGCTATGTCCTCTCAATGCACCCCTTACCCAGGTGCACCCTTTCTCCTATATTCTCCTTCGCCAATAATAAGATATCTTGAGGACAATGTTCTGCCACTCGATGACAAGTTAGCTAGACAGATACTCCTATCCAGTGAATCTTATCTAATCCACCAGGGTGTACTGTATCACATCCTAGATACCAAAACCAAGGATCCAAGGAGACATATTGAAGAAATATGCGTATGCCTTGTGGTCCCACTTGAGCTACGGTATGATGTACTCACTGCAACACATGGTGATTTGTCTTTGGGACATTATGGAAATCAAAGATCGTATTCTACCCTAAGACTGAAGTATTACTGGAAAGGCATGTATAGGGATTGTAGAAATTTTTTCCTTTCCTGTGAACAGTGCAATACAAGAAAAAACCCAGTGTCACCAACTAAGGCACCACTACAGCCCATGAGACCAGCCAGGATAAACGAATGGTGGTCAATGGACATTGTCCACATGCCTCAAACTCCAAGAGGTAACAAGTACGCTCTTACCTTCACAGAATACTGTTCTAGATATGCTGAGGCCTTTCCACTACAGAACACTCAAGCCAGTAACATTGCTCATATTCTTGTAAATGAGATATGTTTTTGCTATGGTACGCCACAAGAACTTTTGAGTGACTTAGGTAGCAAACCAGTGGGTTGCTAGAAAAGTTCCACTCGACTTTAGCTAAAAATCTCGTAATGTACGTGTCTGCTGACCATAAAGACTGGGATTTGTACCTTCGCGCAGTGTGTCATGGATACAACACTTCAGTGTGTATTGACTCAACGCAATATTCTCCATTCTATCTCATGTATGGTAGAGAACCATTTTGTCCCCTTGACACAATTCTACCACGCATGACTGACCCAGCCCCAAGCACACAAGAATATGTTAGACAATTGGTGCATGCTAGAGAAGTAGCAGTACAAAATGTCACAGATTGCCAACATCTTATCAAGAGGAAATATGATCAAAACTGTACTCCAGATCCCTTCCAACCTGGAGAACTTGTTTGGATATTTTTCCCAGAAATAAATGTAGGTGGAAGTCCAAAATTCTTCCACAATTGGTCGGGACCTTATATCCTACGTGAAAAGGTGAGTGCTACAAATTTCAAAGTAGTTCAAGCCCACGATCACAAACCATTGAAGAACCCAATCCATGTTAACCGCATGAAAAAATTTCACCACAGGTCTATACTCCCACCACGGCCGGACGACTTACAAGCCCTACAAAATGCGCCGGTGCAAGACGTCAGTGACTTACATACTCATGATCAACGTGAATTACTACAGAGACCTCAGTTTACTGCAGTAGAACCACAACAACAACATATCCAACCCATAGCTAACAATAGTGGTATTAACACGCCTACCACAGCTACCACAACAGAAAAGACCAGGAACATTAACACTGACTGCATTAAAACAGAAATTGCAGACCCTGAATATGAAATAAATAAAATATTAAAGGCAAGGTACAACAAGAAAGGTGAAATAGAGTATCTTGTACACTGGAAAGGCTTCCCCCCATCAGAAAGGTCATATGAGCCCTTACAGAACTTAAATGATGCAGCCAGGGAATATGTCAAAACCCATAAAATTCCAACCACTGGCCAGAGACCAAAGTAAGGAGCAAAGGGAAATAAGAGTAAAATGATCTCTGGAACCTTTATATCGGTAGGCGCCACCGTTACAAAGTTACTTCTATGGATTTATACTCACTCATTTTCCCCAGAGATTTGATGTATTGCTATTATTTATTTCAGGAACACACCTTTTGGGCCAAGAACCCCAATTGGGCAATGTGCTTCCTATGTGCCTGCTACATGGTAGTCTTCTGTACCGCCAAAGATGTGGAGGACAGTCCAATAATTCACGAAAACTATGGTGTGACGTTCCACTCACACGGTGTACTTGACAACGCCCATAGTGTCTGGCACCAAACATTTGTGATTCCACTCAACCAGGATGACATACCAACCCCCAATCTGTTTTGCACTGGCATGTCACCAGACGGCTCAGGAAACGTTCCCAACAACATTCAGTACCTGTGTCCTGCTCTCCAAGCCTACAATGACAGACACCTACGACTGCATAAGGATATTCATCAGTCTCAAAATAATATTAACCAACTTCTGCAAAAACTTCAATCCAAAACCAAATGAGCAGTACTTGGATTCGTTGGCAGATTTGCAAAATCACTGTTTGGATTATCTACTGAACAGGACACTAAAATACTCCTTCAACATATGAACCAAATACAACAACTCACCCATGTTAATGAAGACCAACTAGAAGTATTGTCGGGTAACCTGCAAATGTACATTTTGAAGTCTGACAAACGCGCGGAGCTATTAAGCAAAGCCATAGAGCTTAATCACAAGGCTCTGAATATTTCTAACATTCTTATAACTCAAAAATTAAAACTGGCAGTAAGTGACATTATGAACTGGATAAATATTCTTCATACTTATGGAGTACAATATGTAGATCTTCTTGTGGACATGCGTGCCCGTCTTTATCAAGAAGAGCATGCCATACAAACCCTGTTACAAGGATATTTACCATATCTGTTTGTGTAACCTGATGAACTAACCACTACCCTCCAGGGCATTGCTGAACTTTTACCAAAATATGGAGAATTCAGGATTAGCCATAAAGACATTGGATACTATTACCACCTTAACAACATAACCTACCACAGGATAGACAATAAACTCTTTATCAAAATAAAAATCCCACTGACTGCCACAACTACTCTGTTTACACTCTATCGGATAAATACAGTGCCTATTCCCCTTGCTGCCAACAGACATGAACATTCACTTAGTAACATTGTAAAACCTTATATAGCTATAAGTTACGATAAGCTTTTCTATGTGTCTCTGACAGAGAGTGAATACCAGTTTTGTACTGGAAATCAGTTAAAGCGATGTAACCAGGCATTATCTATGCAAGAGACATCCCACCCCGATTGTGCTTTGGCCTTGTTCAATGACAATGCCAACCAAATTTCAAAACTTTGTAAAATTTCCTTACTACCTGCAACAAATTTCAATACATCTCATATTATTTCTGTTTCTGATAATTCCTACCTTATCTCGACTCAGGACCTACACTGGATACAAACTTGTCCAGGAAGGGCACCAGTTCATGTCCCATCTTGTAAACTTTGTGTGGTAAAATTACCATGCAGTTGTGCCTTAAAAGGCCAAACTTTTTTTATCCCACCTACTCTCCAAAATTGCCTACCAAATCACAAGCCTATAGTGACACATTCGCTTTTTGGCCGCCCTGCTACATTTCTACAATGACAACTCTAAACTGTTAAATATGACATCAAAAACCTCATTCCCACACCCTCAAAACCCCCAAATCCCCAACTTTGAAATTACCAATAAGGAATACGATGATGTAGTAGTACAATCAAAGGAAACACTGTCTCTTGCAAATATTGCCAAAAATGTGAAAAGGAAAACAAAAATGTTTCAAGACAAGGTGTCCAAGCTCCAAAATAATTTGGGAATTCTGTCAAAACCCACTGTTGGTACAGGTATATCTGTCATATCCTGTATTACATTTTGTGTGTCAGCACTAGCCTTAGCCTTGTCAGTACGCGTTTACTATGAGGTAATTTTATTAGCACCTGTTACTGCGGCTACAGAATGGGACATATTTGTCACTGAAACTCCTACTGACTATTTAGGGAGTCAAGTCTTGAAAGAGTATTTATCAATGACTGTGTTGCTCCTTATTTTCCTGACAGTAATCGCATTCATTGGTCTGTTCAAATTTTGGAGTAGATCAGTTCAGTTATTCACCCAAAACTTACCTCACACTGTCGTAACTGTGAACCTTTTTGGGAATGGTGACTGTGTTGCTCTGCCCCTCCTGAGAACAAGCCACTCTGCTAGTTCTCTCAAGCTTGCTGCTAGCCTAGATGAGCAAAACATGTTAACACCCCAAATCACTACATCTTTTACCAGCATAAATATAGCATGGAATAAGCTTCACCTGTCAATTGGCAACCATCATATTATAGGGTTGCCTGGCCATGCCTCCCTCAAGCTTACTAACTGGTACAAAGTCAAAAGGATCCTTGCAAACCTCCAGGAAATTCAATTAATGGCCTTGTATGGCGATGACTTTCACCAACTGCACACGTGGCATGTTAAACCTCTCCAACAATGTACAAACCCAACAATTATTATTACACATGCAGAAATAGGAAACACAGCATACTCCTGTGATCCATGTGACTCTCCAACTTTAACTGACAACCCCTGAGGCCTTCCGCCAGAGGCCTCAGACTGTCGCCTTACTCTCAAGAAGTACAAAGATATAGAAATATGTACACCAGATATAGTTTCACCATTGTATTATTGATGTATACTATTTAACCTGTCATTAAAGCATGTCTACTTCTGTAATTACTATACCTAAGGTTTCTACCACCTTGCATAACCTTATGTTAGCCACTTAGAAATTAAGACGTATGTATATATAACCATGTATATTACTCTATGTATCTCTTTATATATCTCTTTATAAGCATGTTTATCTTATTTATTTATCTAACATTATTTACTGAAGCATTCAATGTATGGCGTCTTCCAAGCAGCAGTTCCTTTTATTGCCCTTATTTCTCACTATCTCCAATTCTCCCTCTATTTTATGTTACTAGGCAGACAATCCCCACCCAGATACAAATGCCACAATGGATTTAACTTCTGAAAATGGCTTAGCTGACTGGGCAGAAGTCCAACACCTATATGCCCACCTGCCAGATGATGCCCTTATTGAAGTAGTATTGATAGAAGACGAAGACAATGAAGCCCCTACTACTGACCCGCCAACTGCGTTATTACAACTCTCCAAACCCCCACAGTTAATCCCCTTGTCAACTCCAACAACCATTATGTCCCACATAATCACCCCTTCTAACCAGTCCATAAAATCTACAAAGCCAGCTGTAGCCGTTAAACCCACTGTAAGGCCCTAAAAAAAAAATAAAGCATTTGATGAACAAAACAAAAACAAAATCCTATCTCATAAATTTTCTTCCAGAATTACCAACCCATCTCTCCTCCACTTCCAAGAAAGAAGATGATTCGGCAGCTCCTCAACACGGAAGATGGCCATCAGCACACAGTCCAACCTCTGGATACACGAGGAGATTCCAGTAAACTAGCCTTCCATGATACCTTACCTGCACCACTTTTATCGCCCACAAGCCTGCTGGAACAAGGGGCCACCATCGCACCACATACTGCTATGGCTACTATGACAGACACTAGTACCAAGCCCGGACCCAGCCACATCACCCCTGTGACAACCCTGAACAGTGTACCATCGGATCTTCCACAGAACCATCACCAATTACACGTATCTGGCTCAGTATCTGATGTCCACTTTCAGAATTTGGCCCCCTGTCCACCACAACAATCAATGGATCAAAGTGGCACTCAGCCGATGTACCAGCCCTGTCTCTCCACCTCATCACAGCCCCAAACCCATCCTCCATCTCCCTCCCAAATTACGCCTCACACCCCAGTCTTGTCCAGTGTCCATGCTAAGCCTACCCTAAAAACTCTCCCAAATGGATTTCACAAGTTTTTTATACCCAACCTTATGGATATTACAAGTAAGGGAATTCTTCTGGATTTGGACATGACTGCCTCTCACTTCCCCTCTTTCAATCTCTGGCATTTCCTTGACTATTTGTATGACCTCAACCTGCATTCAAAATTGAAGTTCCTTAAAACACCCATGGGGAAGAAGGGCCATCTCCTCATTGCTACCACCCAGACTTTCATCCTCAAACGCCTGTTGGATCATTTCTTCCTACTATCATCCATTTCATAATTTTTTTTGCTCCATATATGTGTCAGAAACAAAAAAAAAGGCACTCATCCACTCGCCCCTAGGCCCATTGACAATATGGTGCACCAGTGCTTCTTTGTTTTCATGATTTCATTTGTCCAATACAATACAAATTACCTAAGTAGATTATGAAGTTTTTCTTTAACTAGAAAGCAAGGACAAGTAATTTTGCAATTGTTTTTTATATAGTTTATCATTGTACTGTGTATGCTATTGTATCACAGTATTATTTTAGCGCACTAGTGCCAGTTCTGCTGTCTTGTGATTCTCAGGGGTATATTCCTATTGTTGATATACCTTGCTGCTAATAATCTCATAGTATTATTATTGTGTATTATTGTCATAATATATATATCATTCGAAATGTTATTACAGTATTATTTTATTTATTATTATTAATTTCATAGTTATTATTACTATTATTATTATCAATTGTATCACTTTTATATTGTGCATCTATTTTTATTGATTAACATTTTATATTCTATTATCATTCTCTGTAAACCTACGTGTATTTCCTTAGTCATAAAGTGTCTATGCTCAGGGTCACTGCATTGCTATATCTAAAATGAATTGTTTTTGTAAATTGTTTTATATACTACTGAGTACTGCTCTAATGGAACTGACAGGGAAACTACTTTCTTGTTAACTACTCTTGTTTTAACCTTATTGCATAACGATTACATGTACAATATTGAATACATGTACCTTCTTTCTTACAAAAGATGGTACCAAAAAAAAAAAAATTGCTATACATGTGCCTCTGCATAGTTGATATTTTGAGGCCTTCTTTTTCCTAGTACTTATTTATATTTTGATTATATTTACTTGCATGGTGTTGTTTACATTACATTTTATTGGGTCTAGTTGCAAAATCAAAAATTTCTTTTTTTTTTACTTCAAGGATGAAGTAATTTTTAAAGCATGGGTGTGTGCCAGAGGTAGAAATTAAGCTAAAACCAAACTCATGTCAAGCAATCACTATTTCTCCCTCTTGTTTATTTTACATCTTGATTACCTTTCCTCTCTATTTATTTACTCACGTTGCTAACTGACAAGCACAGCTGAAGGATAGCTTAGCCCATCAAAACCAAAAATAACCTGGAGTTCAGCATCCAGGTCACATATTAACATCAGACACAGACATATATTATTCAAAAAATCACCAATCAACATAACCTTAACATTCATATCCCCTACCCCCCCCCTCAAGATAGACAAAGACTTTATGTTAATTTCTATAGTTTCCTTTGTAAAAGATATGTACATGTACCCCTCCCATACCTCCTCTTTGGTTTATATAAACAGGCACACCTGGGCTTTTGGGTGTTGGTGGTGGATATTGCTGAAGTTGTTGTTATTGGTTACCGCTACATGATAGCTGAAATTATGTTCTCAATACAATAAAATCTCTTGAAGTGGACTTATACTTTTCTTCTGTGTTACATTGGTCTTAAAGCTTCTTCTGTGTTGGAACTTAGTAATCTAGTGCCACCCCCGGTACCTAGGACAAAGCAACTGTGGCACACAACTTATACAAGTTCAATCATATTTTGGGCTTCACCAATGCCCCAGCATATTTTAGCTGGCTGATGTTCAGAGTCCTCCAAAATATGAAGAAGGCAATTACCCTCCTTTATCTGGATGACATAATATGAGTCAGTAAGAACTTTTGGGGCCATATTTGAAAGGTTAAGAAGTACTAAGTTACACTTAAACCAACAAAGTACTTCTTTGGCAGGTTCCTTGAACACATTGTTTCTAAACAGGGTTAAGTCCCATTGCTAGAGAAGTGTGAAGTTGTTAAAGAGGTTTCGACTACCAGGATGACTGCGTGAAATTTTCTTGAATTTGTAGGGTATTACAGGAAGTATATGAAACACTACTCAAAAGCATCACCATTAACTCATCTTACTGAGAAAGAAGTGGCCTTTCAATGGTCTGATGAATGTGAATCTGCATTTCAAACCCTCAAACAAAATAATACCTTGAATGCAATAATGACTATACCCTGTATTAATTTCTAAAGTAATTGAAATGGTTTTGTCACAATTTTAGGATGGAGAAGAATGTGCTATTAGCTATTGAGGTAAAAGGCTAAGCTCAGTACAAAATAATTCAGTACAACTGAATGAGAATGTTTGCTGCTTTTTTGCATTTGTGCACGTTGAGGCAGTCATTGTGCAAATCATTGTGGTAATTGATCATGTTGCACTTAAGTGGATTTTGATTGAGAAGAAACCAACGGGTTCTATTGCAAGATGGGTAGCATTCCTGCAGCAGTTTTTATACTGTCAAACTCAATCAGAGAAGCGATGAGGGAATGTTAATGGCCTCTGTAGGCAGGGATAAGATGAAAAATGAGGTGTTTCTGCAGAACCATTTAAAAATACACTTCCTGCTAATCTAGAGAAAACATTTCCAAATTGATACTAACTGTGGCCAAAAGACCATGAATGTGGCCCCTTTAGTATTCATATTCAGAAGAACAATAGTGAAAAGTCTTACTACCAAACAAAACCAAATCCAGTCATAATATTTGCCAGAAGTACCATGGCCAAAGAACACTGCAAGAAAATGTTAATTGAAGGATGACTCGATAGTCCCAATGATCCAGTATTTGTATGAAGGAATTTTGAAATTGTTGATTGATTTTATTGCTTACTAATAATAGTCTAAGATCAGTTGTTGTTAAAGATGCAGCTTAAAATTATTGTTTTATTTCATTGGTTCGGTTTAATTCACAAACTTTCATTGTCAAAGTTTAATGGTTAGTTTCTCAAGCTAACTCTGTCCTCTTGTCATGTATCTGTTTAAATTCTATTAAGTTCAGTCATGTTGCTTCCAGAGTAAGTAACTTGAAAGGGTAGGCAATTGTCGGAAAGTTCAAATTTATAAAAATATTAAAGATAAGTTTACTGCTACCTGGACCTCATACTAAGTACTCGTTCTATTAATAGCCTGCGACTGGATACAGCTCAGTATGTTCATTCATGCATTCTGGATTCATGCACTCTGGATTCTTCTTATCACACAGTTGCTATGGTTACTCGCCACTCGCCCCTAGCAAATTTTTTTAAAAATATTTACATGTATTATGTTTTACTAACAATTTCAAGCTTTTAATAGTCACAATACTATAAAATGTGAATATTACAAAGGTATGTTACTGTAATAGCCGTGGAAGAAAATCCCACTTTTTTAAGGGACTATCAACGTAACAGCATATTTCATGTAGTGCAGGGGCCGGATTCACAAAAGGTCTTAAGTCTCAAATCTGAGATTTTTGTCTCAAATCTAAGATTTATCTTAGATTTTTCTCAGACTTGAGACCTTTTGCTTAGCTGGGATTGACAAAAGATTTCAGGCTGAGATTTAGCTCAGATTTGGTCTTAAATCTAAGACTGCCTAGAGGGTGACTTAAGTTTTCATAAAATAGAGTATATGTAGTTACAAGGCTCAAAACAAAATGAAAATTGCCAAGTATGACATATTTATAACTTTTAACAAAAAAAACATGAATATATATACTAAGAGTTTGTATGAAAACAGTAAAACATTTACATTTAGTAATTTACATGAATGGTTTGTTTTACTGTTTAATCAGTTATTTTGTATGCCAGTACAAATTATAGTAAAGAGAAAACATTTTACTTGATAGAATATTTTCTAAAATCTGAGTACATGGGGTACAGCTGTAAATATAAACGTGTATGCTTTACACTGATCTCAACAGAATGTTACATCAATTTTGATTGGTCCAGACTCAAAACATGTCTGAGATTTTGGTCTCAGCTAAGATCCCTTTCGTGAATCTCAACTTGAGCAGAATCTCAGCTGAGACTAAAATCTCAGATTTGAGCAAAGTCTCAGCTGAGATTTGGCTAAGACTTGAGACCTTTTGTGAATCCGGCCCCAGAAACCTTTCCTCAAAGACAGCCATCTATTTTCCGTGGTGTGAAAGTTTATAAACTTAAACTTATTGAATTTAATAACTCTTGCTTTTTTGGCTGTTGACAAATTGTTTAAAAAGAAACTAACTACTAAAAGAATAGTTTCTTTTAAAATGTTTTTATTACATTTAATAAAATGGTGCAATAAAAATGTTCACAAAATGCAGTTAAAGTGCTCCAACTTTGGTCACCTCAAAAAGAGACATGCTTTATAAACGTGACAAAAAATTGCATGCAAGACAAGATCAAATACTTATGTTTAACATATGTATGTGCAGGTAATTTTCTGGGCTACTTTTGAATGAATTCGTTTTTACATTAAAAGTGGCATTTTTATATTATTGTAATTTTTTAATACACAAAGACTACTGGTTTGAATCACTGTTACATATTTGTTAGTTAAATGCTTGTGGAAGTATTTTTTAAAATGTAATTCATTCAAAACAATGCTTATGTATTTCTACGACTGTGGCATCCACAGTGTCCTCATATATAAGTATTTTTTATGTCTCAATAGACTGGTGTATCTCTGTTGCTAAGGGAACAGTATCTGCCAGTACTTATGGCTGTGGGAGAGCGTATTGATTTATAAATTTATTTTTGAAGAAATTACTGGTAGATATCTTGCAGAGAAACTTTGGTAGTGAAATTATAAAATAAATGAAAAATAGGAAACAAAGCTTGAGAATATAACTGATGCAAGCAAAACAGTCCAATTACGTGTAAAAAAATTCCTTGTCCTTTGAAGGTAAATAAGTACACGTTGCTTTCAGTTTACAGTTATAAATTGCCTCATTCTTCACTCTGAGCCCGTATTCACTAACATGGATCAAACTGAGCGAAAAATCAGCTCAAGATCAGATCAGGATCAAGGAAAATGGCTCAGCTGATCTTTGGCTCAAGTCTGTATTCACAAAGGAAGGATCAGCTGAGCCAAAAATTTTTAAAAATTTCTCTTAGCAATGCACAAGTTAATTACTTTTATTCATTGTAAACAGCCTTTTTGTGTCTGAATTTCCACAAAATATACTTTGATATAAATTTGGTTCATTATTTTTTTTCACTGAAGAATTTTTAAATATTTCAAATTTAATCCAAAAATTTAGGCTCCGCCCACTTTTGATCCTGAATAAACAACAAAATCTGACCCATTTTACACATCAATATAAGCCTACTTAAAACAAGTAAAACATATTAAAAACTTATTCATTAACAACATAAAGGATTGAAGATTATTAACCAATGATTTATTTTTCATATGTTTGCTATTTTAGTTAAATATAAAGCTACAAACTTTGATCCAAAATCCAGCTCAAATTCTTTGTGAATACTAACTTGATCCTGATCCAGTTTTTAGCTTAACTTGAGCCAAAAATCAGCTTAAGTTGAGCTTGATCCCTTTTGTGAATATGGCCCCTGTACTTGTGATATTGCACAGTATAAAAATATAACCTGTCCTCTCACTGCAGCTTTGCAAAGCAAGCCGAAATATGTGTGTGTGTGTTATCTTGTATGTAGATTACAGATTATATTATATCTTGTTTGTAGATTTTATGTAATATATAGATATTTAGACAGCTTAAACGTGCTAGCCTTGCTGTGTGACATAGTTCAACACATTTGTAAACATTGCAAAGAAGTCCGTGCGTAGCAACGAATATGCTTTCTACGCAAACCTCCAAGCGTAGATTACGCTAACTAAATATACATTGTTGCGTTGATAGCCCCTTAAATTCACTTTCATGGTTCTGTATTCTTGACACATATTCCTGTTCGAAATAAATCTTTTTAGCATCTCAAGAGCTTCGTCTACCTGTGGATTTTTTTCTTTCCAGATGCTGCGAAAATATATTTTTTTCATAATTATCAATCAAATGTTAACAGGCCACATTTGTTTTTCTTGGTAACCCAAAATTATATCTTTGGTTGAAAAAAATTAAATCTCTATTTATAACGGTTTTGACTCTTCTAGCCAAATCTTGCCAAAATTTTTTAACAGGCTTACATAAAGTGAATAGATGTACTAGAGTTTCTTCATTTTCATTGCATAATTTACACACATTGTTTTGTGATATGCCCATTTTAAATTTTAAGCTTTCGATTCCCAATATTTGGTTCAAGATTTTATATTGAAACCAAATCAGGTAGTTGTCTTGTATAGTTTTAAAACAGGCGAGGTAACTTTTTTGCCACATGTTTTTTGTAATTTCGATATTCAAAGATCTTTCCCATTTATGTCTAAGCTTGTCATCGTTAAAAAATTTTTGTGAAAGTAAAATTTTATAAAATTCACGCAAACCCTTTGGAGAGAAGGTATAATGTTATAGGGTAAATGGGACTTTCACTTATCGAAGTATATGATTTGCCTATAAAGCTATTCACACATTGTTTAACCCTATGACCCTAGGTCATATGACCTTATGACCTCCCCAAGCAAATTTGCTCAAGACTAGCAAGCTAGCTTTTATTACAGATATATTTGGTATGGCTAGCATTTATTTTCCCTGACCATTACCCATAATTCCAAACATCTTTCTTGGGAAGAGTTTGCTTGAGTAACTTAAGAAGGCATTTAGAAGCAGAGGAATAAACATCCATCCTCTGGACAATGAGAGCTAAGCTACCTCTTAATGGGATAAAATCCTCTTCTCCCCATCTAAAATCTGGGGCTAGAACACATATAAGATATATTGTTTATAATGTTGTATTTTCAACAATGGATAATAAATTATCAAGAACTCTACTTTATTTACTAAAATATCCTGTTCACAATTCAGTGAAAAAGAAACCATCTTAATAATAATCTGGAGAAGGAACCATCTTTGCAATAGTTTAAAGAAGGGATACCCTTTTGGCAACAGTTAAAGAAGAAGACCTTTAACAGTTTTGTAATGGCAAGTTTGCCAAACATTTCTTTGACAGGCAAGTTGTTTAAAAAGTATGTATATTGTGTAGTTGGTACCTTTCCAAAGCAGTTCATTATACACCTTCATTTCTAGGCCAGTGTTACAATACTAATTTCGCTGCTATCCAGAAACTCGCCTGGTGCCAAGGGGGGATCACTCCATCCAGAAAAACTTTGGCATTTGTCCTTGGCATATTTTCAAACACTGACTCTAGCCCAAAATCACTTGGTCAATTTCCAAGTAGCCTGGCATGTGCCAATACAGATTTACTATAAATAAGGAAGGTAGGTCACTAATAGAGACAGAAGAAAATAAGATGAGAACAAATCAGAGAATGATTGTAAATAGGTAAAAGTGTTCTTTATCATTGTACTATTTGTGGATATTTGATGTTTGTTTGAAAATAAATTTGTTGGACATTGAATATTTTCTTCTCACTTCTAAATATTAACACACTCAAGAAGTTATGGCAGAACTGTCACAACAATTGGTAGGAATGCCGGGTACCTCTAGCATGATTGCTGGAAGTTTAGTGGATTGTATGAAACATGAGCAATGAGGTATCTTCTTCTAGTTTTCCAAACACTCAACTGCAGGAGGAATTCTATCTGATTACAGATATTGATATATATTGATGGTCAATGTTGTGGCCTTCCCATTTGAATACAAATCAAGGTTAACACAAACTGTAAAGGATTGATCCTTGGACCTTTCAAATGTTTTAACCTCCATAGAAGGATGGACAGTGCTGTATCATTGTATGCTGACCTTTAGAATTTAAGTAACCTTAAGAATTATTATAAAAGTCACTGGTAAAATACACTTTTTATCGGATGAAATATTTTGGTTTATGTTTAGTTGGAAATAAGTGTTAAAATACTTGTATTTAAATTGGACTATGCTACTGATGTGTGAATTAATTTTATACAAATAAAATGATAGAAAGTTATATGCTTCTTTTGACTGGAATACATCTGGTCCTTAACAATTGAGAATTCCAGTCCTGGAGTAATTAGTCTTATTAGGGCTCACAAAGCAGAGGAAATTTCACCATAATAATTTTGTTGGAGATGCTGGATATTCTCTTGGACCAGTGGATTGAACATTGTAGGCATAAGAAGTGGATAGTATGCCAGTTTCATGTTCCAGTCAAACAGAGGCCAGCTCTACAAGTTATTCATAAGATAAGAAAGATATAGAGTAAGAAGTTTTATCAGCAAGAAATCACGCATTAACCCCTCTGGATAATGTATATGTGTCTACCACAACATGGACATACCAATGTGTTCACTGTAAATCCAATGGGATCAAAAGAAAATCCATTTTAAATCATGAATAAAGCAATCACCAAGGGCTACCACAAGCAATAAGTGTTGCAATTGAATAAATGTTTGATCTTCAAAGCTGGAAAAAAACAAATAAAAAGAAGTTTCTTTAGGAAATGTTATCCAATATGCTCAGAAATGGCCAATTTATATGCTATTGCTCACAATTTAGATGCCTTAAGAGAACAGGTGGAGGACCTTGTTGCTCATCAAGACACACAAGGAATAGTACAGGAAGAAAATCAAGATTGCCTGCAGTGAGTTCTCCAACAAAGAAGTAATCATCCTGAAGTTGCTTCACTAAGGCCTTCCCCATTTAGAGGTATGGCCAGTGAAGATGCAAACAGATGGTTAAAGCATTTTTAAGCTATGCTGAGTACTGCAACATGGATGATCAGAAGCTCATGGTGGAAGGTGCTGCTGAAGTTTGTTTTTTTCCTGGCAGATGGTATCAAGCAAAATTGGGATCTACTACAGGAAGCTTTCAACCATATATATATTGATGCAAAGAATCTAACTTGGTTAAAGGAGCAATGCCTGTTGAACAGGGTTCAGAGTGCACAGGAGTCTGTAAAAGTCTACATTACTGATGTTAGACAAAAATGTGGTCAGTTGCAGAAAGGGGAGGCTGACACCAAAACTATAATTCTAAGAGGATTGCTCCCTGAAATCAAAGCTTTTGTGATTGGTCAACAGCTGGACACACTGGATGATCTAGAAGCAAAAGCAAGACTTGAAGAGAGTATAGAGAGTATGAAACCCAAGTGAAGCATCGACAGAGGAAATATGCTCCAGGAAACATGTGACAAGAATTTGGGAGATTTTTCTAAATCTCTAAGTGTGTTGCAAGAAATTGTGCACCAGCCAGCAAAGTTGAGACTTACAGTTTGTAAAGAACAGCATCCAAAACCAGGGAATTGGGAGAAGATCCTTTTCTCAGCAGCCCAATTTTGGCAGGAGTTTCATGCCATTTTGTCAGAGATGTAAGAGGTCAAGTCAATAAACTGACAACTGTGTGAGATGGCCACAGGCTTCAGATGTCGTTTGCTACAACTGCAAAGAGGTCACTTGAAGAGGCAATGTCCTCGATTGAAAAAGAATGAACCAGGGAGGCCATCAAGAGAAGTTTCCTTAAACTGCCAAAGGGCGTCCCACAGCAGTGCTGAGAAACCCCCGAACCAAGCTTAGATCAAAAGGACAGCCCCACTGCCAATCCAACCAAGGAGACTGTGCACCCAGTTAAAGGATATTAGTGTGTTAACTTCTGTCAGTGCTACTGTTAACAGTGATTTAATGGTTCTGCCATCAATTGTTCAGTTGTAATATAACAACCAAACTGTACCACTGTCTGTTATCAATCAGACAAAGGAAACAATAACTTCAGACCAGGAGACATTGTTGCTACTCTACAGTTTCTTGATGGTCGAGATGAAGTATATGAAGAGGTCCTCAGTGGCCTAGTGGTTAGCAAGTTTGGCATCTAATCATAGGCTGTCACCTCTGTGGGTTCGAGTCCCACAAGTGGCAATTCTGAGGACCTGTCCCAATATGACCCTAGCTGTTGAACGGGACGTAAAACCCCAACTTTGACCTTTGAAGTATATGAAGCTATGGTGGACTATAATGGGGAGATACCGGATCAAGACAATGAAATACTAAGTGTAGACTTTGAAAAACTTTTCCATTAGGAAGACACAATTTTTAGATACTGAGATCCAGCAATAGATCCAGCTACAAGATCTTTTGTGGGAATATTGGGATCTTTTCCAAAAGCCTGGTCAGGATTTAGGACACACAGATGTAATGAATCATGATATAAAGCTCATACCCGATAGTAAAGTGTTCAGATCACAGTCTTATTGAAGTAATCCAAAGATTCGTGAAGAAATTTCTAAACAAGTGCAGGATATGTTGCATAAAGGAATAACATCTCCTTCAAACAGCCCTTATTTGTCATCTGTAGTGATGGTGAGGAAACCAGATGGGACATTTACATTTTGTGTGGACTTTAAGAAGTTAAATTCAGTTAAAGTTGATGACTGTCATCCTCTAGTCCGAGTAGATGATTCACTTGAATCACTAGGGAGTGCTGGTGCCAAATACTTCTCAACCATGGATCTGGAATCTGGATTTTGGCAATTACCACTAGAGCAGGAAACAAAACCTTTGAGTGCATTCATTACACATGATGGATTATATCAGTTTGAGAGAATGCCGTTTGGGTTGCAGAATGCAGCTGCAACATTCTCCAGACTCATGGCCACTGTATTGAGAGGACTGATTTGGAAAATTTGCCTTGTATATCTGGATGATGTGATCATCTTTTCCAGGGACTTTTCTCAACAACTTGAGAGACTGAGCCTAGTCGTGGACAGACTGAGTAAACCTAGCATCAGACTAAAGCCAAAGAAATGTTCTTTTGGCCGGAAAAAGATCCAATTCCTAGGACACCTAGTTAGTACTCCAGGAATAGAGCCACTACCTGAAACTTGTGAGTCAGTAAAAGATTTTCCAAGACCTCTTACAGTGACAGATGTCCAATCATTAATAGGGTTAACATCCTAATATAGAAGATTTATACCACAGTTTTCACAGAAGAGTAAACCTCTTACATAGCTGATCAGGAAGGATGTTGCCTTTATATGGGATGACAAATGTGAGACTACATTCAGAACTTTGAAAGAAGCATTGACAAGCCCTCGAATCCTAAGTATCAGGATCCATATATTTTGACTGTTGGTTCATCTGGTGACTCTTGTGGGATGGTACTCACTCAAATACAAGATGAAGTAGAAAGGCTAATTTTCTACGGTGCCAAGAAGTACAGTTCAGCTGAAAAGAATTATGGAATCCCAGAGAAAAAACTTTGGCTTGTATCCTTTGAGTAAAACATTAGGAACCTTATCTGACAGGAACTACTTTTAAAATTGTCACAGACCATAGGTGGATTGCCTATCTACAACAATTTGATTATACTGTGGAACACAAGCCTGGAAAATGGTTGGGAAATGCAGGTGGGCTAAGTCAACAAACAAATTACATGGATAGGAAAGACAAAGAACTACAAGCGCTGGATGATGTTATTTTGCCACCTTTAAAAGATACATATACCTATGAGAAACCCAGCAACGAAACTGTGGTTCCAGCAGGAAATCCCTCACAAGAAATGGACTTGGTAAATGCAGTGGAAGAAGTACCAGAGCCATACACAGGAGAAACAACAAACCCAAAAGATCCAAACATATATGAAACACAAGAACCATTGGCTGATAAAACTGAAAACACATGGTTAAACTGTCCCAAAGCTCCAGAAGATGTCAGGCCTAATCTTACAGCTACAGATTTACAGCAAATACAGAAGGTAGATCCAATTATTCTATTATAGCTTACTTAGAAGGTGACATGCTTCCTTCAAACATGCGTGCATCAAAAAGATTAGCTGTTTTACTGGAAAGGGATGATGCATGGTGTGAAGAACTGGATGAAATCATGTCACCAGTGTAGTGCTGCAAAGCTCCCAACCTGACCATATATATCTCCTCTACTACCACAATCAGTAAGACGAATAGGAGAGGTATGGTCTGTGGACATCCTTGGTCCCCTTCCTAAATGTAATTCTGATTCAAAGTATATGCTGGTGTTCATGGAATCAATGAGCAAATGGGCAGAGGTATTTAATTTAGTAGAGACCACAGCTCAGATAATAGCCAGATACTTTGTTGAAGAAACAGTGTATTGCTTCGGGGCTCCCACATATCTAAAATCTGATGTGGGAAGTAACATGATAGCCAAAGTTATAAATGAGGCTGCATTACTTTTGGGAACCAAACAACTGGTAACTTCTCCATACAGGCTTCAAAACAAATTCAGAAGTGGAACGATTCAACTAGTCCCTGATAAAACAGTTGCAAGGATCTGTAGATGCCAGCACAAAGGACTGGGTGAGATTCTTGAGACTTATCTGTTTTGCTTACAATGTAAGTACAAGTTTGGATTCTACCCACTACCAGCCATTCTACCTTATGTTTGGCAGGACACCCTGAACCACCAGATGTGACTAATGAAGACAACAAAGAATTTATTCAAGACCTAGTTCTGGGATTGCAGTATGCACATGATCGGGCAAGAGAAAATATGGAATATCATGAGGCAAAGATGAAAGAACAGTATGACAAGAAAGTGTATACTGTGGATTACCAGGTAGGACAAAGAGTCTGGGTTTGCTTTCAGTAGTCAAAGCCAGTGAAGCTCGCAAATTGACCAAAAAGTTTTCAGGACTTTATCATAACAGGAAAAGTAAGACCCAAAAATTTCAGAGGCCACCCAAAAGTAGTCAGAGGCCATGACCTCAACCACTGACGAATATGATGCACATAGATAGGCTCAAGCCATAGGTGGATAGGCAGGTAGTGCCACCCAGTCCAGAAGAATTAGAGAACATATTAGCTGAAGAGAGTGAAATAGATGAAATTGATGATCTCTGGGAGGAGGACAGAAAAATTGAAGAACCAGTAAACCCAACAGACCTTCAAGAGGATGATATAAATGATGATAGTAATACAAGACACACAGATGCCGTAGAGCCGGATGGTACTAACAAAAATGATGATAGAGCCAATGAGACAGTAGATACTCTTGAGAGCACAGAGAGTGAGACTTCTGACAGAAATCTCAGATATTCATGAAGGGCAATTAATTTTGCAAAACCAATTCTATACTCACCAAGTGACAATCAGGAGAATGAATCAGAGTATGAGATAAATAAAATTATTAAAGGACGGTACACTAAAGATGGAAAGATAGAGTACCTGATAAATTGGAAAGGGTACCCAAAGGAGGCTAGGACATATAAACCCTATGATAACCTAAATGACTTTGCTAAAAAGTATGTGAATGAGCATAATGTGCCCCATTGTGGGAAAACCTACATATAAATAGCAGAAGATTTGTCATCATAAATATACAATTTGGTTTGCCTAAGACTACAATTTTCAAGTGCTTAAAGCTGATATTATCTGTATTTCCAGACTTATCCAAGGACTGACCAAAAAGGGGCAGTAGTCCAGCTTTAGAATCAGAAATATGCTTGTTATGTACCTCTTATTTATAAGTAGCCTGGCCAGCTACTTGATGGGTAATTCACAGCTAAAGATGCATGCTGATGGACCTGGAATCCCAGACATGGTTGTCAGAGAAAATATGAGAGTATTATGTCAAGAGTAGCTACTCTGATAATTCTGTGTCATTTTGGTCACATACCATAGTGTTGACCAGTCCTGAAGTACATTCTAGTCACAGGGATTTATTCACAGGTCTCTGTGACTTATATTACGGAACTTTTGAAACATATGATGGGTTTAGAAAATCCCTAAGTAAAGAAGTAGATGGAAAATCTGGAATACTGCAACAGTTAATACCAGTGGCTGGTTTAGAAAATCCTGTAACGGTAACCATTACTGGGGTTTCACAAAAGAGGGCTCTGTTGGACTTCATTGGAACGATATTAGGGAATCTGTTTGCTACAGCTACACTGGATGATGTTAAAATACTAAGAGATCATATTTCAGCACTTGAAAATGACCCTGGAAGATTTGAAGGATTTCCAAAGTTTGCAGAAGGTCTTTCTTCCTTGCAGTTTGAAGTTAATAAGAACATGAAAATTGTAACTAAAGCTCAAGAGGAACCAGATACTGATCAATGAAACATTTAGCAAATTGGATATATTGCACCATTCTCTGGAAGAAGTCATGGATGATGTGGATTTACAATTCAAACTCATGTCAAAAGTTATAAACATCATACATGGGATAAATGCATGAGAAATACATTCACTGTTTTTGGTTTTGTCCGAATTGGATAAAATTATTGACAGTTACTCAATACTTCTGAAAGGATATTTGCCTATTCATCTTATAACACCCTAGAGGATAACTGATATACTGAATCAAGTACAGGAGTATCTCAAAGCCAATCACCCATCGTTCAAGGTTTTGCACAAGGACCCAGTGGTACACTACAATATGCCTGGAGTGATTACATACACCAAAACAATGAAATACCTGTACATTAAGTTCAGGATACCAATTACCAGCAGTGATTGCTTTATGAAGTTTATTCAATCAAAAGCATTCCTATTACAACTGGGAATTCACCTAGGGTACCATTTACTCAAATTACGAAACTCCCTAAATATTTAGGTGTGACAAGGGATAACAAGTTCTTTGTTGTATTTGATCAAGTAGACTATGATTCCTGTCCTGGAATAAACTTTGAACAGTGTTCAATTTCTTCAGAGTTTTTCAAAATTCAGAATGAACATGTTCCAATGCCTTGTTTATGAATAGGTTAGACCACATACATGAGAAGTGTGATGTATCATTATACCCAAATCCAACTAAGAAGGAAACATATTTTAATGAAGCTGCTATGATAGGCCCCTAAAACAGTAACTGGGTGTTCAAATTGTGTGTTGCATCAATCCTGTAACTGTACCTTATCCTCAAAGAGTTTTTATATTACCAACAGTGTCCACATGTGTTCGAAAGCTGAAACAACTGAAACAAAAATTGTACCTAATTATTTGGTATCTCCTATCTTAAGGGCACGGAACCAGTTATTTCTTTATCTGATGATGTTACTTTGAACAAATGATCCAAATATTCTAATTTTTCATTGTCACTTATTAATATTTCAAGAAGCAAGTGGACATTAGATGTTGAAAAATATAGTACTGTTGATAGCAGCCTTGATTTGGGACATACATTAAATTCTGTAAGACAAAATGAAACCATGTATCTAAAACCACTTGATGCATGGCTGGATGAGCAGACAACTTCTACTTTGAGTTATACTAGCTTTGGGTCCTATATCAGTTATATATTGCCCATTGTCATAGTAATCCTCGTAGTTGCTATTGTAAAATTTTATAAGAGACAAGCTGAGATAAAATTTTTGATTCAGCACCTATTACAAGGGAAATACTCAGAAGTAATTGCACTTTCAACTTTGGTGAATAAGACTGAGGCTTTTGAATCCAATAATGATACTCAAATTTTGATATTTGATCATTATTTTATGATTATGTTATGGATAATAACAGGGCTAATAATAGTCCATTTGATAATTCAGACAGTAAGGCAAACTCTTAAGATTAAGGAATTAAGGAGGAAAAACATGCAAAGGACAAACATGCAAAAAGGACTTCAACATCAAAACTCTTGACTTCAAATGATCATCACTAGTGGCCTGTTCATAAATGCTTGGTTGGGTCTTTCAGGGTTTACTCTATTCTATTGTTTTCCTTGTATATTGAATTGTGAACTGAACCTGAGGCTTACCTTCTAAATTGTAACTTTATCTTACCCTCAAATCTTGTATTTTACATTTTGGCTTATTTGCCCCCTTCTTAACTACTGTTTTAATTTAAACTTTCACTTTAAGGCAACCTTAGGTTGAGTATTAGATTTCATACCTGACTTATTAAAAATCCTAAAGTCAACTTTAAGGTAACCTTACCTTACATTTTTCACGTTATTGAATTCAGAAGTCCACTTTAAGGTAACCTTATTGTACTGCTATTATATACTAGTGATTGTTTCTTAAATTGTAATTGTGTATGTGCATATGGACAATGAACTGTAGATATGTATAACCAAAGTAATGGACTGTAAATAATATCAGTATTACATTTACTCATATATTACTCAATATTACTATTTACTCTCATTACTACTAATTGTTACTGTATAAATGAAAAAATGAATGCTCCGCATTCTGGCTTCTTACTTGCCCAGGGTGGGGGGACTGTAGGTAATGCATACCGAATGGTATCAGTTACTGTTTATGAAATTATTCTCTCTATGAATGATATACTCTATGCACAATCAGGTGACCCTAGCTTCCCGAAATTTTTTTCAGTGGGTTAACTTCATGTCTGAAAATGAATTTCTGAGTATAGCTTCTATTACAAACAATGACATAATCACCCCTCTCCCAAATAAAATTCCCATAAGTTTGTTGGAAACTTTGAGGTACTATTATATTAAACAAGGGCCAACATCCAGGTTATACTTACAAATAATAATGAAGTAAAGCAAAGTTTGTTAAAGATATTACACCAATACCAAAATACCAGAAAATAATTAGTGTTTGGGAGATGGAAGAATCTCAATTTAAGAAGAACCAAGTTTCAGCAGATCTACCATGCAACCAAAAATGCAAGTGTAAAATCTAAATGTCAATACTGGGATATTATTATGAAAGATATTTTCCTTGATATGTAAATAATGTGATATTTTCTTAAAATAATAATAATAATAACTATAAGAATATTTGAACCAACTAAAGAACTGCTAAAATTATGCAAGTGTAAAATCTAAATGTCAATACTGAGATATTATTATGAAAGATATTCTCCCTGATATGTAAATAACGTGATATTTTCTTAAAATAATAATAACTATAGGAATATTTGAACCAACTAAAGAACTGCTAAAATTATCAATTTAAAAAGGTAACAAGTCAACAAATATTACCTACTTGGTAAGTTTAATCACAGTATTAATCCTTGAGTGAAATAAAATACTTAAATCCCAAGTTAAAAATAACAGCTGATGCAGTACATAGTCTGCAAAGGATGGAAAATAAGAAACTAAGAAAATTAAAACAAGGCTAACAGTGTGAAAGATATAATATAACCATGAAATTTTTCAAGGATATCAAGTAAATTAAATCCTAATAAGTTATCTCAATGCCAAGAAACTAGACCAAGGCTAACAGTGTGAAGGATGTTAACATAACCATGAACTTTTTCAAGGAAATCAAGGAATTAAACCCTGGTAATTTATCTATCACCTTCTCACTGCCAAGAAAACTAGACCAAGGATAATGGTGTGAAGGATATTTCTAAATAGCCATGACTTCCACAGAAGCAAATAACAAGGGTAAATGTTTCTGCATAACCCTCACTGAACTAGTTTAAGTAGAACAAGGATAAATGGTGTGAAGGATTTTAGCAAGAGAAGAATGTGGGGTTTCCTTGAAAATTAAGTAACTCAACACAAATTACTTGCTGTATTTCCTTCACCGATACAAGATTTATTACACTGGGAAATGAAATTAGGTCACCCCTACAAGTCAAACCAAGGATTATTTTGAAATACAAAACTTTGCTTGGTGTCCAAGTCCATAACATGGGATTAAGTGTTGATAAACAATGCATTCACACTCTCTGACATCCACACTCTCTGATTGATAGTAGTAATAGAAGGGTTCTTTGACGTAAGCATATCTAACAAGTAAACAATACCACGTAAGCCTTAATCAGTCAAGAATCTAGGTACTTTGAGCAGTTACTGAGGGACATTTGGAAAACTAATCAAATCTCAACCTTCAGAATAGTGTAACCAGTAAACAGGTTATGCAATTTGCATACCATCTAATGGGTGTTGAGTGGTTTCCTGTAAAGCAATGAATCTGGCCTATGTTTGAAGTGAACATTGCTGACACAAATGATTAGAAATTGAAACATTGAGAAGTTTGAAATTGACTTGATTTACAATAGTTAAAGAACATTGGTGGATTTTATAAAGTAGTCAAGGATTATTTTGACTTTACAAAATAGTGGAAAGACATATAATTTTGCAAATGAGTGATTTTAATTAACATTGTATTTAAAATAGTGGAGAACATGTCAGTAGGAAATATTTTATATTTGTTTTGCTTCCAATCATATCATAAACACAGAGTGGTGATAAAAGCAGATCCTGGAAGCATTCATGAATTTCTGAATGATCACCCTCAGGTCTTTGAATTTCACATGCTGTATGGGAAAAAGTATGGGGAAGATCAATTTGTTAATATTTAGTTAGTGGAACAGATGCATTAGTGTTTGTGTCACATCTAAAGGGTTACATCAGTGATGACACATATAACTGACTGGTCTGAACTGCAAGGACTTCCAGATTCTCTCCTGTTTAATAAAGGGGACAAGACTGGTTCTGGAATCACACGAAGCCCAGTGGTTACTTCTACGAAGGAAAACATAGGGTCTCAACTTTTTCAAACATCTACCGGTCAACCTTCAGCTGGTCAACATTTGATTTATGGCAGGTCTCACCCTTATAAGGATATTTTATCTCCTAACTCAGTGAGCCACTGTATCAGATGCAAAACATTGAAATCTAATTCAGACAGCTTATTAATATTAAAGACTTGCATTTAAAAACTTGTTTGCTGTGAAAACTGGTTATTTGGTCCACTTTCCTCAGCTTAGGACAGTGGGTGCATTTCCCTAGTCTTGTACAGACAGGGATGTGAACTGACTGTTTAGTGTCAGTTTTAGGATTTGGGGGATAAGAAATTGTGGTGCTAGTCAGTAAATCCTTTAGATTTGGTAGTTTTCTGTATCCCATTAAGGGTTTGGTTTTGAAGATTTGTTTAAGTTCTTCAGTGTTCTGGATAATGTTCCAGTTATCTTTAGCTAGAGCCCCTATCTGTGAGTTTCTAGGATTAAATTGTGTGACCATGACTGGTGCCTCATTGGTGGCTTTTGAGACTGTATCTAAAAGTTCATCTTGGGTAAACTTCCTAGCTCTAAGGTAGTGTCTTTTTAGGCTAGGAAAGGGTATCCTCTCTTAAGATAATACCCAGTGAGTTTTTTAGCATTGGCTTCAAAGTCACTATTTAGACTGCATATCCTTAGATATCCTTAGAGTCTTAGATATTGTCCATAGGTTCCTTTGGTGAAAACACTTTTGGGGTGGGCTGAACTGTATTCCAGATACAGGTGAGTATCTGTGGGTTTATTATACAGAGTGGTTATGAATCCTCTGTTGGTGCCAAATTTGACTGTGGTGTCCAAAAAGTCAATCTGTATAGCTCATTTCATGGGTGAACTTAATAGTTTGATGGAAAGAGTTTAAGTAATCAATAAAATGTTTTAATGATTCTTCTCCATGTGTCCATATCATGAATATGTCATCAATGAACCTCTTCCATGTAAGTGGTTTCAGTGGGAAATCAGCTAGGGCTTTTGTCTCAAATCTGTCCATGAATAGGTTGGCATAGTTTGGGGCTACAGATGTGCCCATAACCGTGCCTCCTGTTTGTAAGTAATGATCCCCATTGAAGGTAAAGTTCATACTGTGTAATACTAGTTTAAGTAAGTCTAGTATAAAGTTGGCAATAGGACTTTTACTAGGGTCACTTCTAAAACCCAAAGTACAACTTGGATGTTTAATTCATTATTTGTGCAAGGAACTGGATGGCTCCGTGACTGTGGAATATCTTTTGTCAGAATCTTGCTGCAGAAATAATTTACTCTTTGTTTCAACTGTTTACAAAGGTCAAAGTTGGGGTTTTACGTCCCGTTCAACAGCCAGGGTCATATTGGGACAGGTCCTCAGAATTGCCACTTGTGGGACTCGAACTCAACTGTTTACAGCCCACAAGTGTTATCCAACACTTTGAAGGTCTTTCTGGTAACACGGAAACTGGTTGACCATAAATAAATTAACTGATGTATAGTAAATTATTATTGAAAGTAATTGTTAACAAAATGGTTGATAAAACATTTGTTTTTTTGGAAGTGAAATGACATTGTTTGGTATAAGTTTCATAGAACAATTAGCACAGTAAATGTAGCCTCTTTATTGAGCCAGTCAGGCTTGGCACAGATGTTGCCAAATTGAGGGCAGCTACTTACAGAAAGTGAAGGAGAATTATTTTTGAATTTACCATATCCATAGTTAAGCCCAAGCAAAGAAATGTACCATGAAGAAAATTTTGCCAAGTCTTCATTTTTTGCCCTGGTCTATAATCTGACTAAACAGCAATTTACAGTGGCTATGTATACTAAGATACAACTAAACTTACCATGGAAACTATGAAAGAAAAACACTCTCATTCAAATCTGATAAAATATATTCAGTCCTCAAAACTCAGTTTGGGGACAACATGGTATGGTGGGATGGGGTAGACATGGTAACTGAATCCTTGTTAACTGCCCCAATTGGTTTTGCACCACCTTTGAGATACTACCATATGAAGAACCTTTCCATAGAATTATAAAAGTCCATTTTGGAACATTACTTTGTACTTTTCCTTGAGGAGAGTGACAACAGGGATAATCAAAGTTTTAAGCAAAGATTCTGGAGAAATAATAGATCACTGTAAATATTTGATTAAAGAAAAAAAAAACAACGCATTTTAGATAGGATAGTTATAGGAATGTTAATAGTTAGAAACTGTATATTCATATGGGATAATTGGCACAGGAGGTACTGGGTGACAAGGTAATTTTTAATTGTTTATTATACAACCCAAGGGTTAAATGTGATTCTTTGTTTTCTTTAACATCTTTTGAACCAATAAAGCCATGAAACATCTTTTGAACCATTCAACCTAGTTGAATGATATCACTGATGAAATAGACCTAAGTGCTTTGTTTTTGGTTAATATGTATTTTGATCAATGCTTAAATATATACACTACTTGTAGCTATAATGTGTAATATTTTATATTTATGTATATGTGTGTGCATTATTAAGTAGAGATCAGTTGACAAATTATGTATTGTGTATAACTTCTGGTAAATTTGATATCAATTACATCTTCATCTGAATGCTAGAAAATAGTATTATTGCATTAATATGTTCTAATACTCTATCTATACTTTTATTTCTCACTATTAAAGCTGGTTAACGGTTTGATAAATAAACAAAAAAGGTATGTTCAAAATGACTAATTGTAAATAATGTAGCATGTTGAGGTTTTATTATATAAATATGTATATGTATTTATGCATGAAAATTACTCGGCTGTGTTTGTAAATGCAAGAAAAAGGGTCTGTTCAATGTTTGAGTTAATGAGAGAGAGAGATAGAGGTATGTACAGTTTCATTGTTGTGTGTTTACTGTGAGGAAACTTTTCATCAGTGTGAGAAGTATTAATGACAGCTTGATGTGTTGAGTGGTGAACTGATATTGACACAAGCATTAATGTAAAATAAAAGACACAAAAAACAAGAATACAAATATCACTATAAAAATGTACATGACTAGAAAAATCACAATAAATTAACACAAAACACAGATTAAATTAACTCATTAAAATTTGATTGAATAGTCCATATTCTTTTAAAAAATTACATATACTTTTTATATAATAATAAAAAAATCTTTAAAATTATTTATATTTCTATAATATTTAATTCTTGTGTCACGCAGGTCAATACAGTCTAGTAATATGTGTCTGACTGTGTTGGGACAATGACATGGAATGCATCAGGGCATATCTTCACTTTTTAACATTGTGTAACTGTGTGTAAAATAAGTGTGTCCTATATGGGCTCAAGTAATAACTAATTCCTCAATATGAGATAAACCCATTTAAACATGAAAATCTCCTAATGTGGGGTTTCTTTGTTAAAGTACTTTGTTATCAGGACACACATTCCAATAAGCTTGCCACATTTGTTTAAAAACATCATTTACATTCATCTTCAAGGCTGTATAGGGGACTTTCAAAATCCAAAAGATTAAAATTCAATGCCAGTTTGGCAAGGTCATCTGCCTTTTTACTACCCTTTATGCCTACATGACTTGGAACCCAAGCTAAAACAATTTTCTTATTCACAGACAAACAATCATTAAAAAGTTTTAATATATCTTATACAAAAGGATCACATTTATTGGTATCAAGAGCTTGAAGACTATATAAAGAATCAGTGAATGTGATAAAATGATCCCCATCACAATTTTCACAATATTAAGAGCCATTTTAAGAGCCTGTTATTCAACTGTGAGTACACTAGCATTGCCAGTAAGTCTGACCAGAGCACTGAGACCATCAGATGTAGCAGCTGCAGCAACCTTATTTTCTGTTTTTGACCCACCAGTACATGTTCCACAATCAACTCTGAGAGCAGCATTTATAATCCGAAAGAAAGACTATTTTGAATTACTCTAGAAGTGTAATCTAATCTATCCCTTGTTTATGCTACATGTTCACTTCACTCCAGCTGTTATCAGCTTCTGTTATTACCTTCTTATTACTGTCTCATTATTAGGCTACCCCAAGCTTCTGACCCTTTTCTTTGTTATCAGGACACACATTCCAATGAGCTTGCAAGGGTTATTTCTTTTATATATCACTTTACTTTTGTTAATGAATTATTTAATATGTAACTTATTTACCTTTCACTTAGAATAATTTAGAAAGTTAAACATAAATTCTAAACCAGATGAAATAATTAAAATTGCCTGAAATTGTAATGATATAGTTGAGCAAAATTTTGGCCAGTTACAGTCTGCCCAACATAGTAAGGTACATACCACTTCATTTAGAACTCATTATTAGGTCACCACATCACTAATAAGATCTAATTACCTTTTCCCCCAGAAATATAAATAGTGGGCTTTCTGCTCCTCCGTGTTCTTCTTGCTGTGGGACTCCTCCAAGTGAACTATAGAAAATTCTACTGCTGCTCTGTATTATTTCTGGCTTTATTTTGAATTGTTGAGAATTGAAATTATACTCTTAAGTAATCTAACAATATAATTGACATCACTACAGTCAGTGTTTGACTTTAAACCGTACCACCCCCGGTACCAAATCACACAAAGTTTCATGGTGGAGATGCCGGGTAGTTAACAGAAAAAAAGAAGAAACAATAAATGAGAGAATTATTGGATAAATTTATGTTGGACTGGATTGAAGTTATTTTGGATAAATACATTGACAGAGGAGTTAAAAGAAACATTAAAAAAATTAAAATAACATTTCACTACCAACTTTACAAAGGTTCTCATGTATTAACTGTTAGAAAGGCATATTTGTTGAAACATATAAACCATAAAATTGAAGAAATTATTGATGAAATTTCTTGGGTAGCATCTCATTTACAATGTGAAGTGATTGAACAAAGTAGAAGAATTATCATTAAAGGAAATGAAGATTATGATGTTATGAGTGTGCTTTTGACATATTTTGAACTACAACTGCTGATTTACTTGTGAATTATGAATAGTAACCCTCGCCAAATAGTTTGTGAGAATTAGCTGCATTGTTCAGTCCATCAATCGATGTTTGCTTATAATTTAAGACTGCTGCCTGGTAGAAAAGTCAAGATAGTTAATAGAAGTTATATAGTTACTAATGTCATTGTAGAAGAACAGGATTTAGTAGAAGTAGTAGTAAATTCAAAAGAAAATAACCAACCTACTGACCACCAGCTGATTGTTAACATTCCTGAAGTGGTTCACAGAGACCTATGGCAAGCACCCCAGCGAGAGCTAAGGGATAATAAACACCAACCAGTCCTAATTGAGCAAGAAAATCATCAAGAAGAAGGACTTTTTCAATTTCATTTGGGTCCAGCTGCACAACCAGAAGTTTCACCTCGACTCATGGCTGAGCCACCCAGCAACCACAGACCACCCAACCACAAGCTGACCAACCCCAGGTCCAGCCTGAGCCAGTTCCACCACAGATAAATGCCATGGCCCTTTCATTTATGCCTTCATCATTTAATGGCCTTCGCCCACAGACTGCAAATCGCTGATGGCAAACATTTAACCATTATGCCGAGTTAGCAGGAATACAAGGAAATGCATGATGTAGATCTGGTTTAATTCATTACCTGCACAAAATAGAGCTGAAGCACTGCGAGCCATTTTTCATGAAAAGTATATCATAGCTGCACACACACAGCTACAAAGGCAAATGGCAGTTTTAACCTCTTCTCAGAGACAAGGAGAAACACTTGATCAATACGTCATGGATGCTCATTAAAAGATGGTGGATTTTAGTTATGATAACAACCTCCACATGACACTCTTAGGCAGTGGTTTAAGACCAGAGATTAAAACCTCTGTAATGCATCATTTGCAATTTGATGATGTAGAGGAGCATATCACCAAAGCCATCCATATTGAGTCTGCACTAAAAGCTCAGAGTGTCCTATCACTTTCCTCTTACCCTATGAACCTGGCTGCCAGTGCAACAGTTGTAAACAGCACAAGGATCTGCAAGATGCGATACAGGCCTTGTCTGACATGTTTCAACAACTTTGACAAATTCCAGTTAGAATATTTGAATCCCTATTCCATGTCCATGACCATTCACAAGAACATGACAACGGCAACAGCACATAGGCCAGGCATTGCAGACAATATTCAACAGTTTGATACAGGCAAAAGTCAGTTATTCAGTAACACAACAACTCAACAGAAGGTCAGATTTCAACCACCAGATGACTTTACTAAGCTGTTTGATCTCTCCCTTTCAACATTCACAGTACAGCAAAGAAAAGAGCTTTTGTGCTTACTATGGGAATACTCAGATGTGTTTCTAAAGAAAGATGTTGTAATGATGTTTTAGAATTTGATATATCACCCTGACACAAGATGCCAAACCATTCAAAGCCAGTCTATATAGAAGTAATCTAAAATTGAGGAAAGAAATTTCTACATAAGTGCAAGAGATGTCAGATGATATCATCCGCCACAGTGTTTCACCTTATAGGAGTCCTGTACTCCTTGTGTCCAGACCTGACCAGAGTTACCGCTTTGTGGTTGACTATTGGCGCCTGGATTCTATGACAGTTAAAGACATTTTTTGTGAAGAAATCAAGGCCTTGTGCAGTAATTGAGAATGAAAGACTATGAAGTTGTCCTCATGAGTATATAACTGTTACTGTACATCACACTATATGGGGATAATAGACACTTATAGTCTTGGTGTCGTTTCAGATGAAGCCCCATGTTGATGTGATCTACATCGTTACTTGACAGCTACTAGCATTGTCCTACGGGAAATTACAAAAGTGTAAAAAATGCCAGAAGATGAAACAGTTGTCAGAGAGAATTATGGAGTACATTTCCATAAGCAAGGCATCTTAAATAACGCTCACAGTGTTTGGCACCAAACCTTCATTGTACCTCTTGAGGTTACAAAGATCTCTGATGTCCACCTTTACTGTGTGAAAAATGGTCCTGGTGTTGGTAATCCCTCAATCAGCATGCAAATATTTTGTCCTGCACTCAATGCCTATGATGAATGTGTTCCACAAGTAAAATATCATAACATTGTTTTAATTACTTTATGAAATATTAGGAGTTGTTCTTAATTCACATTTGGAAAAAGTCAATGTTGTTAAATTTATAAGATACAAACTTTAGAATATAAAGCAGAGTATAATTTCAATGTTTGCAAAAGTGAGTATATGTAGCCATATCTACCTTCTTTCTAATCAAGCACAAGACTACACAACTGATACTCAACTTCTAGCATCTTATTTCTCCCTGTGTTTGTATTATGTAATCCCCCACTCACACACTCCTCTACTCCAAACAACTGTGTTTACTCTAGCTTGGCCATGTTCTCTCTTAAACTAACCTTAACATTCACCTCAATATCTTGACCTAAATAAATATCACTTTCCTTATAAAATATATCCTTCCCCTTATTAATAAAAGTAACCTTCCCATTCATTATGCAGATATTCAGCCTTGTCCTTTCTTTATAAGTATACCTAATAAATAATGCTAACCTTGCCCTTATTGATAGCTCTTGCTCATAAATATTATGCAGCCTTCTCCTTTCTAGCAGCCTCAATCTCATGTTTCCTGGCCTTCACATTCACTGTAAAACAAACCAGTAGTTAGCATCTTGACCCCATTGCTTTGTATATAAATATATCCTGGGAACATCATATTGTGTGGTCTTGTTGTTGAAGTCCAAGTTTTGCTGCATTGTATTATTTGAAGTTACCATTTACTGGATTTTGGATGATTGTTATTTTGTGAGATACTAGGAATATACACATAGTTCACTGATTTACAGTTTATTGGAATTTGGAAAGACATTAATTATATTTAGAAGTTCTTGTAAAGTGAAAGTAAAGTAAACTATTTTGTTGGAGATATACCTACATGATATTTAGACTGTATTTTGGAATTTTGTGGATAGCAACAAATAAAGTTTTAAGCCTTTCATAAGAAAGTTTAATTCAGTGCCAACCCCAGTACCTCACCACCCCCATACAACAGCAACTTTGGCACATGGTGGAGATAGCCTGGGGTAAATCAGTGAAAAGAGGAGCTTAAATTGTATATCTGGACATTTACATTGAAAAGGAAAAGACATTTCAGGGTGAGTTTTACATTTTCTCTTTTTTTTATCATTATAAAAATGGAATCTGGTTATAAACTTTTTAAAGGAGACCATTTGGTAACTGTTAAATATTCTTACTTCGAAAACATCATAGTGAAAAACATTGATCAAATAATTGAGGAAATATCGTGGGTAGCTCTTCATAAAGACCATACAATGATTATTGATGAACCATGTAAAGACAGATTTATAATATATGCAAAAGATGATTGCACTGCATTGGAAGTACTCTTGACATATTTAGAAATGCAACTACTGTTATAATTATAAATTTAAATGTGTGATACATGTATGTTTGAATAGAACTAATCTAGTTGAATAGATATAAATGTCAGGTTATAAACTAAGAGTGTTACCCAGTAGAAAAGCTAGATTAATAACCAGAGATTGCATGGAAAGGACCGTAAGTACTGACGATTTTGAATCACTGCAACAAAACCTGGAGCCAACTCAGCAACAGCCACCCCAGGGAACAGAAAACAACTTAGGTCAACCAGAAAATCTTTTGCCACAAGTGCTTCCTCACAATCAAGCTGATCCAGACATTGAAGGTGTAATGGAGCCTGTTCAGGATCGCCAAAATATCAATCCAATGGCTGTTTCATTTAAGCCAGCTTCCTTCAATGGTTTACATGCAGAAGCTGCAGGGAGATGGTGGCGTGCCTTCGAAAGATATGCTACTTTAAGTGGCACTCAAGGTAATCACAGGTGTACACTACTTGGATTACTACTGACAGGAAGTGCTGAAATATGGTTCAACTCCCTACAGCCACAGGTACGTGATGATTTTGGAGCCCTGGAAGCAGCCTTTCGAGAAAAATACATCACAGCAGCCCACACCCAACTTCAATGGCAAATGGCTATTTTGTCACGTTCACAACGTCAAGGTGAGTCTGTTGATGAGTACATAACGGATACTCATTCAAAAATGATGGATTACAATTATGACAACAACTTGTAAATGACACTCATTATCAATGGATTACGTCCAGAAATCAAGACGCTGGTCATGCAACACCAGCCTTTTGACGGATTGGAAGATTTGACCAACAAGGCTAGACACATTGAATCTGCACTTAAGGCACAATCTACACTAACTCTGCCCACATATGCAATGAACCTAACCGCCAGTTCATCAAGCATGAATGACCCCTGTGATGTGCTGAAAGAACAAAGGACCTACAGAAGAGCATACAAGTGCTTTCCGAGAGGTTTGACAGTTTTTCGCAACAGCTGAGTCGCCAACAGATGCCAAACAGAGTGAATCAACCAAGACACAACTGGCAAGGACGACAAAGCTACAATGGCCAAGTTCCCTGGCAAAAGCCCTCGAATTCGTTTCAACCGCAAAATACAGATCAAAATCGCAGACCAACTTGCTGGAACTGTGGACGTCTTGGTCATGTTCAAAAGAATTGCAGAGTATCCCAGCACAGTTCCACTTCAGACACCATGAGAAGGGCAAGGTCACCTGATGGACGTTTCAGGAGCCCATCACCAGGGCCGCAGAGAAAATTTAAGGGAAACTAGGAGACCCTGTTCCCAACTGGGGACGGAGCAGGGAATCAAGTAAACCTGAAAATTTTGATGCAAAAACTGATGTGACTCTACAAACCAATAATTCCCTACAATATAATGAATGTAAACTTCAAGTCAAGATCAAGGACACTCAAGTGGAAGCCTTATTGGATTCTGGGGCCAATCATTCCATTGTTGGGCCATCTTTGTTTAAAAGGTTACCAGAGTTAAAAGAATTGTTACAGCCTATTCACCTAAAGGTTTCAGCAAGAGCGGTTAATGGGAGTACCATCACATACAACAAAGAAATTGCACTGGAAATCAACATTCAAGATTTCAAGTACAATATTGTGGCTTATTATTCACCACTGTTGCCATATAATGTAGTTCTAGGATATGATTTCTTGAAGAAAGCCAAAATGACTATAAACTTCGGAGCAATGAGTGTTCAACCACAACAGATATATGTATTGCGAGCTACAAAAGATATTATTATTGAACCACAGACTGAAATAGTAACTTGGGGACAGTTGGCAGGCAGACTTTCCACTGGATTGGCTATTCTTACTACACATAAAACTATTGGACAAATGGGATTTAGTGTTGCACATGCACTCGTTTCAATTAGTCAAGACAAGCCATGGGTTCCAATCCGAATATTGAACCCTTATCCTACGAAAAGGACAATTGCGCAAGGAACTCGAATAGCCACTGCTGAGAGACTAAGTATTGCCACCCAGATTATGGAACCTGAGGAAAACCCAACAAAAGCTGTGAATTCATCCAGAGCTAACCAACAAAGGGTAAGATTTAAACCACCTGAAGATTTTTGTGACACTTTTGACCTGACTAACTCAACCTTTAACTCACAGCAAAATGATGAACTGTTATGCCTCTTGTGGGAGTACTCTGATATCTTCCTCAAGAAAGGTGATAAACTTGGATGCACTGATGTGCTTGATTTTGAAATCAAGTTAAAAGATGGAGCAAGACCCTTTAAGGCATCCCCATATCGTAGCAATCCAAAGTTAAGAAAAGAAATTTCCCAACAAGTTAAGGAAATGCTGGATGATGATATAATCAGACCAAGTGTTAGCCCATATGGCAGCCCTGTGCTACTTGTGTCCAAACCAGATGGATCTTATCGTATGGTGATTGACTACAGATACCTTAATAGTCAGACAGTTGTTGACAATTTTCCGATGATAAGAATTTCTGACTCACTTGAAAGCCTGGGATCTTCTAAAGCAAAGTACTTCTCCACTTTAGATTTACAATCAGGATATCACCAGGTACCAATCGCTGAATCATCAAAGCAGTACACAGCCTTTGTGACCCATGATGGTTTATATGAGTTCAATCGCATGAGCTTTGGCTTGACCAATGCTCCAGCATGTTTTAGCAGGCTCATGACACGTGTACTTCAAAACCTTAACTGGGAGATAGCCCTACTTTATTTGGATGACATTATAGTATTCAGTAAGGACTTTGAGGACCATATGACCAATCTTCAAGCTATATTTCAGAGATTGAGAAAGGCCAACCTAACACTGAAACCCACAAAGTGTGTGTTCGGTCGTGAGAAGATAAAATTTCTTGGTCACATTGTGAGCGCTGCAGGTATAGAACCTTTGCCAGATAAATGCCAAGCTGTTCAAGAATTCCCAACTCCAAGAAAAGTGCAGGATGTGAGAGCTTTCCTGGGACTGGTAGGCTATTACCGCAAGTACATTAAAGATTATTCGAAAATAGCTGCTCCATTGACCGACCTCACCAAGAAGGAAATTCCTTTCCAATGGAGTGATCCATGTGAGGCCACATTTCAGACTCTCAAGAAGAAGCTGACTGAAGCACCCATTTTAGCCTATCCAGATTATAACAGTGACTATATTCTGTATACTGATGCAAGCTCAGAAGCCATTGGAATGGTGTTATCTCAAATACAAGATGGACAAGAAAAGGTAATCAGTTATGGAGGCAAGAAACTCAGTCCAGCAGAGAGAAAGTTTGGTACCACTGAAAGGGAATGTCTAGCAGTCATAGTGGCCATAAAGCATTTTGAACCATATCTCAGAGGGGTGCATGTTACAATTGTGACTGACCATGTTGCACTAAAATGGATATTGAGCCAGAAGCAGCCCAAAGGCCGAGTTGCCAGATGGGTAGCCTACCTTCAACAGTTCAACTACACCGTCAGACATCTACCTGGTAACAAACTAGGAAATGCAGATGGACTCAGTAGAAGAGACTATGACCTCAATTCTGAGGATATACTTGAAACTTCAGAGAGCTATGAAAGCCACATTGACAAAGATCTGGACAAAAGGATTTTCCTGAACTATGATCCAGCAACAGAAAAGACAGCAAATGTGGCACCAATTGTCTTCAAAGGCAGAAGAACCAAACTAAAGGGCCAGCGAACAGCGCAAGAACTGAACCCAGTTATCCTTTTACCAGAGTTAAGTTGGACAAAAGACATTGTCAAGAAGTGCCAGTTAAAAGACAAGTTTGCAGGTGCTATGTTGACATACTTAGAAAATGGAACATTACCAGGAGATAAAAGGGATAAAGAAATTATTCTGTCAAGCGACCACTATTTTATTGAAGACAATATCTTGTACCATTTGTTGGATAGGAGAGTCAACAACCCTAAAAGACAAATTGAAGAAATAAGAGCATGTTTGGTCATACCAGAGGAATTAAAATTTGATGTGTTAACTTCAGTTCATGGCGACTTATCATCAGGGCACCATGGCACACAGAAAACATATTCTACATTAAGATTAAAATTCTATTGGAAGGGAATGTACAAGGATTGTAAGAATTTTGTAATTTCTTGTACAAAATGTAACACAAGGAAAAATCCTGTGAGTCCAACCAAAGCCCCTCTTCAACCACTCAAACCTGCAAGAGTAAATGAAAGATGGGCAATGGATATTGTTCATATGCCAATTTCAACAAGAGGAAACAAGTATATTTTGACATTTACAGAATATAGCACCAGGTATGTGGAAGCATTTCCTATACAAAATACCCAAGCCATCACCATAGCTGGAATACTGGTCAATGAGATATGTTTTAGATACTCAGCCCCACAGCAACTGTTGAGTGATTTAGGCAGCAATTTAATTTCAGAAGTTGTAAAAGAGACTTGCAAATTACTTGGAGTAGAAAGATTATATACCAGCCCTTACCATCCACAAACAGATGGACTTTTGGAAAAATTTCACTCCACTCTCAAGAAGAATCTTTCAATGTATGTAGCCAGAGATCATAAATACTGGGACTTATTTGTCAGAGCTGTTTGCTACGGATACAATACATCAGTATGTATTGATTCAACACAATACTCCCCGTTTTACTTGATGTTTGGAAGAGAACCATTCAGCCCACTTGACACGATTTTACCTGCTGTCCAAGACCTGCCCAATAGCATAAGACAATATGCACTGCAATTAGCATACGCCAGAGAAGTAGCAAAAAACAATGTGGCCACCTGCCAAGAAAAGATAAAGACAAGGTATGATGAAACAAGTAACGATGTCTCCTTTGAACCTGGAGAACTTGTATGGATATTTTTTCCTGAAATCAATGTTGGAGGAAGTCCAAAACTCTTCCACAACTGGTCAGGTCCCTATTTGTTGATGGAAAAGATTAGCCCAACTAACTTCAAGGTAGTGCAGGCCCATGATTTAAAACCATTAAAGAACCCTGTGCATGTCAATAGGATGAAGAGATTTCACCACAGAGCTGTTGTACCACCTCTGCCACAAGATCTACAAAGTTTACAGTCTACTGAAAGTAATGACATTCAAGACCTACATCCTGTGGATAGATCAAGACTGTTGGACATGTCTCAATCACAGCCAGTTACAATTTCTAGAGGCAATACAGATGCATACAACAGACAAGAACTAGACCACTTGATCGATGTTGAAGTTGGAGATTCACCGGTTCCAAGTTCCGAAGCTTCAGCTCATGACCAGCAACATGACACCTCAGCGGTGTATGAAATCAATAAGATTATAAAAGGGAGGTACAACAAAGCAGGCAAACTGGAATACCTCATTGATTGGAAAGGTTATCCAGCTTCAGCCAGAACATATGAGCCAGAAGAGAATTTAAATGATGCTGCCAAGAATTATGTGCACACACATGAGATTAATATTGTTGGAAAAAAGCCGAACCATTAAGTACACTTCATATGGAATAGAGGACTATGCGGTCATTTGTTTAAGAATCAATCCACAAAGTAATTTTCTGTTCATATGATTGTCATGGCTTATGGTGTGCTAATGTTTATTAATATTAATTTCAGAAGGAAATAGGCAACAATGTCACCTGTCATCATAATCTTCATGCTGTGCTTATCCCACGGGACATGTGGAGCAAACCAAGATGTTTCTGATGACATGACTGTAGTTAGAGAGAATTATGGAGTAACGTTTCATAAACAGGGCATATTGGATAATGCCCATAGCGTTTGGCATCAAACATTCGTAATACCATTGCAACAAAGCATATTGCCAGAATCTAATTTGTATTGCATGGGTGACCCTTCTACACTTGACAATCTTACACTCACTCTACAACACTTTTGTCCTGCAATCAGAGCCTATAATAAACGTCATTCTCAACTGAAAAATGATGTTTTAGTTGCAGAACAAAATATCTATCAAATGCTTGAACACAGCAAACCACCAAGACAGCGACGTGCACTGCTTGGATTTGTTGGAAGATTTGCCAAATCCCTCTTTGGAGTTTCAACAGAACAGGACACCAAGGTACTCAGTGATCAAATTAAGCAAATACAAGAAGTTGCCAAAGAGAATGTAGAAGAAACTGTGACTTTTTCGCATACATTTAGATCATACATCATTAAAGCCAATCGAAAACTAGAACTTTTGGAACATGGAACCAAGTTAAATAATAAAGCTGTAGCTTTGCTTACCACACTCTGGGAAAAGAGTATACAGAGCGAGTTCAGGCTTGCAGACTTAATAAACGTGTTACACACCTATGGTGCACAGTATGTTGACACCTTAGTCGACATTAGGACACACTTGTACCAAACAGAACATGCCTTACAAACACTTCTACAAGGATATCTGCCATACTACTTTGTTCCCCCCAAAGAACTTGATTATGCACTGGATAAAATTGCAACAGAAATTGCCAAGCAGGGACCTTTCAAACTTACTCATAAAGAAATTGGATTTTATTATCATCTTCAGGACATTGTCTATAAACTGGACAAGCAGAAGCTCTTTATTAAACTTCGGATACCTCTGACCACCACAACCACAGCCTTTAGTCTTTACCGTGTCCATAGCGTGCCCATACCTTTGACAGCTGACCAGAGTGACCGGACTATTATTGAGATCCAGAAACCATATTTGGCAATTAGTAGTGATAAATTATTTTACATGTTATTGTCACATAGTGAATACCAATTCTGTACTGGTAATCACTTCAAAAGATGTAATCAAGCTTTGACCATGAAGGAAAGTAGTAACCCAAGCTGTGTTTTGGCATTATTTTATGATCAACCACAACCAATATCAAAATTATGCTCTGTTACATTTCTGCCAAAATCTTCTACTGTAGAGTCTCATATAATTACCATTTCGGAAAATTCTTACCTTGCGTCCAGCCAAGACACTCAATGGATTCAATCTTGTCCCAATAAAGCCCCTTTGCAAGTCAACCCATGTAAGCTTTGTATTGTTAAATTACCATGTGCTTGTTCCTTGAAAGGACAAACATTTTTTATACCACCCACTTTGGAAAACTGTAAGGGTATATTGATTCCAACCATAAATCACTCATTGAATCTTGCAGCACTATTTAATTTTTATAAAGACAATCAACAGCTTTACAACTTAACATCTAAATCATTCTTTTCAAAACCTATCATCCCTGAAATACCCGAGATAAAAATAATTTCTGAGGACTTTGGCAATGTTGTTAAACAGGAGCGAAATGTGAAATTAAATCTCACACAGATTGCACAAAATATTAAAACAGATAAGAAATTATTTGCCGACAAAACATCGAGACTTGCTAGTGATCTTGATTTCTTAGTTCAACCACAAGTCAGTACGGGTATAACTTTCCTTTCATGTATCAATTTAGTTTTAGTAATTATTGCCTTGGCTCTGACAACAAATGTTTATTGTAGATTGTTGGTACTAGTAAGAAGCGCCAGTGCCTTAGATCTGTTGTACACTTCAACCCAGCAACCACAGTCACAACTTTCTAATATAATGTCAACTGACACAGTGTTTCTGATTATTGTAATGTGTGCATTGGGCATTGTATTTATATGCATCACCTTGAGATCTAGGTGTAATTGCAAGATAGATAGAAGGATCCCACATACAAAGATTAGTGTGGCATTCTTTGGAGCTAATGATTATGTTGTTCTGAATTTGTCTCATACTGGATGTCTGGCTAAAGATTTAAAAATAGGAGTACCAAATCCTACAACTCCAAAGGCATTTGTGTCATTATTCAGCTTGTCTGTGAATGTTCAATGGGATACACTTGTATTAAAGTCAAACCACGGTTACTCCCTTGAACTTCCAACCAGCATTAAAGTGTCTCCTACCAGGCTTATTAAAGCCATACATGTCATTCACAAGTTGCGTGAAATACAGTTGCTGGCATGCACCTTTGACGAATATTTTGAAATCTACAGATGGATACTGAAGCCACCGGCTAATCTTTGTACAAGCGTTACTTGCATTTACCATAACCCAGCACATGATGCTGATGGTCCTACTGACGACTAGCCCCAGTACTTGTCACTGAACCACCTGATTGTATTTATCCTTGTTTCTTAATATGCATGCAATTAACATGTATCTAGCCCTGTATTTTACTGTATTTACCTGTATTAATCTATTTTCTGTGTATATTCACCTATTTGTAAGTATCCAAACTGAATATTCATTGCATGAAATCAATCTAAAATATGCCTAACATTTTCCAGATGCCCCGTGTCACCCTCCAACAGAATGGTAATACCAGCCGAAACAATGTTGTTGAGAGATGGCTCCATGGCCAACAGCCTTTCTCAACAACATCAGAAGAACCCCATCTTCAATTTGTGGCACACAGTGATGGTCACTCAACGAATGACCCAGAAGACTGGGACCAATACAGTATTAGTTTCAGTATGCCGTCCAGTATGCCATCCTTGGCCCCCACTCCAGATTCTGCCGAGGATCTGCACAGTGTGGCTTCAAGCATGCCCTCACTGGAAACTGTGCCACCACCCACTACATCATCCTTGCCTTCAATGGATCCTGTCCCTAGTGACCAGACCCCTCTCAATCTGCCAGAAGAACCGGAAGTCAATACAGCTGAACAACTTACCCAAGCCAATCCTCCTTCCTCAAATTCGCAAAACACCCTAACACCAAATTTCCAACAATATTTCACTTTTGCGAATCCCCTTATGTCATCGCCATATTACCCCTTGCAGGCGGAGTTTGATTTTGATGAATATACCAGCGATGAAAGTGTGTACAGTATTCCAACCAGTTGGACTGGACCCCCACCTACTCAGTCATCATCAACTCCTCAAACAGGTCCCCAACATTTTCCAACTCCTGAAGCAACCCCTCAATTACCTCTTTTGGACACTGAAAATACTGATGACACCGAAGATACCAGCAGTGTTGATACCCTGCCTTGGGTAACCCTATACCCACAAAGACAGGCCGATGCTGTAACAGAGGATTTGCAGCTTAATCGCCTGCATGTACATATTAGTGAGGACGGACTCAAAGTCACCTATCATCGGTTTATAGTAGGCCATAACCTATCCATCACTAAACCCATCCACATTGCACGACCCTTCCCTCAGGACAATTAACAATCCTCAGCATGCCAATTTTTTTTAATATTCCACTTTTCTTTCCTTTTAAATATACGTATCTCTTATATCAATTCATATAATTTCTTCTCTTTTTCTTACCCATCGCAGATAATGGAACAAAATGTCCTCCGGTCTCTCCTTGCTGATGAAGCAGAACAAAAGAAACAAAAAACAACCACCAGTGATGATGCACCGCGAACCTCTGAAGTGCATGCCCAAGCCTTTTCTCCATCGAGTACATGCAGACACACCCAATTGCTAACCCCCAAAATAACCCTTCTTTGTCTCTGGCTAATGATGTGTATCCCTGCATGCCACCTTCTTCCTCTCAAACTTCAAATCCCTACACATCCTTATCTCCCTCTGGTCTTCCATGTTTTGAAATTCCCCATCTAATCGAAATCTCCCAAGATGCAGTATCTATTAATATTCCCACTTTGCAAAAACATTTTCCAAACTTTAACTTTTTCAGTTTTATGCAACATCTCACACAAATGCCATTTTCCTCCAAAATTACAATTCCTTGCACAATTAACCCCTCCATAACATTAGAAATTGATTCCCCACACCTACTAAAATATCACTTAGAACATTTTTTCCTCTTTGCATTCCTCCACAAACGATAAATCAGTTATTTAAACAAACTTTACATAAATTCATCTCCTCCTTCCTCCACCCTATATTAACTGTCATGTTTTGTACCTCAACAGCGACCTCAATTAAAACACAACTAAATAAATCAATAAGTAATACTAACAATTTATTATAAATCATGCTATTTACGACCTTTTTCCCTGGCACCTTTATCTCAACCCACTTACTGCTATTTAACACTACCTGCTATGTACTCTATTCTATGTATGCTCTATCACTTTAGCATTTTAATATTTTTGCTTTTATTATATTGCTTTATTAAAGGCCTGAAACACTGATTCCTTTTTCCTATGCTCACTCAAAATTAACTTTTCTAGAGCTTCATTGTATGTCAGAATTATTGTCTTTTGTACTTCAAAATTAAGTTTTCTTTTTCATGGCTTTGTCTTCCTCAGGTGCTAATAATTTCTAGTTTTGCAAAGGTATTATTATATACAGTATTTATTCTTCCTGTATACTCTTGTATTCTATTGTGTATTCTATTGTGTATTTAAATAATGTTGCATTTATTTTCCTTTTTGCTATATGTATTTTATTTGCTGTACTGCATTTTACTCATATGTTAATTTGAATCTTTTGGAGTGCCATCTTTTGTGGTATTTGTAATTAAAGTGACAGTAATATTGATTGCTCTTAAATCCTGTTTTGATATCTGAATTGGATTAGCTTGTATTTACGTAGTGCCTTATTTATCCTACAATATTATGTAACAGTATCTACCTCTATATTTAAATGTGTATCATTTAATTTAAATTTATGCTTTATTTCTGTAATGAGTTTTTGCTGTTTTTTTTTTTTTACTTCAAGGATGAAGTGATTTTTAAACAGTGGGTGTGTTCCACAAGTAAAATATCATAACATTGTTTTAATTACTTTATGAAATATTAGGAGTTGTTCTTAATTCACATTTGGAAAAAGTCAATGTTGTTAAATTTATAAGATACAAACTTTAGAATATAAAGCAGAGTATAATTTCAATGTTTGCAAAAGTGAGTATATGTAGCCATATCTACCTTCTTTCTAATCAAGCACAAGACTACACAACTGATACTCAACTTCTAGCATCTTATTTCTCCCTGTGTTTGTATTATGTAATCCCCCACTCACACACTCCTCTACTCCAAACAACTGTGTTTACTCTAGCTTGGCCATGTTCTCTCTTAAACTAACCTTAACATTCACCTCAATATCTTGACCTAAATAAATATCACTTTCCTTATAAAATATATCCTTCCCCTTATTAATAAAAGTAACCTTCCCATTCATTATGCAGATATTCAGCCTTGTCCTTTCTTTATAAGTATACCTAATAAATAATGCTAACCTTGCCCTTATTGATAGCTCTTGCTCATAAATATTATGCAGCCTTCTCCTTTCTAGCTGCCTCAATCTCATGTTTCCTGGCCTTCACATTCACTGTAAAACAAACCAGTAGTTAGCATCTTGACCCCATTGCTTTGTATATAAATATATCCTGGGAACATCATATTGTGTGGTCTTGTTGTTGAAGTCCAAGTTTTGCTGCATTGTATTATTTGAAGTTACCATTTACTGGATTTTGGATGATTGTTATTTTGTGAGATACTAGGAATATACACATAGTTCACTGATTTACAGTTTATTGGAATTTGGAAAGACATTAATTATATTTAGAAGTTCTTGTAAAGTGAAAGTAAAGTAAACTATTTTGTTGGAGATATACCTACATGATATTTAGACTGTATTTTGGAATTTTGTGGATAGCAACAAATAAAGTTTTAAGCCTTTCATAAGAAAGTTTAATTCAGTGCCAACCCCAGTACCTCACCACCCCCATACAACAGCAACTTTGGCACATGGTGGAGATAGCCTGGGGTAAATCAGTGAAAAGAGGAGCTTAAATTGTATATCTGGACATTTACATTGAAAAGGAAAAGACATTTCAGGGTGAGTTTTACATTTTCTCTTTTTTTTATCATTATAAAAATGGAATCTGGTTATAAACTTTTTAAAGGAGACCATTTGGTAACTGTTAAATATTCTTACTTCGAAAACATCATAGTGAAAAACATTGATCAAATAATTGAGGAAATATCGTGGGTAGCTCTTCATAAAGACCATACAATGATTATTGATGAACCATGTAAAGACAGATTTATAATATATGCAAAAGATGATTGCACTGCATTGGAAGTACTCTTGACATATTTAGAAATGCAACTACTGTTATAATTATAAATTTAAATGTGTGATACATGTATGTTTGAATAGAACTAATCTAGTTGAATAGATATAAATGTCAGGTTATAAACTAAGAGTGTTACCCAGTAGAAAAGCTAGATTAATAACCAGAGATTGCATGGAAAGGACCGTAAGTACTGACGATTTTGAATCACTGCAACAAAACCTGGAGCCAACTCAGCAACAGCCACCCCAGGGAACAGAAAACAACTTAGGTCAACCAGAAAATCTTTTGCCACAAGTGCTTCCTCACAATCAAGCTGATCCAGACATTGAAGGTGTAATGGAGCCTGTTCAGGATCGCCAAAATATCAATCCAATGGCTGTTTCATTTAAGCCAGCTTCCTTTAATGGTTTACATGCAGAAGCTGCAGGGAGATGGTGGCGTGCCTTCGAAAGATATGCTACTTTAAGTGGCACTCAAGGTAATCACAGGTGTACACTACTTGGATTACTACTGACAGGAAGTGCTGAAATATGGTTCAACTCCCTACAGCCACAGGTACGTGATGATTTTGGAGCCCTGGAAGCAGCCTTTCGAGAAAAATACATCACAGCAGCCCACACCCAACTTCAATGGCAAATGGCTATTTTGTCACGTTCACAACGTCAAGGTGAGTCTGTTGATGAGTACATAACGGATACTCATTCAAAAATGATGGATTACAATTATGACAACAACTTGCAAATGACACTCATTATCAATGGATTACGTCCAGAAATCAAGACGCTGGTCATGCAACACCAGCCTTTTGACGGATTGGAAGATTTGACCAACAAGGCTAGACACATTGAATCTGCACTTAAGGCACAATCTACACTAACTCTGCCCACATATGCAATGAACCTAACCGCCAGTTCATCAAGCATGAATGACCCCTGTGATGTGCTGAAAGAACAAACAAAGGACCTACAGAAGAGCATACAAGTGCTTTCCGAGAGGTTTGACAGTTTTTCGCAACAGCTGAGTCGCCAACAGATGCCAAACAGAGTGAATCAACCAAGACACAACTGGCAAGGACGACAAAGCTACAATGGCCAAGTTCCCTGGCAAAAGCCCTCGAATTCGTTTCAACCGCAAAATACAGATCAAAATCGCAGACCAACTTGCTGGAACTGTGGACGTCTTGGTCATGTTCAAAAGAATTGCAGAGTATCCCAGCACAGTTCCACTTCAGACACCATGAGAAGGGCAAGGTCACCTGATGGACGTTTCAGGAGCCCATCACCAGGGCCGCAGAGAAAATTTAAGGGAAACTAGGAGACCCTGTTCCCAACTGGGGACGGAGCAGGGAATCAAGTAAACCTGAAAATTTTGATGCAAAAACTGATGTGACTCTACAAACCAATAATTCCCTACAATATAATGAATGTAAACTTCAAGTCAAGATCAAGGACACTCAAGTGGAAGCCTTATTGGATTCTGGGGCCAATCATTCCATTGTTGGGCCATCTTTGTTTAAAAGGTTACCAGAGTTAAAAGAATTGTTACAGCCTATTCACCTAAAGGTTTCAGCAAGAGCGGTTAATGGGAGTACCATCACATACAACAAAGAAATTGCACTGGAAATCAACATTCAAGATTTCAAGTACAATATTGTGGCTTATTATTCACCACTGTTGCCATATAATGTAGTTCTAGGATATGATTTCTTGAAGAAAGCCAAAATGACTATAAACTTCGGAGCAATGAGTGTTCAACCACAACAGATATATGTATTGCGAGCTACAAAAGATATTATTATTGAACCACAGACTGAAATAGTAACTTGGGGACAGTTGGCAGGCAGACTTTCCACTGGATTGGCTATTCTTACTACACATAAAACTATTGGACAAATGGGATTTAGTGTTGCACATGCACTCGTTTCAATTAGTCAAGACAAGCCATGGGTTCCAATCCGAATATTGAACCCTTATCCTACGAAAAGGACAATTGCGCAAGGAACTCGAATAGCCACTGCTGAGAGACTAAGTATTGCCACCCAGATTATGGAACCTGAGGAAAACCCAACAAAAGCTGTGAATTCATCCAGAGCTAACCAACAAAGGGTAAGATTTAAACCACCTGAAGATTTTTGTGACACTTTTGACCTGACTAACTCAACCTTTAACTCACAGCAAAAGGATGAACTGTTATGCCTCTTGTGGGAGTACTCTGATATCTTCCTCAAGAAAGGTGATAAACTTGGATGCACTGATGTGCTTGATTTTGAAATCAAGTTAAAAGATGGAGCAAGACCCTTTAAGGCATCCCCATATCGTAGCAATCCAAAGTTAAGAAAAGAAATTTCCCAACAAGTTAAGGAAATGCTGGATGATGATATAATCAGACCAAGTGTTAGCCCATATGGCAGCCCTGTGCTACTTGTGTCCAAACCAGATGGATCTTATCGTATGGTGATTGACTACAGATACCTTAATAGTCAGACAGTTGTTGACAATTTTCCGATGATAAGAATTTCTGACTCACTTGAAAGCCTGGGATCTTCTAAAGCAAAGTACTTCTCCACTTTAGATTTACAATCAGGATATCACCAGGTACCAATCGCTGAATCATCAAAGCAGTACACAGCCTTTGTGACCCATGATGGTTTATATGAGTTCAATCGCATGAGCTTTGGCTTGACCAATGCTCCAGCATGTTTTAGCAGGCTCATGACACGTGTACTTCAAAACCTTAACTGGGAGATAGCCCTACTTTATTTGGATGACATTATAGTATTCAGTAAGGACTTTGAGGACCATATGACCAATCTTCAAGCTATATTTCAGAGATTGAGAAAGGCCAACCTAACACTGAAACCCACAAAGTGTGTGTTCGGTCGTGAGAAGATAAAATTTCTTGGTCACATTGTGAGCGCTGCAGGTATAGAACCTTTGCCAGATAAATGCCAAGCTGTTCAAGAATTCCCAACTCCAAGAAAAGTGCAGGATGTGAGAGCTTTCCTGGGACTGGTAGGCTATTACCGCAAGTACATTAAAGATTATTCGAAAATAGCTGCTCCATTGACCGACCTCACCAAGAAGGAAATTCCTTTCCAATGGAGTGATCCATGTGAGGCCACATTTCAGACTCTCAAGAAGAAGCTGACTGAAGCACCCATTTTAGCCTATCCAGATTATAACAGTGACTATATTCTGTATACTGATGCAAGCTCAGAAGCCATTGGAATGGTGTTATCTCAAATACAAGATGGACAAGAAAAGGTAATCAGTTATGGAGGCAAGAAACTCAGTCCAGCAGAGAGAAAGTTTGGTACCACTGAAAGGGAATGTCTAGCAGTCATAGTGGCCATAAAGCATTTTGAACCATATCTCAGAGGGGTGCATGTTACAATTGTGACTGACCATGTTGCACTAAAATGGATATTGAGCCAGAAGCAGCCCAAAGGCCGAGTTGCCAGATGGGTAGCCTACCTTCAACAGTTCAACTACACCGTCAGACATCTACCTGGTAACAAACTAGGAAATGCAGATGGACTCAGTAGAAGAGACTATGACCTCAATTCTGAGGATATACTTGAAACTTCAGAGAGCTATGAAAGCCACATTGACAAAGATCTGGACAAAAGGATTTTCCTGAACTATGATCCAGCAACAGAAAAGACAGCAAATGTGGCACCAATTGTCTTCAAAGGCAGAAGAACCAAACTAAAGGGCCAGCGAACAGCGCAAGAACTGAACCCAGTTATCCTTTTACCAGAGTTAAGTTGGACAAAAGACATTGTCAAGAAGTGCCAGTTAAAAGACAAGTTTGCAGGTGCTATGTTGACATACTTAGAAAATGGAACATTACCAGGAGATAAAAGGGATAAAGAAATTATTCTGTCAAGCGACCACTATTTTATTGAAGACAATATCTTGTACCATTTGTTGGATAGGAGAGTCAACAACCCTAAAAGACAAATTGAAGAAATAAGAGCATGTTTGGTCATACCAGAGGAATTAAAATTTGATGTGTTAACTTCAGTTCATGGCGACTTATCATCAGGGCACCATGGCACACAGAAAACATATTCTACATTAAGATTAAAATTCTATTGGAAGGGAATGTACAAGGATTGTAAGAATTTTGTAATTTCTTGTACAAAATGTAACACAAGGAAAAATCCTGTGAGTCCAACCAAAGCCCCTCTTCAACCACTCAAACCTGCAAGAGTAAATGAAAGATGGGCAATGGATATTGTTCATATGCCAATTTCAACAAGAGGAAACAAGTATATTTTGACATTTACAGAATATAGCACCAGGTATGTGGAAGCATTTCCTATACAAAATACCCAAGCCATCACCATAGCTGGAATACTGGTCAATGAGATATGTTTTAGATACTCAGCCCCACAGCAACTGTTGAGTGATTTAGGCAGCAATTTAATTTCAGAAGTTGTAAAAGAGACTTGCAAATTACTTGGAGTAGAAAGATTATATACCAGCCCTTACCATCCACAAACAGATGGACTTTTGGAAAAATTTCACTCCACTCTCAAGAAGAATCTTTCAATGTATGTAGCCAGAGATCATAAATACTGGGACTTATTTGTCAGAGCTGTTTGCTACGGATACAATACATCAGTATGTATTGATTCAACACAATACTCCCCGTTTTACTTGATGTTTGGAAGAGAACCATTCAGCCCACTTGACACGATTTTACCTGCTGTCCAAGACCTGCCCAATAGCATAAGACAATATGCACTGCAATTAGCATACGCCAGAGAAGTAGCAAAAAACAATGTGGCCACCTGCCAAGAAAAGATAAAGACAAGGTATGATGAAACAAGTAACGATGTCTCCTTTGAACCTGGAGAACTTGTATGGATATTTTTTCCTGAAATCAATGTTGGAGGAAGTCCAAAACTCTTCCACAACTGGTCAGGTCCCTATTTGTTGATGGAAAAGATTAGCCCAACTAACTTCAAGGTAGTGCAGGCCCATGATTTAAAACCATTAAAGAACCCTGTGCATGTCAATAGGATGAAGAGATTTCACCACAGAGCTGTTGTACCACCTCTGCCACAAGATCTACAAAGTTTACAGTCTACTGAAAGTAATGACATTCAAGACCTACATCCTGTGGATAGATCAAGACTGTTGGACATGTCTCAATCACAGCCAGTTACAATTTCTAGAGGCAATACAGATGCATACAACAGACAAGAACTAGACCACTTGATCGATGTTGAAGTTGGAGATTCACCGGTTCCAAGTTCCGAAGCTTCAGCTCATGACCAGCAACATGACACCTCAGCGGTGTATGAAATCAATAAGATTATAAAAGGGAGGTACAACAAAGCAGGCAAACTGGAATACCTCATTGATTGGAAAGGTTATCCAGCTTCAGCCAGAACATATGAGCCAGAAGAGAATTTAAATGATGCTGCCAAGAATTATGTGCACACACATGAGATTAATATTGTTGGAAAAAAGCCGAACCATTAAGTACACTTCATATGGAATAGAGGACTATGCGGTCATTTGTTTAAGAATCAATCCACAAAGTAATTTTCTGTTCATATGATTGTCATGGCTTATGGTGTGCTAATGTTTATTAATATTAATTTCAGAAGGAAATAGGCAACAATGTCACCTGTCATCATAATCTTCATGCTGTGCTTATCCCACGGGACATGTGGAGCAAACCAAGATGTTTCTGATGACATGACTGTAGTTAGAGAGAATTATGGAGTAACGTTTCATAAACAGGGCATATTGGATAATGCCCATAGCGTTTGGCATCAAACATTCGTAATACCATTGCAACAAAGCATATTGCCAGAATCTAATTTGTATTGCATGGGTGACCCTTCTACACTTGACAATCTTACACTCACTCTACAACACTTTTGTCCTGCAATCAGAGCCTATAATAAACGTCATTCTCAACTGAAAAATGATGTTTTAGTTGCAGAACAAAATATCTATCAAATGCTTGAACACAGCAAACCACCAAGACAGCGACGTGCACTGCTTGGATTTGTTGGAAGATTTGCCAAATCCCTCTTTGGAGTTTCAACAGAACAGGACACCAAGGTACTCAGTGATCAAATTAAGCAAATACAAGAAGTTGCCAAAGAGAATGTAGAAGAAACTGTGACTTTTTCGCATACATTTAGATCATACATCATTAAAGCCAATCGAAAACTAGAACTTTTGGAACATGGAACCAAGTTAAATAATAAAGCTGTAGCTTTGCTTACCACACTCTGGGAAAAGAGTATACAGAGCGAGTTCAGGCTTGCAGACTTAATAAACGTGTTACACACCTATGGTGCACAGTATGTTGACACCTTAGTCGACATTAGGACACACTTGTACCAAACAGAACATGCCTTACAAACACTTCTACAAGGATATCTGCCATACTACTTTGTTCCCCCCAAAGAACTTGATTATGCACTGGATAAAATTGCAACAGAAATTGCCAAGCAGGGACCTTTCAAACTTACTCATAAAGAAATTGGATTTTATTATCATCTTCAGGACATTGTCTATAAACTGGACAAGCAGAAGCTCTTTATTAAACTTCGGATACCTCTGACCACCACAACCACAGCCTTTAGTCTTTACCGTGTCCATAGCGTGCCCATACCTTTGACAGCTGACCAGAGTGACCGGACTATTATTGAGATCCAGAAACCATATTTGGCAATTAGTAGTGATAAATTATTTTACATGTTATTGTCACATAGTGAATACCAATTCTGTACTGGTAATCACTTCAAAAGATGTAATCAAGCTTTGACCATGAAGGAAAGTAGTAACCCAAGCTGTGTTTTGGCATTATTTTATGATCAACCACAACCAATATCAAAATTATGCTCTGTTACATTTCTGCCAAAATCTTCTACTGTAGAGTCTCATATAATTACCATTTCGGAAAATTCTTACCTTGCGTCCAGCCAAGACACTCAATGGATTCAATCTTGTCCCAATAAAGCCCCTTTGCAAGTCAACCCATGTAAGCTTTGTATTGTTAAATTACCATGTGCTTGTTCCTTGAAAGGACAAACATTTTTTATACCACCCACTTTGGAAAACTGTAAGGGTATATTGATTCCAACCATAAATCACTCATTGAATCTTGCAGCACTATTTAATTTTTATAAAGACAATCAACAGCTTTACAACTTAACATCTAAATCATTCTTTTCAAAACCTATCATCCCTGAAATACCCGAGATAAAAATAATTTCTGAGGACTTTGGCAATGTTGTTAAACAGGAGCGAAATGTGAAATTAAATCTCACACAGATTGCACAAAATATTAAAACAGATAAGAAATTATTTGCCGACAAAACATCGAGACTTGCTAGTGATCTTGATTTCTTAGTTCAACCACAAGTCAGTACGGGTATAACTTTCCTTTCATGTATCAATTTAGTTTTAGTAATTATTGCCTTGGCTCTGACAACAAATGTTTATTGTAGATTGTTGGTACTAGTAAGAAGCGCCAGTGCCTTAGATCTGTTGTACACTTCAACCCAGCAACCACAGTCACAACTTTCTAATATAATGTCAACTGACACAGTGTTTCTGATTATTGTAATGTGTGCATTGGGCATTGTATTTATATGCATCACCTTGAGATCTAGGTGTAATTGCAAGATAGATAGAAGGATCCCACATACAAAGATTAGTGTGGCATTCTTTGGAGCTAATGATTATGTTGTTCTGAATTTGTCTCATACTGGATGTCTGGCTAAAGATTTAAAAATAGGAGTACCAAATCCTACAACTCCAAAGGCATTTGTGTCATTATTCAGCTTGTCTGTGAATGTTCAATGGGATACACTTGTATTAAAGTCAAACCACGGTTACTCCCTTGAACTTCCAACCAGCATTAAAGTGTCTCCTACCAGGCTTATTAAAGCCATACATGTCATTCACAAGTTGCGTGAAATACAGTTGCTGGCATGCACCTTTGACGAATATTTTGAAATCTACAGATGGATACTGAAGCCACCGGCTAATCTTTGTACAAGCGTTACTTGCATTTACCATAACCCAGCACATGATGCTGATGGTCCTACTGACGACTAGCCCCAGTACTTGTCACTGAACCACCTGATTGTATTTATCCTTGTTTCTTAATATGCATGCAATTAACATGTATCTAGCCCTGTATTTTACTGTATTTACCTGTATTAATCTATTTTCTGTGTATATTCACCTATTTGTAAGTATCCAAACTGAATATTCATTGCATGAAATCAATCTAAAATATGCCTAACATTTTCCAGATGCCCCGTGTCACCCTCCAACAGAATGGTAATACCAGCCGAAACAATGTTGTTGAGAGATGGCTCCATGGCCAACAGCCTTTCTCAACAACATCAGAAGAACCCCATCTTCAATTTGTGGCACACAGTGATGGTCACTCAACGAATGACCCAGAAGACTGGGACCAATACAGTATTAGTTTCAGTATGCCGTCCAGTATGCCATCCTTGGCCCCCACTCCAGATTCTGCCGAGGATCTGCACAGTGTGGCTTCAAGCATGCCCTCACTGGAAACTGTGCCACCACCCACTACATCATCCTTGCCTTCAATGGATCCTGTCCCTAGTGACCAGACCCCTCTCAATCTGCCAGAAGAACCGGAAGTCAATACAGCTGAACAACTTACCCAAGCCAATCCTCCTTCCTCAAATTCGCAAAACACCCTAACACCAAATTTCCAACAATATTTCACTTTTGCGAATCCCCTTATGTCATCGCCATATTACCCCTTGCAGGCGGAGTTTGATTTTGATGAATATACCAGCGATGAAAGTGTGTACAGTATTCCAACCAGTTGGACTGGACCCCCACCTACTCAGTCATCATCAACTCCTCAAACAGGTCCCCAACATTTTCCAACTCCTGAAGCAACCCCTCAATTACCTCTTTTGGACACTGAAAATACTGATGACACCGAAGATACCAGCAGTGTTGATACCCTGCCTTGGGTAACCCTATACCCACAAAGACAGGCCGATGCTGTAACAGAGGATTTGCAGCTTAATCGCCTGCATGTACATATTAGTGAGGACGGACTCAAAGTCACCTATCATCGGTTTATAGTAGGCCATAACCTATCCATCACTAAACCCATCCACATTGCACGACCCTTCCCTCAGGACAATTAACAATCCTCAGCATGCCAATTTTTTTTAATATTCCACTTTTCTTTCCTTTTAAATATACGTATCTCTTATATCAATTCATATAATTTCTTCTCTTTTTCTTACCCATCGCAGATAATGGAACAAAATGTCCTCCGGTCTCTCCTTGCTGATGAAGCAGAACAAAAGAAACAAAAAACAACCACCAGTGATGATGCACCGCGAACCTCTGAAGTGCATGCCCAAGCCTTTTCTCCATCGAGTACATGCAGACACACCCAATTGCTAACCCCCAAAATAACCCTTCTTTGTCTCTGGCTAATGATGTGTATCCCTGCATGCCACCTTCTTCCTCTCAAACTTCAAATCCCTACACATCCTTATCTCCCTCTGGTCTTCCATGTTTTGAAATTCCCCATCTAATCGAAATCTCCCAAGATGCAGTATCTATTAATATTCCCACTTTGCAAAAACATTTTCCAAACTTTAACTTTTTCAGTTTTATGCAACATCTCACACAAATGCCATTTTCCTCCAAAATTACAATTCCTTGCACAATTAACCCCTCCATAACATTAGAAATTGATTCCCCACACCTACTAAAATATCACTTAGAACATTTTTTCCTCTTTGCATTCCTCCACAAACGATAAATCAGTTATTTAAACAAACTTTACATAAATTCATCTCCTCCTTCCTCCACCCTATATTAACTGTCATGTTTTGTACCTCAACAGCGACCTCAATTAAAACACAACTAAATAAATCAATAAGTAATACTAACAATTTATTATAAATCATGCTATTTACGACCTTTTTCCCTGGCACCTTTATCTCAACCCACTTACTGCTATTTAACACTACCTGCTATGTACTCTATTCTATGTATGCTCTATCACTTTAGCATTTTAATATTTTTGCTTTTATTATATTGCTTTATTAAAGGCCTGAAACACTGATTCCTTTTTCCTATGCTCACTCAAAATTAACTTTTCTAGAGCTTCATTGTATGTCAGAATTATTGTCTTTTGTACTTCAAAATTAAGTTTTCTTTTTCATGGCTTTGTCTTCCTCAGGTGCTAATAATTTCTAGTTTTGCAAAGGTATTATTATATACAGTATTTATTCTTCCTGTATACTCTTGTATTCTATTGTGTATTCTATTGTGTATTTAAATAATGTTGCATTTATTTTCCTTTTTGCTATATGTATTTTATTTGCTGTACTGCATTTTACTCATATGTTAATTTGAATCTTTTGGAGTGCCATCTTTTGTGGTATTTGTAATTAAAGTGACAGTAATATTGATTGCTCTTAAATCCTGTTTTGATATCTGAATTGGATTAGCTTGTATTTACGTAGTGCCTTATTTATCCTACAATATTATGTAACAGTATCTACCTCTATATTTAAATGTGTATCATTTAATTTAAATTTATGCTTTATTTCTGTAATGAGTTTTTGCTGTTTTTTTTTTTTACTTCAAGGATGAAGTGATTTTTAAACAGTGGGTGTGTTCCACAAGTAAAATATCATAACATTGTTTTAATTACTTTATGAAATATTAGGAGTTGTTCTTAATTCACATTTGGAAAAAGTCAATGTTGTTAAATTTATAAGATACAAACTTTAGAATATAAAGCAGAGTATAATTTCAATGTTTGCAAAAGTGAGTATATGTAGCCATATCTACCTTCTTTCTAATCAAGCACAAGACTACACAACTGATACTCAACTTCTAGCATCTTATTTCTCCCTGTGTTTGTATTATGTAATCCCCCACTCACACACTCCTCTACTCCAAACAACTGTGTTTACTCTAGCTTGGCCATGTTCTCTCTTAAACTAACCTTAACATTCACCTCAATATCTTGACCTAAATAAATATCACTTTCCTTATAAAATATATCCTTCCCCTTATTAATAAAAGTAACCTTCCCATTCATTATGCAGATATTCAGCCTTGTCCTTTCTTTATAAGTATACCTAATAAATAATGCTAACCTTGCCCTTATTGATAGCTCTTGCTCATAAATATTATGCAGCCTTCTCCTTTCTAGCTGCCTCAATCTCATGTTTCCTGGCCTTCACATTCACTGTAAAACAAACCAGTAGTTAGCATCTTGACCCCATTGCTTTGTATATAAATATATCCTGGGAACATCATATTGTGTGGTCTTGTTGTTGAAGTCCAAGTTTTGCTGCATTGTATTATTTGAAGTTACCATTTACTGGATTTTGGATGATTGTTATTTTGTGAGATACTAGGAATATACACATAGTTCACTGATTTACAGTTTATTGGAATTTGGAAAGACATTAATTATATTTAGAAGTTCTTGTAAAGTGATTAACTATTTTGTTGGAGATATACCTACATGATATTTAGACTGTATTTTGGAATTTTGTGGATAGCAACAAATAAAGTTTTAAGCCTTTCATAAGAAAGTTTAATTCAGTGCCAACCCCAGTACCTCACCACCCCCATACAACAGCAACTTTGGCACAAATGTCACCGTCAGTTAAGACATGACATCCAATCTACAGAAGAGAATATTTACAGAATGCTGCAAGAAAACAACGCATTAAGAGCTAGAATAGCTATATTGGGATTTGTCGGAAGATTTGCAAAATCTCTTTTTGGTATCTCTACTGAAGAAGATATTACTATTCTAACTATAACAGATTCAAACACTTCAAAATTAACAAGACTTAATGACGCTTTTCAACGATTTCCAATCATACATTGTGAAACAAAACAAAAACCTACTGAACCAGGAGACACTTTCATCCATTACATAACTCATGGAAAAGAAATTCGATTCCCAACAAGAACTGGCCCGTTTGATAAAAATTTTGCATACTTATGGAAGCCAGTATGAAACAACACTTATTGACATTCGTTCCCATTTACACCAGAGGACGCCAGACTTTATTACAAGGCCATCTGCCTTATTTTGGCTCCACCAAGGGAATTACAAACAGTAATAGAAGACATCACCAAAGAATTAAAATAATTAGGCCTATTTCATCTGACCCACAAAGATGACGTATTCTACTATCACCTTCAAGACATTGTGTATAAACTGGTTGATGGCAAACTCTTCAAAATCAGGATACCCCTGACAGCCAGAACCACTGCATTCACTCTGTACAGGATTCATAGTGTGCCCATTACTTTGAGTGCAAACCAAGATGAAAGAACAGTAAATGAGATTGAAAAAGACAGATTTAGCAATCAGCCAAGATAAATTGTTTTATATGTTATCATCACAAAGTGAGTATCAATTTACCACTGGTAATCATCTTAAAAGATGCAACCAAGCTCTTACTATAAAAGTAGCACATCTAATGATGCTCAACATTTCTGTTACCCAACAAAAAAGATAGTCTCATGTACTAAAATCTCTGTTGTATTCTTTGATGTAAATGATTATGTTCCTATGGATCTTACACTGTTTTTTTTTGGCTAGACTTGAAATTGCATACTCCATTAGAGATAGTTTCAAGAGCAGTTTTATCTCAGAAGGAGGGTGTACATGAAATGGGGATCATTTTCAGTAACTAGTGACAGTGGCTACTCTTTTAAATTACTGAAGGAAATTATTATTACTTTGTGACAAAAGTTTAAGGCAAAATGAATATTTCTCAATTTAACTGAAATCCAAATAACAGCATGTACTTTAGGTGAATATCTTGAGATCTATAAGTTACTGCTCTATCCACCAAACATAAATTTCAGTATAAGTAAGCGAGTGACTCCAGAAAGACAACTCAGTGTCCACTCTGAGTCCCCAGTGGTCATCAGATGGCGGATAGCTTTTGCATGAACCAGTATATAGTACATGTGATAATGTGTTAGTTTGTTACTTTCTATTTAGATTTTAGTTGTTTAATTACAAAGTTTATAATGTTTACACTGCATGCGACTTTCGCAGCTATTTACTTCATCATGTTTTTTCCTTCAAGTCAACTTTCAATCAATTTCAGATGGATGATTTACAGGATGACTCATCACTATCAGAAGTTGAGCATATCATCTTCACGACACCACTTGCTTCCCCATCCCCACCAAAATCACCAATATCAACAATATACTCACCATCATCTCCAGATTACACATCTGATGACTATGTCAGGTAGCGGTAGGAGGAAATTTCTCAATTAAAACAGCATTTCATCCTGGGTTCTTTTATTAGAAACTATTTTCAGTCCTGACAATAAGTGTATTTCACAACAAGTATATTTCCTTCTTTTCCTGTAGGTTAATACATTCTCCAGCCCTGCTGTTGCTCTGACTCTCTGACTTTCTGACTGACCCTGAAGGCTCAAAACTGCCTTCTTATATACTGTAAAACTGCTTATCCTGCGAATTCCTAACATTACATTTCTATGACATCATTGATTGCACAACTTCCTTCCACTTAGGCAATTTCCTAGGTAGTTTTCCAGGATGTCTAAATATAGACATCCTATGACTAAAAAGTACATGGAACATTAATCAAGCTACCCATAATTCATCATAATCCCAATACTTGGAATTTGGGGGGCAGGTGCTAATCCCAGTTCCACCAGTATCTAAGGCTGTAACTAGGGGGCTGTTCACGAATTAGGAGTAGTTATTTTTAGATGTTTATTACTGCATTTTAGGTTAACTAAAAGTTCTGAAATATTGAATCGATATTCAAATTTGTCCAATGATATATATATATATTTTTTGTCATGATTTAGTCAGTTAATATATACCCTAGTTCAGTGCATCTTTTAATTAAATTCAAATAACTAAATTAATCATTTACACATTTCTAAAAACAATCTTAATTCACTGTTATAACTAGGTCACCAATAGCCACAGCAGGTACTTATATTAAAGGTTTGTTGGTAACAGCTAGAATTTTTAGTTCTCTCACTCCAAGGCCATTCGGGAGAAAGTTTGGTATCTACTCAGGTCTGCTTCTCGCAGTCTTAAATAACACTGCACTATGAACCTTTTTGCTTCAATGTTAAATGGACATGTGTTCTACCATGAGAATAATTTAACACTTCAATATAATAAAATATAATACAGCAGTTTATATGCAACACAATAATTTTGTTTCTTTTTCACATTCACCAAGGTATTACTACAGATGTACTATGTGTACCCAGGATGCTTAAGTTTAAAACACTGCAAACTAAATCCTTGTTGCGGAAGCAAGAATAGCAATTTGTAACCTGAAACTCCTAATGAGATCCTCCCTGGAATCTCACTATAAGTATTGGATCTAACATGAAAGTTGTAAATTTGACAGTATTGATGACTAAGCTACTATGAAACAACGGTGTTAATTATTGGAAATAGTAATTAAAAGATGTTCTTAATTACTTAATGATAATTACTTTGATTTTGATCATTCTTCTCCATTATAACTAATCCAATAGACATTCAATTACAAATGATTGTTTGGTAACACCAGACTTGGAAGAACCTTTTGAGTACCCTGAATCTTATCACAATTACCTATCTGGATCTTCAACCCCAATATCAGACCTGGATGAATCAGAAGACTATAACACACTGTCTTAGCTGTAAAACACTCCCCAGTCTCCCTGAATATGCCCCTGTGTGAACGTGCAGAATGTCAGCATTGCATGCAAAAGCAGAATCTGCCTTTAGCCAATACTAATGACTATGACTACTTACACAACAAGTTGGGGGCCACGGTGGCAGAGTGGTATCACTCTCGCCTCCCACCTCTGCGGCCGGGGTTCGATCCCCGTCATGGCCGTAAGTGGGAAAGCTGGTAGTTGCTTGCCGTTGGTCGGCAGTTTACAGTACAGAACCCTAGCGAACTATATGTACTGGTTTCCTCTGCCCTTCCAACTACCCGTCGTGATATGACCTGTACAGTGTTGAAAGCGACGTAAAAACCCAAATAAACAAATACACAACAAGTTACAACATTGCAAGTGGAACAACCTTCATTGCATGAGCCTGAATAAAGTCATTTGCTTCCTCCCTCTTCAGTGAAATCTAACTGTTTAGTTTCAAGATTAACTATGAACACCAGTTCCAAAACATTTCCGTAAACATCAATTTTTCAGATAATCCGAAACTATATGATGGATACCCCAGACTGCACTACCTCTTCATCTCTGCCAATATAGAATGGCTTCATTTGTCCCACTCCATCAATGCTTCTAGATGGAAACATCTCCAAAATCACACCAATTAACTCTGCAGATAAAGCCACCACAACCCCATTTCCTCCAACAAAAGAAACAAAGGACTTAGGAATCTCATCTCAGGCCTTTTCGGATGATTGCACTGTCCCACAGCTGTCATATACCAGATTAAACCCTTTACCAACTTTAAAATCAACTCATTCCGAGTCTACAAATGTGACCTTCTCAACTTTCCACACACCTCCTCCTCACCAACATTTAATCCATACACATCCAGTGAAAATTTTGAAACACCCCAAAAGTACTGAATCAAAGGCCCCATCGTCTCCTGCTAGTAGATACACATCTATTACATTTGGGTTCCCTCAGTTTGAAATTCCTGGATTGGTAACTCAAACCCCACATTCAGTCATGATGAAGTTGAACTCCATTTTCCACATTTTAAGTTGTTCACCAAACATTTTGCCAAGTTGCCCTTTCCCACACATGTATGTTCATAACCAACCACCATCATCATTACAGCACATCCAGAATTTTTGCAGCACTACCTGCAATACTTCCTCATTTTCTCAATGATCCAGGATTCATAAATTTAAACTTCCTCATTTTCTTCATTTCACTGAAATTTTGTCCACCTCATTCCAATGTAAGCTGCTATTTATAAATTGTATACTACCTTTTTGAGCTTATTTTTTGTGTATATACATTAATAATTTGTGTACAGATATTATATATTCATTTTAAATAACTTTATAATTTTACCTCAATGTCTTAATACCTCAAATGCTACAGTTTTAAGGTGCTATAAATCTATTATAAAAGTGTTTTAAGACATGTATTTTCTCTGTTTACAACTTTCTCACACTCCCTCATTGATACAATATTATATATATATATACAATTCTATATAATGATTAGATTAACTTCTATTTTGCAAAGTACTACATAAAGTGATATTTGTATATGTTTTATTCTGTATCATTTGAAATGCTATGTAAAATCCTAAAAAGTCAGATGCTTTAAATTGTGAACTTTCTCAATATGTACGTCATTACTAAGTATAAAAATTTCAAGTTGGTTAAAACTTTGTATAGACTTTACAAATATTAGAATTAGTTGTATATATCTGATAGAATATGTTTGACATGTTAAATGTTGTTTACAGTTTCTAAAGTTATAGTTCTTATGTTATATTTGAAATTAAGAATTTCCTGTTTTTTTACTAGTAATTCTTGGTATTACTCACATTATTACAACATTAAAAATTAATTTTGATATTATTCTTGCACTTCAAGGACGAAGTGAAATTTCAACAGTGGGTGTGTTCCACAGAAAACTCTGAGAGCAGTATTTCTGAGCCCAAAGAAAGACTACTTTGTTTTTACATAGCAGTGTAATCTAATCTATCCCTTGTTTATGCTACATGTTTACTTCACTTTAAATATGTAGCTTACTTACCTTTCACTTAGAATAAGTAAACAAATTCCAAATGAAAAAACTAAAATTGCCTAAAATTGTAATGATATAGTGGAGCAGAATGTTGGCCAGTTACAATCTGCCCAACATAATAAGGTACATACCACTTCATTTAGAACTCAATATTAGGTCCCTACGTCACTAATAAGGCCTCATTATTAGGTCACTACACCACTAATAAGATCTAATTACCTTTTCCCCCAGAAATATAAATAGTGGGCTTTCTGCTCCTCAGTGTTCCTCTTGCTGTGGGACTCCTCCAAGTGAACTATTGAAAATTCTACTGCTGCTCTGTATTATTTCTGGCTTTATTTTGAATTGTTGAGAACTGAAATTATACTCTTAAGTAATCTAACAATATAATTGACATCACTACAGTCAGTGTTTGACTTTAAACCGTACCACCCCCGGTACCAAATCATACAAAGTTTCATGGTGGAGATGCCGGGTAGTTAACAGAAAAAAAGAAGAAACAATAAATGAGAGAATTATTGGATAAATTTATTTTGGACTGGATTGAAGTTATTTTGGATAAATACATTGACAGAGGAGTTAAAAGAACATTAAAAAAAATTAAAATAGCGCCTCACTACCAACTTTACAAAGGTTCTCATGTATTAACTGTTAAAAAGCATATTTGTTGAAACATATAAGCACTAATATTGAACACATTATTTATGAAATTTCTTGGGTATCATCTTATTTACAATGTGAAGTTATTGAACAAAGTAGAAGAATTATCATTAAAGGAAATGAAGATTATGATGTTATAAATGTGCTTTTGAGATATTTATAAAGACCAAAAATTCATTATATTACGGTATTTGGCCTCACTAATGTATGTAACCTATATTGCCACCAACAAATTTAAGTATCAGGGTATGTTTATTATCTGCTGACCTACAAATTAACCTTTCACCTTTTCATCTTAAATAGTAGAGCATATTATTCCATCCATAAAATTAATATAGCCAGTGTTTACTCAGTATGTCCAACTCCTTCTATCTCATACAAATTATCTATGATTTCCACATGTTCTTTGTTTACTACTCATACACAAACTCATGTTTAGCAACTAAGTTACACACATACATTAGCTTTTTAACCTCAAACTGTCATTATATTCTAAATTAACATTATTGTGTGAGTTTCACAATTATTAACATATAACAGAACTAATAACAATATCAGTTTAAGCGTAAATGTATGGTCTATCTAGTTAATGAGTAAAAGTATATATAAGATTGCTCAGTGCTCCAAAAAGTGTGTGTGTTGGGATATTGTTGTTATTGTTCTTGTGAGAGACCTGAGGAGTCTGTAACACCTGGGATTATGTAATATGAGCATCTTGCTTAGCTATAAAGTTAGGCTTGTAAACATTGCTTCTTTGTCTTGTGTTGGATAAATTGGAAATAAAAGTTATAATACAAAACTAAATATTGTTTAAAAGTGACAGTCCCGGTACCTAAATACACCCTACAAAGGAGGACAGAAACATTTTACGGCACATGGTGGATCACCCGGCTAAAATTTACAGAAACATTTGAAAGCTTTGAATCTGGAATATCTAACAGTGAGAAACATTTCAGATTTTGAATACTATTAGAATACCTGATGGTGAGATACTGTACTATTATTATTCTGAATTCTAACAAAATGGGGCAAGGTTATAAGCTTTTTCGTCATGAACATCATGTGAGAGTAAAGTATAGCTATCTTTTAAAACTTTTAGATAAAGAAATCAGTGACATTCTTGAAGAAATTTCATGGGTAGCTGGACATAAAAACAGCCAAATAATAAATCAGCCCTGGAGAAATGTGTTTATAATTTCTGGTCAAACTGATGAAGATGCTCTGGAAGTTTTGCTTGCATATCTTGAAATGCAATTATTGCTATAAACAATGAGACAGTAAAAATAATAATTTCAGAAAGTAATTGCAGAGTGCTTGACATTAGAAAGTAATTTTCTTGTGAATGAAAATAATAATCTGTCTACCTTTAATATGTGTATTATGGTAATATAATTATGGTTATCTGTGATGATACAATGTGCCTGCAACCTAGTAGTATAGTTTACTCACATGTCTTACAAATATAACCACCACTTCACAACGCATTAGCTGGATCATTCAAACCTGTGTAGTTCAATGGCCTGCACCCAGAAACAGCTGGAAGATGGTGGCGTGCTTTTGACAGGTATGCAACTCTTAGTGGCATTCAGGGAAATGACCGCAGTCCCCTGCTAGGACTTCTACTTTCTGGCAGTGCAGAAATTTGGTATAATTCTCTACCACCGCAAATCAGAGATGATTATGCAGCTCTCGAGGCAGCCTGCTGGGAGAAGTACATCACCACTGCATATACCCAGTTCCAAAGGCAAATGTCATTAGTGACTCGCACACAGAGGGTTGGAGAGACTGTGAATGAGTATGTGACAGAAGCTCGGTCCAAAATGGTGGACTATAACTATGATGAAGATTTATAGATGACGCTCATCATAAATGGACTCAGGCCAGAGATTAAGACCGTCGTGATGCAACACCTCCCATTTCAAGACATTGATGCACTTGTCAACAAAGCCAGACATGTTGAATCGGCCCTGAAGACACAGACCCCTCTCTTTCTGCCAAAATATTCAGCAAAACAGTAAAAATGGCGACAGACAGCTTTGAAGATGACTCGCCTAGCCATTTGAAGGTACTAGAAGGTAACATAGAGATCCTTACCAAGAAGTTTGACTCCCTTGTCCAAGAATTTAACCAGGCCCTGAAGAGTGAAATCCATTCATCACCCACAGCAAGATGGTGACCCACTGACAATAAGCACTCATGGACCTCTCAACCCAACTACCAACGCAGACAGCCAAACTATAGAAGAAACCAAGTATACAATGGCCACCAATCAAGCAGACCAGTTATGAGGGAACGGGACTCCAGTAAAAGGTCATCTGGATGATGGACCTGTGGACAACACGGACATTTTCAAAGTCAGTGTCCCCAAAACATACCTCAAAGAGGCCGTGGAAATCAACATCTAAAGGGCAGAAGACCAAGGACCCGAGACGGCCATTTCAGGAGTCCATCACCAGGTGCTAGACTTCAGAACAAGGGAAACTAGGGTCCCCTGTTCCCGACTGGGGATGGAGCAGGGAAACTAGTGCAGAATCAGAAGGAGGAATGGCCAGTCAATCTGTTGAAACCATAAAGAACAATAGTGAATCCAAAGTTAATCCAGAGAACATTGATGAGTGTATGATTAAGGTCAAAGTAGACAATGAAGAACTACAAGCCCTTGTTGACTCAGGAGCCACTCATTCAATAATAGGCCCTTCATTATTTGATAAATTACCTCAGCTCAAGAACAAGCTAGTGAATGTATTTATTTATTTTGTTTATTTGGGGTTTTTTACGTCGCTTTTAACAATATACAGGAAGTCATTATTTGGGCAAAAATTCCTGGTAGTTTAAATTCTGGAACTGGCCTTGTGACAACCCATTCCAAGTTAGAGCACTTAGGACTCATAGTGGCAAAAGAACTAGTAACAATAGACCCCAAGAAAACCTTGGATACCAGTGAGAATACTAAATGCACTTCCTGTACCTAAACTTATACCTAAGGGTACCCGATTAGCCTATGTAGAGAGACTTGGATTAGTAGACAAAATCACTGAACTACCATCAACAATATTTAAGGCAAATAGTGAAAGTCATGAAAACTGTTCAAGAAAAAGAGTGAAATTTGTTAGATTATTTGACCTTTCAGACTCAACCTTCAGTGACAGCCAGAAACAGGAACTTCTTTCCTTATTGTGGGAATTTTCTGACACCTTCTCAAAGAAAGGTGATAAACTTGGATGTACAGATGTTTTGGATTTTGGAATAACATTGAAGAATGATGCCAAGCCTGACCATACCAAAGCAATCCGAAACTCAGAAAAGAGATTACACACCAAGTGAATAAACTGCTAGATGAAGAATTATTAGGCCTAGTGTCAGTCCTTATGGCAGTCCAGTTTTACTTGTGTCCAAACCTGATGCAACTTATCGTATGGTAGTGGATTACAGACAGCTTAATTCTCAGACTGTTATGGATAATTTTCCGTTATGTAGAATTCAGGACTCACTAGAAAGCTTTGGATCTGCAAATGCCAAGTTCTTTTCCACTCTTGACTTACAATCTGGATATCACCAAGTACCAATTGAAGAGAAATCCAAGCAATACACAGCTGTCGTCACCCATGATGGGCTCTTTGAATTTAACAGACTTAGCTTTGGACTTGCAAATGCACCTGACTGCTTTTCACGACTCATGACAAGAGTATTGCAAGGATTGAACTGGGATGTTGCTCTCCTGTATCTGGATGATATTATATGTTTTAGCAGAGATTTTATTGGTCTCCTGGTTAATTTAAGAGCCATATTTGATAGACTAAGAAATGCAAACTTAACACTAAAACCATCTAAGTGCATTTTTGGTCGTGAAAGGATTAAATTTCTTGGGCATATTGTCAGTTCAAAAGGGATTGAACCCATGGATGACAAGTGTCAGGCTGTCAGAGACTTTCCTCAACCCCGTAAGGTCAAGGACATTCGCTCCTTTCTTGGACTAGCTGGATATTACCACAAATTTATCAAAGACTACTCCAAAATTGCTGCTCCCCTGACCAATCTTACAAAAAGAGAGAAATCCTTCCAATGGAGTGATAGCTGTGAACAAGCTTTTCAAGCTCCTATCCTGGCATATCCTGATTATCAGAATGACTATATTCTGTACACAGATGCAAGTTCTAGTGCCATAGGAATGGTCTTATCACAAGAACATAATGGACGTGAAAGGGTTATTAGCTATGGTGGAAAGAAGCTGAGCCCAGCAGAGCAAAAGTACAGCACCACAGAAAGAGAATGTCTGGGAGTTATTGTCACCTTAAAGCATTTTGAACACTATCTTAGAGGAGTTCATGTCACCATTGTCACAGATCATGCAGCTTTAAAGTGGATGCTTAGCCAAAATGAGCCCAGAGGACGGATATCACGTTGGGTTGCCTATTTACAACAGTTCAATTACACCATTAAACATCAACCTGGCAAAAACATAGGCAGAAGATCCTATGAGGATTCTGAGACACACCTTCTGGCTGATTTGGATGAACAGTTGGATGACAAAATCTTAATTGACAAAGCCCCTGAAAGGGCAAATGTTGCTACAATTGTATTTAAAGGGTGAAGAACAAAACATAAAGGCAAACAAGCAAAACCGGAAGCAAAACCAGATTTTAGGTTGCCACAGATACAGTGGGATAACTCAAAAGTTCTACAATGTCAGATAAAGGATGAAAGTACCAGACAAATGATAAACTGTTTGGAAAATAATGTGTTACTTCAAGATGACAAGACAGCCAGAGAAATAGTCTTATCCAGTGATGCGTACCTCCTACATGACAACATCCTTTATCACTTATTAGATGCCAAGTCCAAGGATACTAAAAGACAGAAGAAATCAGAGTGTGCCTAGTTGTTCCAAAAGAGCTTAGATTTGATGTCTTGACATCAATGCATGGAGATTTAAATTCAAGACATTATGACACTCAAAGGACCTATTCAACCCTTAGGCTAAAATATTACTGGCAAGGTATGTACAGTGACTGTAAAAATTTTGTGTTATCCTGTGAAAAGTGCAGTACCCAAAAGAAGCTAGTTGCTCCTATAAAGGCCCCATTGCAACCACTAGAACCTGCCCGCATCAATGCGAGATGTGCCATGGACATAGTACACATGCCAATGACCCCCAGAGGAAATAAATACATCTTGACATTTACAGAGTACTGTTCAAGATATGTTGAAGCATTTCCTCTGCCCAACACTCAAGCCACCACTGTAGCTAGTGTGCTAGTGAATAAAATTTGTTTTCGGTTTGGAACACCACAGGAGATTTTAAGTGATCTTGGAAGTAACTTTATTTCTAAACTTGTTGCCCAAACTTGTAAATTACTTGGGATTGAAAGGATATATACTACACCCTACCACCCACAGACAAATGGATTGCTTGAGAAATTCCACTCAACCCTAGCCAAGAATCTGTTCATGTATGGGGATCACACTGATTGGGATATCTATGTCAGGGCTATTTGCTATGGGTATAATACATCAATCTGCATAGATTCCACACAATTTGCCCCATTCTTCCTCATGTATGGGAGAGAGCCATTCTATCTCTTGGATACAATTCTTCCAAATATGCAAGAGGCACCATGCCAAGTACATGAACATGTTCTTAAATTAGCCCATGCTAGAGAAGTTGGCATGACAAATGTCAAAGAGTCTCAAGAAATAATTAAAAGGAAATATGACCGGAATGCCACCCAAGAGCCACTGCAACCAGGAGAGTTAGTGTGGATATTCTACCCTGAAATCAATGTGGGAGGAAGTCCAAAATTATTCCATAATTGGTCCGGACCTTATTTACTGATGGAAAAGATAAGTCCTACAAACCTTAAAGTCGTTCAGGCTCATGATCTTAAGCCACTGAAAAATCCCATTCACATTAACCGCATGAAAAGATTTCACCAGAGAGCCATAACACCAACTACACCTGGTAGTTTAAATTCTGGAACTGGCCTTGTGACAACCCATTCCAAGTTAGAGCACTTAGGACTCATAGTGGCAAAAGAACTAGTAACAATAGACCCCAAGAAAACGTTCGATACCAGTGAGAATACTAAATGCACTTCCTGTACCTAAACTTATACCTAAGGGTACCCGATTAGCCTATGTAGAGAGACTTGGATTAGTAGACAAAATCACTGAACTACCATCAACAATATTTAAGGCAAATAGTGAAAGTCATGAAAACTGTTCAAGAAAAAGAGTGAAATTTGTTAGATTATTTGACCTTTCAGACTCAACCTTCAGTGACAGCCAGAAACAGGAACTTCTTTCCTTATTGTGGGAATTTTCTGACACCTTCTTAAAGAAAGGTGATAAACTTGGATGTACAGATGTTTTGGATTTTGGAATAACATTGAAGAATGATGCCAAGCCTAACCATACCAAAGCAATCCGAAACTCAGAAAAGAGATTACACACCAAGTGAATAAACTGCTAGATGAAGAAATTATTAGGCCTAGTGTCAGTCCTTATGGCAGTCCAGTTTTACTTGTGTCCAAACCTGATGCAACTTATCATATGGTAGTGGATTACAGACAGCTTAATTCTCAGACTGTTATGGATAATTTTCCGTTATGTAGAATTCAGGACTCACTAGAAAGCTTTGGATCTGCAAATGCCAAGTTCTTTTCCACTCTTGACTTACAATCTGGATATCACCAAGTACCAATTGAAGAGAAATCCAAGCAATACACAGCTGTCGTCACCCATGATGGGCTCTTTGAATTTAACAGACTTAGCTTTGGACTTGCAAATGCACCTGACTGCTTTTCACGACTCATGACAAGAGTATTGCAAGGATTGAACTGGGATGTTGCTCTCCTGTATCTGGATGATATTATATGTTTTAGCAGAGATTTTATTGGTCTCCTGGTTAATTTAAGAGCCATATTTGATAGACTAAGAAATGCAAACTTAACACTAAAACCATCTAAGTGCATTTTTGGTCATGAAAGGATTAAATTTCTTGGGGATATTGTCAGTTCAAAAGGGATTGAACCCATGGAAGACAAGTGTCAGGCTGTCAGAGACTTTCCTCAACCCCGTAAGGTCAAGGACATTCGCTCCTTTCTTGGACTAGCTGGATATTACCACAAATTTATCAAAGACTACTCCAAAATTGCTGCTCCCCTGACCAATCTTACAAAAAGAGAGAAATCCTTCCAATGGAGTGATAGCTGTGAACAAGCTTTTCAAGCTCCTATCCTGGCATATCCTGATTATCAGAAGGACTATATTCTGTACACAGATGCAAGTTCTAGTGCCATAGGAATGGTCTTATCACAAGAACATGATGGACGTGAAAGGGTTATTAGCTATGGTGGAAAGAAGCTGAGCCCAGCAGAAAAAGTACAGCACCACAGAAAGAGAATGTCTGGGAGTTATTGTCACCTTAAAGCATTTTGAACACTATCTTAGAGGAGTTCATGTCACCATTGTCACAGATCATGCAGCTTTAAAGTGGATGCTTAGCCAAAAAGAGCCCAGAGGACGGATATCACGTTGGGTTGCCTATTTACAACAGTTCAATTACACCATTAAACATCAACCTGGCAAAAACATAGGTAGAAGATCATATGAGGATTCTGAGACACACTTTCTGGCTGATTTGGATGAACAGTTGGATGACAAAATCTTAATTGACAAAGCCCCTGAAAGGGCAAATGTTGCTACAATTGTATTTAAAGGGTGAAGAACAAAACTTAAAGGCAAACAAGCAAAACCGGAAGCAAAACCAGATTTTAGGTTGCCACAGATACAGTGGGATAACTCAAAAGTTCTACAATGTCAGATAAAGGATGAAAGTACCAGACAAATGATAAACTGTTTGGAAAATAATGTGTTACTTCAAGATGACAAGACAGCCAGAGAAATAGTCTTATCCAGTGATGCGTACCTCCTACATGACAACATCCTTTATCACTTATTAGATGCCAAGTCCAAGGATACTAAAAGACAGAAGAAATCAGAGTGTGCCTAGTTGTTCCAAAAGAGCTTAGATTTGATGTCTTGACATCAATGCATGGAGATTTAAATTCAAGACATTATGACACTCAAAGGACCTATTCAACCCTTAGGCTAAAATATTACTGGCAAGGTGTGTAGAGTGACTGTAAAAATTTTGTGTTATCCTGTGAAAAGTGCAGTACCCAAAAGAAGCTAGTTCCTCCTATAAAGGCCCCATTGCAACCACTAGAACCTGCCCGCATCAATGCGAGATGGGCCATGGACATAGTACACATGCCAATGACCCCCAGAGGAAATAAATACATCTTGACATTTACAGAGTACTGTTTAAGATATGTTGAAGCATTTCCTCTGCCCACCACTCAAGCCACCACTGTAGCTAGTGTGCTAGTGAATAAAATTTGTTTTGGTTTGGAACACCACAGGAGATTTTAAGTGATCTTGGAAGTAACTTTATTTCTAAACTTGTTGCCCAAACTTGTAAATTACTTGGGATTGAAAGGATATATACTACACCCTACCACCCACAGACAAATGGATTGCTTGAGAAATTCCACTCAACCCTAGCCAAGAATCTGTTCATGTATGGGGATCACACTGATTGGGATATCTATGTCAGGGCTATTTGCTATGGGTATAATACATCAATCTGCATAGATTCCACACAATTTGCCCCATTCTTCCTCATGTATGGGAGAGAGCCATTCTATCTCTTGGATACAATTCTTCCAAATATGCAAGAAGCACCATGCCAAGTACATGAACATGTTCTTAAATTAGCCCATGCTAGAGAAGTTGGCATGACAAATGTCAAAGAGTCTCAAGAAATAATTAAAAGGAAATATGACCGGAATGCCACCCAAGAGCCACTGCAACCAGGAGAGTTAGTGTGGATATTCTACCCTGAAATCAATGTGGGAGGAAGTCCAAAATTATTCCATAATTGGTCCGGACCTTATTTACTGATGGAAAAGATAAGTCCTACAAACTTTAAAGTCGTTCAGGCTCATGATCTTAAGCCACTGAAAAATCCCATTCACATTAACCGCATGAAAAGATTTCACCACAGAGCCATAACACCAACTACACCTGAGAATCTACATAGTTTACAGCATGGAGATCCAGTGCCACAGATCCAAGAACTTCATGTTGGTGACCAAAGAAATGTGATTAATGATAAAACTTGTGACCTGAAAAAACTCAATAGACTTTCTCAAGAAGCATCACAACTAGAGCCTTTACAGGTTCTTGCTAAGGACAATGACAATAGGGACGATGTTGAGTTACCAGACCCTCCGGTACTAAGAACCGAAGAAGAATCTAGACTGCATGCTACTGAACCAGAATATGAAATAAATAAAATTATCAAGAGTAGATACAATAAAAGGGAAAAATTAGAGTATTTGTTAGACTGGAAAGGTTATCCAGCATCATCAAGAACTTATGAACCTTTAGAAAATCTAAATACTACTGCACAGGAGTATGTGAAGTCACATGACATACCAATAACAGGAACAAAAACCCACTAAATAAATGTGTTTACAAACTTGTGCGGAACCACTAAAGTGAACTGGCGCCATCATTTTAAGGTTTAAATTCTGTACAAACCAGTAAAAACATTTTTTAATGTTTTGGATTTTTAGTAATGACTGAATATTGTTATATTTTAGATGAAGAATATACATGGTAAAGTAGCTGTCATCATAGTTCTATTTGCCCTCTCAATTGCTGGGAATGGCTCCACAGCTGAAGGCAGAATGGAATATTTTGATGAAGATATTGTGATACGTGAAAACTATGGAGTAACTTTTCAACAGGGCATACTGGACAATGTCCACAGTGTTTGGCATCAAACCTTTGTCATACAGTTGAACAATAACGTCATACCAGAACCCCCATTAAAATGTGAAGGAGAACGTTTACATCATGGGAACCAAAGTATCAAGATTGGAAAATATCTGTGTCCTCATATGGATGATGTCTCTGAAATCCATTGTTGGACTAAGCAGTCTGATAAAGTAGCACAGTAACATTGGTGTTTTGTCTTACACTTAGCCCCAGGAGTTGCAGACACACACTAACTTACAATTTGTATACTTGTGCATATTTAACCATTGTACATATAGTTTAATATCATCTGATTATTACCCATGCATGAATTATCTGTGTAATCACTCTGTGTAACCTGTATAATCATGTATAACCATTGTACTGAAACCGACTGCATATAAATATTCCTCATAGATGTCAAGTGTTCTACCCTCCCCTATGGAGCTCAATGAGCTTGAAGAACCATTGTCACCTTTATCATACTTCAGAAAGGTTAACCATTGGCTTGCAAGTAGTTCTTAAAATATACTGTTGTTTCCATATTAGGACAACCAAAGGTTCCCAAGTACTGGACGTTGTCGTGCCACATTGTTACAACAAATTGCCCTAGGATGAGGATGAGGCCTCCAACAAAACCACTTCCCTGGAAATGGACATGCACAAATGGCACCTCAACAAGCCGGACCTACGCGGCCACCACACCATTTCTTAGGACATGGACGTGCCCTATTAGATGCTCTGTACCAAATGCAGGGCTATCAATTTGCACCCAATGTGTTACCCCAGGTGGAAGCAGCTCCAGGACAGTTCACCAACTATGAACCATGGCACCAGGGAGCATCCAATGTGACTGATGTCATGCCAGAACTTGCGATACAGGTGCCTAACACCACCCAATATTCGCCGATTTCAAGCGCATCAAACTCCCCTGTTCCAAGTGATGAAGATGCCAAGACGACAGGACCTGTCAATTTCCAGGGTACAAACATTCCCCTGCAGACTAAACTTACTCTGGAATATGAGCAATGCAGCATCAGTCAGACCACACCTACCATTGTTCTTAAAACGGCCATGGCAATTCCACCAACAAAAAGAAAATAAATGACTACCTGTTAAACTAATGTCTCCTACCTTTCTTTAAACCTGCATTTACCATAGTTTCCTTGTTGTTTGCTTTCCATTTATTAACCATAATTAAAATACAAAACGCCATTTCTATTCAAAATTCCTCCATTTTACTATTTTCTAGATGACCACACCCATGGAAAAGTTTTTAGTTGAATTGCAAGGGATGGGCCGCAAAAGGAAAATTAAAGACATCCTACTAACACAATCTACTCCTCACACCACTGACATGGATCCTGTTCCTCAGAACCCTGTAAACGCAGATACATTTTTGGATTCTTTGACAAGCAACCAAAGCCATCAAAATACTACATCTACTTCAACCGAAAATCAAGCCCCCACGCACAGTACTGACGAACAGCCACAATCAATCTCTAACTTTATGAGATCTGCTTCAACCATAATTCAAGCCCCTACCCACTGTACTGACGAACCACCACAAACAGTTTCTAACTTTGTTATAAAATCTAGTACAGGAAATACTTACCATGTTCCCGAGCTCATGAAAGTCACCCATTGTGCACTAAAGCTGAACCTAGCTGTAGTTTCTTGCCATTTTCCCACTTTTAATTTCCTTCATTTCCTTCAATACCTCAACTATATTAAGCTGCACACTGGTGACCAAGGTGAATCAGACTGTGACACAAAACTGGGCTATCTTATCCTTTCCACAAATCAACCAAATCTATTAGAAAAACTTGTGAATCATTTTTTCCTCTTACAATCTCTTTGAACAAGGTCTCCATATAAATAGGTAGTAGTAACACACTTTACACCTCATATCTTGTTCCAATGTAAAGATTTTCTATTTATGTTATTTATATTCATTGAAATTTATACGTATTTATAATTATTGAGATTTTAACTTTGTGTATAGTCTTTGCATTGACTAAGATTTACATTTATTAAGACTTTAACACTGTAATATTTGGCGATGTCAAGATGATGCTGCATTTTTCTTTCTTCTATATGTCCAATGTGTATATTCTGTATATTCAAATTTACTCATATTTCAATTCTAACATGAAGTATCTTATGACTTTATTGTATGATTATCTTGACCAGTTGTTTTTAATATGTATGGTTGTTCAAATTGTACAGCAAATATTCACTACATTTGTGTTATTTGGTATGTTGCTTTTCATGTTGTACTTAAAAGCAGTATGCTCAAATGTATTTGCATTGTTGCTATAAGGTTTTGTTTAACTTTCACTGCTATACAGTTTTGTTTGTACATAAACAGTGTTCTTTCTTGCATTTAATCTGTGTTTATTGCTTGAATGTTAATTTTACCAGTATTTCATTTTGTACTCACTTCAAGGATGAAGTGAATTTTAGAAGAGCAAGTATGTTCCACAGTTGTCTAACCAAATATTTACAAAGACCAAAAATTCATTACATTACTGCATTTTGCCTCACTAATGTATGTAACCTATATTGCTACCAACAAATTTATGTATCAGGGTATGTTTATTATCTGCTGACCTAAATTAACCTTTCACCTTTTCATCTTAAATAGTAGAGCATATTATTCCATCCATAAAATTAACATAGCCAGTGTTTACTCATTATGTCCAACTCCTTCTATCTCATACAAATTATCTATGATTTCGACATGTTCTTTGTTTACTACTCATACACAAACTCATGTTTAGCAACTAAGTTACATACATTAGCTTTTAACATCAAACTGTCATTATATTCTAAATTAACATTATTGTGTGAGTTTCACCAATTATTAACATATAACAAAACAATATCAGTTTAAGCGTAAATGTATGGTCATCTAGTTAATGAGTAAAAGTATATATAAGAGTGCTCAGGGCTCCAAAAAACCGTGTGTGTTGGGATATTGTTGTTAATGTTCTTGTGAGAGACGTGAGGAGTCTGTAACACCTGGAATTATGTAATATGAGCATCTTGATTAGCTATATAGTTAGGCTTGTAAACATTGCTTCTTTGTCTTGTGTTGGATAAATTGGAAATAAAAGTTATAATACAAAACAAAATATTGTTTAAAAGTGCCACCCCCGGTACCTAAATACACCCAACAAAGGAGGACAGAAACACTTTACGGCACACAATAAACTTTGACATCACTACAGTCGTCACCAAGATGTTTCTTGTGATTTGTGAGATACAAGTCTATGTGAGATTTCTGTATACTCCAGGGGGTCATCTGACAATAACACAGTCTGAATTAGATCCAGGTGAGAACAGACAACAGACAAATCTACATGATGCCCAAAATATTTCAGATGGTTTCATATCATAAAGATCATAAAAACATTATAAGCTGGATTATAACGATTACTTCTCAATTTCAAAGCATACTGAATACATAATTTATCAAACCTTAAATACAAGGGTGGTTCATTTGCCTCTATGTACAAGCTTTGCATTGGAGAAGTCCTGAAGGCCCCTGGCATATTCTTAAAACCTTGTTTTGAAGGTTACAATTTCTCAAAATATGACTTAAGAGCAGAAGTAAAAACAGCACAACCATAATCCATTCTAGAGCAAACAATGAATGATAAAGTCTCATTTAAAATCTTCTATCAGCTCCCCAATATATTTTTGAAACCACTTATCAAAGCTAAATGGAATACTATCAGCAATACTATTAAGCTTCAAAATAAATAAAGTTACAGACAGGATGCTTCATTGAGGCACCCATCTCTTGCTCATGAAAATCAGAACACGTATAACCTAAATAAGCTCTAAAACTCTGTTGGATAAAAAATTCTTAATAAAAATGAGCATTCACCCCCTTAAGAGGGGTGAAATCTCTAGTAACAGCATGTTTCCATCACAGGGTTTTTCTAAATCAAAAAATGCAGATTTACATGGTTGCCTTTTAAAAAAGGAATCTCAAACAAAAGGTTCAAATCTAATTAATCGGTCTGTTGTAGTTTGACCTTTTGTAAAACCACTTTGATAGTTTAAAATATTATTTTTATCAAGGAACCTAACTAATCTAGTTATTCTTTCCATGGTTTTGCACAAACAGCTGGTGAGGGATATGGGACCATAATTGGACAGGTTCTTTTTTAGTCTTTGCTTGGTTTAGGAATAGGTATCACAGTGGCCTCTTTCCAGCATTCAGGAAATTTACCTGAAGCCCATATATCATTAATGTACCAAGTAACACCATAAGTGAGTCTCTTGGCAGATGTTTAAGCAGCTGATAAAGAATTTCATCTGGACCAGTGGCTGTGCTATGAGACTTCTTCAGAGCATTACACAATTCAGTAATGGTCAATTGCAAGTTGTAATTTTCACTGTTATCCCTTATAAAATCCCATGTGTTCTTTCTCAGCTTTTTCTTGATATTTTTGAAACTCTGTTGATTGATTGTTGCTGCTGGAACTCTTGCTAATATATCTTTGATATGCCTATTCTTTCTGTTATTTTTGTCCCATCATTACTTTCCATATGGTTTATTGTGGTATTACTTTGTTTGCCATTTATTTGTCTACTCATTTCCCATACCTTCTTTGCTGGTGGTTTTATATTTAATTTTAATACATATTCATGCCATGGTTTCTTATTATTTTCTTTAATTACTTTATGAGCATTGGCTCGACAGTTTTTATATTCATTAGTACTGTTTGATCTAGGATTTACATGGCATTTATCCATTGCATTTAATTAGCTTTACCAACTTTTTTGCATTATTGTTGAACCATGGTTTGTAACTACCAGTGGACTGCCCTGTTGACTTTGGCATACATTTTGTTGCTATCTCATTTAATTTCTTTAAAAATGCAGGAAATGTTTCTGTTATATCAGTAAAACAATCCTATTGGTATCTAGCGAACAATGAAGTTTGAATTTTGGCCTACAAGTGACAAGAGAGCCATATCTCTCAACAATATACCTGATGTAACTGATGTTGTATTAGATGTGAAATCCAAACAAACTATATCACTGAACACTCTAGTTAGGAGAAAATGACAGCCTCCCTTATTTAGATTGGAGTTTTACTCAGAGAAATTAGACGGAAGAATAACTGTTTCACCTTCACCCAATACAGGCAAACTAGTTTCAGTTGAAACACTTTCAACCAACTATACCACTCACATTAACCTGGACTATAACTTCTAACACCTCTCCCAAACCAACATGTGCTGTTTTACCAAGATTATTAGAAAATTAGATTGGGCCAACTCGGTGTCAACATATCCCCAGACAGGTCATCACTCACGCAACATGTTTTCACTAGGTATATTTGTCATGGGACCCCTTCTGTGTGATATAATTTTGAGGGAAAACATAATAAACCACTTATATAAGAACTTGAGTAATTCAATCTACAATATTTTTTATTTTATTTTGCAAGCAAAATGGTATCCCCAGACAACTGATACAAATCCAGAAACTTTGCCCACAAGAACTTTGCCCAATGCAAACTCTATCCACAGGCACTTTTTAGGCACATCAACCAATGAACCAACCAATCAATCAATCAACCAACCAATCAATCAATACTCCATTTAGATAACTACTCAGAATATATATTGTTGAAAGAGATAAACTTTAACTGAACTAAAGTTGCACTATATAAAGTATGCAAGTTGATTTTCATTAGCATTTAATTCACTGTTGATAGATTTACATAGTGCTACAAAATGGAAACAATAAAAATACCAGAGGTGGCCAAAACCTTTGCAATGAAGAATGCATATATACAAAAAAGGTTGCAAGAAAGTCCAACAGTCATTGAGAATATTATTATATTGTATCATTCCATACTTAAAATTTGATAATATAATAAGAAGCTGACCTTTAATATGGTAGATATTGTACACTTATACTTCAATAAAAAATCAAAAAGCTAATTTTTTGGATATTATTTTATATCATTATTTAATGCAAAGTTCTTCTTTTTTGGATTTTTTGGATATTATTTCATATCATTATTTAATGCAAAGTTCTTCTTCATAATTTGACATGTATCCTTCCAAGTCTTATACAAAGTAAAGTAAAGCTGGTTTCACAGTTTCATTTATAATAAGAAGAAACAGTAAAATCTGACAATATCACTTCTCAGTTCCTTGCTAACAAAATGAAGGTTTAGTTTATATAGTGCTACATATGCCGGGTTTTATACCAGCATACTGCTTAAACAAAGAGGATGGGTGCTTTTTTCATACATCTATATAGAGCAAAAAAGAAGGTATGGTATACATCTGTTTAATGTATGATCATCTAATTAAACACTTTTACCGAAGATCTAACACTATTACAGGGGATATGCAACCCCACTGACCAGCCTGGTTCTTTGTTTTTCATTTGATATCATTTCAATACCTTTATTTAGTGTCACTCAACAGCTGGAAGCCTCAGACGGGGTGAGGGTGATGGTGGGACTACATTACATAATATGACAAAGGGATGAAGTGATACTCCATAAATGGTAAGAGATAACAAACACTCTGATACATATAAAAGGGGTAATAAAATACTCAGAAATCACCAATGGTTCAGCCTATCTATTTTATAAACTTGCAATACAAAAAGCTTAGTTAATCTTATGACTAATATAAAAACCAAATATATAAATAAGGAATGTGCAACAGGAAAATTATACCTCCAGATTTAAATGGATACAATTATTAAACCAGAAGAACAGATTTATAACAATAATTCAGAATAGAGAATTTTAATGTGTGATTATCAACTGAAATAAGCTCATAACTGTAGGGGCTGTGTCAAAATTAACTGAGGTAAGTTGAATAATACTGGGCTAGTTAAGGGTTAAAAATCCCCCATTTTTACTACATAAGGCTATAATTTCATTAATATTGGGACTTAAAGCTCACCAGAAAATAACAGTGTCCATTTTACCTACTTTAATATGTATAGCCAGTTTCATTTTAAAAAGTTAAAAACTCAGCAAGCAGAGGGATAAAACAAAAAAAAAGTTCTTAAAAGCCTAAGATAGCCATAACATCATTAGTATTCAAAATTTAAATAGACAGGCACTTCCTTTGATAAATTCAAAGATTTCAGCTCTATGAGCCACATAATTCGACAGTTACAGGGCTTTAAAGTGGCACAAGGTCCATAAATTGGGTCGCTGTGGGCATTTTAGAATTGTTAAAGTAACCTTAGCAATTAAACTACAGATCTGAAACTTTTTGGGGACACAGATAAGAAACAAAAATTATATATAATACAGTTTAAGACTTGTAAATACAGAAAAAATGTCAAAAAAGGTCACTTGGGTGAGTGTCTATGGTCCTCGTACCAGGTTAAATGTTTACTAAAAGCCTTGATTTTTGGCACATGTAAAAACGACATAATAATGTATTCCCTGATGGGATTTCAGCTTTATCAATCACATAGTTTAACAGTCATAGGGCCTAAAAGTGACAAAATGTTCAAATATTGGGTCTCTGTGGGCCTTTTAGAGACCTCAATGTGACCTTCAAATTAAAGCTTCAGACTTAAATCTGTCACATACAAAGATTACACATAAAATTTATATCTTATACAGTTTAAAACTTCTCAGACTAACCATTTCCAAGTTACATGGTAAAATATGTGAAAAATATCTTAGAAGAGTCACTCGGGTGGGTGTTTATGGTCCTCATACACAGGTTAAATATCTACTTAAGGCCTTTGTTTTTGGCACATGTGAAAAGAACATAATATATTTCCAGATGGGATTTCAGCTCTATCAGTCACATAGTTTAACAGTCAAAGAGCTTAAAAGTGGCAAACAGTCCAAATATCGGGTCTCTGTGGGCCTTTTAGAGACTTCAATATGACCTTCAAATTAAAGCTTCAGACTTAAAATCTGTTACATACAAAGATTACACATAGAAGTTATATCTAATACAGTTTGAAACTTCTCAGACTTAACATTTGCAAGTTACATGGCAAAATATGTGAAAAATATCTCAGAAGAGTCACTCGGGTGGGTGTTTATGGTCCTCATACACAGGTTAAATGTCTATTAAAGACCTAAATTTTAGGGCACATATACTAACACATATTGATATATTCCCAGGTGATATTTCACTTAGATGAGAGACATAGTTTGAAAACTACAGTGCTTGAAAGTGGCAAAAAGTCCATAAATTGGGTCTCTGTGGGCAATTTTGAGATGTTAAGTCGACCTTACAGGTAAACCTACAGTCTTTAAATTACATATAAAAGGATTACATATAAAAGTTATACCTAGTGCAGTTTGAGACTCATCAGAATTACTACTTCTAAATTATAGGGCAAAATATGTGAAAAATGTAGGAAAAAATCCCTAAATGAGGTCTTTATGGGCCTCAAACACAATTTTCTCCTCATCTTAAAGTCTTGATTTTCGGCACATGTACTAAGAATATATTAATGTGTTCTCAGGTAAAATTTTAGCCAGATGAGGCTCATAGTTTGTGACCTAGAGGGCTCTAAGTGGCCAAAAGTCAAATTTCTGACCTTAAGGTGGCCATAAGTTCCTTATTATTGAAAGTTTAAGGTCACCTTAAAATAGGAATCTTTCTTCGGGCACTCTTAACATGTGTACCAAGTTTGAAAAAAAAGAATCATCGGTTTTTGAGTTATCGCGTACACAAGGAAATTTCTACGGCAGCGGCACGACGGACCTGAATCCAATATATCCCCGACTTTTGTCTGGGGATATAATAAATAGCATGTTTTCTTAAACCTACTCTTCTATCCATATTAGGCTAATCCAAGCATCCCAGCACTGGTTGGGGACATGCAGTGATATACCACTTTGCCAAAGTCACTCAAGCACACAGAAGATGGACAGAAAGGCAACTCCACCATTTTCTTGGGTGCAGGCTTGTCCAGTTATTAGCTATGCACAGCCCAGATCTGCAGCAGCAGCAGTGCCATATGGGATGCCTGAACTGGAACCTGTTCCAGAGCATGGGCCTCAGTTTCAAGACTTTCCTGGACCCACATTCAGCATGGTAGCATGGAGTGTCAGTGGTGAAAAACAATAACATGACACAGCTGGAACCCCAGCCTACCAGATGTACCAGAACACCCAGAATTACACTGGCATAATGAATATTTGCCTGTATCCAGTGCATCAACTTTCCTGGCTCCCTGTGAAAGAGAACTGCATATCACTCATGGTGTGGGAGCCTCATTGGATCTGAGGTACCACTTCACAGTGCCTTTACTATTAAATACGAACAGTGGAATATCCATGATTCTGAGCCAAGAACAATATATGAACCTGCCTTTGCAGTCCCACCAAGTAGAAAAAAATAAAAAAATATATATAGTCTGCAACCTTGTTTTCCTCTTTTCAGTGCCTTCATTCACCCTTGTTTTACTTTTTTCTCTTTTTTCCTTTTACATATTTTACTATTATTAACAACAACCAAAAAAAAACAACAACAATAACAAAAAACAAAACAAACTGTTGAATCACTTCTTTCTTCTCTAAATATATTTAGGAAAAAACTCGAATCAAAAGGCAATAGTGATAAACTTTCTACTTAAATTATTTTAATAGTAAAATGCTTTAAAGTTTTTTCTGTGTATATGACTGTATTTATTTTTGAAAGATATTTACGTTGATGTAATTTCATGTTGACATGCTACAGACAGGGTATAGTTTAACTTTTATTATATATTTATATCAAATATGCAAAGTATTTACTGTATTTATTACACCTTTCACTCAAGTTTTATTATTTAACTACATCTTCAGAGTACATGTGTTAAATTTTGAAAGTAGGGTAGTGTTACATTTTATAGAATTTACTGATGTTTTTTATTCTTGCTGATGCAAATAAAGCTTTTGCTAACTTACATTGTTTAACAATGTTTGCCTACTTGCTGTATAGTACTTGTTTTTATGGACTTTTACTGATATAATATTTTATCTGATAGTATAACACAAGCCTTCTTTTGTAATACTTAATGTCATTTACTTTTAAAATACTTTTTGTATTCACTTCAAGGATGATGTGGTTTTTTAAAAGCGTGTGTTCCAAAGACCTATTTTGTTAAATATTATTAAAAACAAAAATCAACACAAAGCATTAATAATAAAAGCAGAGGCAATACCGAATTACAATACAGTGTTTTCAACTTTGGCCTCACTAATGTATGTAACCTATATTGCTATCCACAATGTACATCATTGTGTAAAATGTGTGATGACCTACGTAGTTAACGTTTCACCTTTTGCGTCAAACTATCTTGTTATTGGAAATTAACATGATTTTATCTATATTACGTTTATCAAATAAGTTACATAAATTGACCATTAACGTGTACCTATTCTACTGAGAAAACTTAACAATATTTACTTTGGTGTTACATACTTGAGAATGTGATCATTTTATCTCATTAATGTGATAAGTATAAAAACATATTAGCTGAAAAACAAGGGACTTTTTGTTAGTTATAGTAGAGGCAACATCTTGGATTATGTAATACTTCTTAATAATGTTTCACATTCATTCAGATTATGTCCAGCAAGTATGTTACATACATTAGCTATCAACTGTTGGCTTAAAGTTATCGATTTGCGTTAAACCTTAAAGATAATTGTAATTCATTAAATTCATCTGAGCTAAAATTAAAGAAAGACATTTTAGAATACTACTGAAGTAGCTAATGTACGCATAAATAATTTTACACTTAAGTGTGTGATTAAAATTATAAGGTAGCCTTCAGTGTAATTTTGGGTGAGGATATATGTTTGTCTGCATTGAATAAACTTATTTCTTTCAACTTCTTCTAAACATGTAATGATTCTATTGAACAAATTAACAATTATTACTTTGTTGCTATAATACTTTAAAAAGTGACCATTTCAGTTCATTAGTACGTAAAGTATAAAAGATTGTCAGCTGGAGAGAAAAGGGGCCTCTTCATTATTAATAGTAGAGGCTACATCTTGGATTATGTAATATCGCAGAATAAGTTTCAAGTCAGTGTGTGAAGTGAATTATGAGCCATGATTTCTCTTTTACTGCCTGCAATTGATTAAAATAATAAAACTCGAAGAAAAGTTCGAAGAAAGGCTAAATTAAAAGAAAAAAGTTTTCAAGTTCATAAGATTGTTTAAACTGTGCCACCCACATTACCTAGTTCCATCCATAACCAGAAGAAAAACTTTCATGGCACACTTGTTATTTCTCTGCCAGTCTAGTCTTTGCTGTTTTGCTGTTCACCACTTAAATTGAAACATGGATTACTGTAAAGTGAAAACCATTCTAGAAGTGATTGGGATAAATGATTCTACCAGCAGTGACAGAAGAAAATAATCTCCTAGTCTTGACACAAGAAGAGCGATTGCCATTCCTGCTTTTTTCACAACCAAGGTGATAATTCCAGAAAATTCAAGACCTCACACAAGTACCTGAAGACATTAGAAGACAGATGAATTCACACCAACATGTATCGCCCTAGCTCAGAAAATTTGACATACATACCTCCAATGTTATAACTAAAGGAAATTATGTCCGGTATTTCAGTTATTAATGATATATAACACGAAAGCTGTGTCTGACCAAGTAAAAGCAGTGTCACAATGGGTGTTGTCTTCAGCACTCTCTCCAAACCTTTCATTTGTGGATTATCACAATGAGCTTTCCCTTTCTTTGATGATGAATGGATTTCTACTACTTTCTACTAAATCGGATTGTTTAAAAATATATAACTAATTTTTCCATTTCTCCTTCCCCTGTCTCTTCTACCTTTAGACAAAACCTACTTCAATGACATTTGGTGTTTGGTGCACACCGTTTGGTAAATAATGACAGTGGTTAGAGCTATATGTGATTGATTGATACTTACATTCATAGTAAGGTCTCACCTAAATTTCAAAATCATAATTTTTACTTGGAGTCACCCACATCAACTTTGATTTATTCTCTTGCTTCAAGAAGTTACTTGTCTGTTGAAATTAAAGATTAACCGATCGAAGTTTTAACATGGAAATGTGTGTTCTATTTAAAATTAGTTGCATATAAAGTGAGATTAACACATACAGGATATAAATATAAGTTAAATATTTTCATGCCCACTAATGTATTAGTGTGACACTTATAAAAATGGTGTAATGTATACAATGTTTACTGCAGTCATTGTACCAATATGGCACAACCAATTAATCTGTACATAACATTTATTGTAACACAATAGAAATATGTTGCATTTATTACATCAAGCAAAGCTTACATAACCTTTTAAGTTTGTTGATATAATATGGTATTTGTTGTGTGAATGTATAAACATTTGTATATTTTTGTTGGTTCAGAACCAATTGTTTTATGACTTGTATATCTTTCTTGACATTGGACATTTATATAGCTCCAAAGATATGTATTACTCTGGTTTAGCACCAGGTCTCATTGAGATCTGATTTGTTGTCTTGAGGAGTTAACATTTATTTATCTCATACTTGATGAACTTATTCACATTATTTTATGAAGTATGTGAATATATTTAATTTATGTTATACAAAGGATAAAAGTTTAACGATTTGATTGATGAATTAACTCTCTTACTTCATCTTGAGGTATGTTTATACTTATTTGTATATTTTTGTTGGTATGCACCAACCTTTATATTCTCCAGCTGTATATAATGCGACGGAGCATTTGAGCGCCCAGAATATTGCTAATTTAAATAATTAGCTGGAACATTGTGTAACATTAACTATTAGAATTGTGTGCTGAATAATTTGAGCACAAAGAAATATTAACTGTCATAACTGATTATAAAGTATAAGGTATGTCATCACAGAATAATTCTCCCTCTTCTCAGGGCAAGAGCACAAACCACCACTCAAAATCACCAAAGCGTCCTCCCAAATTTAACTGGGAAAAGGGTTGTCAACAGGTTTTCAACCAAAAAACTCAGGTACACCAAATGCCCAATGGCTTTCAAAAACGCTACTCTGAGTCTTCATACCATGAACATTCTGGCTATAGAGATAATGCCTCATACCTAATTAGAAAACAGAACAAAAGGGCACTTAAACAAAAGATGAAAGATGATCCAGAGACAGGTCCATCTGAAAGCAAAAAACAAGAAAAGAATCCTGGAGAAATTCCCAATTCATCATCTACTTCAAAAGATTCTTGCTTAGTTCCACTTATCAACAAAGAACCTCAAGCCAGTGATGACTTTTGGCATTCCTCCATACCTGTACCACAATACCAGTGTTCAAATCCAACAGAACACTCACAACCCCAGTTTAATGAGTGGTGGGTGCAGCATGCCCAGGTCAGCGAAAGCCCCATAGGAACAGATGAAGCACTCATCATAGTTCAAAATCAAAGTTACCCGATAAGTGTACAGAGTATGATACAGCGTAGTGGTTTAGCACAGTGGCTACACAATCTCAACCAACTTTTATTACCCCGTGGCTCTCTAAATTTCATCAACATACAATCACCAGTGGGAGATTTTGAAATACCCCAATCTGCACGCCATGAGTCATTTTTATGCACATTTCCTCAAGTGCTTTTGAAACTGCACTATGTTACATTGGCGGAATTCCAGAGCTATTAAATGTGACAGAAAGTAATCCAGTGGATCTCTCGCCTACCTCCAGTGCCCTCCCGGAAACATATTTCATGAGATTTCTACCAAACCTGGAACACTTCAATTGGGGCAAAATTCACATTTGTGCACTCATTTTTTATGCCTGAGGACACTGCAATTCAGATACATTTACACAATTTTAACCTTTGGAATGTACGCATGCCATCATTGGATCTTTCACAAAGTAAGAGCCGAAAGCCTCGACCCTTTGACTTTTGTCGAGCAGCATGATCCAGTGAGTGCGCCTTCAAGCATTGGGCCAATATGGTGCATGGGGGACGGTGTATAAAATGTACTCAACCATTCACACATTCTGAAATCATACGCCCAACAAAATATCAAAATTTTTACGGAACCCCATGCTGTGATTATTACATTCACTTTCAATGCTGGATGATCATAGCTCAGGAAGAAGATTACAAATGTCCAATTTGTGGGCAATTTTATCAATTTGGGAATAGACAAAACTGTGGATGCTTACAATTTTGAAAATCCACTTCCATACTGCAGAATACACCAACGCCTCTACAAATTTTAAGAACTAGAGTGCAATTTGTATCTTTCCTCCCGGCCAGCTGACCAAGTCCCCAATAGAATGCCTACCATCTGTTATTTACGGTTGTGCTATATTCAATTAGTTTATAGTGTATTTAAGTGTGAAATGACTGCAGTAGATAGTTGAATTTCTGTGTTAAATATATTTATATAGTAGATTGTGTACAACCAGCTATAACACATTTTATGTTGTATATGAAAGTTGTATTTGTTCCTTATTTGTTCATATTGTTCCTAAAAAAACAACAACTAAATTTATCCATACCATTTATCTCCTGATAAATATTTCTTTTCCTCGCGTGTGATCCGGGAATTAAAAAGAATAGACAGACTGTGAAAGCTGCATGTCATAAGAGGTGACTAAACACTTATTTATTTGCAAAATTCAGTACTTCCATTGTAAAAAATAGTTTAATTAAGTAAAATGTTAATTTCTTACTGAACATAAATTATTGGTAAAGAATTATTTATTGAACATAACTGAGAATATTTACATATATCTTGATTGAGCATAAAAGACAAACAAAAAACATGGCATCAAACAATGTCCCCAATAGCAAAGGCATCAGGTCCCACAAAAACCAAAACAGGGGAACACTTCAACATCTGACCAGGCCCCATGCTTTGGTATTGGCTGCACAGTGCATTCATTTTGACGATAGAGTGCAGGCACCATATTTCGGAACAACTAGGACTAACTGCAGAATTTTGATGAGCAGTTACTTACTCACTGTGTCTTTGTACAGTTTTTCTGTACTAAAGGTATTCTCTTGTGTACAACAAAGTTTTGACTATCACAGATCTGAGGAATGCGAGATACTGGCACCTCTCCCTGAATATGAAATTGTTTCAATTGTTCGCATAAGGCCACAACACACTCCACCTTACATTTTGACCCTTATTTCATGTGGTGAATTTTGAATGGCACCAATCCAGTATCTACATGGTAACCCATTAAGCTCTGTTAGTGAATGGGATGCTCAAAATTTTGCATTCAATGGGTGGAGTCAATTTTGGAATGCAACTTATGGCATGTTATTAAATTGGGTGTTTGACTTCAATGATCTCATGCCTCTGATCGGTGGTCCCAATGACCTACCACTGGTTCACAATTTTGACCCAAGCACCTGGATAATACCAGCCATAATAAGGTATGGACTAAGAGTTCCGGAGCTTGTAAATTGGCACGACCTCTCAGACATAAATGAGGACAACTGGTCACTAATGAGTGACGAGTCGGAGGATGACAGTGAAGATTTGAATGTGCACTCACTGCTCCCTCCTCTTGAACATGTGGGGTCACTGACTGCACCAGCGAACCCACCACCACCAGAACCTTCGACCTCAAATTTGGCACCCTCAACTTCCTTTGGACCTTCCCCTGTACAACTCCTTGGTTGTGGTGCGCAATTACTTCATGCGTTTCAACAACTACAACAAGCCACTCAACCTGCCACTGGATCCAATTCCCCATTTGCTTCGTAAGGGAGAGGCAGAGGCTCTTTTCAGCCATCTCTAGGCAATTGGCCAACATCATGACATTTTGACCAAGATTCTGATGCATCATTTTCGGACAACGAAGATGATTGGCTTTAGCTCCTAGTGGAAACCCCATAGGGACACCACACTTATTGGCCCTAAATTCTTTGTTTCAATGTCAATTTTGAAAACATTGGAATAACACAATTTGCAAAAAAAACTGAGAGACTTATTTTCAGCTTTTCTCTCCTGCAAATTTTTGAAACAAAACTGTCCCTCCCGGGTTCCCTAGCTCCCCTGATGCCACTGGTCCGCTGGGCCGACCCAATTGGGTCTAAATGTTGTTATTGTCCCTTTTATTTTTCCAGTTTGTTTTCAAATGGCTGGTTGTGTTTGCTGTGTTTTGTTAAGTATATATAAACTCACTGTGTCATCATCTTCATATGTTTTGGTCTTGTGGTGTGAATTATATTTTACCATTTGGAGCAAAATTAGAGGTAATAGTATATTAAGTATTGCATATTCAAGAGTTTGTGTTAAGTATTTATCAAAATTGATCAAAATTTTCACCTCATTCAAGATTCACATTGAATGCATTGTTTGATATGCACAGATTTTAAAATGTTAATTTGAGGTTTTAATCTTTATATTTGTCCTTTATCTAGGACGATCGACCTCATTCCTCTCAATATTTTCTCTGTATCATACAAACATTTTCAAATTAGGAAAGAACAATAAAACACAAACAATGTAAAGCCCACAAGTCATCACTCCCCCATTTATTTAAATTACTTAAAGTTAAATCCTTAAAAATAATTTAGAACAAAACGGTTTAACAAATCAAATATCACTATGCAAAGCAATATCTTCCGCACCCCTTTTTGTATGTAATATCACATTTTTAAAACAATTCACGAGGTCGTGAATTCCGCACCCCCTTGGTATGTAATATCACACTTTCCTAAGAAATGTGGCTGTCGTAAAAATAGATTCCACAACAGAGCTATGTTACTCCTGTTCATCTCTAAGCAGGCAGAGCCTGCATTTTTGTCAAAAATCACTATTGGACAATCTCAGCAGCCAGTCAAAGGAAAGGTGTTCCACAGAAGCTCAGAGCTCTGGAGCTGGGCACACTCACACTTTACTCTTGGCCTTCCATCCATTGAGACGTCAAAATTCTAAATCAGTGGAACTTGGGGGCAGATATTGGACTTATTGCTTTTGTTATGAGCACTGGGAATAAAGATAGATAACCTAATATTCTGCCTCTCATTCTACCAAGTTACACCCTCTAGCCCTTAGGGGTAAAGCAATAGGCTCATGAGTCTCATTCTTTCACTTTCTTTGATCAGTTATACTAAATGTTTTCCATGCTTGCAAAAACAGCTCTCATAAATATGCTTCTGTATTGAGCTTTGCCCTTGGATCTAGTGAAAGTTATAATTTTACCTGTAGGGTCAAGTATCCCTTTTTACAAAAATTTATACCATAGTACTTCTCTTATTTATGAAGTTAATTTTAGTGGTTGGGTTAGAAATTTGTGAATTTAAAATAAATCTATTATAGAAGGACATCAATCAGTATTCAACATATTCTGCTTAATGCTGGTTGGGTATGTCAGTGCTATATTGAACTTGGGATTTGCAATTTGAGATTTAGGAATGACCTTCTGTCAGTTATTTCAAGATTAATTTTGAGTTGTGTACTACAGAAGTTATTTTTTAAAATTAGTTTTAATTAAATTAATTATTTTTGTTGAATAATTTTATGAAGGATTTATGTAGTTTGGAATAAGTTGTTATTATTATTGTTTTAATCAATTTGTAATGTATCAATTTGAAGCTTTAGAGCAAAAACATGCCATTCATTTAATTACTTTGCTTTCTACAGCATCTGGCTCATATCTTTGGCTAAAGTCTAAAACAATATCTTGATTCGAAAATAAAACAGGAAAATCTGGAAAGTTTAATTGTATTTCCTCCAGCATACCTAAACACCCCCATGCCAAGGAGATTTCAGCACATGGTGGGAGAATGAAAGTGTAATTTAATTTTACAACTGGATAAATTTGAAAAATTTTGTTGTAATTTTAATTTTTATTAGATAAATACTTACCATTTCCTGACCATTGCTATATGTTGGTGCCATCCAACTCACTGGCCAACGTTGAGAAACGTTTTATGAAACCTTAAGAGGCCAGTGAGTGAGTGTGAACTAGCATGTCCCCCTAGTGGTCATGTGACCACGCTAGTAAACAACCTTCATTATTTTTGTTGCAGAAAATACTCCCCTAGTACTGAATCTGCGGGGAGGTAGGGGGGGACTATCCTGGTCAGGAAATGGTAAGTATTTATCTAATAAAAATTAAAATTACAACAAAATTTTTCAATTTTATTGCGAAAAATACACTTACCATTTCCTGACCATTGCTGAATGCAGCCTTCATGGAAGGAGGGCAGTACTAGAATATAAAGACCCAGTACACCACTCTGCACAGCTATCATACACAGCACAATCCTATAGGCATTCAGATCCAAACTGACCTCACAGATGAGGCAGAGGAACTGTTGAGCACTACAAAACAACACAGCCTTGTTGTTGTTGTTGTTGTAGGAAGGAAGTAATCATTACAGAGACTCACTACCTAGCCTACAACTAAAACATTATGAGAAGTTTACATTGAAATTTACATGCATACAACAACATATAAACTTCCAACAGTCACCACATACCATACAGATCCCCTAAATCATAGTATGTAGTTGAAGATCTCACAAATTGACAGTTATTGCCACAGTTGAATGCTGTATCTAGACAAACATCCAACAGCCACACAGGTGACACAAATATTGGAAGTGTCATCAGCATATTGTGTAATTCCAAGTCTGTATGAAGTCAACAAATCTGCATAATATAAAAACAGATAGTATGACAGACATACAGCTGCAAATGCATACTAAAGTATCAATATAAGTATCAGGCATATACTTATAAGATAACAAACTGTAGGACACAATATCAAAGTCTGACCACAAGCAAACCAAGCAGGTGAGACTGAAAAATGGTAAAAAAGTTATGGTTTCCAGTAACATGCATCTAAAAATTCATATACAGAAACACTAACCTAAAACCTGAAGATTCTTGCTTTGACTCGCTGCTGTTGAGTCAGAATTTGAAATCTCCTCAGTCAAAATGATAGTCTGCCTACAGCAAGATAAGATAGTTGACCTGAAAATATCTGCTGTAAAGCCTTCGTAACTAGGCACAGACAAGACATAATAATTCCTCATTGAATCCTTTGTCCCAAGTAAAAGTATTTCAAAACCTCACAAGACAAAGAGATCTATCTTGAGTACCAGTGATTGAGAGCTGGCATATCGACCGGCTTAACTGAAGTAGGCCCATCTGAAGCCAACTGATTCTTGGCTAATAAATGGCCAGAGGCACTTGTGAGCAATACTCACTTAAAGTAAGGGAAGACAATGCCAACGAGAATTACCCTTCTTCCTTTGCCTAATGCCAAAGTCAAAAGAAAGACCGTCTTGAAAGTTAATAACCTCCAAGAAATCTTCCTCAAAGGCTCAAAAGACTGTCGGGTGAGACCAAACAAGACCAGAGACAAAAGGTAAAGAAGGCTTAACCTATTGGCTACTGGATTGTCTCTATAGAAATATGTCAACAATCTATACAGCTGAAGAGTTCTAGAGACTTATTCCCCTTCAAGGAAAGCAATCTACCATTGTTATTCTGTAACCAGCAATAGTAGATGGCTTAAGATTCTTTTCCTTAAAGAAATAATTAAGGAAATTTGCTACATCTACAAAAATAGTATCTGAGAAGTTCACCACAAAGAAGCCTCAGATGGAGGTTTGTGCATAGATCTACCAGGTCCCACAACCAAGAACATCCACCATGACCATCATGATTCAATCATGATGAATCTGCACCTGCAGGTGGGCATCTTCTAAATTACCTGAAGAATCCTTGGCTATCCTGGTGCAACCATGATGATTCTGCACCTGTAGGTGATCATCTTGAATCACCTGAGGAATGAGAGCCACTGGAACAAACACAAAGCTGTCCAGATCCTCCCAAGAAATAAGTAATGCATCTGTTCCCCAAGCCCCACGGTCTAAGAAAGGAAACACATACACTGGAAGCTTAAGATTCAGGTTGCTGGATACCAATGGCAGAATGATTGAACTCACCTACAAGGGAATCCATGAAAAGGAACCTTTGTGGAAACAGATCCACCAGATCCCAAAAATAAGATATCCCTAGCCACTCTGATGCAATCCAGATGATTCTGCACCTAAATCTTGGAGTAGCCCTTCTTAATAGCTACAAAAAGAATTTTCTTGCCTTTCCTGAGATCTTTGACTTATCAAGATAACCTCTCAAGGATCTCACTGAACAAAGAAACTTATCTGGCAGCAAAGCATAATCTAAAGAAGGTTTCAAGCAGGAATGACTACAGGTTGAAAATCAAAGGAGCCTTAAAAGCCAAATGATTCACCTGCATCACCTGAAGAATCAAGGTCACAGGACCAAACAAACTGTCCAGTCCATCCCAAGAAAAGTTGAAAAAGACAAGCTTGTGGTTCAAACTAGTTGCAAAACAAATCCATCATTGGTTGATTGTAATCAAAGACAGATTTGATTGAACACCTGAATCAGAATAGAAGATTCAAAAGTCATCCAAAAACACATTCAATTTGAATCATCTTGACTCTCATGAACAAAGAATTTGTTGGAAAATTGTATACCCTGGGAAGTGATATGCCTGAATCTGAACCCATGGCATTCGTCCAAAGAATGATTCTTCAGATAAGGAAACACATTCCTGAAAGCGGGTACCTCCCTACCTGTTCAGATAGGAAACCACTGAATAAATATCTGGGGAAATCACAGATTCGGAATCCGAATCAGACCTCCAAATGATTCTAAAGGTAGTAGCCCTGTTAATGTGGAGTGTCGACCCCTCATGATACAACAGACCACTGGCTGTTTGATGCCATAATTGTGCATCCCAACACTTAAAGAAAGCATCTAATAACAGAAGGAGATTGTGCTCCTTCTGCTGAAGTAATGGAAGCTCCTGCAAATTGAAAAGTCGTTCCACCACTGAAGATGGAACCTGAGAACAGAAAAACTGGAACATTATCTGTGTATTATGTGTGGTATCTGTGGTACATTAGCAGATAGCCTTGGGGTTACCTGATAAACAAATAACCCAATGGCACTGTTTTCTCCTATGAAGCCATACCGCCACCAAAGAAATGGCTTCCTTAGAAACCATTAGCCGGAGAAGATGCTTTGCTATGAGTAAAGAAGTACCCTAAGGTGTAATCTGCAATCCAAACTAAAAATCCTGGTGTATTAGCCAAGAAGTTTTTTTTTTTTTTTTATTATTATTTTATAAGCTGGTGAAACCCAATGCCTTCTATTGCAGCCATCAGGTTCAGTATCCGTTGATGCCATAGTAAAGTCGAAAATAAACCATTTTCAAGCGCAAGCAATGAAATGGTCTGTACTGGTAAAGAATGATGCGTTCTTATAGATCCCACATTCTCACCATGGACTAACATAGCAAACAGGCAGTGAACCGATGTGAATTGTCATCAACAGGGAAGTGAAGATAAGAATTGCGTGAATCCGGCTACGAAAGAATGCAACTGTAAGGAAACGAGTAGGCACACCCATTTACTTACTAGTAACAATTAATTGCGAAAATCCCAACTATGCGAAATTAAGGTACATGTAAAGGTTTATTACCTGACCTCAATTATTAGTGGTAGCCATCTCTTCCCAGCTTATCACAACCAATAAAGAGTAAAATTGTAGCGATATCACCATCTCACTGGTGTTATCGCCCTTTTGTCGATCATTCCATACACAGCTTTATGCAAACTGATGTCTGCCGCATTTTATTCATTTATTCTTAACACCCATGTCCACAAACTGCTTTAGGAACATGAATAAGCAATCCCTCATGGTACTGTTGCCTCTGTGAAAGGTAAAGAATGGTTGAAGATTATCCTCTTACTATGTTGAGATGTAAGGTGTAGTATATCTGCACTAGTGGACAACCACTACCCCTAAAGATTACTCCTAACCCCTCTAAATCTTCAGAAGAGAGCTTTGTAACAGAGTTGGAGGATAAAGTATCATAATGGGCAGAAAAGTGCCCTGGGCACTCATCCCCTTTCTAGCCATGTGTAGGAGTTTGCTCCTTCCCAAACAGAAGAAACACTATACACCTGAGATCACAAAATGAAGTTTTCCTGGACATCTGGTCAAAAGTTCAGCAGGAGAAAACCTCATTAAGAGTGAAAAATGCACTTTTAATTCTACCAAACTCATCTAAGAGATAAGATAGAGAAAAGTACGACTTGTAACACTCCTGTTGAATAACAAGTTGGAGAACTGATCCCAGCACTGCCCAACAAAAATTCCTGATCACCGAGGACTGTAATTGCAAAAAACTCTGCACACAGCCCAAGGCAAAAAAGAAACTCTGTGAGCTCCTGTTAATCCTTAGCTCCTTGAAGACGTCCTGCCAGACCACTTCAAAAAATTATCCAGGCCTTAACAAGCTCTCTGTAGCAGAGACCAGAGAACCTGTACTCCTGAATAATAAATTGACAATGGTTACAAGTTCATATGTACCGGTGACGGTTTCAGACCAGCTGAAAAACCGGTAAAACATCACAGAACAAAAGCCAATTACTGAGATGAATCACAGCTCCGGGAAACTGACAAACCGATTCCTGACCTTTTGGGAGGTATGGAAACTCGATTGTCTTCGGATGACGTCATGCAGGTATTTTCCTCCGTGAAAAGTTCCGACTGAACCTCACCGGAGGAAATGCACGGTGAAAAAGATCAACTCTGCATCCGGAACTTGCCCACGATGTAGTAACCAAGAAAAACAATGATGTCTGCCACCACGGGGAATTCCAACCGGTGACCTGTTCGGTAGAGCATGATGTGGTGAGATCTTTGCTACCAAACGCCTGGCTATACGAACCCGACGTGTGATAAGCTTTGTGACAATCGAATTGTCTCCATCGTTTCCTTTGTCGCCTAGCAACATGTAAACTGTCCCTGCCGGAGCTAGTATGACTGCCGACAGTTTCAGTGTTAATAAAAGAAGTAAATCTTCAAAAATTGCATAAAAAAGAACTCCCATATGATGTAATACGAGAGTTATGAAGAAAAAACAGGCATTCTGAGCAGCAGAAGATCTTCATCCAGCGACAAACTTCCCTGTCGCCATTTTACAAAAAGTGGTAAACAATCCATGAAGAAATGTCTACAAAAGCACTTTTCCTCTGTCCTTTTCCTCTTAATTTGTCCTGAGAAGACATTGTCAATACAGACGTCTTATAACAGAACTCAAAAAGTCCAAATACTAAATAAAAATCCGAAAAGAAAATAAACATCCACACTCTAGGATGGCCAACAAAAATAATGAAGGTTGTTTACTAGCGTGGTCACATGACCACTAGGGGGACATGCTAGTTCACACTCACTCACTGGCCTCTTAAGGTTTCTTAAAACGTTTCTCAACGTTGGCCAGTGAGTTGGATGGCACCAACATATAGCAATGGTCAGGAAATGGTAAGTGTATTTTTCGCAATAAAATGATATTTTGCTGCAGAACACACATTATAGTGTTTTACCACACATTCTCAAGTTAGAGATCAGATATTACAGTGTTTCACCAGGCCCTTCTACTTATTTAAAATTTAGGACAGCAACATAACCAAACAGGGTGAGTGACTTTTTATAAATTATGGCTCCTGTCTATAAACAGTTCATCAAGAACAACATTTAGTAACTGTTGAATATAATTATGTAGAGAAATATTGTGAAAAAAGTATCAGTGTCATTTCTATATCAGTGCATCTAATAAAGACAATGTAATTAAAGATGAACCATGTCATGGAAGACTTGTAATTTATGCAAAGGATGACTATTGTGCTTCGAAATTCTGCTGATATACCTAGAAATGCAACTTTTAATTTAATTTCCAAATTGAAGTGGTGCTATTTAGAATTAACATTGCCTGCATCCTAGTAGACTAGTAATGTGTTAAATGTCAGGTATAATCTAAGAGTATTGCCCAATAGAATGGCTAAATAGTAGTTAGAAAATCCAAAATCCCTGTGCATAAGATTAACCGATCGAAGTTTTAACATGGAAATGTGTGTTCTATTTAAAATTAGTTGCATATAAAGTGAGATTAACACATACAGGATATAAACATAAGTTAAATATTTTCATGCCCACTAATGTATTAGCGTGACACTTATAAAAATGGTGTAATGTATACAATGTTTACTGCAGTCATTGTACCAATATGGCACAACCAATTAATCTGTACATAACATTTATTGTAACACAATAGAAATATGTTGCATTTATTACATCAAGCAAAGCTTATATAACCTTTTACGTTTGTTGATATAATATGGTATTTGTTGTGTGAATGTATAAACATTTGTATATTTTTGTTGGTTCAGAACCAATTGTTTTATGACTTGTATATCTTTCTTGACATTGGACATTTATATAGCTCCAAAGATATGTATTACTCTGGTTTAGCACCAGGTCTCATTGAGATCTGATTTGTTGTCTTGAGGAGTTAACATTTATTTATCTCATACTTGATGAACTTATTCACATTATTTTATGAAGTATGTGAATATATTTAATTTATGTTATACAAAGGATAAAAGTTTAACGATTTGATTGATGAATTAACTCTCTTACTTCATCTTGAGGTATGTTTATACTTATTTGTACATTTTGTTGGTATGCACCAACCTTTATATTCTCCAGCTGTATATAATGCGACGGCGCATTTGAGCGCCCAGAATATTGCTAATTTAAATAATTTGCTGGAACATTGTGTAACATTAACTATTAGAATTGTGTGCTGAATAATTTGAGCACAAAGAAATATTAACTGTCATAACTGATTATAAAGTATAAGGTATGTCATCACAGAATAATTCTCCCTCTTCTCAGGGCAAGAGCACAAACCACCACTCAAAATCACCAAAGCATCCTCCCAAATTTAACTGGGAAAAGGGTTGTCAACAGGTTTTCAACCCAAAAACTCAGGTACACCAAATGCCCAATGGCTTTCAAAAATGCTACTCTGAGTCTTCATACCATGAACATTCTGGCTATAGAGATAATGCCTCATACCTAATTACAAAACAGAACAAAAGGGCACTTAAACAAAAGATGAAAGATGATCCAGAGACAGGTCCATCTGAAAGCAAAAAAACAAGAAAAGAATCAACATACAATCACCAGTGGGAGATTTTGGAATACCCCAATCTGCACGCCATGAGTCATTTTTATGCACATTTCCTCAAGTGCTTTTGAAACTGCACTATGTTACATTGGCGGAATTCCAGAGCTATTAAATGTGACAGAAAGTAATCCAGTGGATCTCTCGCCTACCTCCAGTGCCCTCCCGGAAACATATTTCATGAGATTTCTACCAAACCTGGAACACTTCAATTGGGGCAAAATTCACATTTGTGCACTCATTTTTATGCCTGAGGACACTGCAATTCAGATACATTTACACAATTTTAACCTTTGGAATGTACGCATGCCATCATTGGATTTTTCACAAAGTAAGAGCCGAAAGCCTCGACCCTTTGACTTTTGTCAAGCAGCATGATCCAGTGAGCGCACCTTCAAGCATTGGGCGAATATGGTGCATGGGGGACGGTGTATAAAATGTACTCAACCATTCACACGTTCTGAAATCATACGCCCAACAAAATATCAAAATTTTTACAGAACCCCATGCTGTGATTATTACATTCACTTTCAATGCTGGATGATCATAGCTCAGGAAGAAGATTACAAATGTCCAATTTGTGGGCAATTTTATCAATTTGGGAATATAGACAAAACTGTGGATGCTTACAATTTTGAAAATCCACTTCCATACTGCAGAATACACCAACGCCTCTACAAATTTTAAGAACTAGAGTGCAATTTCTATCTTTCCTCCCGGCCAGCTGACCAAGTCCCCAATAGAATGCCTACCATCCTTTATTTACGGTTGTGCTATATTCAATTAGTTTATAGTGTATTTAAGTGTGAAATGACTGCAGTAGATAGTTGAATTTCTGTGTTAAATATATTTATATAGTAGATTGTGTACAACCAGCTATAACATATTTTATGTTGTATATGAAAGTTGTATTTGTTCCTTATTTGTTCATACTGTTCCTAAAAAAGAAACAACTAAATTTATTCATACCATTTATCTCCTGATAAATATTTCTTTTCCTCGCGTGTGATCCGGGAATTAAAAAGAATAGACAGACTGTGAAAGCTGCATGTCATAAGAGGTGACTAAACACTTATTTATTTGCAAAATTCAGTACTTCCATTGTAAAAAATAGTTTAATTAAGTAAAATGTTAATTTCTTACTGAACATAAATTATTGGTAAAGTAAGTATTTATTGAATATAACTGAGAATATTTACATATATCTTGATTGAGCATAAAAAAAACAAACAAAAAACATGGCATCAAACAATGTCCCCAATAGCAAAGGCATCAGGTCCCACAAAAACCAAAACAGGGGAACACTTCAACATCTGACCAGGCCCCAGGCTTTGGTATTGGCTGCACAGTGCATTCATTTTGACGATAGAGTGCAGGCACCATATTTCGGAACAACTAGGACTAACTGCAGAATTTTGATGAGCAGTTACTTACTCACTGTGTCTTTGTACAGTTTGTCTGTACTAAAGGTATTCTCTTTTGTACAACAAAGTTTTGACTATCACAGATCTGAGGAATGCGAGATACTGGCACCTCTCCCTGAATATGAAATTGTTTCAATTGTTCGCATAATTCCACAACACACTCCACCTAACATTTTGACCCTTATTTCATGTGGTGAATTTTGAATGGCACCAATCCAGTATCTACATGGCAACCCGTTAAACTCTGTTAGTGAATGGGATGTTCAAAATTTTGCATTCAATGGGTGGAGTCAATTTTGGAATGCAACTTATGGCATGTTATTAAATTGTGTGTTTGACTTCAATGATCTCATGCCTCTGATCGGTGGTCCCAATGACCTACCACCGGTTCACAATTTTAACCCAAGCACCTGGATAATACCAGCCATAATAAGGTATGGACTAAGAGTTCCGGAGCTTGTAAATTGGCATGACCTCTCAGACATAAATGAGGACAACTGGTCACTAATGAGTGACGAGTCGGAGGATGACAGTGAAGATTTGAATGTGCACTCACTGCTCCCTCCTATTGAACATGTGGGGTCACCGACTGCACCAGCGAACCCACCACCACCAGAACCTTCGACCTCAAATTTGGCACCCTCAACTTCCTTTGGACCTTCCCCTGTACAACTCCTTGGCTGTGGTGCGCAATTACTTCATGTGTTTCAACAACTACAACAAGCCACTCAACCTGCCACTGGATCCAATTCCCCATTTGATTTGTAAGGGAGAGGCAGAGGCTCTTTTCAGCCATCTCTAGGCAATTGGCCAACATCATGACATTTTGACCAAGATCCTGATGCATCATTTTCGGACAACGAAGATGATTGGCTTTAGCTCCTAGTGGAAACCCCCATAGGGACACCACACTTATTGGCCCTAAATTCTTTGTTTCAATGTCAATTTTGGAAACATTGGAATAACACAATTTGCAAAAAAACTGAGAGACTTATTTTCAGCTTTTCTCTCCTGCAAATTTTTGAAACAAAACTGTCCCTCCCGGGTTCCCTAGCTCCCCTGATGCCACTGGTCCGCTGGGCCGACCCAATTGGGTCTAAATGTTGTTATTGTCCCTTTTATTTTTCCAGTTTGTTTTCAAATGGCTGGTTGTGTTTGCTGTGTTTTGTTAAGTATATATAAACTCACTGTGTCATCATCTTCATATGTTTTGGACTTGTGGTGTGAATTATATTTTACCATTTGGAGCAAAATTAGAGGTAATAGTATATTAAGTATTGCATATTCAAGAGTTTGTGTTAAGTATTTATCAATATTGATCAAAATTTTCACATCATTCAAGATTCACGTAAAATGCATTGTTTGATATGCATAGATTTTAAAATGTTAATTTGAGGTTTTAATCTTTATATTTGTCCTTTATCTAGGACGATCGACCTCATTCCTCTCAATATTTTCTCTGTATCATACAAACATTTTCAAATTAGGAAAGAACAATAAAACACAAACAATGTAAAGCCCACAAGTCATCACTCCCCCATTTATTTAAATTACTTAAAGTTAAATCCTTGAAAATAATTTAGAACAAAACGGTTTAACAAATCAAATATCACTATGCAAAGCAATATCTTCCGCACCCCTTTTTGTATGTAATATCACATTTTTTATCACACGAGGTCGTGAATTCCGCATCCCCTTGGTATGTAATATCACACCTTCCTAAGAAATGTGGCTGTCGTAAAAATAGATTCCACAACAGAGCTATGTTACTCCTGTTCATCTCTAAGCAGGCAGAGCCTGCATTTTTGTCAAAAATCACTATTGGACAATCTCAGCAGCCAATCAAAGGAAAGGTGTTCCACAGAAGCTCAGAGCTCTGGAGCTGGGCACACTCACACTTTACTCTTGGCCTTCCATCCATTGAGACGTCAAAATTCTAAATCAGTGGAACTTGGGGGCAGATATTGGATTATTGCTTTTGTTATGAGCACAGGGAATAAAGATAGATAACCTAATATTCTGCCTCTCATTCTACCAAGTTACACCCTCTAGCCCTTAGGGGTAAAGCAATAGGCTCATGAGTCTCATTCTTTCACTTTCTTTGATCAGTTATACTAAATGTTTTCCATGCTTGCAAAAACAGCTCTCATAAATATGCTTCTGTATTGAGCTTTGCCCTTGGATCTAGTGAAAGTTATAATTTTACCTGTAGGGTCAAGTATCCCTTTTTACCAAAAATTATACCATAGTGCTTCTCTTATTTATGAAGTTAATTTTAGTGGTTGGGTTAGAAATTTGTGAATTTAAAATAAATCTATTATAGAAGGACATCAATCAGTATTCAACATATTCTGCTTAATGCTGCCTGGGTATGTCAGTGCTATACTGAACTTGGGATTTGGAATTTGAGATTTAGGAATGACCTTCTGTCAGTTATTTCAAGATTAATTTTGAGTTGTGTACTACAGAAGTTATTTTTTAAAATTAGTTTTAATTAAATTAATTATTTTTGTTGAATAATTTTATGAAGGATTTATGTAGTTTGGAATAAGTTGTTATTATTATTGTTTTAATCAATTTGTAATGTATCAATTTGAAGCTTTAGAGCAAAAACACGCCATTCATTTAATTACTTTGCTTTCTACAGCATCTGGCTCATATCTTTGGCTAAAGTCTAAAACAATATCTTGATTCGAAAATAAAACAGGAAAATCTGGAAAGTTTAATTGTATTTCCTCCAGCATACCTAAACACCCCCATGCCAAGGAGATTTCAGCACATGGTGGGAGAATGAAAGTGTAATTTAATTTTACAACTGGATAAATTGATATTTTGCTGCAGAACACACATTATAGTGTTTTACCACACATTCTCAAGTTAGAGATCAGATATTACAGTGTTTCACCAGGCCCTTCTACTTATTTAAAATCTAGGACAGCAACATAACCAAACAGGGTGAGTGACTTTTTATAAATTATGGCTCCTGGCTATAAACAGTTCATCAAGAACAACATTTAGTAACTGTTGAATATAATTATGTAGAGAAATATTGTGAAAAAAGTATCAGTGTCATTGTGGATGAGCTTGAATGGGTTGCATCTCATAAAAACAATGTAATAATAGATGAACCATGTCATGGAAGACTTGTAATTTATGCAAAGGATGACTATTGTGCTTCGAAATTCTGCTGATATACCTAGAAATGCAACTTTTAATTTAATTTCCAAATTGAAGTGGTGCTATTTAGAATTAACATTGCCTGCATCCTAGTAGACTAGTAATGTGTTAAATGTCAAGGTATAATCTAAGACTATTGCCCAATAGAATGGCTAAATAGTAGTTAGAAAATCCAAAATCCCTGTGCATAAGACGAAAAACAAATATGGAAGTCTTAATAAAAGACCAGAGCACAGTGACAGCACAATTTCCACCTCAGGCACTGCAACCAGTACCACCTAAAAATCAACAGCAAGGACAGGACCCCCAATGAATGACCAAATGTATCCCATTCCGGTACAACAGAATACCAACCCACTAATGGTGTCATTTAAGCCATCCTCATTCAATGGTTTGCATCCAGAAATAGCAGGCCGATGGTGGCATAACTTTTGAGAGATATGCCAATCTTGGAGGAATACATGGGAATGACAGGTGCACACTTCTGTGACTGCTATTAACAGGAAGGGCTGAAAATGGTACAATTCTATCCAGCCACAGACAAAGGAATATTTTGAGACCCTGGAAGCAGCTTTCAGAGAAAAGTATATTGCTGCAGCTGACACTCAGTTGCGGAAACAGATGGCAATACTGGCCCGATCCCAGCAACAATGTGAGTTGGTTGACGAGTACATTACTGATGCACAGTCCAAGATGGCTGATTACCATTATGATAATGACCTACAAATGATTCTTATTATCATTGGACTGTTGCCTGAAATTAAGATAATGTTGATGCAGCACTTGCCCTTTGCGGCTCTAGAAAATCTCACCAACAAAGCCAAACACATTGAATCAGAACTGAAAGCCAAAGGGCACAGTGGCCCTCCAAACATACATGATAAATGTGTTAGCCAGTTATGCAAGCATGAGTGACACATATGAAGCCCTGAATCTGCATGCATAATCCCTCCAACATAGCATTGATGCTCTAGCTGAGAAGCTAACAAGCAAGATGGACAGACAAACCAGAGCCCATTACCCAACCCAAAGAAGCCAGTGGCCACCAAGACAAAACATGAACAACCAAGAACCATGGCAAAAGTCTTGGACTCCTCCACCAGTAGAAAGACAGCAAGAACAAGAAAATGGCAATAGAAAACCAAACAACTGTGGAAAGATTGGCCATATTCAGGGAGATTGCAGAGCTCAACAGCCCATGCCAAATTACAATGAAGCAAGTAGAGCCAAATTACCAAATGGACAGTTCAGGAGTCCTTCACCAGCACCTTTCAGAAAAATTAAGGGAAACTAAGGCCCCCTGGTACTAATTTGGGATGAAGCAGGGAAGCCAACCCAGAAAATACCTCCAAAAACAAATGCAGGATTAAAACTTGTTTACAGACAAAAATATAAGTGGCGAAGTATTGCTAGATTCAGGTGCTAATCATTCAGTTGCAAGACCTTCTTTATTCTACCAAATACCAAAGCTGAAGAATAACTTACAGAATGTACAGCAAACAATTTCAACATGAGCAGTAAACAGAAGCTCTATTTCCTGCAGGCAAGAAATACAACTGGTTATTAGCATAGCTGGGCAACACTAAGAGTTAAAGCTTATTATTCTCCAGTTCTCCCATACATGATTGTCTTGGGATATGATTTCTTGAAAGCAGCAAAAATGACAATTAATTTTGGTAAGTTGGGTGTACAGCCACAACAGACTTGTATTCATAGAGCAGCCAAGAATATCTTCATTGATGCTCTCAGTAAGATGGTCAGCTAGGAAAAGTTGACAGGAAGGTTGAAACCTGGATAAGCAGTGTTGACAATGTACAAATCTGCTTTGAACATTGGCATTGGTGTAGCTCGTGTTCTAGTGACAACTGACTGCAATAAACCATGGGTCCCAATTAGAATTCTCAACCCAGACACCATGAAGAAGTATCTCCTTTTAGGCACCTGTATAGCTTCAGTTGAAAGACTCAATGTGACAGATCACATCACAGAGCCAGAGAAGTTACCACTTACTGTTAACAGCACTACAATCTCAAGAAAGGCTAGGTTCCAGCCACCCAAAGAATTTTCAGACTTGTTTGACTTGAGCAAAAGTACATTTAACTCAGAAACAGTGAATGAACTTCTCTGTCTACTTTGCAATTATTCAGATGCATTTCTTAAGATTTTCATTTATTTATTTGGGGTTTTATGTCGCTTTCAACACTGTACAGGTCATATCACAACGGGTAGTTGGAAGGGCAGAGGAAACCAGTACATACAGTTGGTCAGGGTAATGTACTATAAACTGCCGACCAACGGCAAGCAACTACCAGCTTTCCCACTTGAGACAGTGCCGGGAACCGAACCCCAGCCTCAGAGGTGGGAGGCGAGAGTGTTACCACTCTGCCACCGTGGTCCCTGCATTTCTTAAGAAGGGTGACAAGCTAGGTTGAGCAGACCTTCTGGAAGTTGAGATCAAGTTGAAGAAAGATGCCAGGCCATTTGAAGGTTCACCACAGAACAGTTGTCTCAAGTTAAGGAAGGAAGTTTCAAGTCAAGCAACTTTTAGAAGATAACATCAAACCCTCAGTGTCACCATTTGGCTACTAGTTTCAAGGACAGATGTAACAAATCACATTGATTACAGATTCCAGAACAGCCAGACAATTGTTAACACTTTTCCCATTTTCGTATTGCTGACTGCCTAGAGAGCCTTGGATCATCTAAAGCCAAGTATTTTTCAAATTTGGACCTGCAATCAGGATATCACCTAGTGCCTATTGCTGAATCTTCCAAAAAGTACACTGCATTTGTGACACATCATGGACTCATCATACAAATTCAACAAGAAGAGTTTTGGTCTGACAAATGCACAGTCTTGCTCCAGCAGACTTATGATCCATGTACTGCAAAATCTCAACTGGGAAATCGCCTTGCTTTACTTGGATGATATTCTTGTGTTCAGTAAAGATTTTAAAGGCCACATTATCAATTCAAAAGCCATATTGCAGAGATTGAGGCAAGCTAAACTCACTTTGAAGCCATCTAAGTGTGTGTTTGGTTGAAAAAAGATCAAGCTACTTGGACATGTTATAAGTGCCACTGGACTAAAACCCCAGCCAGAGAAATGTGCAGCAGTATAAGAATTCCCCACACCAAGAAAAGTTAGAGATGTTCGTGCCTTCCTAGGTCTTGTTGGCTACTACCACAAGTACATAAGAGACTACTCCAAAATAGCTGCCCCACTGACTGACTTAACCAAGAAGGAAGCATCATTTCAATGGTCTGATCGCTGTGAAAAAGCATTTCAAGTCCTCAAGAAGAAGATGACAGAGGCCCCAATCTTGGCATACCCAGACTAAAACCATGATTAGATTTTGTATACTGATGCTAATTCAGAAGCAATCAGAATAGTGCAAGTGCAAGGAGGCAAAAAAAGAGTGATTAGTTATGGCAGAAAGAAACTCAGTCTTGTAGAGAAAAGAATCAGCACCACAGAACGAGAGTGCTTATGGGGAAACCCAACCACAAGAGTACTATAGTACTAATAAGCATGAAAAGTTCGCTAGACAAAGAATTGGATGAGAAAATATTTATGGAGGACAAGCCAGATAATATGAAAGCACTGAATGTGACCCTTTGTTTATTAATTTATTGATTTGGAGTTTTACATTGCGTTCGACACTGTACAGGTCATATCATGACGGGCAGTTGGAAGAGCAGAGGAAACCAGTACATACAGTTGGTCAAAGTTCTGTACTGTAAACTGTAAACCAACGGCAAGCAACTACCAGCTTTCCCACTTGCGGCCAGGCCTGGAACTGAACCCCGGCCTCAGAGGTGAGAGGCGAGAGAGACCCCTTTGATCTTCAGAGGCATATGAACATGCGTAAAAGGAAGGAGGACAAAACAAGACTACAACCCCAAAATCATGCTACCAACAGTAAATTGGACAAAGAAAAACTTATAAAAATGCCAACTTGAAGACAAATCTGCTGCTCCAATAATCAATAATAAGTTCCTTGAAGAAGGAATTTTATCAACACAAAACAGAAGTGAGAATAAAATAATTTACACCAGTGAAGAGTACTTCACCAAGTGTAGACCAAGTGTTGTAACATCTGCTTGATGCAAAATGGATTCCCTCAAAGACAAATAGATGAAATAAGAGCATGCATAGTGGTACCAGAAGTACTAAAAATCTGATGTATTCACCTCAGATGATGACCTAAAGGCTGGACACCATGGCACCAAAAAACTTACTCCACTCTCAGGCTGAAGTATTACTGGAAAGGAATGTATGCATCAATAAGAACTTTGTCTTATCGTGGCAAAAATGTAACAGTAGAAAAAATCCAGTTCATCCTACCAAGGCACCACTGCAAACCCTGCAGCCAGCAGCAACAAATGAAAGATGGGCCATGGCTATTGTCCACATGCCACTTGTACCAAGAGATAATAAATACATTTTTACTTTCATGGAATAGTTCAAGGTATGTAGAAGCATTTCCTTTGCCGAACACACAAGCCATTACCATTGCCAGAATACTTGTCAATGAAATCTACTTCAGATATTCCCCTCAACAGCTCCTCAGTGATTTGGGAAGTAATTTCATATTGGAAGTTGTCAAAGAAACATGTAAACTTCTTAACATTGAGAGAATATATACCAGTCCTTACCTTCCACAAACAGACTGCTGGAGAAATTCCACTCCACCTTGGGAAAACTCTCTCCATGTATATGACAAGAAACCATCAGAACTGGGATCTCTTTATCAGAGCTATATGCTATGGTTATAACACTCCAGTATGTATTGACTCCCCATTATATTTAATGTTTGGAAGAGAGCCCTTCAGCCCATTTGACACATTCCTGCCTACTATCACAATTTGTGATCCACAAACTTACTAAAAACAGTGAGAGGGTATGCCCTGCAAATTGCCTGTGCCAGATAAAAAGCACTGCAAAACACATCAATCTCACAGGACAGAATTAAAGAGAGGTTTGACAAAACCAGCAATGATGTAGATTATGAATCTGGATATCTTGTTTGGATATTCTTTCCAGAGTTTTATGTATGAGAAAACCCAAAACATTTTCACAATTTGTCTGGACCCTACCTTTTAATGGAGAAAGTTGGTCAAACCAATTTCAAGGTTGTTAAAGCACATGACCTTAAGCTCTTGAAGAACCCAATCCATATGAACAGAATGAAGAGGATTCATTAAAAAGCTATTATAAAAAACCAGTACAACAAGATTTTGAAAAGTTACAGGATGAGGAACATAATGATATCCTGGACCTACACAGAGGTGATCGACAAAGACACATAGCTTCCATTACAAAGACACCTTTGATACTTATTAACAAGCCCAGACAACCTAGTAGACATTAAACTTGCTGATCCACTGGTACTAAGAACTGAGACTCATCAGCCAAGTAATCAAGAGTCAGTACTGTAACCATAAATACCAGATATAGAACCTGAAGAGTTTGAAATCAATAAAATAATACAAATAATATATAATAAAGAAGGAAACCTAGAATACTTGATTGATTGGAACGGCTATCCATCTTCTGCAAGAACATATGAACCAGAAGAAAATCTCAATGAAGCTGCTAGAGAATATGTGAGAACACATGAAATACCAGTTTCAAATACCAGTTGTCATTAAAAACCAGATGTGCACCCAAGTAATGCTGATTTTGGTGAATAGTATTATTTTCATGTGACTGCTATGAGTTATGATGACTAAAAGTGTAAATGTTAATTTCAGAATGGAGTCAAAAGTTGTGTCGTCCACCATAATCTTCCTGCTATGCTTAGTTAGGACAAGTAGAATCAGAGGAGATCCTTTTGATGATATGGCAGTAGTTAGAGAAAACTACGGTGTGACCTTCCACAAACAAGGCATTTTGGATAATGCCCATAGTGTATAGCAGACATTTGTTGTATCTCTTGAAGAAAGTGCACTCCCAAAATTCTATTTGTACTGTGGTAACAAACCCTCTTCTCCATCTTACGACACACTGACTTTGCAGCATGTCTGTTCCACAATTTAATCCTATATCAAGCACCATGACAGATTGAGAAAAGACATCCTCAGTGCCGAGAACATTAACCAGATACTTGGACATTTAAATAATACCAGAAGTAGGAGAGCCATATTAGGATTCATTGGGCGCTTTGTCAAGTAACTATTTGGAGTTTCTACTGAAGGGGACACTAGAATTTTAGCCCAACAGATAAGGCAGATCCATGAAGATTTTGATGCCCGCAGCAAAAAACACACTTGCTATAACTCACACTTTTCAATCATATATTGTAAAGGCTGACAAAAAGTTTGAACTCATTAATCAAGCAATAAAACTGACTGATGAAGCTACACAGTTGGCTGCTACCCTTTTTAAACAGGCCATAAACAATTAATTTATATCCACACGTCTTTTAGCATCCTTTATTTATGTGGCACTCAATACACAGATGTTTTATTAGACATTAAGACCCTGCTCCAAACAGAACAATCAATACAGACTTTCTTACAAGGATATTTACCATATCATTGTGTTCCTCCTGAAGACCCCCACGCTGCTATACAGACAATAGGACATGATCTATCGAAAATTGGTGTCTTTAGACTAACAAACACTGAAATTGGATTCTCTTACCACCTGGAAGACATTGTTTATAAACTGGACAATTACAAACTCTCCATTAAAATTTGGATACCAGTGACAACTACAACTGCATTCACACTCTACTATGTCAACAACATACCCATACCAGTAGTGAAAATTATAATTGTCATATAAAAACCTTATTTATCTATAAGTAGTGATAGCTTGTTTTATATGTTGCTCTCTGAAAGCAAACATCGACACTCTACTGGTAACCACTTTAAGAGATTTAATCAAGAGCTAACCATGAAAAAATTAGCAAACCAGAGTGTCTTATGGCATTAGTTCATGACCAATCATGATCAGTTGCTGAACAATGTTCTGTTTTATACTTACTAAAATCAGATATTGCAGACTCACAAATTATAATTATTTCAGAAAATGCTTATCTTGTTTCTAACTCAGACACAATCTGGATACAATCATGTCTTAACAAAGCCCCATTATGTGTTAATCCAAAAGACTGGCTATACATCTACCTTGTGCATTTTCCTTAAAGGGAACAAGTTTCATTATTCCACCAACTTTGAAAAAATTGCAACAGATTAGCAACACCTATGATAAATATTATCTTAATCTTGCAGCTTTATTTCATTTTATCAACCCAAAGCCAACCTTCATAATTTGACATCACAATTTGATAAAGTTATTCAAAGAGAGCAAAGTACTAATCTATCTCTAAAACAGATTGCAAAGCACATAAAAGCCAAATGAAATTTGCACTGATAAAACATCAAACTAACTAGTGATCTTGGTGTCATGACAAAACCCGAAATTAGTAATAGTGTCACCTTTGTTTCATTTGTCAACAAATGTTTATTGTTAACAACTTGTACTTGTCACTAGTGCAAATGCCCTGATTTTTTGTGCAGTACCACACCTCAACCACACTCTAACAACACCAATCTAATTCTTTACTATCTCTTGATTCTACTAACTCTTACATGTTTTATTGTATTTTGTCTCATTTTTTACATAAAAATGAGGGGAACTAGATTAGCATGGCATTCTTCGAAGCAAATGACTTTATTGCCATAGATTTGTCTTATACTGGTCAAATGGGCAAAGATTTGAGAATAGAGACTCATGCTGCTAATGTTCCAAAATCCTTCATGTCAATGATGACATTAAATATTAAAAGGAGAATGGATTAAACTTTGAATCAGTCTATGGATTTTGCCTCAAATTACCCTGCAACTCTTAAAAATGAACAAGGTCCTTAGTGATATCACTGAAATGCAATTGTTAGCATGTACTTTTGGAGAGTACACTGAAGTACATAAATGGCTATTGCCAAATAAGCCACATGCTAGTCTTTGCCACACCAATTCTCATAACCCAGCACTTGATGCTGAAGCTCCATGACAACTAGCCCCAGTAGTTGCCATCAAGGGATTTGTATTTTTCTATTTGTATTTGTTTGCTGGCTGTAATGTCCTATTGTATTATATATGTATAGCCTATTACTCACTTTAACCTATTTATAATCAATATATTTATGTATAGCTTTTTGTATTTTTTGTATTGAAATTGTATATGCTTTTATAACCTGCATGCCAACTTAAGTTAGTAATTATTTAAATTTGCTGCTACATATATTTAGTCAATTCATAGTCCCACCATCACAACCACTATTAACATTAGTTAACTTAATTACAGATGCCCTGTCTGATGCTGAAAAACAAGGATACAGTACCTCGTTGGCTGATGGAAAGAGCCCCTATGCCACAGAGGACTACTTTGAGTACTTCAGCCATAGTGATTCTGAGTCAAACAACTGCTCTGTCTGCCAAGGCACAGAAGACAATTTTGCTGAGAATGAACAGAGCAGCGTGACATTGAGTATGCCCTCCCTGGAAGAACTTGAGACTCAGGACATATAACCTAACAGTGAACCAACCAATGAGCAATCTTCACAGGAATTATAAACTAGTGATAATTTCCCAGGCTATATTAAGTGGGAGCTGGATATCAGCCAGGATACAGATGACAACCTTTCATTTATCAATAAACATACTCACATGTGCAGGCTTCCCCCTTGTAAACCCCTTACTCACTTTGACTAACACCTGTAAGAGTACCATTGAAACTTTCCTCCAAAAGTCACTTTAAAAAATCAAATAGCAAAAGAGCCAACCCCCATTTTTACCTTTATTTCAGCCAATGGAACATCACTTTTTATGATCCATCCTAGCTGTCTCCACCACCAGGACAACAGACTCGGACTTGGCCCTGCCAAAGAAAACATGGCTAACTCATCAACCATTGAAGATGGTGCCTTATTTGATCTGGCACAATATTTACAGGATATGTCCAACAATGCAGCTTCTTCAACCTCAAGCCAAAACACTTCCTCATTTACTGCTTCTTCTCCTCCCCCAAGCCAGGTTACCAAACCAAACACTTGCATTTCATTGTCTGCAGAAAATAACCCTGTTTTCAATGCCCCTAACCTGACTACAACTACTGCAAATGCTGTAACAATTAATTACCAACTCATAAAGATCCATTTCCCAATATTTGACCTAAATCCCTTCATTGAACATTTGGCACAAGTTCCCATTTGCACCAAAATCAACAATATTACATTTTTCACACCCCTACCCACCATGGTCCAACACTATTTAGACCTTTATGTCACAATACTGCACCAGAGTAAACAATAACATTATTTTGATTTTTCATTTCCCCTCCATTCTTACATCATTCTCATGTTCTGTAAATGAGGTTTCATAAAATACCACAGTGATTTGATTTATATTATTTGTACATCTCATGAATATTGTCTTTGCACCAGTTGCTATAACAAGTGCCTGCTTTGCTCACTTGAAATATTTTATCTCTGCATGTTTACACTCATTACTGCTATTTATTTGCTAATTATAAGATTGATATTTAAATATGATATGATTATTACTGGTATTTATTTGCTATTGTTGACTTAATTATTATTGCTACTTTTGTTGTATATCTTTATTTCTTTTGTTTATATTTTGAGCAGTATTATCATGCACTTATTTCATTAATATCTTTGTAAATCTTTCTTGCATTGTTTACTACACATTTGCAAAATCTGATTTAATTGATAAATCATGTTGATTGTCAAAAAAACAATGCTTTTATTGCTATAGTGTCTTATATTTATAAAAATTTGTATAAAGACAGGATTATACAGAAAACTTTAAAGCAAAAAAAAAACAAGTAATTTATTAATCACTTTGCTTTCTACAGCATCTGGCTCATTTCTTTGGCTATTACATAACCAATCTCTGCAGACTATCCCAATCTCCCTCTCCTGATCAGCGCCTGTTCTTTATGGTGTAATTACTGATAAACATGCCAACTCTATTTCACTCTACAAGTAAATAAACTTAAACTCATTTGTAGAAAACAACTATTTTAATAACCTATACCTTTTTCCAATATCCTTCCACTTCCCACAAAATGTATCCTTCCCCTCTAGATTGGGCCTTGACCTTATTATTTGCTATTCTGACACCCTTCACTGAGCAACCAATAGATATCTGTAGCCTTCACCTTTCTTCTAGCCTTGAGTTAATTATTCACTCAGCCTTAATATTTCATGCTCTCACAACATCTCCTGCCTTCACATTCATCTGGCCTTGCCATATTTGCTATGCAAGCTCTTGTAATTGGGCTCTACACTGCCCTTTATGAAATGTATATATTTATATACCTGCTTACATCAGGAAAAGCTATCTTATGTCTTAAATCTTATGTAGCTTTTGAGAAAGAGAGTAGTAAAGAGCAGAAGAAGAAGTAGAGATTTAGTCAAAGAGTTATTTTAGTATTGCAGGAGAATTCAGCACAGTTGGTACACAGAAATAAAAGTTTTGTTATTTTATGGGATTTGGGAATAAATTGCTAAATTTAAGTAGTTTCTTTAACTGTAAAAATAACATTTTATGATTTCTTCTTCTGTACATCAGCAGGAAGTTATTTGGAATGCGAGGAATGGCTGGCTCAGCCTCTAACTCTGTAAAAGAAGGGCCCATAAACTCCAAACTGAAGTTGTTTTTTTAAATAAAATAAAAGGACAATCACTGGAATCTGATTAATAACCACCTAAAAATCTGGAGGGCTCTGGAATTTGAACTTGCAAAAAAATTGCTTTGATTAAATTAAAAAAACAAATCTTCTGAGATCAGCTATGAAATATCTACCCTCAGCCCGGGCATTACAACACAGTGCCCCTCCAGGAGCTGAACCAACAGCTGTCAGGCAATCTAATGCAAGAATTTCAACTGCTATTCCTAACCATGCTAGGTACTCTTTGCCAGCTTCCAAAAAGTTTAATAGTACGGAAAATGTGCAGCACCGGCTCAATGACTGATGCTTACTGCATTTTAGCAAGGATGGCACCAGATGACAAAGCTGTTTTGCTATACTACCATTTTACAGGTTTGGCACAATCTTGGGTAAGAAACCAACCCTTATAGGTAAGAAATGATTGGTACAACTTAGGAAACGCCCTAGAAGCAAATTTCGAATTCATGTAAGAAAACAGCTACTTTCAGAACCTGTGTCCTCAAATGTTCAAGATATGAGAGTACTGTTCTGTAATTTGAGAGAATCCAAGTTTTCACTGATAACATAAGAAACAAATTACGTATTTTTGTTTACACCTAAACAGTTCACAGCTTAGATGAGGCTGAAGGAGCTGCAACTTTAGAGGTAACAAATATATCTTATTGATCAAGCGACTACCACCCAAAAGGAAATCAACAAACTGAATTAGTAAAAGCAATAAAAAACCCAACTCCTCTACCAATCATTTTACCATAACCGTTCCATGATGGTTGATTTAGTACTAATCCATACACAAAGCAATCAACGTCAACAGCAACCACCTTGGTCACATGGCTCATTTATGTAAAGTAAGAACTGGAATTGCACACAAATTTCACAACTACTGTTATAGGCAAGTGAGTGTCTTAGTGAGTGTCAAGCAAGCAGGCCCAGGGCAGAAGACAGAAACAGTTCAAGCAATTGTTTCGACCCTCCCCTATTGCCAGGAGAACTGGAGCTATGAACTAGAGACAGCTTTAAGTCAGACGAGGGATATTTGGACTCAAAAAGCATGTCCCCACATAAGGACTAAGGTTAATCTGTATGCACAATACCACTGTAAATTCTAAGTCTAATGTGTGTCTGTTTGAAATTTTCGGCAAAAAGTAAGTTGTTCATATGATACTGGAGCAACTGTATCAGTAATTAATAAAGTTGTTTAAACATTTAGGGGGGGGGGGTAACATGGCATTGAGATTACTGGTAGTTAGCCAGATATTTAGCTCAGGCTTATACAAACTTAGTTCCAAAACGTTCTCCCATGACTTCTATATTTTCAAAAAAACAAGTTTATACCAATAAAACTTGCTTGTTTATATATTATCAAAGTGAATGGGATTCTGATTCTGCAGTTGGATTTTTTGTCAAAACATCAGTAACTGGTTTACTAGAAATTCACAGACATACATAAACAGTATTAAGTTAACCATTCAAATGGTGGAGCTCTCAATGGAAAAATAGGGATTGTTTAACCAAAGGTTTTAGCAAAAGTAAAACATGGAAGGGTACCCATGCTAATTTTTAATCACACAGAAGAGAAAATAATGATTTTCAAAAAGTCCATCCCAGGTAAGTTAATTGGAGTGGAGGAACGGGATATCAAAACTGTAGCTCAATCAAATGTCAGAAATGGCACTAAGGATTTGAAAGTTGACCTTAGTAAGACATAATTAAATGACACTCAAAAGTCCTTTTTGTTTTTTCTGTTCGGGGAATACCTGGACATAATATCTAGGCAAGACTCTAGCCAGCTTCGACGAACTGCAAAAATCAATAACCACATTGACAATGGAGACCACAGTCCAATTAAATCGAGACCTTATAGGGTGTCACATTTAAGAAGTATATTATAACAGAATATGCAAAGGACATGGAAAGAAATGAGATAATAAGAACAGGTTGTTCCCCCTGAAGTGCACCCATAGTATTCACTGGAAATTAAACAAAAAAAGTAAACCCTAGAAACGTGTGCCTTGTTAGAGCTCGCACTTGAAAAGATAGTCACACTATCCCTAGAACTGATGACAACCTAGATGCTCTTTGTCACACAGGGAGTAAAGACTGAGATATATTCCACACTCGACATGCATTCTGGGTACCACCAGGTTGAATTAGATGAAACATTCAAAGAAAAAAACAGCATTTGTGATGCCCCATGTGGCCCTCTGGGAGTGAAACGCCATCTGGGTTAATGCTCAGCAACATACCAATGGCTCATGGAAAGCCTTTTAAGAGGATTATGCCCCCCAAATATGCCTAGTATACATATATAATTTGATATGTCATAAAAAACATCAAAGATCATCTAGTCCATCTAAGATAAATATTTGAAATTTTGACAAGTACAAAATTAAAAGTCAAGCTGTCAAAATGCCATTTATATAGCCCTATCTCTGAAGTTCTTTGGGCATATTGTAGCCAAAGATGGCATAAAACCAGATCTAAATAGTATTAAGGCTTTCAAAGATTTTAAGGTACCAACAAAAAACAAAGTATTTTCAGATTAGCCAACTACATTAAGTTTGTGAAAGATTTCAACTACATTGCAAAACCACAAACCAATCTGCTCAAAAGATATCCAAACTATGTGGTGTCCAGGCATTCAAGGCCTTAAAAGAACACTTAACCAATCCACCAGTATTAGCTTAACCAAACTTATTATTATCTTTTTGCATTATACACCGATGCAAGTGGAATGCATTAGGTTCTGTATTAGCTCAATCAATTGGTGAGAAAAATTAAAGAGTTATTGACTATGCTACAAGAGATCCAAAACCTTCAGAAAGTGAATACTCAAAAACTGAAAGAGTGTCCCGCCTTGTTGGATGCAATTAAAAAAAAGTTTTCTCATTATTTAGAAGGAAGATTATTCTCAGTGGTAACAGATCATAACAGCTTAAGGTGGCTCATGAAATATCAGATAATTATGCTACACTCGAAAGGTCGGCCTTAAAATTACAAGCCTATAACTTTAACATTGTGTACCATCCATGAAGAGTCCACAACAATGCAGATTCATTGACAAGAACAGAACATGGCAGCACAACCACAGGGAGAAAGTGATCCTATAATGATCTAACAACAATACAAAATGCTCAACAAAAGAATGAATGGAGAAGTATGAAATTGCAGTATATAAAAGATGAGACACTGCCCCAAAACTCCAAGTTAGCTAAGAGAGTGACTGTGGAGTCTCAGAACTACAGAGTGGTCAATTGAGTACACAGTATCTCCAAAATGAAGTTGTTTCAATAAAATACAAGGACAATCATCAGAGTCTGATCAACTACCACCACCTGAAACTAGTTAAGAAAAACTAAAACAAGATATCAAGTTATAGTTGATTAAAATTGTGTTTGCATACTTGCGAAGTGTGGCATAATACCACCTGCTGATCAGAATTCCTGACCGTTTAAATAGCATCCTAATTAAAACGAGTTTGACACTTGATATGACCTGTTCTTAACTCTACCTGTCATTTGAAAACTAGTATAAATGTAAATGTTTAATGTTGTCAAACAGCTTATCTCATTATTTGACCTTTACTTACCCAAATTACTTGAAATCTCTAATTATTCAAGAAAATAGGATTGTAATATAATTGTTGTAGGGCAGTTTTTTAGTAAATTGTACTTTTTCATATAAATACAAATTATTGAGTAGTTGTAACGTATTTTCAATTTGAGATTTGGATGTTGAATTCTCATGGACATTTAAAAACTGGATATTAAGAAAAAGACAAAATGAAAAGTAATGACAACTCCTCCAAACACTTTTGGAACTAGTACTGATGTCCATCAAGCTTCTACTTCACATCAGGCTAAGGAGGACAATCCCGAAAAAAACAGAACAAGATAACATGGCTGCCTCCTTAAATGTGTAGTTAAAAACATATACTGGTCAAAATCACGCAGCAAATTATGGTTCAAGAATTTTGAAAAATCTGTCAACATAAAAACATAACCAATGCTAACAGAGTTAATATTCTGCCCCTTTACTTGACTGGAAAGGTACAAAGTTAATATTCTGCCCCTTCACTTGACTGGAAAGGTACAGATATGATTTGACTCTGTCAGAGGCTTCAGCAGATTCATACGAGGCTATCAAAACGCTTTCTTAAAATGGTGGGATGATACTGCAGCAGACAAGTGTTCCCTCCTGAACCAACATTTATCAGCAGCACAAAATATTGGTGAACTTGACCTAGACTTTGTGGACAGAGTCACAAGAATAGACACCCAGTTGGACAGAACAGAAATCCCAGGATTTCTCCCAGACATCTGTAGATATATCTTGCAGAAAGGTGATACCACTGTTCCAGGTATTTAATGTTACCACTCCAGTAACATAAATATAAATTACTGAATATTGTAGCTTAAGGTTATTAAGCTTATAACATATATATTATAATTAAAATAGATAGTTTCATAAAAACATGCGTCTTTAAGTATTTCTTACATACAAATTGTTGTACAAAATAAATAGTTGTTTACAGTTAAGAAAAGGTCAGAAGTGTAGGGAAAGTTGGACATATAACTAATTTGTTATTGCTTATTACCGAAGATATACAATCCAGGAAAACAATAAAGTTCAAGCAGATCAGCTCAAACCAATATCCTGCGTATGATAAGTTCAACATACAGAGGTTGCTCTATTTATCTTACCATATAGCCCTAGCTATGGCTTCAAATGTTATATAAACATACACACATATAATGCTACTTTATTTTTTTGCATTTAATTATTGTGTTAGGAAATGACAGTAAGAATGCCATAAGAATAATATGTATGCATTTCTCTGTCATTTAGATACATAGAAAAATATAATGAATTCAACAGTTTATAGATATATCTCAAAATAATATTATTTAGGATTAATCAAAGTATGCCTTAACCCAGGTTACTCACTGTACACTTATTTCCAGTTCTAGTAAAGCATTGTAGAGTAGTTTGTATTGTGTTTTGGGTATATAAGCTCCTACAATTTCCTGCAAAACAGTTTAGTCTTGTAAATAGAAAAGAGTCTAGTACTTTAAGACAGTGACTGCTGCAGGATTGTGGAAGACTTGTGATGAGATGGACACATAGTACTCTGCATACTGTAAAGAATGAGATAAACATGATAACAACAGATCTGCACACCCCATACTCCAGTTACTATAATGAATGTGCTCTTGACATATTTAATGCTCGACAATATGAGAGGGTTATTGTAATCAGTTCGTTCTCTTTTGTCTGTCTTTCTGTCTATGCACCGTTTTGCGCTTATAACTCAAAAACTATAACATCAAACTCAAATTTGGAGGGCAGATATTTGACGGGGTATAGATGGATTCCTACAAATTTGGTAAAATTTGAGTGAAAATTAAAGTCCAAAGACAGTTTTTCTTATTTTTAATTGGGCATATACAGAGAAACTGATTCTCATCACCGACGTAAAAAAAATCAATATTTTGCTTTCTGATGATGTTATTAATGATGTCACAATGCAATTGTCATTGTGAGGTCCCAAACCTAGATTGTGATATTTGCTGTCTTTAAGTTAAAAAAGGTTCTTCTCGTTTTATGTCTTGAAATTGACATAAGATAATAAAGAGGGGATTGGTGTATTTATCATTTTTATTTATTTATGTTTTCATTTTCTTTCCTTCCCTTTCAATTCCTTGATAGTCCATCACAAAAATTTCCCCGGAGTGATTTTCACCAAAAAGTAACTTTTAACCAATATTTTAACCTCCACCAGCAGTTTATGCTTTTGTGTAACAAGTGTTTGTCTATTTGTTTGTCTATTTTTCTGTCTGTTTGTTTTTGGTGTTTAGATTACTCCATTACTAATGTCTTATCTTTATAAAAATATTTGTGGATAGGACCTGGCCAAAGGAAGAATTAAGTTACTAATTTTGGGGAAAGATCTGGATAATATTTTATAACACTTGTGAGACTGGTCACATCGAGTCGAGCATTTTGCTCTCTCTGGGTGCATCTTGTTAGAACTGCAATAGTTGATTTATTTGTGAATTCTGAAAAAGTAACTCTCGTTCAGAGAAAAGGAAAAAGTAGTTGTATTGCTCAGTGTTAAAATAGAAGTATGGTTCAAACATGAGACTGCAGCATGGAAGAAAAGTAAAACGCTCTAGAGAAATCCAGTTACTAATGACAACTGAGAAGAGTCATATTAAACGTAGTAGCAAATACAGAAGAAATATAGCCAGTTATTAACTATTGTGAGACAATCTATGGAGATCCACACAAAGCACCCCTGGGAGACCAAAGTGACATTTTGTACTTGTTTTGTATGTTCGTTCTGTATGTATCATGAATCTACACAATACAGTAATGTAAAATAGAAAGAGAATATACTCCTAGCTATTCATAGTTTAAATATTTTCTGTCATTGTTATTGTATATTTTGAGTGACACATAAACCTGTTTTGGGCTGGGTATTAATTACTCTTTAATATTTATTCTGTAGCATTTATTGGTAAAAATACATGTCACTATGACAAACAGTCTACTATGATTGCCATGTAAAACTTCAGGTTTTTATTTTGTTTTTTTTTAGTTTAATTCTAGGGGTCACTTGTGGGTCACTCCTAGCTTGAATAACACTTTTGTTTACTTATTTATGTAGCACTTTGTGAATACCAGAGAAAATGGAAAACATCTTATCGGTTTGTGGGAAACAGGGTAGCCTGTCTCCACCAGGATGTGACTTACAGTAGAATTTAATGGGGTATAAATATGAGTGGGAATCCATAGAATGTGTATAAATTAGGTCTTAGAGACAAGATTAATAAATTGTGATATTGTATGATTATAATTCAGAACCTAAAGATGGCTACAATAATTGAATTAATGTATTTTAAATACTATCAATTGAATTAAGGATTCCATTTTGAGTGTTCTTGTGTATTGGCAAGGCTATGTATAAGTTTAGCTTGGGTCATCTGGACAGAATAGCTTGGGAGGGATCATCAGTGATGAGCTTGTCATATATATTTCCAGGGATGCTTGGCTTTGGGATGCAAGCACCTGTAATCTGCATATTTAAATTTAAGCTTGGGCCCATTGTCTATAAAAAGGGGTAGACCCATAGCTTGGGGTTCTTTTCACATTCAAGCATTCACTTTGGAGGGACTCAAGGACAATTTTGGGACCTGGGAAAAATTAGAAATCCAAATAAGATGGATTTTTGCTTTGATAATGGCTAGGTTAAAATTTCTTAGTGTTAATTTCAGATATATCTTTGGCTTTGACTTGGAAATGCAAATGACTTTGATTTTGGACATGATTTCAATAAGTTTAAGTATGTATATATGTAGTCATACAGAAGAGTAAATTTGTTTTAGTAACTTTGTAATGTATATATGTAATATTGATGAGTAAATCTTTTTTTTGGTAATTTTTAATGCATATAGCTATATATATTTAGAGTCATTTAATGAGTATTGATGATTAACTTTACAGCTTAATTTGTAATGATGTCTACTGAGTAGCTTTGTGAATTCTAATGTGTTAAAAGCTCTCTTCATTAGTATTTTGTTATGATATATATATGTGATTTTTTGGGGTGTTGATTTTGGAATTTAAAATGAGTATAACCTGTTTCGGATATTGGGGTCACTTTAATTCAAGATCCTATTTTATCTCTTAAGTTAGGTTATTAGTATGGATCTAGATTCTGTCTGGTCTGATAGTGTTTCACTAAGACAGTACTGGATTCATCAAATCAGTTTTATCACTAAGTTAGGTTATTAGTATGGATCTAGATTCTGTCTGATTCGAAAGTGTTTCACTACGATAGTACTGGATTCATCAAATCAGTTTTATCACTAAGTTAGGTTATTAGTATGGATCTATATTCTGTCTGGTTCGAAAGTGTTTCACTAAGACAGTACTGGATTCATCAAATCAGTTTTATCACTAAGTTAGGTTATTAGTATGGATCTATTCTGTCTGGTTCGAAAGTGTTTCACTAAGACAGTATTTGATTCATCAAATCAGTTTTATCAATACGCTAGATTATTGGTATGGATCTATATTCTGTCTGGTTCAAAAGTGTTTCACTAAGACAGTACTGGATTCATCAAATCAGCTTTATCAATAAGTTAGATTATTAGTATGGATCTATATTCTGTCTGGGTTGAAAGCGATTCTCTAAGACAGTATTTGATTCATCAAATCAGTTTTATCACTTAAGTTAGGTTAATAGTATGGATCTATATTCTGTCTGGTTTGATAGTGTTTCACTAAGACAGTATTGGATTCATCAAATCAGTTTTATCAATAAGTTAGATTATTAGTATGGATCTATATTCTGTCTGGGTTGAAAGCGATTCTCTCAGACAGTATTTGATTCATCAAATCAGTGTTATCACTAAGTTAGATTATTAGTATGGATCTATATTCTATCTGGTTCGAAAGTGTTTCACTAAGACAGTATTTGATTTATCAAGTCAGTTTTATCACCTAAGTTAGAATATTAGTATGGATCTATATTCTGTCTGGTTCGAAAGTGTTTCACTAAGACGGTATTGGGTTCAACAAATCAGTTTTATCAATAAGTTAGATTATTGGTATGGATCTATATTCTGTCTGGTTTGAAAGTATTTCATTAAGATGGTGCTGGATTCATCCAATCAGTCTTATCACTAAGTTAGGTTACTACTGTGAATGCATATTCTGTCTGGTTTGAAAGCATTTCACTAAGACAGTACTGGATTCATTAAATCAGTTTACCACAAAATTAGGTTATTAGTATGGATCTATATTCTGTCTGGTTTGAAAGTGTTTCACCAAGACAGCGTTGGATTCATCAAATCAGACTTATCACTCATTCAAGTTATTAATAACTTCCTCAAATTCACTAGTACAGTTCAAGTTAGTATGTCTACTAATATCTAAGAATAGTATCTTTGACAAGGAATTTACTAGATATTATTTATGTTCAAGTAACATTTAATATTTGGTGTCAAAGATTTACATGTAGTATATCTATAGTACTTGGGATTTATATATATATTAAAGGAGCTGTATTTCTTGTATCAGTCTAGGATTCAGTAGGGTTAGATTTTCATAAGGTTTACAGTTAGATTAGGATATTGTCGTGTTATAGGCTGAAATGTATTATGAATGTTTAAGACTGACTATGAATAATCAGGTGTAGTTCTGTTATCTGCTATTGTCTGGTAAACAAATGATTTCATTTGATATATTATTATCAGGAAACAAATGAATATATTTTAACCTGCTCTATTTTATGGTAAAAGGGGAAATTCTGGTATCTGTGAGAGTGTTTATTTGTTTTGTAAATAAGAGAAATTCAAGTATCTTTTGGTTATATTAATAACCTGGTAAGGAATGTTCTGCATAGTTGGTTTTATTAATTATGCATTAAATAGAGGTATGTTGGTATGGCTGGGTATATTAACTAGATGGTAAGCAGAGCAATGGGTTTGTCTGCTTGTGGCTGAATTAACTGTTGGTCCATACACTGGTAAATATAGTGGAATTAATGCCACTAATTGAATGTTAACATGTTTAATCTGTAAGATACCCTGCACATGGTAAATCTTTAGTTCGAATAAATATATGTAATGCAATATTCTATTGCTTATTTTGACTTTGTGAGCCACTTGATCGACTCAATGGTGTCAGAGGTTAAACCTCCCTATTAGTTTAGGTTAATAAATGAATCTGGGCAATGTTACGGTCGTAACTGAGGTAACTTTGAAATTTGGTTGTTGTCAACTGCAGGTGACTGGGGCTCGTGAGCTAGGACTAAGTGTGGCCAAACGATGACCACACACAGAGCTCCCCCATAATCTTGTGATTGCACCTGTTACCCTCAGTGGTGTACACACACACCCGTGTAACCGTCACACAACCAAGGTTAACCTCCATATATAGCCCAACCAGATCAGCATCCGCTGGCCACGATGCCACAGGCTGGCCAGCCACAGGTCCAGTTTCAGCTAGCTCCGCCACAGATAAATGCCATTGCCCTTTCATTCAAGCTCTCATCTTTCAATGGGCTTCACCCAGAGTCAGCAAATCGCTGGTGGCTATCATTTCACTGGCATGCTGAATTCGCCATCATGCAAGAGCATACACAATGACATAAACTAACTGCTAGTGCTGAAATGTGGTTCACCTTATTACATTCACAAACTAAGTCACATGCTAAAGAACTTGAGGCTGCATTTTGAGTAAGATCATGGATGAGTGTGTTACCACTACCCGATCAAAGATGGCTGATTTCAACTCTTAATCAGCAGTTTGAGACCAGAAATTAAGATATGCCGCATTTGTCAATTAATAACATAGAAAGGCTCATAATAAAAAGCTAGGCACACTGTCTATTATCCCTCCCTCTTATCAGATGCCACAGACCAAACCCATACACAGAATCTACAAGATGTAATACAGACCTTGACAGACAATGAGGCTCTTGACAGTAAATGGATTAAAAGAAACTGCCGCCAACAGTCATCAGTGTTAAGTAATAACCAATGGTCTTACTGGCAAAGATCATACAACCTGCCCCAGCAGAACAGATATCCCCAAGTAAACAATCAACCAGCCATGCCAACATGCTGGAAATGTGGTACAATTGGTCATGTACACAAAAATTGCTGAAAAATAATGTCAACTCCACCCATTTCTTCAGGCAGAGCCAGATCCCTGATGGACGTTTTTAAGGCTGTCACCTGCACCAAAATGTAATCATAAGAGAAATCAGATACCCTTGTGTTCCAACTGGGGGCACTCCCAACTGAGTAGAAGGGAATTTAGCTATGAAAATGCCAGTTTAGATTCAAATTTTCTCTATTGTGATCCTAGGGCTGCTTAAACACTATGACCATTCAAATAACGTCCCAGCATTTATTGGACTTGATCCTATCTCTTTGGTGTACGTGCAACTCGCTGACACAGGAAGTCGCTGACACTAACTCGCTGACACAACTCGCTGACAATATGTCATTAATATTCATGAGAAGGTATGAGACGAGCATTTGTTAATGAAGATAGAATCAAGTGTGATTGGCTGTGATTGCCTTCATACTTTTTTCATCTTCAATTTCAAAGAATCCATATAATATGTGAAATAGATTCTATGTCAGAAAGAACCAAAACGATAGATCACATTGATCCAGCAGTTAATTACAACAGAAAGCATGTTTCTGGATCAAAATAGGGAATACTTATTGCTCTCTTTCTGAAGACGGTAGGAAAGAAACTTTCTCAAGAACCTAACTAGGAATATTTTTGGATAGTACTCGAACAGCCAATGTAGCCCAAATCACCTTCAAAGGACGAAGAACAAGATTAAAAGGATGAAGGACAAGACAGGAAGTATGTCCAATCATTATGCTGCCTGTAGTTTCCTGGCCAAATGAAAACATATGGAAAAGTCAAGAAAAGTACAAAAATGCTGGACTAATGATCAATGGAGGATGGACAATTACCCGCTCTCAAAGCCAAAGCTAGATAACTTGTTTAAGCTAGTGTCTCATATTTCATAAACAGTGTTAGATACCAAAGTGTTAGAGATCGAAATGGCAACTTCATCAAATATATAAGTTTTAAGGCACTCTAAGACGAATATATGTTTGATATACATCAGTTCATGTAGATCTAAATTCTGGTACTCAAAGAACACAGAATACCTTACATTAAAGGAATTTTGGAAAGCAATGTACAACCATTGTAAACCTTTGTGCTAACATACACGAAGTGTAACAGCAGGGAAAACCTCTGCACATCCCACCAAGGCTCCACTTCACTCTGTAGATCCAGCCAGTATCAATGACCACTGGAAAACAGATGGAAATTATTTGGACTACTACTTCTCTAACAGCAAGCAATTGTATTAATAACCTTGCACAGACAGAGAGGAACTTTCCGTCCTTTAGGTAATGTACTATTTTGACCTCATACTAATCCAGGAAATACTTTCTCCAAATCTGAAACTCTTTTGTCTATGTTTCACAATAGTGCTTAATACAAGGCATATCATATTTATACTTAAGTTCACTTCACTTAGACATTACCATTTGCCAGCAGAGGAAATGGACATCACTACCCACAATTCTTTTTGTTCAAGCTCAGGCTAGAGTGGAATAGCTGTGGCTGACAAGGATTTTAGCTACAACTAGACAACACCTTCTAACAGAAAATATGAGTGCAAGAAATATGTAATATGTTAAAGTGTAACTTTTATTTACCACATGTCATCTTCGTCTGGTGACATATTTGGTGGAGATGCAGTGCTCTAAACTACAAGTAAAAATGGATATTAATCATTAATATTTCACTGGATAAATGACTTCACCCACATTCAATTATGAAAACTTAAGATCTGGAACAGACTATCATATCCAGCAAAATTGTCAACACCAACCAGAACAAGCATTTGTAACAGTCTTCATTTTTGCATATTTCTTACAAAAGTATGCAGCTACAATTTTATGGAAACTATTTGAACTACTACTTCCCCAACAGCAAGAAATTCTATTCATAACCTTGCACAGACAGAGAGGAAGGTTTCTCTACACTAATTGTGAGTTGGATCCTGCATGTTTGCTTACATCTGTACCACGGCCCAATTTCATTCATTAAATAATTAAAATAATTTAGATTTTGATAGAAATAATTTACCAATTAAAGTATTAACAACATTTTGAATTAATTTAGAATCTTTCTTTACAAATTTACTTTGAGAATATTTTACTTTGCCAAGCTAGTGTAAGTATAGGGGCACACTGCTAATTAGTTGCAATGCTAGAAATCTCCCTGCATGTATTATCTAATCTCTCTCCCAGCATCCTACTCATCTTTGTTTACAAAGTCAGCTGTGCTGCTTTTCTCGTCTCCCCTTGTTTTTCCTGGCCAATACTGACCAGCACTAATTAATACTTACAGTCCTTGCTCAAGCTAACCTTAAACTTATAGAAATAACCTTAGCATTATATTTATTTCCTATGTAAAAACCCTGACATTTTAAGAACTATCTTGGCCTTTATTAGTGACCTTCCTTCTCAGTAAATTGTGTCCTTCCACCTCACTAATGCATCCTTTACCTTCAAGCATTCCCTACGTAAACTACCTTCACATTACTTTCTCATAAATATATCTAGCCTCTACCTTCCTCCTGGCCCTGCCTTATTAGAGCAGTTGGCCTCAACATTGCATGCTATTCCCTTCTATCTGGCTACACAACAACCTTCCCCTTTCTTGTAAGTCCCTCCTTGTTGTCTATCTGACCATGACATTGCCTTGTTTTCTATCTAGTCAGCTATTCTTTGTTTCCTTCCTAGCATGTTACCTATCTATATATGTCCTTGTTGTTCCCTATAAATATGTGCCCCTACAGCACTGAAGCTAGCTTTGGCATAGAAGTAATTCATCAACTGGGAAAGAGCTGTCAAAGTGATTACTAATATAATTTGCCGAAAATTAATTGTCAATCTTATTGGAATCAATTGTGTTTTATTTTTGCTGGAATTAATTGTGCTCAACTATTTGGATTATCATTTACTGTGTTTTGGTACTCTCATTTGGAATAAATACTGTGAGAAATAAATTAGTGATATTGAAAGAAAGTGTTTTGAACTGCTACAAGTGATCCCTGTACCTGGACACACCCCCCAGCCAAACCATTAATGGTACACATCTAACTTATCATCTTTCCTGGAACATTCTTAACACATCCTGGCATTTCTGCTCTTTCTTTGTTTCCACCAACTCATTAATATTCATGAGAAGATGTGAGGTCACGGATTTCCGGGGTTTTCTAAAAATATATAAAACATACAATAAAAAAATTAACCAATGAAATTATTTCCCGATATTTAGCCAATAAATGACGTATCGGGATGTCCTGTGATTTAACCACTGTGTTATAATTAAGTTCACTTCACTAGACATTATCATTTGCCAGTAGAGAAAATGGACATCATTACCCACAATTCTTTTTGTTCAAGCTCAGGCCAGAGTGGAATAGATGTGGCTGAGAAGGATTTTAGCTACAACTATGTGTAGTATCGGGAACTTTAAGAGGATTCTAATGTTATAGACTCTTAAAGAAAATTACCTGACCACATAAAGAATAACAAACTAATGATTTGGATGATGTGTATTTCCGATGAAATCTACTGATGTATCAAGTGCCATCTTGTTCTTATGTGTGACATTATCCTATGGGGTGAACACCATAGACAGAGGTAATCTTGATGAAGCGACAGTGGTAAGAGAAAATTATGGAGTTACCTTTCATAAACAAGGTATTCTTGATAATGCCCATAGTGTGTTGCATCAAACATTTGCGGTACAGCTAAGAAGTAGCCAACTCCAACATGTAGAAATACACTGCACTAATTTCAATCCTTTAAGTATTGGAAACAGAAGCCTGACTGTGTAACATTTTTGTCCAGCCATTCAAGCTTATAATGACTGACATTACAGGCTAAGAAGAGACATCACTGCAGCAGAAGAGAGTATACAGAAAATGGTTCAGGGAAAATCATCAAGTAAAGAGCATGCATTGTTAGGAATTGTGGGACGTTTTGCAAAATCATTATATGGTGTATCTACCGAAGAGGACACCAGAATCCTTGCTAAGCAAATTGACAAAATTAGTAAAGTTATATCACAGAATGATGAAGAAATATCAGCTATTTCAGATGACTTTCAGTCGTATGTTGTCAAGGCTGATAAGAATTTCAACTTCTAGAAAAGGCAACCCTATTGAACAATGAAGCTGTAAATTTGACAAAAACACTCCTGAAACAAAGCATCACTGATGAATTTGAAATTATGAAAACCATCAATCTGCTGCACGTCTATGGAACACAGTATGTGGATACACTTTTTTTTGGTCATAGAGTGTACATTACATATAATGATATAATAGACAGTACAATAAAGTTATAACATGTACCTATATTACCAGTAATTATCATACATAATATTAATTTACTCAGTAAACTTACAAACTAGTAATACCATTAACTTATTTACTACATTCTTCATTACAGATAGACTTACTCTCTTCATATCTGTATATATATTGATTTTATAATATTGTGCATTTCTTGGTCAACTCCTTTATTTTTATAACACTGACTGTGATAACACACTGGCAATTTGGACTTTACTAAAATCAGAGATTCTGTAAAAACTATTTCTCTTGCATCAGTTCTTGCCTTATTGATATACCATTTCCCAAGCAGTATAAGTAAATTTTGAATACCACTTTTTGCTGTAAATTTTGAATGGTTTAATCCCAGGCCAAACAGGATTTCACAAACTGTATAATTACCATTGTTAGTTATATTTAATATTTCACTTATCGATTTTTTTTATAATTTCCCAGAATGTCTTACTGGGGGGACAGAAAAATGGGTGATGTTCTATGGTGTCTAGTGAACGACAATAAATACCCTGGGGGTTGTTTTTAATTTTCCACATATACAAGTTATAGTTACAATTTAGAATTCTGTTAATAATTTTGTATTGGAAGGACTGAAGATATGGTTCCTTAGCTGAATAGTGAATCAGGTTAAAAAGTTTATTCCATGGGGCTAATTCTAAGAATGGGAATTGTTCAACCCATTTTTCTACTGCTGTTGGCTCTTGGGTTTTTTTGTTAAGTATAGCCCAGTATAACATTGTATTATTCACTTTTGTAAGTGGCATAATTTTTTTTGCTACTCTTATCTTTGATTCTTTTATAATTTCAATCCTAGAATTTCTTAAATTTTTAATATACCTTTTCCATTGATTAGGTATTGCACTTATTAATTTACAATAGTTGAGATCGTCTACATAAATATAAAGATTTTCTTTGAAATCATCTTTTGTTATAAACTTTCCATCGTCAGTCAAGATATCTTGTCACCAATTCCCTCACTATTGATGTTTAGGGTTTTAGGCTGTATAGGTTTTCTGTCTGAATATATATATTTATTATCAAAAATGAATTCATTGCAAACATCTTCTTTAGAACTGGGAGGAATTGCATTTATCTCTTGCCAGCAGTCAAACAATTGTTTATGGAATGGTGTAAGACACTTATTTTTCTGCGTTTCTGGTAATTTATGCTTAATTTTACATTTTTTAATGTTTAGGATTTTATTTGGGGTTTAACGTCGCTTTCAACACTGTACAGGTCATATCACGACGGGTAGTTGGAAGGGCAGAGGAATTTAATGTTTAGGAGGTACCATGTTAAATGTTGCCATTTTGTGTCTATGTTTATATACACTTGCTGATATCAGATTTCATTTGAGTCAAACTGAAACTGCAATCCAAACCCTACTCAATGGATATTTGCCCTATTACTTTGTACATGCCATTCTTCTACAAAGTGCCCTAGACACAATAGCTGATGAAGTAATCAAATTTGGACCTTTCAAACTATCTCACACTGAAATAGCTGAAGTAGGATATTACTATCATCTTCAGGATATTACTTACACATTGGATCAACAACAACTTTTCATTAAAATCCAGATACCATTGACTGCTACCACCACAGCCTTCACCCTCTACAGAGTACACAGTGTGCCCATACCTTTAGGTGCCAATCACAGTGACTTTTATTGAAATAACAAAATCCTATCTTGCTATTAGCTTTGATAACTTATTTTATATGATGACTTTTATTGAAATAACAAAATCCTATTTTGCTATTAGCTTTGATAACTTATTTTATATGATGTTATATGAAGGTGAATACCAATTTTGTACTGATAACCATTTTAAGAGATGCAATCAAGCACTCGCTATGCTAGAAAGCAGCAGTCCAGACTGTGCTCTAGCACTGTTTTATGATCTTCCTAAGATCATCACTGAGTTGTGTGTTACATTTGTGCCCAAATCTCATTCAAATGAAACACATATGATCATAGTTTCTGAGAATGCATACCTTATTTCAAGTGAGGATATTCACTGGATCCAAACTTGTCCCAATAAGGCCCCACTTCAAATTTCAACCGGTAAGTTATGTGTTATTAAATTACCCTGTGGATGTTCCTTAAAGGGACAAACATTTTTCATACCACCAGTACTGCAAAATTCCATCATACAAAATTCCCTGCAATCAATCACACCCTTAATTTGGCTGCACGGTTTCACTTTTATAAGGACAATGACCGCCTCCACAATTTAACATCAAAATCATTTTTGCAAAAACCTGTCTCCCCAGATTTGCCAAACATAAATATTGTTTCCAAAGAATTACCAATGTAGTGAAACAGGAAGACAAAGTGAAATTCTCATTGTCACATATTGCTGACAGTCTCAAAATCAATAAAAAGATGTATTTTAATGACATATCAAGATTCAGTGATGATCTTAGAATTCTTTCCAAACAAGGAATGAACACTAGTGTATCCATTGTTACATGTCTTAACTTTATCTTAGTTGTTATTGCTTTAGCCTTTACAACAAGTATCTATTGTAGAATAATGTTATTGGATAGAAGTGCAAGTGTCCTTGATTTTGGATATGCCTCAACCACACCAATAGACTCTACCCCTATGTTACCAGTTGACAATACCTATTTATTCATATTTATTTCATTTGCTGTCTTTGTCATAAGCTTTATATATGCTCGGTACCATTTTCAGAATGAATATGACCATAAGAAAATTCCACACACTAAAGTTAGTGTAGTTCTATTTCGTGCAGATAGATATTTGCCCCTTGATGTAACTCACACAGGAGTTCTAGCTACTGATTTAACACTTGTACCAGAAATCCACCCAAAACCTGATGTTACTTGTTCAGTCATCAGTAGATCTGTAAGAATTGAATGGGAGAGACTTTCACTGAAGTCACACCACGATTACTCTCACCAATTCCCAAAGCAATTAAAGAAACCTTTGAGAAAATTATTTATTGCAAAAAGGATAATTAACAATTGAAATGCAATTAATTGCATGTACTCTGGATGACTATGTTGAGGTCCACCGATGGAGCTTTTCAAGATCAGATATAAATGTAACACCTCCACTACCATAGATTACAATCCAATAGATGGTTACCCCCAGAAATCATTGTTGGGTCACCTGTATATAACTAAATGTATATATTTTACCATTAACTTTATTAACAACACTAACACCACTAATCTCAAGTTGTCTGTATTTTACTTTATATGATTTGTCTTTTGTATTTTATCTTGCATGATTTATCTATTTGCATTTTATATTGTATAAGTTCTTTCAATCACTTAATTCAACACTTTTAGATGTCATTAAACCCCACTGATGTGAACCGGCAGCAGTCAGTCCACCGCTGGTTAGATGGCAAATCCCCATAATCACATATGGATGACTCTGCCACCTCACACACTGATAACAGTTTGCCTTCCCTGGAGTCTATTCCAGAAAACTCACTACCACAACCATTTCGCCTATATGCCAATCTGCACAACCCATTGCTCACAGGTGCTCATGACCTTGAGGATGTCTCATTTTCTGATGAGTCAGAACAGGAACAACCAAGTATTCCTCCCAGTGATGCCACAGATGCTGCAGATGTGGCTTCAAACAGTTCCATTGCATCAGAAAATAACTTCAATAGGCCATATCACAACCTCAAGATGAGACTGACGATGAAAGTTTACCCTGGGTACAGCTGTACCCACATAATCCACCAACTTCTCCATCACTACATAATCCACCAACTTCTCCATCACAAAATGATCTTCCAGACATTCACTTATGCCGATTGCACGTGGATGATGAAGGAAGAAAAATAACACATGATAGATTCATTGCTGGTCACAACCTGACTGTCACCAAACGTGTTAATATTGTATGACCACAGCCAAGGCCTTCCTCATAATACAAATATATTCTTTCACGCATCCTTCTAAAATATTCCCATTATTGTCCATTACTGATTCATTATTTTATTCATACTAACTTACCATTTCCATGCGAACTTTATCCCCAACCTGTAATTCCTTTATATAATTTCAGCTAATGATAAATACATGAAATATCCGGGACCTCCTACAAACTGATGCATCTACAACTGTAATCAAGGTTTCGCTCCCTTCCATGACACCTGGTCACTCTGTCAACACCCTATCTCTGATTGATCTACTTGCTGGATCCTACTCCTCACTCATCTTTCCTGCTGCTTCAACATGTGCTGGCATGATGCCCCCTCCAAATATTGTTTCCTTACCTTTTACTTCAAATCCTGCCCAGTCTTCAGCTCCTTCAACATCTGTGCTGATCCTCCACCTACTAACCCATGTTCTTCTGATCAATCTTCCACCTCTAACTCACAACTAAGCAGTGACGAACGGTATTCCGCATTTCCACCTTCCAGGATTACTGACACAGGGTTCAGACCATGTTTCCATTAACATTGACACACTTGATAAGTTTTATCCAAAGTTCAATTTTGTCAGTCTGATGAAATACATTGCTAAATTACAATTACCCTCAAGGGTTCCAGCTATCTGTAATGGAGTATCTTCCATAAAATTATTGACAGGTTCCCCTTCTCTCCTTGAATACCATTTACAAATTTTTTTCTTCTCCTACATGGTTTATGACTCCTAACTTCTCCTTCGTATGATACCAGCTGTATTTGTAGTTGCTGTATTTCACTGTTTATAAGTATATCACTTTTTCTTCTACTGCTATAACTTTCAATGTTTTGAAGTTTGAATTGTTAGAATCTTAACTTATTTTTAAAAATTTTGGCCATTAAAGTTTTAATGCAGTGTTTATAACTTGTACATTTTGAAATGATTACTGTATAGTCTCTTTGTAGTTATTATGTATTTATTCATGTATATAGATGTCATTTATTCACTTTTGACTTTGTTTTTATTTAGATCTTTAGAATTCTTATACATACCAATGTCTTATCTTGTTTCACCTCAGGGATGAAGTGTTTTTTTAACAGTGGGTGTGTTCCACAGTATTTTCTGTGTATGTTATAATTAATTCATTATTGATGATAAAACTTCTTTCTCATTAAAAATCATATTAATATAATTAGTATCATTACATTTGCGTTTTAGATGTGTATATCAGTGTAATTATATTGCATTTTATATGTATGTATTACTTACTTAAAGCTGACTGCTGTTTCTTCTTGTAAGAATAATTAATTGTGGAAGCGATAGAAATCATATTATTGAGTACTTGCAAAGCAACAAGCCAAGCAACAATACCACTAATTAGCTGTGACCATTATTTGTTTGTGTGTGAACTCCCGCTCTGCTCTGGCTATCCTTATCTATACATCCCTGGTGTAGTTACCCATAGTGTAGTTACCTATGATATAGCTTGCACTTAATCTGTTCTCTAATATATTATTACTCATGCTTTTGTTTCTTGTCCTTTGACCCAGTTTAGATAACCTAACACATATTGTAGCTGATTAACCTAATTGATTATTTGACACAATTAATAACTGACCTATTTGTATCTGACTGTCCTAATTGATTATATGACACAGTTTTGGTAACCTTACCTGACATGGTTTAGATAATCTCACCTGACATAGTTCTTTCTGACCAAGTTTGCAGCTGACCTACCTTATTGTTCTAATTACCTGACATAGTTAAGATAACCTTACCTGATACAGTTTTCCCTGACCAACTGTACAGCTGACCTACCTTGCTCTACTTAACTAAAACATTTAAGATAACCTTTCCTGACATAGTTCTGTTTACCTCACCTCAATTCTTGACCGACTTTTATCTTACAAATGCTTTATGATCTTGTGTTATTGTGTGGTTGTTGCTTGGGTTGTGATGCTGATGATCTAGCTTACATCAAGAGTAGTTCAGAAAATTAATTACAAAACATCATTTGGAAATTGTTTAGAAATTCATGTGATTTACTAACTTTGTTTTTGTAAGATTGTACATTGTATATTTATATTTTGGAAAACTGTTTGATGGTGTTACTTTGCTTCTTGAAGACTGGATATTATCATCTAGGAAAATTGAATAAACATCTCAAATTGTCAAATTGAATTTAAACAATAAAAGTGTCACCACCCGGTACCTTCGGACCCCCACGGAAAACAATTGTGGCACATGGTGGACAGGCAGTGTAACTTTCAGTATAACCACAATTTGAGATAAAAAGAAACATATTGGATATTGTTTTGGTTTGGGATGTTTATATAAAAATGAATAGAATAATTCAAGGTGATTTTGTTCACCTGACATATTTAAAATGGATAAAAGGTACAAACTCTACGAAAGTCAAAACTTGGAAATTGTGTTACATTCTTATTTCATAAAATTACTAGAAAAGGGATATTAATCAGATGGCTGATGAACTGGCAGCTTTTTCACAGACTTAAAATACTGTTAAATAAGTCAGACCAAAGAAAATTGTTAATGCTAGAAATCTGAATGTTAAGAAACATAATTGTGACTCTTAAAATATTAACATGTATATAATAAAATAATAGTTTTGGATGTGCTGAAAATTATGGTTTATTAAAAATATTCTGGATAGCAAGAAAAACATTTTAAAATTGAACATGTGGACAAGTCTGGCAATCAGCAAATGCACAAACCCAGCCACAGCCACCCCAGGGACCAATACCAGCAGAAAACTGCTCCCTGGCAACAAGCAAGACAACAAATATATGCTAGTACAAGTCAAGCCAATATTTAAACTGTCAGCATTCTGGATATTTGCAGATAAATTATGCAAATGCATCAATTTATAAGAGAACTAAGTGTCAAAGATAACAACTTCTCAAAATGATCAGTTTTATCAATTCGTCACCTGCATTCAAGCCATTTAAAGGAAACATAGGGATGGAGCAAGTTGATGAACTTGTCATGGCTGATGGTTCAGTTACTGTCACCTCCATTGCTGTTACTGCTGCCACCGATGATGATGATAATTATGATGGTGACAATGACGATGATAATGATGGTGGAAAATAAACCTTATGAAATGGATACACATATTTTACATTAAAGACTTACTTTGTGAATGTATATGTAAAATGTTCATTGTTCAGGTAGAAGATTGTTTTGGATTCAGATTCTAATCACTCAATTAGGGAATGCAACATAGATGTTAAAGTAGCTGATCCACCGGTGCCAAGTACCGAAGTTTCTGCTGAACCTCATGGCAAGATGAAATAGTACCGTAGTATCAAATAAGTACAATTCTCAAGGGTTCCTATTATAAAGGTGGAAGTATCGAGTATGTTATTAGCTGGTAGGGATATCCAGCCTCAGCCCAGACATACAAGCAAATGGAGAACCGTAATGAAACTGCAAGGTAATGTGTGCACACCCAGAGTACTGGTAAGAAACCAGTGGATCAATAAGTTGACTTATGTGTAGTATCAGGAACTTTAAGAAAATCCTAATGTTATGGACTCTTAAAGAAAATTACCTGACCACATAATAAATAATTAACTAATGATCTGGATGAGGTTTATTTCTGATAAAAGCCAATGATGTATCAAGTGCCATCTTGTTATTATGTGTGACATTATCCTACGGGATGAGCACCATAGACAGAGGTAATCTTGATGAAACAACAGTGGTGAAAGTATATTATGGAGTTACCTTTTATAAACAGGACATTTGTGATAATGCCAATAGTTTGTGGCGAACTCCAATGTGTAGAGGTACATTGCACCAGTTTCAAAGTAAATCAACCACATTAATAAAGTAATATCATGGAATTTCAACTTCTACAAAAGGCCACTCTGTAAAACAATGTCACTCTAAATTTGACCAAAACACTCCTGAAACAAAGAATTACTGATGAGTTTAAAATTATGAAAACTATCAATATGCTGTACATATATGGAACACAGTATGTGGATACGCTTGTTGATATTAGATTTCATTTGAGTCAAACTGAAACGGCAATCCAAATCCTACTCAATGGATATTTACCCTATTGCCTCCCATTCTTCTACAAAGTGCTCTGGACACAATAGCTCATGGAGTTATTAAATTTGGACCCTTTAGACTATCTCACACTGAAATAGGATATTACTATCATCTGCAAGAGATCACTTACAAATTGGATCAACGAAAACTTTTCATTAAAATCCAGATACCGTTGACTGTTACCGCCACAGCCTTCACCCTCTACAGAGTGCACAGTGTGCCCATACCTTTAGGTGCCAATCAAAGTGACAACACCTTTATCAAAATACCAAAACCCTATCTTGCTCTTGCTATTAACTTATTCTTTATCATATTTTCTCAAAGTGAATACTATTTTTTTAACCATTTGAAGAGATGGAATCAAGTACTCACTCACTATGCTAGAAAGCAGCAGTCCAAACTGTGCTCTAGCACTGGTTATGATCCTCCTAAAATCATCACTGAGTTGTGTCAGTTTAATCTAGGTGTGTCAGTTTAATCAAAATCATTTTTGCAAAACCTGTCTATCCAGATTTGACAAATACAAATATTATTTCTAAACCATTTGATAATCAAGAAGACCTGTTACATATTGCTGACACTCAAAACAAATAGAAAGATTTATTCTTATGAGATATCAAGATTCAGTGATGATCTAGGAATTTATTCACAATCAAGAATGAGTACTTGTGTTTCTGTTGTCATTTATATTAACTTTATTTTAGGTCTCTGTTTGCTATATTCCAAAACAACACCAAAAGACTTCAGCATTGTGTTAAAATTAGTATAGTTCTACTTCGTGCAGATAGATATTTGCCCTTTGATATAACTCACACAGGAGTTCTAGCTACTAATTTAACACTTGTACCAGAAAACCATCCGAAACCTGATGTTACTTGTTCAGTCACCAGTAGATCTGTAAGAATTGAATGGGAGAGACTTTCACTGAAGTCACGTCACGATTACTCTCATTAATTCCCAAAACAATTAAAGATACCTTTGAGAAAATTATTTATTGCAAAAAGGATAATTAACAACTTAACTGAAATGCAATTAATTGCATGTACTCTGGATGACTATGTTGAGGTCCATCAATGGACTTTTTCAAGATCAGATATAAATGTAAGACCTCTACTACCATAGATTACAATCCAATAGATGGTTACCCCCAGAAATCATTGTTGGATCACCTGTATACAGCTAACTGTATATATTTTTACCATTAACTTTACTAACAACACTGACACCACTAATCTCAAGTTGTCTGTATTTTACTTTATTTGATTTGTCTTTTGTATTTTATCTTGCATGATTTATCTATTTGCATTTTATATTGTATAAGTTCTTTCAATCACTTAATTCAACACTTTTAGATGTCATTAAACCCTAATGATGTGAACCGGCAGCCGTCAGTCTACCACTGGTTAGATGGCCAATCCCCATACTCACATATGGATAACACTGCCACCTCACACACTGATGCGAGTTTGCCTTCCCTTGAGTCTATTCCAGAAAACCCACTACCACAACCACTTCTCCATTATGCCACTCTGAACAACCCATTGTTGACAGGTGCTCATGACCTTGAGGAAGTCTCATTTGAAGCAACCAAGTATTCCTCCCAGTGATGCCACAGATGCTGCGGATGTGGCTTCAAACAGTTCCATTGCATCAGAAAATCAGAGCCTATTTCAGTGGGCCTTGCTTATTTGGGGTTTTACGTCGCTTTCAACACTGTACAGGTCATATCACGACGGGTAGTTGGAAGGGCAGAGGAAACCAGTACATAGAGTTCGCTAGGGTTGTGTACTGTAAACTGCCGACCAACGGCAAGCAACTACCAGCTTTCCCACTTAAGGCCGTCACGGGGATCGAACCCCCGACCTCAGAGGTGGGAGGCGAGAGTGTTACCACTCTGCCACCGTGCAGTGGGCCATATCACAACCTCAAGATGAGACTGATGAAAGTTTCCCCTGGGTACAGCTGTACCCACATAATCCACCAACTTCTCCATCACAAAACGATGCGCCTAGATGATGAAGGAAGAAAAATAACATATGATAGGTTCATTGTAGGTCACAACCTGACTGTCACCACACCCGTTAATGTAGTACGACCACAGCCAAAACCTTCCTCATAATACTAATATATTCTTTGATGCATCCTACTAAAATATTCCCATTATTTTCAACTACTGATTCATTATTTTATACCCACCAACGTACCCTTTCCATGCGAACTATATCCCCAACTTATAATTCCTTTATATAATTTCAGCTAGTGATGAATACAGGAAATATCCGGGACCTCCTACAAACTGATGCATCTACAACTGCAATCAAGGTTTCGTGCCCTTCCATGACACCTGGTCACTCTGTCAACACCCTATCTCCGACTGATCTACTTGCTGGATCCTACTCCTCATTCATCCTTCCTGCTGCTTCAACCTCTGCTGGCATGATACCCCCCTCCAAATACTGTTTCCTTACCTTCTACTTCAAATCCTGCCCAGTCTTCAGCTCCTTCAACATCTGTGCCTGATCCTCCACCTACTAACACAAGTTCTTCTGATCAATCTTCCACCTCTAACTCACAACTCCAATTAGCCAAAACCTGTTTAGCAGTGACGAATGGTATTCCCCATTTCCACCTTCCAGGATTACTGACACAGGGTTCAGACCATGTCTCCATTAACACTGACACACTTGATATCTTTTCTCCAAAGTTCAATTTTGTCAGTCTCCATTTACAACTTTCTTTCTTCTCCTAAATGGTTTATGACTCCTAACTTCTTTGTATGATACCAGCTGCATGCACATTCTTCCAACCATCTTCTTATATGTGGCAACCCTCTTTACTAACATGTTTTCATTCACCTCATAAACTTATCAATATCACTGTTTTATATTAGAGTGTTTCCCCAGGCTAGGAAAACTAAACAAATCTACTGTATAGTAAAAAGTTGCTATTAAAATCTGTGACACATTGACTGACCCACTTTAAAAATAATATATCCCTTTACATATGCATTTTATTATAACATTATTACATCTAGTATTATATTTATTATTCTGTGTGTATTATAATGTGTATTCATGTATACCTTTTTTTATCAAGCTTGTGTATTCATTATATTGATGGGTCTTAACTTCAACCCATTCTTGCAGTGTATTGAACTGAAAACATTTTCTTGTTGTATAATGCTTTAATCATGTTACTTTGTTTTTAATGGCATAGTTGCTGTATTTCACTGTTTATAAGTATATTCACTTTTTCTTCTACTGCTATAACTTTCAATGTTTTGAAGTTTAAAGTTCTTATTTTTAAAATTTTTGGCCATTAAAGTTTTAATGTGGTGTTTTTGTTTTTAACTTGTACTTTTGAAATGATTACTGTATAGTCTCTTTGTAGTTATTATGTATTTATTCATGTATATAGACTTCATATATTTACATTTGACTTTGTTTTTATTTAGATCTTTAGAATTCTTGTATATACCAATGTCTTGTCTTGTTTCACTTCAGGGATGAAGTGTTTTTTTTTCAACAGTGGGTGTGTTCCACAGTATTTTCTGTGTATGTTATAATTAATTATTGATGATAAAATATATTTCTCATTAAAAATCATATTAGTATAATTAGTATTGTTACTTTATTTATTTATTTGGGGGTTTTACGTCACTTTCAACACTGTACAGGTCATATCACAACGGGTAGTTAGAAGGGCACAGGAAACCAGTACATACAGTTCGTTAGGGTTCTGTACTGTAAACTGCCGACCAATGGCAAGCAACTACCACCTTTCCCACTTGAGGCCGTGCCGGGAATCGAACCCCGGCCTCAGAGGTGGGAGGTGAGAGTGTTACCACTCTGCCACCATGGCCCCCACTCAGTATGACGAAATTATTAAATCATATGCACTACAATAAATTGCTTGGGTATATATTGTTACATTTGTTTCAAACTTTATATTTTAATACTTTGTTTCCATTATCGGAGGTTTTACTGGAACTACCAGTGAAGGTCCATTTTGTAGAAATATAGAATAATTTGTCCTTGACCTCTAACAAAGAAATATAAGGCGGATGTTTACTGATAGAAAGCCACTATAACACATTCAGAAAAAAATGCACAAAACAATTCAAACAAACAACATGGTGATATTTACATACATATATATCAGGCCATAATTGTTATCCAATGTACATGATTAACCAAAGCTTTCAAATCTACAAAACTTAAAGAGTCTTACCTATGTCTTCATCCTCATTGAGATTCACATGGAAGCCTTGGTCAAGGAGATACTCCAGTATCTCAATAGCACCTGCATCAATTGAGGTGATCAATGCATAGTATTCGTAGGCTGACCTGTCTTTTTCCTTATGGAACTTTATGCCATTCAAATATGAAAGTGTAGGTAACAACTGGAAAACACGTTTCTTGCAAACCAAGTCCAACGCACTTTCTGTACATTTGTTCCTAACTGTAAGGTCAAGGTCCTCCTCATCCAATAGAATTTCAGCGACCTTGATGTGGTAACGTTTGAGTGCCAGATGCAATCCTGTGTCACCATCTTCATCATAACAGTTTATGTCCAAATCTGAAAAAAATATATATATGAAACTTGCTTATTCAAAGGGTATAACAGTCCTCTAAAATGTACCTGCCTACGGTACTAGTACAGGGCTCACGGGTAGTTGAGAAGTCTTTGTGGTCCTGTAGTTGACAACTATGGTATTTTATCACTTGGCTGTAACAACATGTAATCAAATGAAAATGTTTAACCCAAAATTCCTTTTCAGCAGACTTACTACAGTAAATGGCCCGACATGTAACAGAAATGTTTGTTTGAATACTGAATGCACATTCTGTGTGGAAGAATACACTCGCTAAAATCACAAAAGAAGGTTACCAAAAGTACATTTAAATCCCTTGTACAAAACGCATTATAAAATCTGAAATTCACCGCACAATGACACAATGTCGAAGGCTTTTTGGAAATCCGTGTCTCTCATTCAGTTGCAAATACCTGTATGACCCCAATTAAAAACCTTTTCCCACTTCCCAAAAGGGAGACATTATACTTGAAAGGCTTGTAATATTGTAACCAAGTGACAAGGAATTATCCCAATTCAAATATTGGGTGAACCCCAAATCAAACAAATGGGGTCTAAATTCATTTGTTAATTGTATACAATTGGCAGGAATTCTGATTCACTTGGTGCCTAAACATCTCATAAGATAATAGAAAGATTTGCATTTTACAATTTCCGGAATTTGTTTAGTGATATCTGGCTCTTGATCGTGTGGAAATCTGAATAAAGGACTGGTAACTTATGGGAATATCAAAAATACATATTTGACCTTTCATTTTAAAGGGGACATAAAAATTTATTTAAATTGGAATAACAAATAATTTGGTATTAGTGTCATGTCATTGCATTTGCATTTGATAGTTACTTAAGTTTTTCACTTGAAAACAGACCCAGATAAGACAAGATAACTTTTATGAGAAAACATATCTCGTTGACCAAAAAAGGCTAAAAAGTCTTTTTCTTTATATTTTGACCCACTTTATTACAATGGATAATTTTTCTTGCAAATCTCCACTTGAGACAATGAATGAGTGCATTACATATTATAACAGTCTGGATTTTACACTACCACTGGAAGTAATCCTTGAGGGAAATAAAAAGTAGAGAATCATAGTGTACTAAGGAAGGACCTTGCACCAGGTCGATAAACTATTGCATGTTTTATTTGTATATTTACCTACATTTTCTAACATACTGATCCACCAATAACGCTTGCAGACACTTCAGTGCTCCCTCAGCGCATGCGTGAAGGAGTACAGTATTGATTTCTGTGCCGACATCGATGACGTCACGTGCACCTGTCTGGAGGGAAGCTAGATGTTTGGATAAATCTAGAATATGATCTGAACTGATTACTTTCATTAACTCCAAATCTAAGTTCGCCAGATTCATAGTAAACTGGTTATTTTTTAAACTGATAGAAATATACGTGCATGACTTCTTTATAGAATAAGATTTAATCTATCTTATTTTATGCCTAAATCTTTATCCAGCTGCTCTGAATGTTATATCTTTAACATCATCCTTTGAACAAATCTAGCTGTCTGATTTAAGAGCAGAAAATCGTGTTTGGGTTTGCAAGCATTTTTCTTTGCACAGTAACACAGTAAGATAATGTTTATCAGTTGCGTTTACACGCAAAATAAATTAGTCAATTTTGTTAGGATACACGGAGTTTCCACCGATTTGAGAAAGTTACACAAAATAACAGATTGAGAGTTTTTTGGGGCGTTCTATTAATATGTCGTCTCCACTCCAACACCTTCAGTGGAGTCCAACTTATAAGAACTGAAACTATGCATGAAATCCACGTGAGTCTTATATAATAACCAGTAATTCTTCTGGTGCTTCCACTACATTCTGCTCATATGAAAAGATAATTAAAAAACAATGTTAATTTCCTGAGTACTCCATACACTTTTCTGTTACTGGTACTTTGTATTGTACTTAGCTGACATCTCTAGCCAACTGTCTTACTTTGTTTCTTCAATTGTAAAGCTCGTTGTCAACAAGATTCTTTTATAAGTCATACAAAAAAGCCACACTTCATTATCAATGCCACTTCACATTTTCTCATCAGAACTTTTGCTACAACCGATCAACCAATTTCACATATTCATAAATCTAACAAAACTTTTCCAGCAGTCACATGTATAAGCAATATTATCTCTAGCATAACATATCCAAAGGTTCTGTGATAAAATGGTTCCCTGCGTTTGCCACTAGTTTTCAGCAAATGAACAGCACCAAGAAACAGCTGTATGTACACAGAAAGAACTCTGCACACCAAACCCTGATAGCCAACTGAATCCACATAGCATTTATCTCTGGGCATAAGGATTTTCCACTCATGTGTGAAAGATGCTATGTAACAAAGAAACACTTAGCTACTACTAGCCTAGTTTAAGGCACGTGTTGGTACTCCGTGCCTTTGCAAATATTTACACAAAGGATTTTTATTCATAAAACATTCCCAGAAGTTAGGATATATTGAGGGGTATTTTAATTTAAAAGGTAGTATGCGTTGGAGAACATTCTGTAAATTGAAAGTTTATTGTGCAAACTGGAGGTTTTCTGCGTTATAAAGAAACTTAAGCCTTCACGAAGGCTGAAGTACTTACTAAGAGTTATTACATGTTCTGTGTGCAGAGTGATGCTCTGTTTATAAGACTTGCTAGAGAATCTGATGGTTGTATCTACGGCTGGATTTGTTGAGTTATATTTGACAACTGAATTTATACAAATAAATCAGGGAATATAGTTTGCCGAGAATTATGACATGTGATTGGAAAGTTTATGTGAAATATGACTTCTTTGTAGTGTATATTCGTTTATGGTTTAGGTAATAGATTATAAAGGCGCAGGCGTGGTTTTAGTTATACAGAGTAATTACGTCCCAGTAAACATAGCAAACATTTATAAACATTTAGTAAACCTATAAACGTTTTTTAAACCAAATATAAACCTAAATATTGACAATTATTCAATATTATGGGTTTATAAACGTTTCGGCAACATTAGTTTGGTTTATAAACATTTTAAAACGTTTATACGTAAACGTTTATAAACGTTTTTAAACGTTTACAAAGAGTGAAGAATATCTTAACCTCGCTTTCATTTGGGATGATGACATCAGCACAGCCATTTTGAGAGAAACTGGAGAAATATTTCTGTTACTATATCTTGCTGTATCACTGTTCTCTGAAGCCATCATTATATTCTAAGTAAAGATATAAAAGTATATAATATCATCAAATTATATACTTCTATATATCTACTTAGAATGTAATGATGGCTTCAAACAACAGTGATACAGCAAGATATACTCCAGATTTTAAACACGTGTATAAATGTTTATAAACCTTTATGTATAAATGTTATAAATGTTTATAAACGTTTATGCTTAAACGTTTATAAACATTTATAGGCAAACGTTTAGGGACCCATCATTTTAAACCTAATCTAAACCGTTGCTAGTTAGGTTTATAAATGTTTATAAACGTTTGTAATGTTTACTGGGGTAGGTCAGTCGTCTCTCTGTTGGGAGAGATTGACAAATCTCAAAAAAATTAACCGACAATTATTGCTACCTAGACTTGCTCTAAGTCTTTGTATTTGTATCCATCAATAACATGAACAGTTTAATTTAAATTGAGTTCATTATACCACAAGCATTCAGGAGAAAGGGGGATTGTCTCTGAAAAAAAATGTCAAGGCTGTCTCTTTCTCCAAAAGTCATATAGTACCCATATATTACACAAAAGACAAAATGACTTTGTGAAAGTCTAATTGCTACCAGAAATCAAGATAAATACATGTAGTTGTAAATTCGTCAATTACGGTGGCCCAGCCACTTTAAATTTTAAAATAGTTAGTCTGATGAACAAACACAAACCTTTTATGCATTAAATAATATAATATGTAACTGTACAAGAAGGATCAGAACAAGTCTAGGACTTCCCTAGTTTAACCTGATTTACTTGAAGGAATCCAGGAAAAATACCTCTTTGACAAAATTCCTCCGAGAAAGAAGGCCTCCTGTATATTTTGTTTTCTGGAAGAAAAATGTCCCCCCCCCAAAAAAAAAAAAAAAAAAAAAAAATTAATCAGTATTTTACAAACAAATAGTGTAGATAATAAGAAATATATAACACAGTATAATGACTCAAATAAAAATCTATCTTTGAAATTTAAAAAAAATTAAATGTGTACCGATGATATCACAATGAAATTTTAATCTTGCACTAATACATTTAAGCACACCACTAGACCAAAAGGTACCTTAAACAACAGCATTAAGTTTTTCATTTCACTTAAGTCTAATACAACAGCCAATATCTGTCATAAATTCATAATCATTGCCATTTTGCCTTGAAATGTAAAAAGTATATCAGTTTTTGTGTGTAAAGTTTTGGTTGTTCTCATCCTTTATCATCACTGCTTAATCACACACAATTCTAATCTAACAACTATTGTTTGTTAATTTAAGCGGTAATAGTACTCCAGTGCAGGGTACTATAAATTACGTAGGACAGGTAGATGATTTCAGGAGGGTCTATAAAAGTATACCTAATTTTCTTATTAATATCACTATTTCCTAGTCATACATCATGGAGTTTATTGAAAGTAATAAAGGAGACTCAAAGCTCTGCTTTGAGGATATAATTTTTAAAATTTTATTCCAACAAATAGAAAGTCCAATACATTTTATAAACATATTTCATTTCAAGAAATAGAAGTCTTTGAACTAAATTATTCTATAATAAGGTAGTTATGGACAATAACATCAGTACATTTGTATGATGTTGAAGTGTTTTGATCCATATTCCAGAGCATATCAATGCTAATCAGGTAATGATAAGGTAGTTATGGACAACAACCCGAGAATATTTTGCATCAGATGAAAGTCCTTCAACACAATCGAAATCTTTTCTGGTGGCAAAATTTTGTGTGATCATCTTTCCACAAAAACAAAAAAAAAAAAAACAAAAAAAAAAAAAAAAAAAGCCTGACAAGTGCATTTTCCAGCTAAACCTTTTACAGCATTATACCGGGTTGAAACATCTGTTCCTAATGTGCCAATTAAAAATTTTAACTAACTTGCTTGTAACACTAACAACCAAATAGCATTAGTGGTAAATATACAAGACCCCAGATGACAAAACCCCAAAGGGCAAACCCGGACATTATGTATACTAGAACAAAACCTAAGAGCAATTTTCAAATATGTGGACAAAACCCCAGGGTTTAGGTCTGGATTGTGTCAAATTAACCATTTCCACGGTTTTGTCCACTGGGACAGTGTCCCCTATTGAATATTAATTTCTTAAGTATTGGCATCAGTAAACTTAAGGCCACCTTAACTTAAGGGTTTTATTACTCTTAGCGTCACAAAGTAATCATTGCTGAAATCTAAACACTAGTTAAGTTAGTATTATCTTGTCTTATCTAATTAAAATCCCTTTAATGTTACTGTTAGGCCTAAACTTAAGATCGGTAAAATCAAAATCGGCAGATCAAAAAGGTTGATTATTGAATAGTATTCATTCATTTACTTGGGGAGATAGCTGCAATAGAATAGAATCAAAGCACACCTGTGGTATGGTAATGCAGTCCTGGGTAGTTTGAAATACATAAAAAATTGGACAGTTTGATATAAAAGGAGTAATTAGAGCAGTTTAGTTCATTAGCGGGCTTTTAAATATTGCACTTAAATTAATATTATCTAACAAAATCATTGAAGACATTAAGAAAATGTTACAATGGCAAGCAAATGCCGGCTTTGGGACTTTGCAGAAGTGTGAATTATGAACAGAAACCATAAACTATTGACAAGGTAAATTATTATAGCAGAGGAGATATTTAAGAAAGAGTTGTGATAAAAACAACAAGTCATAAATTACGGAAGCTCTGAGCTGCCAAAATTGATTTTATATTAAGTCGAATATACAACTTAGTATCTTGTATATACGACTTACTATCTTGTATATACGACTTAATAACTCGTATATTCGACTTACTAACTCGTATATACGACTTAGTATCTTGTATATACGACTTAATAACTTGTATATATGACTTAGTATCTGGTATATATGACTTAATAACTTGTATATACGACTTAGTATCTCATATGTACAACTTAGTATCTCGTATATGCGACTTAATAACTTGTATATACGACTTAATAACTCATATATACGACTTAGTATCTCGTATGTACAACTTAATATCTCATATATACGATTTAATAACTTGTATATATGGCCTAGTATCTCGCATATACGACTTAATAACTCATATATATGACTGAGTATCTAATATATACCACTTAGTATCTCCTATATACCACTTAGTTTTAACATTTCCATTGAGTTATATGAATTACTAAATCTTATTCACAGAACATACCATTCATGTAAAACAAGTCATTTAAATTCATGGGCTATTCTCTTTCTTCTATTTTATAACAACTGGTATATAAAAGACAGTATGTCGAAGATTTGACTGAATAGGTGGAATATACAAGTGCCTTAGTCATATGTTTGACAGCCTTTGTTGAATATATGAATTATCAAGTGTGTCACAAAGTGATTATTTGCATTATTATAATTAAGTTTCTTTAGGGAATACAGTTATACATTTCTGTAGCTTTAGGGCATTGTGATTTTCTGTATGTTTTGATCATGTTGAAATGAAACACTACATGTGTTCCTCGTGGGTTTACTATTGTGCAAGGTGTTCCAAATCAGTGTGTTTTTCTCCAAGATGTGCTTCAATGCACACAGTTCCATATTGGTTGAAGAAATGTGTTGGTAACTTCTTCAGTGTTGCAATAGAAGTCTTTAGAGGTGGACCTCTTGCATTTTTCATGTGATGGGACTTTTTCTATTCCAGCTTGGAGGGTAATGGTAATTTTGTATGACATTGATATTTACAATAATACATAAGAACATACATAAAGGTAATTGCACAAATAAAGTATAATACACACATAAATATAAACTGTCATACATTTCTCACCCATTGATTGAACAAACAGATTATTATTTTGTGTTTATATTGATTCAGATACTTCAAGTATATTTCTAGTATTTCATGTTAAGTTATGTTTGTATGGACATATCTTTATTTCAGCTGGTCTTAATTAGAGTCAGAACATTCTGATGTTGTGTGTTGGATTTATCTTGATGTGGCCAACTGTTGTTGTATACGCTGATGTTGACACTTATGATGGGCAAAGTCAAAGTTGGGGTTTAACGTCCCGTTCAACAGCCAGGGTCATATTGGGACAGGTCCTCAGCATTGCCACTTGTGGGACTCGAACCCACAGAGGTGACAGCCTATGATTAGATGCCAAACTTGCTAACCACTAGGCCACCGAGGACCTCACTTATGATGGGAGACTGTGGTCTGATGAGTTCATGTGTTGATGAGATGTCTCTGCTGAGGGATGCACTCTGACATTCTGATGATATAAAATTTGCTGAACTGATTTGAAAACAGCTTTGGAACTTTGTTGCTGATAAACTTACATAACTTGATGAACTAACATTTGCTATTATATTTGTTTGAATATCAACACAACCAATTTATTATACAGTATAACATATATGTGATATTATATTATATTGTATGTTACATGTCTTGCTATGGGTTGCAAGGTCCTCAGTGGCCTAGTGGTTAGCAAGTTTGGCATCTAATCATAGGCTGTCACCTCTGTGGGTTCAAGTCCCACAAGTGGCAATTCTGAGGACCTGTCCCAATATGACCCTGGCTGTTGAACGGGACGTAAAACCCCAACTTTGACCTTTGCTATGGGTTGCAAATGTTCTATATGAGTGTATGCTGTGTGGAGTGATAGAATTGCGTGTTGTATAAAAGTTGATGTGTGATTGCTTGTTATTGGGTTCATTTTTTTTCTGGAATTACTATATATATCTTTGATATGTACTTAAAATAAAACAAATTAATCTTAAAGAAATAAATAATATAAAGTTGGATAAGTGACTTTTACCTGTCCTCAATTAGAAACCTGACAATTGGCGAGCTTGCCAGGATTGAGGATTTCCGGAAGGTAAAAGTCTTTAAAAAAAGTCACTGATACAATTATATATATATATACATATATATTTTTGTTTAACTTGGATTTTGGACACAGTTGTGGATTTGTAGAAATAGTTGGCACCTCCTTGGAAAGTGTGATATTGCCAAACCTCATACTGCCAATGAATGTTACACACCCTTGGTGTCTGAAATAATTTGAAACCACTTTTGCAACAAAACCATTTCGTTGGTTGTCAAAGTATATTATTGCGAAGTGTTTTTTTTTTATTTTTTTGGTGTCTCTTAACAGATTGGTTACTGCTTGTTTATTTTTTTTTTTTACGCTTGAATAAAGATTGTTTCCCTCATATTTACTGTGGCATGCATATTCTTGGGTTGATTGCACAGCTTGTTTATTTCTTTGTTGAAGGAATGTCCCAAGCTTGTTAAACATAGTTCTTGCAGTATCAAATAAATTTGTGTTGGGTCTTTATAGATTTGTGTGGTTGGGTCAATTGTTCTTGGCTATCTTTGTTCGAGGGAATTGTGTTGACACTTCTTCAGTTTTTTTTTTAGTTTTTTAAAATTTTGTTTGCATTGTGTGTACACAGAGAAATAAATGTTTAGATTATATTGCCAGTTGGTGATATAGTTTCTTAAAATCAACTACTGATTGAATTGTCTTTACATATAGTTCCATAGGGACATGTAAATATAGAATATACATTAGTTGATGCTTGTCTAGTTTTCAATTTTTATTCCTACTGCACTTTAAGGTTCTTAGTTGAGAAGTTACTTACATTACACTTACATTTTTTTTTCTCTGAGATTTGGTAGCTAAGTAGTCATGGATGTGGAAGAGTTACAAAAATTACACAGTCTTGCGAAAGAGATAGGTTTAGAAGGTAAAGATTTGCAGGATTTTTTAAGGGAGGAAAGGGCTACTTTTAGGGAAAGAAAGAATGAAGAAAGAGAGGAAAGGGAAAGGGAACTAGAAAGGCAGGAAAAACAGAGGGAATATGATAGGCAGGAAAGAGATTTCGAAAGACGGGAAAGAGAAATAGAAAGGCAGGAAAGAGAAAGAGAAATAGAAAGGCAGGAAAGAGAAAGAGAGAGGGAAAGGCAACATGAATTAGAATTAGCAAAGATAAAGGCAGAAACTAGCTTTGTAAGTCAAACTAGCACAACAGGAATCACTAATAACCAAGGTGTACAGTCACAAGTAAAGACCGCTAAGTTGCCCCTCTTTGATGAGAAAGTTGATAGTATTGATGCATATCTCAGTCGTTTTGAAAAGTATCATGAAGCAGTTAAGAGTCAGAAGGAAAATTGGGCTATCTACCTTGCTGCCTTATTGAAAGGAAAAGCACTTGAAGTGTATTCAAGACTATCTAGTGAAGATGCCAACAACTATGATGTCCTGAAGACAGCTTTGCTTCGACGATATCAGCTCACAGAAGATGGTCTAAAGAAAAAATTTTATTCTAGCTCGCCTGAAAGTGGAGAGTCAGCAACACAGTTCATGATACGACTTGCCAATGAGCTTGACCGATGGATTGATGCCACCAAAATACCTCAGACGCTGAATGGTTTGAAAAATCTATTGATCAAAGAACAGTTTCTTACTGCATGTGACCTTAAGATGGCAATGTATCTCAGAGAAAAAGAAGTAGCAGATAACACAGAATTAGCAAAGACTGCAGAGAGATACATGGATGCTCATTGTATGCTTACAATGAAACCAGTGAAAAGTCAACCACTGGAAGTCAAAAAAGACAAAAATTGGACAGTAAAACCCAAGTTCCAGAAAGGAAAGCCAGATGATAAGAGATCAGCAAAGAATTGTTTCCTGTGTGGTAAAAGTGGACACTTCGCCCGTGACTGTCATGTGAAGAAGAAAATTGTCTCTGCATTATGTGTTGATCAGTCAGATGAAGTATCCAGTCCTGACTCATCAGACAGTGAAGTAGATGCAACTTCAGTTCACAGTCACTCTAGTCACAATAACAAGACTTATACATGTATACATGAAAAAGGTTTACTTGATTGTAGGGAGTGTAGTAGGGTACTTAGATCAAAACAGTCAGATACTAGTCTTTGTGTTTATCAAACGCCAACTACAACAGAAATGACACCTGAGTGTGGACACAAACTACCAGTACTTAGTTCTTGTGTGAATAACTTACCTACAAATATGCCTGTTTGCAAAGGGTTTATTGGAGATCAAGTTGTTGATGTGCTTAGGGACACAGGGTGTTCTGGTGTTGTAGTGCAAGAGTCTTATGTTACTCAAAAGCAATATGATGGTCACACCCAGCGTTGTGCTTTCATTGATGGTACTGTTCACAGTTTTCCAACAGCTCAAGTTTATCTTGACACTCCTTTCTATAGGGGACATGTTCATGCAGTTGTCATCAAAGGTCCTCTTTACCCTGTTATAATAGGTAACATCCCAGGAGTTGATGATAGTGGTTTGAAGGTCCAAAACGTACTACCAGAAGTAGACACATCTAGTTCAATGAAACCTTTGGTCTCAACAGCTGATGCCATGGTCACTCGTAGTCAAAGTAAGGCACAATCATCTCAGAAGGTTAAACCTTTGAAAGTCCTGTCTACTGATGGTCTTGCAGTTGATAGAGAGAAACTTATTTCCATGCAACAAGATGATAAGTCACTTCAAAAGTGTTTCACTCTGGCTAAGCTCAAACGCTGTAGTACAAGAGGTGAAAATGTACATTGGTTTGACATTACTGATGGCATTTTGAAAAGACATTTCCAGTCTCCTCATTTTCAGTTTGATGAAGAAATCACTCAAATAGTTCTGCCAAAATTGTTGCAGAAACAAGTTTTAGAACTTGCTCATTCTGGATTGTTGGGTGGTCATTTGGGAATCAAGAAGACTCTTGACAGAGTGTTGATGAATTTCTATTGGCCTGGTTTACATGGTGATGTTCACAGGTTTTGTCAGTCATGTGATGTGTGCCAAAGGACAATTCCTAAGGGTAGAGTCAGTAAGGTACCTCTTCAGAAAATGCCGGTTGTTGGTACTCCTTTTCAGAAGATAGCAATAGATTTGGTTGGTCCTATCTTTCCATTGTCAGACAGGGGTCACAGATACATTTTGTCGGTTGTGGATTATGCTACTCGCTATCCTGAAGCGGTTGCTCTTAAGAGTATTAGTACAGAAGTTGTAGCTGAGGCATTGGTCAACATTTTTGCTAGGGTTGGTGTTCCACAAGAGATACTTAGTGATTGTGGTAGTCAATTCACATCTGATCTTATGCATGAAGTAGGAAGACTACTGTCTCTGAAACAAATAACAACTACACCCTACCATCCAATTTGTAATGGGTTAGTAGAGAAATTTAATGGGACAGTGAAAAGCATGTTGAGGAAATTGTGCGAAGATAGACCAAAAGATTGGGATCGTTATTTAGGGCCCTTGCTCTTTGCTTACAGGGAGGTTCCTCAAGGAAGTTTAGGATTTTCCCCATTTGAGCTGCTGTATGGTAGATCTGTCCGTGGTCCATTGACAATCCTAAAAGAATTGTGGACTCAGAAAGAGATGGAAAAAGAAGTTAAACTGACATATCAATATGTTATGGACCTTAGAGATAGGTTGGAGAAAACATCAGAACTTGCCTTGCAACAACTCAAGCAAGCGAGTGAAACATATAAACATCATTATGACAAAAAGGCACGTGACAGGAAGTTCAAGATTGGTGATAGGGTACTACTACTGTTACCAACTAATGCCAACAAGCTACTCATGCAGTGGAAAGGACCATATGATATTATTGAGAAAGTTGGCATAAACGACTACAAAGTGAAGTTGCCGAATGGGTCAAAGACATTTCATGCAAACTTATTGAAGAGATACTATACCATGGAATCAGAATCCAAAGCAGTACAGACAGTGGCTATGGGAGTTTTAGAAAATGATGAAGAGTCTGAATTTGAGCATAATGTAGAATTTCCGAACTGCCAGCAGAAGGAAACTTACATGGATGTCACATTAAATCCAGAGTTACCAAAGTTACACCGTGAGCAGCTGCAAAATGTGTTGAAGAAATATTCAGACATTTTTACCGATGTTCCAAAAGTTACCAATTTGTTGGAACATAGCATTTCTTTGACAACAACAGATCCCATAAGGTCAAAACCATTTCAAGTACCACTGTCCATGAGACATATCATCAAAGATGAGATAAAGAAAATGCTACAGCTAGGTGTTATTGAACCGTCAACTGCAAGCTATGCTTCCCCCATTGTGTTGGTGAAAAAGAAGGATGGTACAATACGATTTTGTGTTGACTACCGTAAACTTAATCGGGTCTGTTACTTCGACCCAATGCCAACTCCAGTTCCTGAGATTCTTTACTCACAGTTGTCCTCCAAAACATATTTCTCAAAGTTGGACCTGTGTAAAGGTTATTGGCAGATACCCATCAGAGCATCAGATAGAGATATGACAACTTTTGTCACACCTGATGATGGTATGTACAGGTTCAAAGTAGTACCTTTTGGATTGGTGACGTCTGGTGCAAGTTGCAACAGAATGATGAAGCTTCTTCTGGAAGATATGCAGGATGTACAGAGTTATATTGATGACATTTTGGCATACAGCAGTGATTGGCAGAGTCACATGAGAACACTAGAATCATTATTTGAAAAACTCAGGAAGGCCAACTTAGCGATCCGTCCTTCAAAGTGCATGTTAGGATTTAACAACTTAGAGTTCTTAGGTCATATAGTAGGGCAGCATGGAATGTCACCATGTCGAGATAAAGTTAGTAAGATACAAGATGCCGAATATCCCCAAACTAAGAAGCAAATGCGATCTTTTTTAGGGTTGGTAGGATATTATAGGAAATTTATCCCCAATTTTTCAGATAAATCAGCACCCTTGTGTGACTTAACACGAAAAGGCAGTCCAAATATCTTGCCTTGTGAAAGTCTTCATAGGAAAGCTTTTGAGGATTTAAAACTAGCTCTCATAAATCCACCAATTTTAAGACTACCAGATGAAAGAAAACAATTCATTCTTCAGACTGATGCATCAGAAAGGGCAATTGGTGCTGCGTTGCTACAAGAGCAGGATGGCATGAAGTTTCCTATATGCTATATAAGTAGAAAGTTACAACAAAGGGAGATGCATTATGCAACCATTGAGAAAGAATGTCTAGCTGTTGTCTGGGCTATTCAAAAGCTACACTTGTACCTCTATGGTCAAGACTTTATTCTACAAGTTGATCATCAACCTCTTTTGTACTTGAACAAAAATAAGGTATCGAATGCAAGGCTTATGAGATGGGCTATGCAACTTCAGCCATATAGATTTACTACTGAGTCAATCAAAGGAAAGGATAATATCCATGCTGACTTTATGAGCCGAATAGAAATAAAATGATAGAAATATTATGAAATTATAGGTTAAATCACTGTAGTCAACTGTGTTTAGATGAAAACAATGTTTTCACTTGAAACGGGGAGTAAATGTCACAAAGTGATTATTTGCATTATTATAATTAAGTTTCTTTAGGGAATACAGTTATACATTTCTGTAGCTTTAGGGCATTGTGATTTTCTGTATGTTTTGATCATGTTGAAATGAAACACTACATGTGTGCCTCGTGGGTTTACTATTGTGCAAGGTGTTCCAAATCAGTGTGTTTTTCTCCAAGATGTGCTTCAATGCACACAGTTCCATATTGGTTGAAGAAATGTGTTGGTAACTTCTTCAGTGTTGCAATAGAAGTCTTTAGAGGTGGACCTCTTGCATTTTTCATGTGATGGGACTTTTTCTATTCCAGCTTGGAGGGTAATGGTAATTTTGTATGACATTGATATTTACAATAATACATAAGAACATACATAAAGGTAATTGCACAAATAAAGTATAATACACACATAAATATAAACTGTCATACATTTCTCACCCATTGATTGAACAAACAGATTATTATTTTGTGTTTATATTGATTCAGATACTTCAAGTATATTTCTAGTATTTCATGTTAAGTTATGTTTGTATGGACATATCTTTATTTCAGCTGGTCTTAATTAGAGTCAGAACATTCTGATGTTGTGTGTTGGATTTATCTTGATGTGGCCAACTGTTGTTGTATACGCTGATGTTGACACTTATGATGGGAGACTGTGGTCTGATGAGTTCATGTGTTGATGAGATGTCTCTGCTGAGGGATGCACTCTGACATTCTGATGATATAAAATTTGCTGAACTGATTTGAAAACAGCTTTGGAACTTTGTTGCTGATAAACTTACATAACTTGATGAACTAACATTTGCTATTATATTTGTTTGAATATCAACACAACCAATTTATTATACAGTATAACATATATGTGATATTATATTATATTGTATGTTACATGTCTTGCTATGGGTTGCAAATGTTCTATATGAGTGTATGTTGTGTGGAGTGATAGAATTGCGTGTTGTATAAAAGTTGATGTGTGATTACTTGTTATTGGGTTCATTTTTTTTTCTGGAATTACTATATATATCTTTGATATGTACTTAAAATAAAACAAATTAATCTTAAAGAAATAAATAATATAAAGTTGGATAAGTGACTTTTACCTGTCCTCAATTAGAAACCTGACAAAGTGAAATATTCAAGTTACTAAGTCATAAATATGAGACACTAAGTCGTATATAGAAGTTAGTAGGTCGAATATATCAGTTATAAAGTGGTATATATGAGATATTAAGTCGAATATGCAAGATGCTAAGTCGTATATACAAGATAATAATTCGTATATACGAGATACTAAGTCGTATATATGAGTTAATAAGTCGTATATACAAGATACTAAGTCGTATATACAAGTTATTAAGTCGTATATACGAGATACTAAGTCATATATACAAGTTATTAAGTCGTATATACGAGATAGTAAGTCGTATATACAAGTTATTAAGTGGTATATACGAGATAGTAAGTCGTATATACAAGATACTAAGTCGTATATACGAGGTACTAAGTCGTATATGCAAGTTATTAAGTCGTATATACGAGATAGTAAGTCGTATATACAAGTTATTAAGTAGTACATATGAGTTATTAAGTCGTACATACAAGATACTAAGTTGTACATATGAGTTATTAAGTCGTACATACAAGATACTAAGTCGTACATACGAGTTATTAAGTCGTACATATGAGATACTAAGTCGTATATTCGACTTAATATAAAATAAATTTTGGCAGTCGAGAGCTTCCGTAATAAATAATCTTATCAGCAGAGGAAATTTTGTATTAAAGAAAAAATACAACATCAATTCATAAGTGTATAAATCACAAGTTCCCGGGTTAAGTCATGATCAATCAATCAATGAATCAGTTAGAAGTAGACTTTCTTCAAAGGTATTATATGAGGACTGTGTGACCGTTTTACCAGAATTTGGGGCTGACAGTTGGTTTCCCACTCATCAGATGGATTCATAACGATTCCATGTATGTCAGATTTGGGAAATTGAGAAATACAAAGACTTGGAGCAAGTCTAGTTAGAAGGGACTTCAGATATAGTGCTTGTGAGTGCATGATTAGTCAGTTCGAATTGACTGTCATTTTACAGATGAGCTTTGTGATCAGCAAATTAAGAATCCCCGATAAGTATTGTATGTTACTGTTGGGAACCATGATTGGTGTGATTTCTATGATATATTGAAAGATATTACAACTATGCCAGTCCCTGTTCCACTGTCACAAAGGTATAGCCATTTGAACATGTTCAATAATGGGAGCTGTGGTTTTAAGCGTGAGCTCTAAAGAGGCTCACATTTCTAGAGATCACTTTTTTCTATCTCCAGACTTACATGAATTGTGGCATTGTGTGATGACTACCGTTCTCTTCACTGACATTCAGCAGCAATGGGCTACGTTAGTACTTGGTCAGGTGACTGCTTCAGTGCACTTCAGTGTGGATGCATGTAAAAATCTCACTTCTAAACTGCTAGACCTGCTCCAAATCTTTATTTTTCTCATTCCACCAGATCCAACATATATGGAATCATTATGAATCCACCTGATGAGTGGGAAACCTTATGTCTGATGAAATACAAATACTTTTGTCAGCCCAAAATTCTGGTAAAATGTCATTCAGTCCTCCTATACTACCTCAGACAAAATGACTTGAAAGTCTACTAAACTGCAAAAGGCTCATTCATTCATTCTGCCATATTGCAATCTGCCACTGTGGCCTAGTGAGTAACACACTTTCCCAGGAATCCAGAGGACGTGGGTTCAAACCCGGTATAGGCATATACATAGTGGCTTGAATGACCACTGAAAATTGCAATTATCCGTCATTGGTTCCTATTCCCAGTGGCAGGCTAACGAACCTCAAGACAGTGATAAATGGTCATCCTCATACCCCTCTGTCTTTCAGTTAGGGGAATGGCAGTTACTACAGATCTCTGTCTGTACTGCAATCGGATGGGTTAAATAGCACTTTGACTCCTGCAATATATGGACATATTTCTCTGAGTATAAATACACAATAATAATAATAAAGTATTTATATATCTCTGTTATACATACATCCAGAAACCTAAATGAGTATATTATAATAACTCAAATTAGTGGCGAATTTCATCCCGCAAGAAACCTAAATGAGTACATTGTAGAACTAGAAATTGATTTCAATGACGAGATTTATTCTTCAGGTGAGCTAGATACGTACGTTATAGAAAGTGACTCCAGTGACAGATTTAATTCATCAGGAAATATATATGAGTCCATTGTAGAAATTGACTTCTATGGTTAATTATGTATATTAAGAGATCTAAATAAGTGCATTATAGTGACTGACCTTTGTCAAAACAGAATTCACGATAAATGTTACTAAATGTACCCCCCACATCATAATGCATTATGTCTAATGCAGAAAACCATTAGGAAAATGATAGCAAGTATGTAATTTTTTTTATCTGGAACAATTTGTTACTGTATTATTTTCTTCTATGGCTCTGGATTTGACAGTGACAAGAAGATAACTTAAATATACAACGTACATTACAAAAACATGAAGTAAGTCATAAATTATAATTATTATATGAAATACAATGAACTGAAATCTGTTGTAATTCTTCCGTGTGAAAATGCCTCTTTTTTCTTATTTGTGTACTATTACTTGGGAAATCACTTGTAAGTTTTAAAATAAGTTTTTTTTTCTTTTGTTCATGAATCACTCTTAAATTGAAGTTTTATTATCATATGTTTATCCTGGCTGGAGGCAATTATATGGACGTGATTTTTTTGTAAATGTGAAAATGTTACATTACCAAGAGCAGTGCCTTATGGCGGAATATTCATAATTACCTCCGCCAAGGAGTTTATGTTTTCGCCTGGGTTTGTCTGTCCGTCTGTTTGTGAACAAAATAACTCAAAAACTTACAGACAGATTTTGATGAAATTTTCAGGATATGTCTGAAAAGGTGAAAGGAAGAAATGATTAAAGTTTGGGAGTGATCCGGAGCACTATATGGATCTTCTGGATCCATGAAATGTAATTTTTTAAAGACAAATAACTCAAAAAGTTATGCATGGATTTTGATGAAATTTTCAGAAATTGTCCTAAATGGGACAAGGAACAAGTGATTAGATTTTGGGAGTCATCTGGATCATCTGGATCCAGGCTGCCAGATAATTTTAGGATGGATTTTGATGATATATTAGAAATGGTAAAAGGAAGAAGTGGTAAAAAGAAGAAATGATTCAAATTTGCGAGTGATCCGGATCATTACCTCGATCTTCTGGATCCATGAAATGTAATTTTTAAAGAGAGATAACTAAAAAAGTTATGGATGGATTTTGATGAAATTTTCAGGAAATGTCCTAAATGGGACAAGGAACAAGAGATTAGATTTTTAAAATACATTAATCACTTGGAAGTTTTAAAAAAGCTTTTTTTTTCTTCTTTTGTTCATGAATCACTCTTAAATTGAAGTTTTATTATCACATGTTTATCCTGGCAGGAGGCAATATATATATATGGATGTTTTTTGTTGTTTTTTTTTTTGTAAATGTGAAGATGTTACATTACCAAGAGCAGTCCCATGTGGCGGAATATTTCTAATTAAATACATTAAATGTTCAGCCAAAGTTGAAGTTTGTATTTATATGTGTAAAACTAAAACACAATATTTCTTCCTAGTAGACCCGACCTTTCATAATACATTGTTCTGGGTTTTTTGCCTAAAGTGGCCCTTCCCTGGATAGCTGGAAAAATTATCAGGTCATATCTCTTTTTTTTCAGAAAGAGAGAGGGAGAGAAAAAGTAAGAGATTTTTCCTTCCTAAACCACAAAAATTACTGATGAAATGAGCTATAGGGGGAGTCATACTTGCCCACTGTAACAGGCACATCTCTTTCAAGTATATAGGTAAACAATGTTAACCAAACCATGCATGGAAATGAATAAACCTTCGGGATGTATCCCATAATCATGCATAGGATGCTGTGATTGTAATGTATATGTAGCTCTCAATAATCCTCTGTCATTCTTGGGTAACAGGGAGTATTAAACAAGGAAGACATACACACCACATGGCCCTAAATGTATTGGAAAAATCAATCATTAATCTTCTTGAACCAAAAAGTGTTCCATATCATATTTATATGTTAGTATGAAAACGGTCCTAATCTACTCTATTTATTACACCCCTAGAGGGTGATGTTTTTAGGTTTGTTCATTTGTCTGTTTTGTCGGCTTCTCTTTGTTCATGATACCCCCACAAGAATTGAATGGATCTTTCTTGAAAATTTACATGGGTAGGACATGGCTGATAGAAGAAAAAGAATTTCGAGAAAGATCTGGGTCATTTTCTAGTTACAGAAATGTCCCAAATTTTCATGCATTTTAAGGATTTGGGCTTTCTGGTTGACATGACTCCAGAAGTAATGGGCAGATCTTCATTAAATGCTTATGAGATTAGGTCCTGGCCAAAGAAAAAAGTGATATTCTTTTCTATTCTGGATAAAAACAAATCTCAAATTGTGGGAAAGACCCTCCCACAGGTGGGGTCTGTACTATATGAATGTTATCTAGTGAACATCGGGTTTAGTTTAGGCTCTAGTGAACAATATTCAAACATCTCCTTTGTGCTTTTATGTTATTTTGTTTTTACTTTGACTTGAATAGTAAATTGGATTTCTATTAGATATCACACAGCCTATAACAGTCCCCTTTAGTGAAGTAACAGTATAGATTGGGATGATATGCACAAGTATTATATTTTAGGATTTTATCTGGATTACAAGGTTATTAGATTACACTATTATTTAAACTTAAGGGGATAAAGTACAAAAATGAAGAATAAACCAATAAAATAATTCCACTTCTAATTTTGGACTCTTACTTGTGAATTTCGCATTAGTATGTGATAATAATTTATAAATCTATAATTGTAGCCTTAAAATGATACTAAAAACCAAAATATACATTTTGTTCCACATATTGGGTCATCTACTGAATCACCTTAATGCATGGAGGCAAGATTCAATTGCTTAGCTCACTAGAACTAGTGGATACAAAATATGGCAGCCTTCCTTGCCATATGCTGTATTCCCACAAACTTTATGGAGATGCATTATCTGGCTGCTGGACTGGTGTAAAGCCAAATTGTACACCCCTGCTATGTTTTACACCCTTTCTTTTATCTTTTAGGAGGTTTAGATATGCCTCAAATATGTTTAAAAATATTTAAAATCTGTAATGAATGGAACTTGCATTTTATGTGGGGTGTAAAGTCTGGCGCTACTCCGGGATCTATTATTATGACAAAACGGAGATTTGTGATGGCCACATAAGGTATGAAAATACCACAAACTACAGCCCAAATTCCTGGATGTGTGGTTACATAAATAGACACAAATAGACGTTGATGTGGGATATTTACTTACTGTCAGAACAAGTCATTGGACTGTTGGAGCCCCCCCCCCCCCCCCCCCCCCCCCCACACACACACACACAAAAAGTACAATAAAACACACTCTAAATATAAATATTATCTTCCTGGTTGTACTGACTGCTGTTTATGTTTGTGTGGCATTAAATTAAATATATCATGTTAACATATCCAGTCATTTTGAAGTCACTATGCGGGATGGAAATCCTCCTGCTTAAAGGGTTACTACACCCCAAAAACAAAAAGCCTTTAAAACATTTATTACAATATGGTAAATCATTTCCACAAACAGAATTTTGAAACACAGCTTGATCACTGAGTAATCAGCAATTAACGAAAATACACCTTTGCCATATGTGGCAAAACTGAGCCCAAGCCACGAAAATTGCCCAGTGCACTGCTGTAGTAGTGTATGTGTGCACTGACATCATGATGGCCCATGTATTTTCTCTGTTTTATGCACCGGTAAGTCATTCAGATATAGAAGTGTAGATATACTTGAAATGGCCCCCTTTTAAAACTGAGAAAGAGAACCAAGATATTATATATTGTGTTTTATCATGGCCTTATGTTTTAGCCTGTAAAAAGACTAAACAACCTGACAAAATGATCAGAAAAGTAATAAAACTGACCCATTAATTGTGATGATTTTATTACCACAGTTAACACAGAGAGAATTGTAAGAAAAGGATATGGGATGTAGGAGTTAATCATGTTTCCTATGCTATACTTACTATAATAAAGTACATTAAGGGTGACCTAACAAAAAAGTAAATTTTGCAGTTTATAAACATTCTGTTATCAGATTTGTGTGTGTATTTCAAGGTATCAGACTCCAAGTATAGTTCAGTACAGTACTGGCAAGTGTTTTTTCCCATGTTTATCAGATATGTACACACACTGTGTGATCAGCTGAAGAAAATAACATTTTGTTCCTGTATTTCATGGTTTGATGTGGAACAATGAAAATATATTAGTATTTTGCTCAGGTTATAAGCATGATAACGATATTGAGGCATCTTATAATTTTTACTGTTCTGTATGTTTTATAGCACTATATAATTTGAAATTATAGCACTGAACTGGGACCAATAACATGGGTAATTCTAAATTGAAATGAGATATAGTATATCTAATTTATAAAGTTATATAAAAATTAATACCAGTATATATGAATTTTAAGTAAGTACATTGCAGTAATACCACAACTAATCAATTTCATCAAAATGAAATTTGCCCAATTTTGTTCGTAGGGTCAGTATCCACCCAAAATATTTCTACCGAAGTGTATTTTTACTGAAATATGAAAATTAAACAATTTACCCTAAAGAATTTTTTGTTTAAAATTAGAGCTTAAAAATGAATGCCCAGTATGTATAATTATACAGCTTAGTTATAAACTTCACACATACAGGTGATGATACAGATATGAGATAATATTTAGTAGTAATTTATTTAGTTATAAATACTAGGCTCCACCAAATAGGACATGATTTGAAATTATAGCACTGAACTGTTCATTTTTCAAAACCTAGCAATGTCATATGACCATCACTAATTCAATCCAGATGTGTTTCATTTTTTTCATAAACATATTTTATGTGAAGAAATACTGAGGAAAATTCAGATGTTTGAATCTACTTTGTAATTCTTTAAAAGCTTAAGGGACCAAAACTGAACAAAATATCTATTTGTCATATACATGTACAAATGCTTTTAAAACATATTTATTTCAGTGGCCATTGAGTTGATTATTCATACATTTTATTATTTCAATGGAAATAACAAAAATATAATAAAATTCACTGTAAAAAATCTTTTTACAATGCTCTTCCATTGCACAACACTTATAAAACATTACAAATTTAAATATTTGCCAAAAGTTTTTTTACAATGCTCTTCCCATTGCAGAACACTTATAAAACATTACAAATTTATATATTTGCCAAAAAATTTTCTCTTTTTTGCATCTGGTACTTTTGAAGTTACTAAATCATCTAATTTTCATCTTCACTAAACATTTGTTCAATTATGTTAATAACATGACTTTGTTATACCACCATTTATGAAGTATGTGCCCTGCTCTATCTTTGTACTTGTTATCCTTCAGTACTCTATGTAAACTAATCTTGGTTTTTAAATACATAAAAAGGGCCAGTTTTTTTTTCCTTCTGATATATATCTTATACATTCATTATGGTAAAACAAACTTTTAAATTCAATGATCCTGAAAGTAAGACATGTATACTGTACTAAACACAGACATGTATTGAGATATTCTAAAGCCAGATTCTCCAGTGGGGCACTGCTGACGAGCAGCACCGGTGTAGCGAGAGATAATGACTCCCCTATATTTGTCACTAGGGGAGTAAAATATTGCAATGGGGGTTGAAATATTTTAACCCCCCCCCCCCTTGCAAGATTTGGAATCCCTCCCCAGATTGATGATTACTATTGTGTTGGGGATTAACTTACAGCAAAATACTTGTATTCTATTTAGTGTGGATGTGGGGGATTAACTTGAAACAAAGCACATGTATTCTGTTTATTATTTATTTATGCTGAGTTTACATTTTTGCATGGGTAACAGAATGATGATTATATTAAGTGTCATACAAAAAGTGTCTTTTGTTGAGCTTTTTTGCCATGAATGGTAATGCTCACACCAATTGTTTTATTATTTTATATAGTGTGTCACACTTAAATATGGATTAGTGATTATTTATATTCCTGAAATCTTGAGGTTCAATTAGAGCGTTTATAAGTGTTTAATTAAAATTTGTGTGTAATATAAATGTTGGGATCCAGCTTAGGAATCAGCCCATTTTAAGATGATATGCACTGACATGAACATAAAAATGTACTTTTTGTTTGGATATATGGATCATTGTCTATGTAGAAACTTAGCATGTAAACACTTAAACATTATGAACAAGTTAATCATTTTGCTTATAAACATGTACATATGTTGAGTATTACCACAAAACACTCTGAAAAAGTCTTAGGCATTTTCTTTAATCTGAATTATTATGATATACATGTATTGACCTTGTCTAGTTGACAAATAAACACAATAGTGTATGGTCCCATTGTCTCTTTCAACAATAGGGGAGTAAATATCTAGCAGGGGGGTGATTATCTTGCAACCCTGTCTGCAATATTCTCACCCCCCTAATCCCTCTATTGTTAGGGGTGCAAAATCTTGCTTGCAAGATAATTACTCCCCTAAAGATCAAAGGAAGGGGTGCAAAATATCACGGGAGTCATTATCTTGCGTTACACCGGCTCACTGGTGAATTTGCCGAAGTGAGAAGTGTGTACTGTTACCTTGACAGGCCTGTAATAAAAGTCATTTTATAAAGTGTGTGGTTTGTTTTCAGAGTTCTAACTATGGACAATGTATATAAATACATTATTTGAGTTGATTACAAGAAGAAAAAGATATAGTAAATTTTGGAAGATAGTAACCCTTTAAAGATCTCCATCACAGGTTTATATTTTAACCAGCTATCACTGATGCCCTACTGAAATGCTGGGTGTGTGGCGGAAACCCCAGGAGTCTGGTCATACACATGTCTGTCAGCTCATTTGTTCAGTGAAAAATAGCCCCAAGTCCAAGATCACCCAATCGCCTGCTCTTTGAGCAAGACATCGGTGAGGATCAAATGAAATCGGAGTGAGGTGGAGATTGAAAAGGTCCAAGTAAAGCTATCTGAGACAATTCAAAATTTATATATTTCCGAATTGCCTTGGAAATTCTGAAGGCAGAAGTGTGATTAGATGTGGCATTAGATTTTAAAGCATCCCTTTGAACAATACCCAATGGTAATCCAAAGATCAGGTAGTCAGTCATGATAATCCTGAATATGTTCTTTTAGGTATGCCCAAACAAAGGAAGACCTTAGCAGAATATGGACTCCCTTGTAATTTGGGACACCAGAAAGCAAACCCGAGTCTACAGCTCTAAGATAAACCTTTGGGTCATCCATGTCAACATGGACAAACATGGGTAAGTTCTTGCTGTAAGCATTCTAAACCAACACTTCTACCAAAGTAGCAATGCTTTTTATTCTTAACAACCCCTTCGGAAGACCAGCTCCTGCAGTTACCTAGGATGCAAACCATTACTCGTGACTTAGTCAGCACCACAAAGTATGAGAACAACACTAAACTGAACAAAAGAATGTGAATATATTATAAAACACATCTGTCTCTAATGCCCCTGTTCCACCAAAGGATTAAGTCCCGATTGGTCTTGTGACCCTTAATCCTTGAGGGTCTGAAAAAAACATGAATAATGGGTGGGGCAATGGAATCTTGATCCAGGTCTGGGATCAAACCCAGATCATCAACAGGAAGTCTCAGACCTCCTAGGACAACTCTGAGACAAGGTCTCCAGAAGTGTGAGACTGGAATATTTGTCAGTAGGGGCAAAAGTGGATCGGTTACAGTCGTGAAAAATATCAAACATGTTTGATTTTTTTCCGACCTCAACAGATCCAAACAGATTCAAGCAGACTCTAAGATTCTACATTTTCTGGAAACAGATCCCCAAAAAGCCTTAATCGGGAGCCTTAGTCGTGTGGTGGAACAGGGGCATAAGCTTTCCATAAGGGACAAAAGATAAGCAAAATAAACAGAAAAAAAAGAAAAGAGGACAAACAGAGGCGACGCACTTTGCAATGTAAACTTTGGGTAGAGGCTCTTACATTAAGACAGCACCAATGTCATTGACAGTAGAAGAATGAATATAGTCAAGAGCATTGCTGGCTAATCCCTAGTCCCCACTCATCATCAGATATCTTGACTTCATCTCAGCACCTTCAACATCTTGGTAAACATGGACATAGTGTTCATAGCGATGTTGGAGCCCAGCTTAGGAGTGAGCCCATCTGAAGATGGGCTATAGCCCAACTTAGGATCCTAAGTTGGGTAGCCTAGAACATATCTGCCGAAATTAAGATAATAAAATTTAAGAATGATTTTTATGGAAAATATAATATGAACTATTTACAAAGAAATTATCTTTCATGAAAACTATGAAATTAATATTGATAAACTTAACTGATTCTTGCACAGAAGTACTTTTTTATTTTATATCAATATTTTTAATTTATCTAAACTCAACCAAAAAGTGTTTATTTGCAGGAACTAAAATGAATTGTGTTTCCTGATCCATGAGAAGTATTAAAATATTCCTTTGATGTTAATTTAATTCTCTTTCATTGGAATGATTTCTTAATTGGATTGGTGCCTATTGTTTCAATATTCTATTGATGTTGATTTGTTTCACTTGGGGTGGGTGAAGTACACAAGAGGGAATACCCCAACATCAAAGTAATCTCTAAATATAATGCGGCTTAATTCTATCAAATCTATAAGGGGTAAGCCAAATATAGTGGGTCATTTTATGGGTGAGCCTGGTTATATATTTTTAGTTTCCAAAAAAGTATAAAATTAGCTTTTTAAATTACACTAATTAATTGGAAAATGTAATTAAATCGTACATGTTGAATTGATAAATTTAGTCAAACAACACATTGATGCATAAAATTGAAAAAAAATCATAAAATGCACATTACACATAATATTTGTGGTTTTATTAGGTTATATGGATAAATGTCCATTTGAGAACTTGAAATTAAACATTTGAAATTAAATATCATTAAATTAATTAGTTCGTTTACAAACATGTAAAGTATCACCTGTATTTTATGATTAAATATTAATGTACTTATAAAAATATATGATACATGTCACTGTTGGAGCCCAACTTAGGAGTCAGCCCATCTTAAAATGGGCTATAGCCTAACTTAGGATCCTAAGTTGGGTAGCTAGAACATATCAGCCCAACTTAGGATAAGTAACTCAGGAATGATTTTAAAGCTGAAATTCAATATTAACAAGCTAGTTAAATATTAATTTATGTCACACTCTATTGGTGGTTTTAATCATGAAAGTAAATATAACCGTCCTAGTTTATTTAAATACTTTTATTTCAATTATGCAGTATATGTATGTGAAATATTATTAAACATTTGTTGTGCTTATCTCATCTGAAGATTTGGTAACAGGTATTAGCCCAACTTATAATTTGCACACATAGTTTTTATTTTTGAAATTAAAATATTATTTACTTATTTTTCTACTAAAATGTAACTTCTTTTCTTTACCTCATTATGCATTGGTAGGATTAATCTTACTTCCCTTATTGTTCCAAAAGTCTGTCTCAGTTAATTTGACAATGGGAGGGTCATTAGGTCATAAGGTGTCAATTGTTTAACCACTGCTTTCAACTTGATTTCTTTCCCTTGTGGGAAGTGATTAGGCAACTGGATTACATTGTGATATATCTATTGTGTCAACATTTCTTTTAAGTTGACTGTGTGTGACTTAGATAAAGATAAAGTGCTGTATAAATCCTTTTTAAATACTGTCTAATAATATAAAAAAGTAATTTTATAATTCTTCTTTAAACATAAAATATACAATCAGGCTCACCCATAAAATCACCCACTATATTTGGCTTTCCCCCCTCATAGGTTTGATAGAATTAAGCCTGATAATATTTAGAGATTACTTTGATGTTGATTTGTTTCACTTTATGATTTGGGGTATTCCTTATTGTGTACTTCACCCACCCCAAGTGAAACAAATTAACATCAACAGAATGATGAAACAATAGGCACAAATCCAATTAAGAAATCATTCCAATGAAAGACATAGACACAGACATCAAAGGAATATTTAAATGCTTTTGAGGCTCAGGAAACACATTTCATTTTAGTTTCTGCAAACACTTTTTAAACGCTTTTTGTTTAGGTTAGATAAGTTAAACATATTTATATAAATAAAAAATAATTACAAAGTACTTCTGTGCAAGGGTCAGTTAAGTCTATCAATGTCATCTTTTTCATGAAAATAATTTCCTTGTAAATGGTTTATATTATATTCGACATAAAAATCATTCTTGAATTTTATTATCTTAAGTTGGGCTGAAATGTTCTAGCCCATCTTAAGATAGGCTACCCAACTTAGGATCCTAAGTTGGGCTATAGCCCATCTTAAGATGGGCTGACTCCTAAGTTGGGCTCCAACATCACTATAATAAAATAAAAAAATCACCTCGAAAACACATTAAAAGAGTCTTACAACAATGTCTAATTAATCTTGTTAGCAAGTCACTCAACTAGAGGTGAAAGAACACGTGCAAAAGAATGCTAGAACAAAAGGTAAATCTAAGATTAAACCAGTTACCAAGTCACAGACATAGTCAAACAAATCAACTTAAAAGAAATGTTGAAACAATAGATATATCACAATCTAATCCAGTTGCCTAATCACACCCCGAAAGTGAAACAAATCAAGTTGAAAGCAATGTTTGAACAATAGGTTTGAACACCTTATGACCTAATAAAAATGTTATAATCAGATTAACTGAGACAGAGTCTTGAAACAATAAAGGAATTAAGACTAATCCTATCATTTTTTTTATTTGGGGTTTGACGTCGCTTTCAACACTGTACAGGTCATATCATGACGGGTAGTTGGAAGGGCAGAGGAAACCAGTACATACAGCAAGCAGCTACCAGCTTTCCCACTTGAGGCCGTGCCGGTGTAGCATCAGATAATGTATCCCTCAAAAAGTGTGTGGGGATACAGAAAATGATGGGTGGGGCTGTCAGATTCTGTATCCCCTGTTAAATTGTGTATCCCCTTGTCAACTTTTGTATCCCCTGGAGTGGGGCTAGTCTTACTGGTATTTGAGTCACATGTGTGTGTAGTTTTCTTTGCTTTGTAATTAACAAATATGATGCATTTTGTGCCTGTATGATATATTGTTCTAGCATTCTTTTGAACATTTTTGTATAACCTCTGGTTGAATGGCTAGCTAGCAATATTAATCGGGCACTGTTGTAAGACTCTTTAATGTGTTTTGCAGGTGCTACTTTACATGTTTATCTGTTTATACACAAAGGGTTTAATGCAATCATAATTTTCAAATGTTTAAATGCTAAGTTCGGAAATAGACAATTACCCATCAGGGTTGGGTCTAGTACATTTGTACTCATATAACCTAACAGAAAAGTCCAATCGTTTATGTGTATATGACATAAATTCATCAAATTAACATGTTTGATTTGTTTATATTTTCATATTAATTAGTGTAATTTAAACAGGAAATTTTATAATTCTTTGTTAAATTTTATAATCAGGCTCACCCATAAAATCATCCTGTATATTTGTGTGGCCCTATTTATTTTTTACCCAATAAAGGTTTGACAGAATTAAGCCTCATTATATTTAGAGATAACTTTGATGTTGATTTGTTTCACTTTATGATTTGGGATGTTCCTTATTGTATACTTCACCCAACCCAAGTGAAACAAATCAACATCAATAGAATATTAGGACAATAGACACTAATCCAATTAAGAAATCACCTTAATGAATGACAAATAAATCAACATGAAAGGAATATGGTAATACTTCTCAGGGCTCAGGATACATAATTTATTTTAGTTTCTGCAATTCAACACTATATGTTGAGGCTAGATAAATTTAAAATATTTATGTAAAATCAGAAAGAATGCACAAAGTAAAACTTCTGTACAAAGGTCAGATAAGCTGATCAATATTTATGTTATCTTTTTCATGAAAATGTCATGTAATTTTCTTTTATTTTCACATGCTTGTTAATAGTTTTTATTATATTCAGCATAAAAATTATTATTCAATTTTATTAACTTAAGTTGGCCTGATATGTTTTTGCCCATCTTAAGATAGGTTGACTCCTAAGTTGTGTTATTAAAGTCTGTTTTAAGAACAGTGTCTCTTAGGACAACTCAATGATTATATCTTGTTTTCATATAATTGGCCTTAATGTAACTTGTTTTAATCTCCCTCCCCAAAGGCCACTTCAAAAGGATACAGGTTTTGATGGGGATACAATATTTGATTGTCAAATTGTGCACCCCCTTAATCCCTCTATTGTTGGGGATACAAAATATTTTGTATCCCCTAAAAGATCAAAGAGGGGATACAGAATTTGATGGGGATACACAATTTGATGTTACACCGGGGATCGAACCCCGGCCTCAGAGGTGGGAGGCGAGAGTGTTACCACTCTGCCACTGTGGCCTCCACTAATACTATCAATGCATAATGAGGTAAAGAAAAGAAGTAACATTTAAGTAGACAAATAAGCAAATTATATCATTTAAATTTCAAAAATAAAAATGTATCCAAAATATAAGTTGGGTTAATAGGTAATAAGCACAACAAATCTGAAAGAACATTTCAAAAACATACACTGTATAATTGAAATTTCAGCATTTAAATAAACTAACAAAGTTATATTCAATTTCATGATTAAAACAACCAATAGAATGTAAATTAAACTAGGAGGTTAATGTTTAATTTTAGCTTTAAAATCATTCTTGAGTTTACTTATCTTAAGTTGGGCTAAGATGGGCTTACCGACTTAGGGACCTAAGTTGGGCTATAGCCCATCGTAAGAGGGGCTGACTCTTAAGTTGGGCTCCAATAGCGAGATCTAAGACCTTGTCATTGGATGAGATCTCATTGAAGCCCTTACCACGTGGTTTTTCTTAGACACATGTTGTCAACTTCCAGCCTTCACATTCATGTTATTCTCACACTTATTGTTCATAGGCTTTTCATGAGAATCGTTGCACTTCTGACACTGTACAACTTTTCCTGGCTTGAACTAGTTGTGGCATCATATCTGAAAAGACCAAGTAAAAGAAATTAAAATTAACAAACGAAACAGTTTAACATTATTCTTCTTATTATTACATGTACTATTGGGGTTTTTGCAGTGTCGGTTGGTCAATATGTAAACACCTGAAGAAGAGACTAATAATTTTAGTATGTACCGAGAAAAGCATGATGTTTGAAAATTAGACAATAACAAATATGTAAGTAATTATCAAGCCGCATAGGGGAGGGATGTATTTGTTTATGTAAACAGTGACAATAAAAGCAATCTTCCTACAGACCAGCTGAAATAACAATATTAAGCCTCAGGCTATGTCACTTTCACAGTGACAATAAAAGCAATCTTCCTACAGACCAGCTGAAATAACAATATTAAGCCTCAGGCTATGTCACTTTCACTTGGAAGAGTGAGCGATATTATGAAAGCTGAAGTTACGATGCACTAAGCACTGAGAAACTACAACCTACAACCTATATGAAAGGAATACTGTTTACAAGCTTCTGATATCTGGCTTGAAACAAGGTAAAACAGAAATTCCTTTATGTGTTGACTTGTACTGACAGTGAATTAGTGTGAGATAAACTGAGTCATGATGCATACTTTCATATAGACACGGAACTACAGTCAATACATCATTGTGTACAGTACAGTACTGAGAAAACACAGCAGACCAGAACTGGCACATTTGTAATGTTTCATCCAAGCATTTTCAAGTGTTAGCCTTTATAAGACACTGTTTATAAAGAGATACTGTGCTTTCAAAAGGACACTGTTTATAATCATATACTGTACACGTGATTGCATATTATGCTCATCTCTGCAATCAGCAACTAGAAATAATTATTGATCTAAAAATATTCAGTGCACAAGAAATCATTAAACCCCTCAACAATGAATGTAATGAGATCACCTCCTCGTTCGCTTTCTACAAATAATGTGAGCTTCAGAGCACTACCTGGTACACCAGGGACCCCATCCAAAAGAATGCGTACAACTGATGATGATCTACCAGATCAAATGAATACTAAAGCAGAAATTGAAGAGTTAATTACTGACTCTATTAAGAAAGAATTCAAAAAGATTAGTGAAACCTTGAAAGAAACTTTGCTTGAAACCATCCAGTCTGGTATCAGACAAACACTAGACGATAGTTTGAAGGGTCTTCAAATTGATCTAGAAACTTGCAGAATGCATCATGAAAATATCAAGGGTGTTCAAACAAAGCAGAAAGAACTGGAATATAAATGTAACCTCCTTGAAAGAGAAAATTGTGATCTAAAGAACAGGTTAAACAAACTTGAGCTGTACTCTCGAAGAAATAATGTGAAGGGCTTTGGTTTCCAAGAAAGTCCCGGTGAAGATTGCAAGAAAATGATTCTCAACTTTCTTAGAAGCAGTGGTGTTGACATTCAAAGTACAGATATCGTTACTGCACATCGAATACACTCCGCATACAAACCACGTCCAATTTTGGTACAGCTGACCAATAACGAGATCAAGAAAGGCCTTTTTCAGCATGCAGGGGATATGAAAGTGAATCATAATGTCACATTTATGGATGATCTACCACAAGAGGTGGCAGCAGCTCGCAAAATTTTGGTCCCCATTATGCAGTATTCAAAAAGAATTTCTTCTCCTGCCAGAAGGTACAGATCCAGGGTTCTTGACGACAAACTTATCATAAACAGTATTACCTACACTATAGACACTCTTCATCAGCTGCCTAGTGACCTGCTGCCAGTTAATGTATTTACTCAGGAAAAAGGAAATATGATTGGGTTTTACTCAAAATACTCCCCTTTAAGCAACCACCATCCATGCACATTTACTATTGAAGGAAAGCGTTACAACTCTGTTGAACAATATTACATGCACGCAAAAGCCGTTGCTTTTGATGACCTAGCGCAGGCCACGAAAATACTTGAATCCACAAACCCAGTAGAACAGAAACACTTAGGATCAAGAATCAAAGGTTTTGACTTGAAGGTTTGGACTGAAAAAATGGAATCTATCATGTTTAAAGGACTAATAGCCAAATTTTCCCAGGATGACACATTAAAAGAATACCTTTTGAAAACTGGTGATAAGCATCTAGTGGAGGCAAATGCTAATGACAATGTGTGGTCGTGTGGATGGCCAATCAAAGATGAACGAGTTTGGAATCCCAATGCCTGGAAAGGCAAAAACATATTGGGCAAACTTTTAATGGATGTACGCCGAAAGATAAAAATGACTTAAATAACAGTCAATAATTCCGTAGAAGATTCTTATAGACATTTACTATAATTCAACAGAAAAAAAAACATTGTAAGAACACTGTACATAAAAAATTTGTCTTTGGGTATGTTTTAACATAATAACTACTTATAACTAGTTACTTAGAGAAGGCAAAGTTGCTGCTTACTGTACATAGCAACTTTTTTCGATATGGGTATGTTATACTATAAAGCTACTTATTTGTAGTTACTTAAGAGAGTTTGTGAGTTTGTGAGCTCTTCAGATAAACTTATGTACAGATACATACATTGTCATCCGTAGAAAGGTGTTGTCTCATTGCCACGATAAATGTCTAGAAAGGTGTTGTCTTATTGCCGATACCGCTGTATAGAAGCAGCTTGAACTTATGAATCCGGCTAAAGGTTTTACTTGAATTTAGAATTAATTCTATACAAAATAGTCTCCATATGAAGATATTGCTAACACCATGTAAATAGTAAAACTATTGAATTTTCTTATTATTATGGTGAATTTTGGACTTCACAGATGATTTATTCTGTCTTGACAAGTAGATAGCCAATATTAATGATATTAAAGATTATTAATAATTTATTAATCTACACAAAGGTTACTGTATTACTGTAAATGGACCAGTTTCCGTTCTATTTTTGACTTCACAGATGATCCATAGTGTCTTGACAAGTAGATAGCCAATATTAATGATATTACAGATTATTAATATCTTATTAGTCTGCACAAAGATTACTGCAATACTATAAACGTACCAGTAAGACTATCTGCATTATAGTATTATCTGTTTTTATACATACAAATTGTTATTACCCTGTTGTAGTGGCCTCAATATAGTAGTGGCCTGTAGCTATGATGTCAGTTGAAAGTCATATGAAGTAAGAATATCTGATATAGAATAGAATAGAATGGTCTGTATATTGATGCTATTGCCAACAAGTTGATTAACTAAAACTAGTATCAGTACAAAAGATTGGGTATGGTGATTTATTATGGTTTCACAAGCAGATGGCCAACTTATGTAAGAGAGGTGTATTGAATTATTCATCAGTACAAAAAGCCATTACAGTACTGTTATCCATATGGAAGATATCAACTCATTGCTAACAAGTTGTAAATAGTTAAACTATTGAATTATTTCAATACCAAAGAAGAAAGGTATTGTCTTACTGCCATTACCTTTGTATAGAAGTAGCTTGAATTTAAGAATCCGGCTGAAGATTTTTTGACTTTAGAAGTAATCCTATACAAAATAGTCTCCACATGGAAGCTATTGCTAATAAAATGTAAATAGTAAAACCTTTGTACTTTCTTATTTTGGTGTATTTTCACATTACAGATGATCTTTTGTGTCTTGAAAAGTAGATAGCTAATATTAATAACATTAAAGATTATTAATTTTCTATTAATCTGGACAAAATGTTACCCTGTTACTGTAAATAAATAAATAGGACTTATAGTCTTATCCATTACACACATTGTTATCATTATAAAGGTGCTACCCTGTTGTAGCAGCCTCAATACTGAAGTGATCTGTAGATATGAAGTCAGTTAAAAATTTATATGAAGTTAGAATGTATGAAATATAAACTGGTCTGTATAAGGAAGCTATTGCCAACAAATTGTAATAATAATTTAAAAACTTTGTATTTTCTTTTTGCTCATGTGTCTAGATTGTGTGTGATAATATATATCACAGCTTCACAAGTAGATAGACAACCTATGTAAGCGAAGTGTATTGAGTTACTTGTCTGTACAAAAGCCATTGCAGTACTGCTAACAAGAACACTCCTTTTACTCATGTGTCATATTAGTACAAAGATAATGTGTGCAAATCTATCATGGCTGTACCAGTAGATGGACAATTTATGTAAGGAAAATGCACTAATTTACTTGTCTGCCACTGTATTACTGTAAATGAATAGATAAGATTAAATTGTATTATAGCATTATCTACTATCTCTATAAAGTTGTCATGGAACGAAAATAACAGTAAAAGCAGTAAAAAGAGTATGTAGAATGGTTTGTATGTATGAAGTTAAAACTAATCAATTGTCATTGCACAAAAGGCTACTGAACTATAAAGTCAGTAGAAGTCATTATGAAGTTATAAAATGTCAAATATAACTGTTTTTTTTCCATATGGAAGATATCAACTCATTGCTAGCAAGTTGTAAATAGTTAAACTATTGATTTTTCTTCTTTTCTTTGTGGGTATTGTTACTACAAGGATAATGTCTGATAATTTATTGTGGTTGTGTATTGATCAGTTCATGGCTTAAATTTATGAAACTAAACTCATTTTCTGCACAAAAGGCAACTGAATTAGTGCAAATGAACAGATAACGATTTCCTACCTCAGTTAGATATATTTATTATCTAATATCAGTTGTAAAGTGTTGTCTTTCTTTGTAGGTGTGCAAAGTCATAGTAAGACACTTACTATGTTGCAAATGAACAGATAATGATTTCCTGCCTCAGTTAGATATATTTATTATCTAATATCAGTTGTAAAGTGTTGTCTTTCTTTGTAGGTGCGCAAAGTCATAGTAAGATACTTACATGGCCTTGACCTTGCTGTAGTGACCTTGAACTTTAAAATCTTATTTATGTTTACCTTTGACCTTGATTCAGCCACAATGATTTCTATTTGTATTTGGAATATATTTGACTTTATCACAAGAAATTTTTGATAGTAGCGAATGAATTTCATTAAAGCTTTTACCTAATAGTGCACTGACACCTTTACTTCAATTAAGAAGTGCCTTATTATATAAGAGCCTTGTGTGTATGAAGTCAGTAGAAGCTTGTAAATATTAATATGGAATAAAATCTCCATAAGGAAGCTTTTGCTAATAGTCAACCTTTGAACCTTCTTTCTCTGTCTGTGCATAATGTCCTTTTGTTAGACAGCAGTTTATTGTGGCTTCAAAAGGAGACAGACATTATTTGTGAAAGTTGGTTACTTTAAAGTTATAGCTCAGCTTAGTTAGACTATATGTAGAATTATTAGCTGTCTAGTTTTTTATTTTTGAATAATACTTTTCGCCCTCTCCTATGCGACAGCTTCAGCCCCTTTTCATTTTCTTTACATATTCACTTGTAAAAACTAATGTTTGTTTATCAAGTTTTTGTGTTGTTTTTGTTAATTGTGTATAGATTGTACATATACATAGAGATCATTACAAGAATACAATGTCAGTGTCACAAGACTCACGAGACTCAAACTTTGGTTAATGAGTATAATATATCATACATAAGTCTGATCATATGCAGAATTATCAGTTGTCTAGCTCATATGTTGGTGAATTTATTTATATGTTATGGAGAATGACTTACAGTTTTATTGTTTAAATGTAAGGGGAGCTGGTAACAAGACAAAAAGGCAAAGCATTTTTTCTTGGCTAAAATCAAAGGGAAATGCCATCATATTTTTACAAGAATGTCATAGCAACCTCACATCTGAAGAAATATGGTGTAACGAATGGGGTAATAAGATTTTTTTTTCACATGGCCAAACAAATAGCAAGGGAGTGGCAATATTGTTTTCTCATAAAATAACATTTGACATTGTAAATGTCAAACAAGACACTGATGGCAGGTTTTTACTTATCGAATGTAACATATTCGGTGAAAATTATACCCTCGTAAATATTTATGCACCAACTGGGGATAAATCAAAAGAGCAATTGGCCTTTGGTAAATATCTGTTAGAGATTCTTGAAAGCTATCTTGGAAATAACCTAATTCTTGCAGGAGACCTTAATACAGATCTTGATGTTTTTTTAGGAAAATCTAATGTTTCAAAAGGTGTGCCGAACTACAAACTTTATTTAAAAAAACTTGTAGATGACCTTGACCTAGTGGATATATGGCGATTAAAGCATCCACAGAAAAAGAGGTTCACTAGGCGTGAAAAAACAAGATATGGAATCGCACAATCTCGAATTGATTTCTTCTTAATTTCATGTCATTTGGAATTTGCTACAATCTCTACAGATATCTTGCCAAGTATAAAATCAGATCATAGTCTACTTTCCTTAAACTTATCAGTTATAAATCAGCAAAAAAAAGGCAGGGGGCTGTGGAAAATGAATGTAAGCTTACTACAAGATACAAACTATTTGAGTTTAATAAAACAAACAATTTTAACAGCAAAAACAGATGCAAAAAATTTGATTAACAAGGACCTTGTATGGGATTACATAAAATGTAAAATAAGAACAGACACAATAACATACTCCATATCCAAACATAAAGAACAAAATAAAATAATAGATGTGCTTTCAGCTAAACTTGAAGCGTTAGAAAATCTTGTTACCAGCACACCAGATTTAAATAGTGTAAATGAATATAACCAAGTTAAAAAAGAATTAGAAGAGTTGTATGAAAATAAAGTAAAAGGTGCTATGGTAAGATCTAGATGCAATTTGCTTGAAAATAATGAGAAACCATCAAAATTCTTTTTAAACCTAGAAAAGGCCAAAAATAATATCAGAAGTATCAAGTCTTTGAAAATTAACAATAAACTTATTTTCAGTCAGACCGAAATTTTGGAACATCAAAAAAATTTTTACTCATCTTTATATTCAAATTCGGGAAATGGTATAAATAATGAAGACTTATCAGCATATTTAGATAAAATTAGCATTCCACAAATTTCTAACAGCACAAAAATAATTTGCGATGATGAATTAACACTTGAAGAAATTCATAAAGCTGTCAAAAGTCTGGCTCTGAATAAAACTCCCGGAATCGATGGTCTACCAGTTGAATTTTATAGAGTTTTTTGGGAAGATATCAAGGATATTCTACTCAGTACCTACAAAAATTCCTTTAGAAAAGGTCTACTCACCATAAGTCAAAGACAAGGAATTATCAATCTCATTCCAAAAAAAGACAAAGACCTTACTGAGCTAAAGTCATGGAGACCCTTGTCTATCTTGAACACAGATTATAAAATCTTAACAAAAGTTTTAGCTAATAGATTGAAAATAGCTTTACCTGAATTGATAAATGCTGATCAAATAGGATATATGAGTGGTAGAAGTTGTTTTGAGAATATTAGACTTATCTCAGATATGATTGAATTTTGTAAAATAAAAAACCATCCATGTATAATACTTTTAGTTGACTTTGAAAAGGCGTTTGATTCCATAAACTGGACTTTTCTTAGGTATGTGTTGCAAAAATATGGATTTGGCAAAAACTTCCAGAAATGGATCGCCACCTTGTATTCAGAAATTGAAAGTTGTGTCTCAAATAATGGTCATATGTCTTCTTTTTTCAAACTTTCAAAGGGGGTAAGACAGGGTTGTCCTATCAGTGCACTTTTGTTTCTTCTAGTAGTAGAGGTTGTAGCTATAATTTTGCGACACTCTGAAGAATTAACTGGTATTATTGTTGGAAAAACAGAAATACGTCTCTGTATGTTTGCTGATGACATGACTATGTTTCTTTATAACCTGGAATCAGTAAAGGTAGTTATGGAAATATTTGAAGAATTCTATAGATACGCAGGTCTAAAATTAAATAAGAAAAAAACAGAAGCTCTTGCATTACAATCTATTGATTGTACACCAAATAATTTGTTTGGTATCAAATGGATAGACTGCCCTTTTAAGACTTTGGGTTTTTGGTTCTCAATAAATTATGATGAAATGTTTCAATTGAATACTAATGAAAAGATGAAAACTATGCAAAATACTATAAACTCATGGAGTTCAAGATGTCTCACAATTAAAGGCAAGATAACGGTATTAAAATCTCTGATAGTTCCACATCTGCAGCAGCTAGCTTCTGTTTTTCCCTTGAATGATACATTTATTGCTCATATAGAAAAAATAATTTTTAATTTTGTCTGGAGCAATAGAAAGCATTTGGTTTCAAAAGAAGTGTTGATACTACCAGTTCCTTTGGGTGGCTTAAAAATGATATCCACAAAAGCTATTATTAATACAGCTCGAATAACCTTTGTTAAACGATTACTCAATAACATTAATGCTAAATGGAAATTCTTAGCTCATGAATTAATGGGTTTTAGCAAAGAAGATCTTTTAAACAGAGCCAACCCATGCTGTGTTTACAAAACATGCTCAACAAAGTTTTATTCATCTTTACTTTACACGTGGTTTAATTTTACAAACGTAGAACCATGCAATAGTTCTGAAGTTTTGCAACAAAATATTTGTAAAAATGTGTCAATATGCATAGGCAATGATATAATTTACAAAAATTATAAAGATTGGGTAAATGCAGGAATAACCTCAATAAAAGATATATTTGACACAACAAATTGTAGTTTTATGAAAAGAGAAGAGCTTGAAAGAATGTATAATATAAATATATCGATTATGAAATATAATCAAATAATCTCAGCTATCCCAAGGGAATGGAAGAGACTTCTACAGACACCATTGCTCACTAATGTTGGTTCAGGAAATCAAATTCCATATAAATGTTTCAGTAACATACAAACATTAAAGAATAGTCAAATTTATAAATATTTTGTAACCCAGAAGATAATAACTCCTGTCAGTCAAAATAAATGGGTTGAGTACTACCCTTTTCTTGAACATGTTGATTGGAAAAAAATATATGTATTATGTTTCAAGATTGTAAAAGACACGTATATACAGACTATGCAGTTCAAGATTCTACATCGCGTTTATAATTGCAATTACAATTTGTTTACTTGGGGAATAAGCCAAACTCAGAGCTGTGAAAGCTGTCAAGGTGTAGATAATTTAGAACACTATTTTTACTATTGCCAGGATGTCAAATCCTTTTGGGAAAATGTTAGTGAATGGCTAGCGGTAACTATGAATATCAACAAGACATTCACAGTCTTAGAGGTTCTTCTAGGTCTCATAAACTTGAATCCAAAGTTTTTTTACATGGTCAATTTGGTTGTACTTCTAGGTAAGCAATTCATAAGCAGATGTAAAAGGAATAAAAAGCTGATACTTTTTATAGCATATTTAGATTTGATCAAAGAAACCCTTGTAGTAATGGAACAAAGTGCAAATATCAAGGATGAAAACGAGTCATTCATGGAAAAATTTGGTTTATTAAAATGTGTTATACGAGGTAGTATTACAGCACAGACTATTGTATGATGTATTAGTTTTAGTAATGAAAGAAATGCAAATTTCAAAGAGTAAAAGAGTCATTCATAGAAAAAGTTTGGTGTATTAAAATGTGTTCTATGAGACACAGTTATTACAGTATCGACTGTTGTGTGATATATTATTTTTATTCTTTTGTAAACTTGTAATGTAACATTGAACTTTAAATTGAAATAAACATATGAAATACAAAAAAAAAGAGACTAATAGAAAGGGGAACATGGAAGGAAAGGACATGAACGAAGGGATATGATTGGACAGATAAGAAGGGTGATTCTGATTGGCACAGAAGAGTATTGGACAAGACCATTCATATAGACAGAACAAAATGGCTAACACACACACTCACATGGAGATGATGGCCTTAATTTTAAAAACAAGCAACAGTTTTCTGGGAAACAGTCGATTTATTCTACCAGTGTAAAATGACCATTAAAATTTTGTTTGCGATATGTGTGGAAACCATAAGGTATAGAATGTAGAATATAATAACATGAGCTTGTGATATTTAAAGCTCGTGCAATGTTGCATGCCAAATAAGGAAGTCATAGTGATTACAGGAATAAATTTAGTATATTCGGCAACTTACGTATGTAAATCGTGCCATGTTGTGGCACTGATTTCTAGTATAAATTGACACCAATTCTAACCATTTTATTGATTTTATTTTATGTCCGTAAAAGACATCATTTACTTGCTCTTGTGTCATTGCTTAATTTGATCAAAATAAATTTACTTTACTACTCTTAAACAAGCAAAACTAAGCATTTTGTGTCCCAGCTGTGCCAAGATACGGTGCGGAGTAGAAGTGATTGGAGGATGTAGTTGTGCTAGGCAATGGTAAGACATTGATTTGACGTTTGACCTTTAACATTAGGTAACATGGAGTTAGGATCACTCAAACCGTTTTTAATTGTAACTATTTCAATCCTGTAATCATTGCTTATAACAATAGCTTTCTTAACTGCACGATCCTATTGAATTTGAACCCCATTAAACAGTAATTGAATGTGGACTTTTGCATATATTTAATATATATATTCATAAATTGCATTTAATAGACTTTTACATATCTTATCATGTCAAAGCAAAGACAATTTGAAATATTGTCTTTACAGCATTTGTTTTATATCTAAATTGTTATTTCTATTGCACCTTCATATAATTAACAGTTCCTGTTTTGAAAGACTCTGTATCTTTGTATTTTTCCTCTTCTGTATCTCATGATGTCCCCAGGATGTCGGGGATGGGCATCTTTGATGTTATGTGTTTATTTCTGTCAGCTCTTGTAAATTTTTTCTATAAACACACACATATTTTCCTCTATTAATTGACAACATTAGAAGTACTGCTACACTTCTACTTGAAATTTTGCTGTAGTCTATTTTCACTAAAGCAGTAAAACCTGAAATAAACCATAATGATTTCGTGATGGTTCTGTGTACCTTGGCCAAATGAATTTTTGGCAATATCTGGCAACAAGTGTTGTTACGGCAACACTTTACCTGCTCCTGGGATACTTTACATTTGAAATCCCTGCAAGGACTGGAGCTGATTAGCAGCCACGATTTTTTCCTGGAGTTTTTATAATATTAATATTAGGTTAATATTATGACTGTTTTACATTTCAAATTCCTGCACAGATTCTAGCTAGTTGGCCCTTTGGCTATATCGGGCAACAGTTGCTATTTCTTGGACTTGCAATTTTATGGGTTCTTCGGGAAGACTTCCCGAATGCCATATACAAAAATATATATCCCAACTGCAGAGGAAAATTTTATACAAGTGCTAGCAAGAGTATTATAACTCATCTTGATGAGTGATAAATAGGTTTTTGGTGAATATTTAATAAGGGATATTATATTCACTATCCGCTTTTTATTCAATATTTTACAAGCCATTTTTGCTGAAACACACAAGCATGAGGGTTTGTCACATAAAAAAGTGCATTCCGGTCTGTATTTCCCCAGATTTTGAAAATAAAAGATGATCTTGAGCGGATAATTGAAAAGGATACATTGCATTATGAAAATTTAGATAGTTGCATATGCCTTGCATGTGACAGTAAAAGTACAATTATACAAAAGATTTAACAAATTTATGTACACCTTGTTAAATAATGGTAACCCTTGTGTAGAACTTGCTGGTAAACTTGTATCCTCAGGAAGTAATTCAAATGTTAGTAAAAATGTTACTTGCCATTTCAAAACCTTTGGCCGTTTTGAAACGGCCATGGCCGTTTTGATACCTTTGCAAGGTTTAGAAATGGCTTGGCCATTTCGAAACGGCCAACTATTCCTCTTGGCCGTTTTGATACCTCACCAGTTTGACATTGGTGGACAGGTTTGTTCTCTGGCTTTTAAGTGGAACAGTTGTAATACAATAAAAACTTATATATTTATTGGAACTGCATTTGGTTTATTGTGAAACATATATCAAACAAAACATATAACAACATTTATTAGTGCATACAAAAGAAAACTATATGGGAGGTTTCATAGTAAATCTTTTGATTATATTTTGCTTGTATATGTAATGAATATGCAATATATGAGTATAGTCAATAGAATGCTAATTATATATTTGCTTTCCATTTACAATCCTTTACAAAGTATAGACTATGGACAATCAGATTAGATGTTTATATAAAATGTGGTTTTAATATATTTATAGCGTGATACTTTTTGACCTTGTAAACCTTCTGTGGGACATATGTATGTCATTTGAAAAGAGTATTGCAGGAAGTTTTTCCTATTTGAAAGAGTTTTGTCAAAACAAGTATAAATATAAGATCATATATGAAAAGAATAGGACTTAAAATGACTAAAACTTCCCTAAATTTATGTCATAAGATTTACCCCCTTTATTATGACAAAAACTGACTGATCACAGTCTAATCAAGGTTAAAAGTAATCAGTTAACAAATAAATCAACATAAAGGGCATGGATTTCTATTATAAGGCTGAAGAGGGCTCAGTAGCATAAGGCCTAGGTAAATCCAATTAACTAATCATCCCCAGCTTTATATCTCATGTTAATAGGAAGCCATTCCTTCCATGCTGATTAGCTACTGGTCAGCTATTCTCTAGAATGATGATTAGTTAATTAGATTTACCCAGGCCTTATTTTGCATGTTAATAGGAAACCATTCCTTTCATGTTGATCAGCTACTGGTGACAAGTTGAGTACATTTAACTCCCTGTATGCCTAGGCAGAACAATAGCTTATACTTTAATACTTAAGCCCATTTGTTTAGTTACAATCCTGCACAGTCTTCTCCACAGTTATAAAAATATTGTAAATGGAAGTGAATACATCATGCACATTCTGTTGAATTTATTCATGTGTTAAATGTTAATTACATATACAAGTATACATCCAAAGATTTACTATCAACTACTTCAATGATTTCAATTTCATAATTTAAAACAATTTAACACTTAATATTTATCATGGCTTCTTTATGGCAGAAAAATTTAGAAATCAGGTGAGGTTTCAAAATGGCCAGGTTATTGATTTGGCCATTTTGAAACCAGGTTTTGAACTGGCCAAGCCATTTCAAAACCAAGGAGATTTAAAATGTAACTACTCTGATGTGCTTACATCACCGTGTGCATTTACAAAGTATGTACAAAGTTATGTGACCTCTTGTAATAGTGTTGAGGACAATATAGTATGTGGAAATATATGTGATCTAATGTTTATAGAGGATTTGAAGAACTACCGACCAGTGTCCGGTCTCAGCTTCTTGTCAAAATTGGTCGAGCGAATTGTGGCTGCCCAAATTAGATCTCATATGGATTCTCATGATCTTGGTAATACTTTCCAGTCAGCCTACAAGGTGGGGCACTCGACAGAAACTGCCTTGTTGTGCATCAAAAATGAGATTCACCTATCTCTGTCCAAGGGCATGCCTACAGCACTAGTGCTACTCGACCTGTCTGCGGCATTTGACACTATCGATCATGACACACTCCTATCCTGTCTGTCATCTAGATTTGGTTTTGCTGGAACGGCATTAAAATGGTTTAGATCCTATCTCCAGGATCGTTTTCAGTCAGTCAAGATTGGTTCTAGTCTTTCGAATTTGTTCAAATTGAAGTTTGGAGTCCCCCAAGGTTCTGTCTTAGGTCCCCTTCTGTTTTCCCTCTACACAACACCTCTTGGTCAAGTCATCAGAAAATATACCGGAGTCCGTTACCACTTCTATGCGAACGACACTCAGTTGTTCATTCACTTATCCCCTGATGATAGTCTCAAGTCTTTTGACCGTCTTAAATCATGTTTGAATGATATTCAGGTCTGGATGTCTGAAAACAAACTCAAGCTAAATCCTGATAAAACAGAATTCATAGTCTTCGGTGCCAAAGACAGACACAAATGGCTCAGTGACTCACTACCTGTCAATATCCTGGGTAATTGCCTCTCTCCCGCAGATGTTGTACGCAATCTGGGTGTTCTGTTTGATGCAAAGTTTTGTTTCACCAATCACGTAAATTCTGTTATCAAATCCTGCTTTATCAGCCTCAGGGACCTTCATCGTATCAGGAGGTTTCTTTCTGTGGATACATCAGTGGTGATTGCAAATGCTCTGGTCAGTAGTCGTTTGGATTATTGCAACTCTCTTTTTCGCAGTTTGTCATCCCGAAATGCTACAAGGCTCCAATATGTTCAAAATGCGCTTGCACGGTTTGTCACTGGTGCTTCAAAGTACACTCACATTACATCCACCCTTAGGACACTCCATTGGCTACCCGTTAGACAACGTATTATCTTCAAAACCATAGTTTTGGTCTATAAGTACCTCACCACTGGCCAGCCTAAGTATTTTGCACCATATCTCCCCTTGTACAAATCTGCCGTGAATACAAGACGTTCCAATCCCAAAAATTTGTTCCTTCTGGTTCCCTCTTACTGTCCTTCCATCCATAAATCAAAGGTCCATTTTAACAATAGTTTCTCATATGATGCCCCTAAGTTATGGAATGATCTTCCATATGATATACGCAGTGCTCCAAATCTCTCCAGTTTCAAAAGTCGACTCAAAACCTACCTATTTCAGAAATCATTCCCACCATAGCTTCTTACTACCGAACACCGGACCGCCTCCCTGGCAACGACTCGGAACATGTCTAATGTCTCGTGATTTATGCCTTACGGATTGGATGGTGTGCCTTAGAATCCGTTGATACGGAGATTAAGCACCTGGACAACTGATTGATTGATTGATTGTTTATAAGAGACAGAAATTTGACAAGATTTTGTTCCAATGAAATAAATGAAATGTTAGAGTACTTATGTACTTCTTAACCTCTTCTATATATTTAAACTATTGTAACTGTATCTATATTCAAAGTATACCTTTGTGTATGAATAAATAAATAAATAAAATAAAATTAAGGTCTAGTTATGCCACATTAAATATTAGTGAATTATTCTTACTGTTAGGCAAGAGCAAACACATTTTTCACAGTTCTCCACCAATCACATAAGACCGAGGTATGTGCCTGTGTATTTGCAGATGACATGGTTCTTTTATCCGACTCGGAATCAAAACTACAAAGCATGCTTAATCATGTAGCCCAATGGTGTAATAAATGGAGGATCACTGTAAATGATTTAAAAAGTGGTATTGTACATTTTAGGAATATAAGTAGCAAGAAATCAGAAATTGTTTTCACTCTTGGAGGGAGCATAATTGAAACTGTATCCCAGTATAAATATCTAGGGGTGATCTTGGATGAACATTTGACCTTCAAGGAATGTGCTAGGACTTTAGCTGATGCAGGGGGTAGAGCTTTGAGCAAAATTATTGGCAAATTTAAGAAATTCAAAGACTTCAACTACAGAACATACACAAAGCTGTATAATGCATGTGTTTGGCCTATTATGGATTACTGTTCTAGCATCTGGGGATTTCAAAATTTTAACTATGCAGAAAAGGTTCAAAACAGAGCTATACGGTACTTCCTTGGCCTCCATAGAAATGCCCCTGCACTGGCATTCCAGGGTGACATGGGTTGGATGATTCCAAAATATAAATACTATATTTCAGCCATCCGTCTTTGGAACAAAATTTGTAATATGGATGCAGGGCATTTAATGAGAAAGGTCTTTGAATGGAGTTACCGGGACCTTTATGCCTGTTCTTGGGAATCAAACATATATGACATATTTGAGTCAGTGAACAAGCTAGAGAACTTTGAAATGGCTGAAGAGTTAGACATTAATGACCTTGAAATCAAACTTGCGGATATAATGCACGATGAATGGTCCAACAAATTGCCATCAAAACCAAAACTAAGAACGTATTCACTTTTTAAAAATGAAATAAAGACTGAAGAGTATATTCTTTCAAACATCCCCAAATATAAGCGTTCACTTCTTTGCCAACTTCAGATCGGTATATTGCCCCTAGAAATTGAGACAGGAAGATACACTAGGAAAAAAGTAGAAGACAGAATTTGTAAGCTTTGTAAATTAGACATTGAAGATGAAATACATTTTGTGTGTGTTTGTCCCAAACTTCAAGCTATCCGCTGTAAGTATTATAACAAAATTTGTTCTCATCAGAATGATAGTATATTAACTCAGTTTTATGAAATAATAACTTGTAAAAGGGTAAAACTATTAATGAGCTTTCTAGCTGACCTATGGAATCTCAGGAACAATATTTTATGTAACTAGTTTACACTTGTTTGTTGTTAAGTATCTATGAAATCACAGAAATAATATCTTATGTAACTATTTTCCACCTATCTGTTGTTAAAATAGTTTGTAGAGACTAATAAGCCCATTAGGGCTGGGTATTCTTTTGTATTTCATTATTAAGTTGTCAAAATGTATTATACTATGCCTCTATAATAAATGATTAAATAAATAAATAAAATAAATAAATAAAATTTGCATATTGTTGGGGATTTTCTTTGAGTGAAAAGATTTTCTTGTTTTGCACCTTAGAACATGACAACACAGTTTCAAAAGAAAGACTGAAAGTTTCTAACTAGCTTTTAATTATTCTTCTTTACATGTGTTTATGTACAAATATTGAAAAGATGTTTTCACAACACTATGTTTCTCAAGTCAGAGACCCATTCTCTGCTTACATTTCTCAGGTCAGAAACCCCTTGTGCACTGTTCTCTTCAGTGGAATGCTCTGCCTTATATAGGTAAGTGCCAAGTGCTAAGCAAGCTTACTATAAAAATCAATTATATTAACAGTGACATAATAGATTAAGCAACATATGAGAAGTTTGGTACTTGGGTGACATGAAGTAAAAATCAGGAGGCAAAATCCCACAAAGGTATAATTATGCTACTAAGTAATGATTCCACCTGGCACTGATTACCCAAGATAAGGTAAACCTAAAAATGTTAAAGATTTATAGTCACAATAAGTAAGCCCCAAACTCCCAGTAGCTAGTATTGTGCATGACGCCAAAAGTAGACGCTACTGAGGTGTCTTAACACACAGTCAGAAGTCAGAGTACTTTGTGCCTGTTTCTGCTGAATCAGTGGCAGATCTTGGGGGCCCCCCCTTTCAGAGTTTGAAACTTTAGTCATAGAGCTTTCTATCTCTGTCCACGCCCCCCCCCTCCAATCCCCCACCCCAAGATCTGTCTTTACTAGGGTAATATACCTGTTTAAAGTGACAGTTATTATACCTGTGTCACTGTCCAGTATCAAAGGGGATTAGGTTCTTTTGTGTGTGTACTAAGTTAGGTCTCATCCTCAAACAAACTGAGGATTACATCTTTTGTGGATAACTTTGTTTATAAACCTTTTTTGTCCACCAGTGTATGTTTACAAAACTGGAATCACTCACCCAATTAATTATTAATTACTTCACTTCTGTGTTTCAGTTTTAATTTGCTACAGTGGCTATGATAAGAAAGTTAAATTCTGAAAACATTTCATCAAATTTATGTGTTGTTAAAGAAAAACAATGAAAGAATCAGTTATTTTAAAATAAAAATGTTGAAGAAACATTGTGGCATATAAATTTAGATTTCAAGTATGTTTCCCAACAATTTAATGTTTTTCACAGTTATACCATTGTTTATTATGGGAAGCCCCTTTGAAGTTTATTTTAGGTTTCATGTATTTTTATTCATGTCAGTAAACTGCTGTATTTGTCTGACAATTGAGTGTACACAAAGCTCCAATAGAAAAAATACTGCAGAAAAAGTCACAGTAGAAGACTGTGTGTAAATGTGTCATGTACAATTAGTTACAGGGATTGGCGTTTTGTCCCCCAGTATTTTGTCCATGCACCGCGTGATATGTCCCGTTACAAAATGTCCAAGTATGAAATATCCATACCTGCAACACCCCACGCTCCCCCCCCCCTTTCGACAAATCCTGTATCTGCCTCTGTGAATGAACACATTATGGACAAAGGTCTAGGATATTCCCAGACATTGCATTCTAAACCCATGAAAAGTTTGAGGAGTAGAAAGGGTTAAGTAAAGTTTACATCACTTTAAGATGCTTTCTTGCCACTGAATCTAAGGGACCCAAGAGCCTGCTCTAGAAATCTAGAACAAAGGATGATCCGTTGTTTCACGAACCCAAGCCAACAATTGTATAAGTCTTGTGCAAGGGTACAGAATGGACTGCTCTAAGTTAGGAATGGTTACATGGGTGATACTTTTCTCTTTTTTGTAGAGCCTTTGATTATTTAACTATTATGCTGCTTTATCACAGACAAAGATGACAAAGTTGCCTGGTAAGATCAAATTTCTTAGCTGAATGTGGTAAAATGATAATGATCTAAAGATAGAGAAAAGGGTCAGTAAGTATACTGATCTAAAACATAGGAGAAAGACAAATCATCACAAGCCTTTGAAATTGTAAAAGTGTCCGATTAAAGTTGGATTTGATAGTGGGATAGAGAAGATGTATTGCTTTCTAAGCTTTGGTCTTTACAGAAAGGCAGAGTAGCAAGTAGTGAATTCTTATAGACACGTTAAAAATCAAATATAAGAATTTTGTAATCATATTTCAATATGAGTGTTCATCCATGCTGGATTATAAACTAGAGTGTGCAATTTATTTTTATTTTTGTTAACACAGGGTCAGGGAGGAAGCCATTCCTTTCATATGGATTGTTTTTAGGTGTAAAGGTTAATTGCAGTTAATTTCTGTTATTATCAGGTCATAGACCAGTGACAAGCTAATCAGTATATTAAAACAACAGGCACAATTGAAGTTCATAGCTTAATATAGCTGCTGAAGTCACTATTTGCCTGTATATGAAATCGTTTTAAATCAAAGGCCCTATTGAAGATCATAGCTTAAGTAACTCTGATCAGTTAGTTTTTGAAATGGCCAAGCTGTTTTGAATTAAGTAATGTTTTGACATGGCCGGGGTTGTGAAACAGCCAGGAACATTATCAACCAAACTGGGCACTCTGGGAAGAAGTTCAGCAACGTTGTTGTTTCTGCCTTCAGGGTGAGTAACTACTAAGGTTATTTTACTCATCACAATTAGTAGTCAGACATTTCTAGCAGAATTTTATCAGACGTATAGAACAGGTGAACTATAGAATAATCAAAATAATTATCAGGTATTGGAATATAAACAAGACTACCAAAAGCCCCACCTTAGTAACTCATGAATCTAAACAGATGTGCTGTGTCTCACAAAGGGCATCATAGAACGTGAGACTGTTAAAAGATGTAAGAAAGGTACCAAACCAATACAGGCCTCTGGAAAAATGTTCAGTTAAGTGTGTCAAAACTACAATAAGGTTCTGCCTCAGCAGCTGCAACATCATCCAATTTAGAAAAACGCTGCAAAATGTAAAGTGGGTTGCAAAACATAAAGTGCTTCAAAATGTAAAGTGTGTTTACGAAATGTAAAAGGAGAAATAAAACTCATTCATATTACCATAAAAGTGCACCTCCACAAAATTAAGCTATGCTAAAAAACTGAAGTTCAATTTCACAAAACTAGACACCATTTTAAGCTACAAAACCCTTATATCCAGTTATTGTCAGAGGAGTTTACTTGTAGTGGCACCACCTTTTTGTGATTTTATGATAATTTGTGAATCTTATTCAGTCATAATTTTGATTCTTTGTAATCAGTGTGTTTAAATGTAGGCTGGTGAAGTTATCAATGAGTTTTTGAGTGTTGAGACAACATTTATTTTATGGGAATCCTATCCTATTGTAATTCTGTTATTTTTTTACATTCTAGCTCATTGTGTGTCAAACTATATGTCCTTCAACATCTTAGTTGAATAGTTAAAGTGCTTGTATTTTAAAGTCTAGTTTGACTTCAGTTATACAGTAACTTTTGCTTACATTTTGTGAACTCTAACTTAACATTTTAAGCACCCCAATTTTACAGGTGATGCCATTTTAAACTTTAGAGTGCTAACGGCTCCGGTTTGCAAAAACACTTTACATTTTCCAACACTTTACATTTTTGCAAGAGGCCACCATGCACGTATCTGAGGTCAGTTTTCGAATCCTGGCCCAACCTCAAGTAGGAAAGCTGGCAGTTGCTTACCGTTGGTTGGCACTTTACAGTACAGAAGCTTGACCAACTATATGTACTGGTTTCCTCTGCCCATAAAACTACCTGCCGTAATGTGACCCATACCATGTGTTGGAAACGATGCTAAAACCCAAATAAATTAATAAATTTACATTTTACAATGATACTTTATGTTTTGAAACGCCAATTAATGTTTCAAGTACTTTATGTTTTGCAACCCCATTTTACATGATGCAGCATTTTACGTTGTTTACAAATTTACATTTTGCAACCCCACATTAGATTTTGCAGCACTTTATGTTGGGCAACTTTACATTTTACAACCTCACATTACATTTTTCAGCACTTTAAGTTTTGCAACTTTACGTTTTGCAACCCTATTTTACATTTTGCAGCAATTTACGCTTTGTGGTCCAACAAATCAAGAGGAACTCTAAATTCTATCAAGCCTACAATTTGCTAGGCATGTTAATCTTTGAGCTAATGATACCAGACTTTAACAAATAACTGAGGAGTTACCGGAATCCTAGCCTTCATAGCAGCAGCCATATTTCTAACTATGCCATGAATCACCACAACTTCCAACTATCCACATTTCCTACCAGTAACATGAAGGACCTTTACATACTTTTAGAGGACTCAATGCTATACAGCCAAAATCATTGCTAAGTTGTTGTACTTAAGCCTTGCATTCTGAGCAACTATTAAGACCAGTGGATACTATGGCTTTCACTTTGTTACGCCGATGCAGACGCCGCTGACACAGTGTGTAGAGAGATTTCACCATTATTACTCTAACGAAAAATTTGCAGGATATATTCATAACCATAAAATCTTGCTTGGGAATATTTTTGGGCCTCATGTTGAAAAAAACAAGATGGCCGCCCAGTGCGTTTTTTCGACTTTCAGCAAGGAGTTTTGTTGGCCCTCTAGAGCAATGAGTATTATAGGTAGAGATCTCAAATTCGCAGGATATGTTCATCATTAAAACATCGTGGATTGGAATAATTGTGGTCTCATTTTGAAAAACAAGATGGCCGCCACATGCGTTTCTTTGTGAGTCATGAATCTCCCTTTTTATTGGTCATAGAGTTTTGGTATGTAAAGCCAACCTATAGGAAATCATGGGCTGGGAATCGTCTGATGTGGTCAAATTTGACCTTGGGTCCGTCCTTCAAGGTCAAACGAGGATAATCAGACCTAAAAGTGCTTATAACTCACTTATTATTGGTCCTAAAGTTTTGCAATGTGAAACCAACCTATAGGAAATCATGAGCTAGGAATCTTCTGATGTGGTCAGATTTGACCTTGAACCCCTCCTTCAAAGTCAAACGAGGATAGCCAAACTTAAAAGTGCATATAGCTCAATTATTAAAATGCTGTTTATCTTCGAAACAATGTTACTTGTCCTTTTACGGTGGATACATCTTGCATCTGGCCACAGATGTGTCCTTGGTCTAGTTTTGTTTGAATAAAACTAGTCAACAGCTGGTCTAAGTAGTTTGGGACCCATGTTTCTGTGCCGAGTTTGGTTATCAATGAATATGTTATGTGAGACCTTTATTCCCATCTGAGCAGCTTTACTTGGCGTTCTTCTTATTTGGTATATCACTGAATATAAAATTTGTAAGTAACGTTTATGTAAAACGACACAGAGGAGGTGGTGGTGGCCTTGCTTAAGACTCAAGTTCCTTTGTAAATGAAAACATCTTTGTAAGTTTGCATAATTTACTCTTACATATACTGGCTTTTCACAGAGATACTGTCTTGACTATCTGGTATGAGCATATACAACATACCACATACCAATACTTTATAAATACAGAGTCCTTTGTGAATATGTTTGTAAATGTTTTGTGCAAACTTGAGCCTGAATTAAGGCTAGTATGATAGACCTGCATACAAAAAATGTCTTTAGGCCCTACCACACAGTAAGATCCGAACAGCATCTGTTGATACCCAAGGTCCTCGATGGCCTAATGGTTAACAAATTTGGCGTCTAATAACAGGCTGTCACGCCTGTGGGTTTGACTCCCACAAGTAACAATGCTGAGTACCTGTCCCAATATGACCCTGGCTGTTGAATCCAACGTAAAGCCCCAACTTTGACTTTAACTGTTGACACCCACCCCCTTCTCATATTAATATTCCTGGGGCGGATTTCACGAAAGGTCTTAGCCTGGTCTCAGACTCAAATTTGAGACTTTTGTCTCAAAGTACTGCAATATTTTACTTGAGCCCATGGGCTCAGCCTTAATGGATTTCACAAAAGGTCTCAGTCTCAGCTTTGGCTGAGCCACTGGCTCAAATGTTGAGACTGGTAGAAAGTGGGCTTAAGATATGTAAGCAAAGGCTCAAAGATGGCCGCCATAATTCTTTCTTCACTTCAAAATTTGAAATGGCTGAAAATAGGGTACAAGTATATAAAACAACCCCCTGAAGTAGTCTTTGGGTGTTTTTACATGTTTACAAGGTTTCCCATCGCAAAATGGTATTTGACCAGAGATATTATGTGTCAAACAAGGAACATATATGTCATCAGTAGAATATTTTCACTACAAAAAATGGTCACATGACACAGAAAACCACTGTGGTTATTTGATAAGCTTGGTCTCAACTGAGACCCCTTCTGTGAAAACCATTTGAGACAAAGACTTAGCTGAGCCAAAAGGCTCAGATTTGAGCCAGTGGCTCAGCCTGAGACTGGGCAAAGTCTGAGACCTTTCATGAAATCCGCCCCTGCACTAAATGTAACATATTAATAATTACTGTTTTCAAAGTTTACTCACTACTAACTTGGCACACTCCTTGAATTGGCATCAAACACAAAATAGAATACTTATTAAGATCTGGCTGTCATTGGCAATGCCCGTGCATTTTCGTGAGTGTATCATACCATATAAGGTATAAACCATGTCAGCCGAGGTAAAAGAACATACATGTATATGATTTTGGGGAATTTCCATTGCGGAATCTGAGTTTTATGCCACGTTGGGGTGCTGATTACATAAATAGTCAGACATTCTTTTGCAGGCGACACTTAATATGCATGATTAGTGTTAAAATTTGTCAACAAGTGCCAATTTTTCGTTAACTTTTCTAAAACTGTATAACCCACGGATATATTATGTACATCATCACAATGATATATTTTGAGAGCATCTATCTTCATTTATTGCATTAAAATCAACGCAGGATTAGTTAAGAAATCTGAAGTTAAATATTAATGTTTTATATTCACTTGTGTTCTATACATATGACAGCCTCTTTCCATTATTTGTTTAATGGTGGACTCATTTAAGTTATTATTAATATAAAAATGTGAATAATACAAGTAAAATAATCCCTTATTAGACATGTTTAAGAAAAACATCACTCATGAAGCAGTAAAGTATAATACCCTTGCTACACACGCTTATAATATTGTCATCTGTTCATATTCTAATCCTAATTCGACATTTATAGCGCTTTATTCGACTCTAAGGCGCAACAACACAATATCAATATCCAGATTCAAAGTCCAGGGCCGGGATTCACAAAAGGTCTTAAGCAAAAAATTGTCATAACTTTAAGAGAAAAGTCTTAACTGTGCAAGACTTTTGTCATAAAGTTAAGACTTTTTTGCTTAGACAAAACGGGATTCACAAAAGGTCTTAGACAAAAATTTGTCTTAGATTTTGTCATAACTTTAAGACCACTGCACGGCAGACTTAAGTCATTTTTAAAATATTCCATTGTATGTATTTACATTTTACCCTTTGTTATGCCAACAAAATATATACAATGGGGATCTATACTTCATATAAAAGTCATTTCTGTGGATTGTAATAAAAATTTACATCATTAAAATTACCTACAAATTTCCACATTTCACCTTTTTGTGGTAAAAATATTGTCATAAAAATGGCTGACTCACAACAAAACACAAATATTACTATTTTTACATAATTTTACAAAAAAGAAGTAACAAATCTGTTTTATAATTTTAAAGAGAATGTTTGGTGTATTTATCGATGAAAAATGTTTTGGTTTTACTAAAATTTGTGAATTTGAATTCAAAATAGTTAAGACTTTTTGCACAAATTTTGTCTCAGCTAAGATTTTGCTAAGTACTTTTTGTGAATCCCAATTTAAGAGAAATCTTAGCCAAGACAAAAGTCATAACTTTAAGATTTGTCTAAGCAAAAAAATTTCCTAAACTTAAGACCTTTTGTGAATCCCGGCCCTGGGACAGAAATAGGTCAGCACCACAGAGAAGCCATCAGAGAAAATGAGCTAAGGAGAATATGCCTTTGTGTAGAAATAGGATTTGAGCTTCTTTCTAGAGGCAGCAGTGGGTGATGTACGAATGTCTTCAGGAAGTGAATTCTAAACAGTGGGAGCATCAAAGGCAAAACTGAAGCCAAACTGCTTAGTAGACATGTGAATTGTAGGTTGAAATTTTGGTACATTGAGGAAATTGGCAACACTCAGACTGCGTCTAGTATTGTAAGTAGTGCAGTATGTGGATAGGTGTCACATATGTTTTCTTACATGACACATTCTGGAATGTTTCCTGTTATACAAGTACAGTATGTATTGCCTACCCATACTATAACTTGGGACAACTTGACCACACAACACTTTATTTTTGCTTCATTTGTGTACAATTTTATAGATTTCTAATAATTAAAATTATTCATTCAAAACATTATTCAAGTGAAAGTGCACTCTTTAATATTCAAAACAATCTTCTCCTTAATATGGCTAAAGGGTCTGTCACAGCTCTCACCCTCTTGGATCTCTCCTTTGCCTTCGACACCATATATGATACCATTCTCCTTGACAGGTTCAACACACATTACGTAATCAGTGATCTGGGACTTGGCTGGTACAAATCATGCCTGTCCTGTCGGAAAGGACAAACTCGGTCAAGGTAGGTAGCATTCTCTCACATCCTGGTGACCTCCAGTTTGGTGTTCCCCAGGGCCTGTATTCACGAAAGGTTTTTAGCTAAGTCCAAGATTATCAAATAACCACAGTGGTTTTCTGTGTCATGTGACCTTTCGTTTCTATTCAGACTATACTATTGGTGACATATATCCTTCATTTAATGCATTTTATCTACGGAAAAGTGCTGTTTTGAAATGGAAAACCTTGTTACCAAATATAAACTTCCCAAAGACTGCTTTAGTGAGGTGTTCTGTATAATTATACTTTATTTGCAGCCATTTGAAATTTTGAAGTGGAGAAAAGTTTATGGCGGCCATATTTAAGTCTTCTTTACAAAATTTAAGCCTACTACCAACCAGTCTTAAAGTTAAGCCCTTGGCTAAGCCTAACACCAGTCTTAAATTCTTTGTGCATACCACTAAGCCTGAGACAAAAGTCTAGGTAGTTTTTGGGCAGAAACTTGAGACAAAAGTCCCAACTTTAAGCCTAAGCCTTTAAACTTTTTACATAAAGAATATATGTCACCAATAGTATATTGAATAGAAAAAAGGTCACATGACACAGAAAATCACTGTGGTTATTTGATAATCTTGCACTTAGCTAAGTCACCATTTGTGAATATGTTTTTCATACAAAACTTAGCTGAGACAAAAGTCTTAACTTTAAGACTGGATTTAAGCCTAAGACCTGGCTAAGTCTAAAACCCTTCGTGAATACCAGCCCTGTTTCACAAAGCCCCCTTTATTCCACCTTACCAAAGATTTTCCTTAAAACAAAGGAAGGGCGATTCCCTGTATAACCACACTGCTTGGAATTTCCCCTACATTGCTTATATAACCTTCACACAATTTATTTTAAATATTAAGAGAATAAATTGCATTTGCGCATTTTAACTATTTTAAAATTGGTACATTAGGTACATTTTAATTTTCAGATACATTATTTGCATTTTTATTTCTTTTGGGAGTTGTTTCCAAAACCTATAACCACACCAATGTTTTTGTTTCACTGTAAGTACATGTGTACTTGTGCACTTATTTTGTACCTAAATTACCTTATGGAGGCAATGTCGTTATTTTAACACTGTTAAACATCAGTAAAGTCAGTAAATCTATATTTTACTATATTTTAATAAATTTTGTAAAATGCAGATTGGTTGTGATTATGTTTTGCAAATTAATACAGTAGATCACATGACAATTTTAAGGTAGGGTAGGGGCCCTTCAGTTCAAGGAAACTCCATGAATATGTTTCTCACTTCAAAAGTTTGAACATTAATTTTTCAAGACGTAATCAACCAAATTGTATGAAATAAACAGCAAAACATTGTTTGTGGATGTAGGTTTGACAATAATCTTTCAAGTTCTATATATTTAGGTGGATTCACCTTAAAATGTTCAAAAAGTTAATAAATATTCCTTGAAGGACACTTCCTTAAATCTAAGGTAGATCCTTAGCATCCTTGAAATTCAAGGGAGTTTTCAAGGTCTCCTTTAAGGAAGGAGGCTTTGTGAGACTGGCATTTTTAAAGGAGGGAGAAAATCAAGGAAATCCTAGAATTTAAGGTGACCTTTATCTTAAGGAGGCTTCATGAAAACGGCCCCTGTTCTTGGTCCAACTCTTTTCTCTCTACACAAACCCAATCAGCTCAATCATTCACTGATACAGTAGCATAAAGTACCATTTCTACTCTGATGATACCCAGTTGTACATAACACTCTTACCAGCAAATTTCTCCCATTTTTTTCAAACATGCCTAAATGACATCTAAAATTCCATGTTCACATATAAATTAAAACTAAACCCTGATAAAACTGAATCTATATTGATGGCCTCCAAAAACAACCGTAAACAACTCCTTCCACACTTTCCAATCCATGTTCATGGCAACCAGTTCTTACCAGCACAAAGTGTCAAGAACCTCGGAGTGGTGTTTGATTCTAACTTAATTTAACTTAACTTAACCTTTATCTTAAGGAGGCTTCATGAAAACGGCCCCTGTTCTTGGTCCAACTCTTTTCTCTCTACACAAACCCAATCAGCTCAATCATTCACTGATACAGTAGCATAAAGTACCATTTCTACTCTGATGATACCCAGTTGTACATCATTGCCTCTAGTTGGACATAAGCCAGTGAAACACCCCATATGGGGATTTTTCATTTTTATTAATATACATGACTAAGATTCTAACTTTTATATACATTTGATATTTTAACTTTTTAATTTACATTCGGAAAATATAATCCATTAACTTAGCTTGACATTAATTGTTAATGGATATGCACAAAATTTACATATTCATGATTACAGATGATGAATAAGGAAGGCTTAAGGCCACCTTGTGAAATATGATTTGAATTTGTTAAAAGATGAAATAGTAATTGACATACAGAAAGTATAGTCCATTAACTTGGCTTGACATTAATTGTTAATGGACATGCACAAGATTTACATATTCATGATTACAGATGATGAGTATGGAAGGCTTAAGGCCACCTTATGAAATATAATTTGGATTTGCCAAATGATGAATAGTTAGGGTGGCCTTAGCTGCAGGCCTACAGGAAGATAAGGTCACCCTAAATTTTGATGTGAATTATGATTTTTGAAAACTTGTTTAAGTTTAAGGTCGCCTTAAACTGGATTTTATGGTATTTACTTGAAAAATTAACATTTAGAGTTCATCTGTGTATTAGTCAGATGAATGAAGATTTAAACTGATTTAAATGAAAATTCTTTAAGAATTGAAGTAAGAGGTGAAACATAGCAATATTTAAAGTGAAAGATGAGAGCCCCAAACCCCAACTTAGGGAGTAGGGGAGAGGTAGAGATGATTTTTGAAATTTTTTGCTACTAGGTCTGAGGCATTGTGGTCAAGGGTAATATACTTCCAGATGCATTCCGACGTCCAGGTGCCATGGCTTTGGATATCCTGCAAACTAACATTCGAGTTAAATGCGAAAGAGGCACCTGAACGCCGGAAGGCGTGAAATGTCAAATTAGAGTTTTGTAACTGAAGCCTAGCCAGAAGGTCCTTAAAATGGCGCCTGACTTGATTGTCTGTTAGGGGGAGCCATTTGGAGGCCACTTTATATTGGAACAGGGGGGAATTGTTGGAACCAGGTGTAATTTGGAGGAGATTTTTGACTGCAGCCACTGGACAAATTGGGTTAGAACCCAGGGATGGGAGTTTGAGGATTTTGACCGTTTTCCTGTCCTGGATGGTTTTGGACCACTTTATTAGCAGGTGGAGGCCGGGGGGGGGGGGGGGGGCAAATATGATATCTCCCCTGGCCAGATGGTATAGGGGGGAGAACAGCTTGGTAGAGTGGGGGACCAGGTTAGAGAGCCTCAAAAATGAAAAAAATGCTACTGTGTACACGGCCTTAAACACCTGGCCCATATATGTTGAGTCACATAGTCTGACCATTAGTTGAAGGGTATCAATATCAATGATTGCTTTCAGGGCTGGTTTAAAGGGACGATGGAGGGTGATAGACTTTTGGAAGTATTTGATTCTGGGATCATGAAATATTTGAGTGGGAAGACCATGAATGGCTAGGTTGGCCTTAATGGCAGACAGATGATTGGCTAGGGTGGGGGCTGAAGAGCCATTTGTGGTTAGAAATTGTAAATATGCCAAGAGAATTCTGGGACAAAGGTCCATGAGAGAAACTTGCATGAACACTGTAAAGGCTATAAAAAGCCTAAACATACTTCCATAACTTCTTTGAGTACCAGGTCTGAAGGCCATTTGAGTCTTCTTGGCAGCCAGTTTTGCCAATGGAGCCAATCTGGGTGGTAAGCCTATTAAATACACCAATCAATTTGTAAGTGGTCTTCATGTACTGTTACCCATTCATGGTGGGGAAGCAAAGTTGAAAGTCTGTCCTGGGGATCCTTGGTTAGGTTCCATCGAGATAGCAAATCAGCAATCTGATTTTCCTTGCCTGGGATATGAACGACTTGAAGGTTAATGTCCCAGGTGGCCATTTGTAGTTGAATGTTCCTAGCAATAGCTGCTAGGGTCAAATCTCTGGTTCGACCCGAACCCAGGACCTGAACCACTGCCTCATTGTCACAGGCAATGCGAACCTTTGATTTGGCCCAAAAATGTTGCCAAACCCTGAGGGCCACAAGTATGTTGAGCATTTCGAGATAGGCAATATTGTAATTCAAATATCCCAATGGGAGGGAGATTGCAAATACTTGAGAACCCCATCTGGCCCCTATGCCCTGTAGACAGGCGTCCAGCTCGATTTCATGGGCAGTGGGTCTGTGATCAAAGATTGTGACCCCATTGAAGGTTGGAAGAAATTTCTGGAACCAGTTGATGTCCCTTTGGGCCTCTTGGGATAGGACCACTTGGTCCTTATTCTGTATAGAATGCAGAACGTCCAGAAGGCAATTTAGGAAAAATCTTGAGCTGCGAACGCATTTGGTGATAAACAGGAGACTACCTAATAGGGACTGGAGCTGACGCTTAGTACAAGTTACTTTTTGACGCCATGTCTGACACATTAGGAGTATTTCCTGCAATTTTTTAGGGGGAACAGATAAGGTAAAATTTTCTGTGTTTACCAATATGCCCAGGCAGTTGACGCGTGTGGAGGGTTTGACAAGCTTGTTGTGGGATATCTCAAAGCCCAGACGTTCAAGAAGGGAGGAAAGGGCGTCAAATGAGGCATCAACGCGGCTTGTAAGCTCAATTCCAAGGATATCATCTATATAATTTATGATGTCATGACCGCGTTGACGCATCATATGACGCACAGCGTCGCTTAGGCGTTGAAATAGCGCGCTCCCGTGCCGAAATCCGAACGGCAGGCAGGTGTCCAGGAACCACTTATCTTGACGCAAACCCAAGAGGTCATAGTCCCTGGGGTCAAGCTTGACATGTCTGAAGGCGCGTTTGATGTCAATCTTGTATATCATACAGCCTTTACCCAGTTTTCTAACTCTGTTAGTGATGTGGTCAATGGTTGGGAGCTTAAGTGCAAATGGGGTACCCAAGTAAATGTCTTTTGCACTTCCTGCATTGACAGACCTACCCTGGGGAAAACTGAGGTCAATTATGACCCTTCTACTGGCTGAATTTGCTTTTTCCCTAGTCATGAAGGGTGAGGTGTGGAGGTCATCTAAAGGGGGGTTATCAAAAGGGCCCAGAATGGCATTATATTGTATTTCTTCCTTCAGGTAAGTCTGTACATTGTGGGGGTAATTTTTTGCAGAGGTGTGATTTTCAGAGTGACTTTCTAAAATTGAGTTTCTATCAAAATCTAAGGGGAAGCCAAATCTAATTAGAAGAGGGAGTTGTGCGTCCCAATATCCCTGGAGTAGGCTATCCCAAACATCTGGGTTTAGCTGAGATTTTACATTTATTTGACAATTTTTGAAATTATACTTGCCCGAAGCTTTGATGGTCCTATGAAGGGTTAGGGGATCAGTAATGACCTCTACTGGAGATGATGTGGGGGGTACCTCTAGTTCACCCAGGGGAATAAAGCCAAATTTATGAGCATTTTGCTTGTCCCAGAGCTGAAGGGTGGGGCATGAGGCCATAATGTTCATATAATCGAGTTTTTGTCTCTGAATCGCAAAGGTAGGTCATATTTACTTGCACTGTGGTTATCAGTACCTGTGTGAGTGTTGTTGATACTTTTGCCAGTGACGCCTACCAATGGGAGATTGCAGGCATTGGTTTCTACATTGGCGTCACAAAGTGACGCATTGTCATTTTTTAGTCTCTTGGCAGTACTTCTGCCTTGTGAATCATGATTGTCAGTGGATTTAAGGTCAGAGGGGGTTTCAGCAAGGGTACGCTCGGAATGACGCAAAACGACGCCGTCGTCCTGTTGTAAAACCTCATACCTGTTGTGAGTGCTGACTGGACTTGATTTGTCCAGTGTACCTACCCTGATTCCAGCTTCATAGCCAGCCCCATCTGAACCTTGCCTTTTTTGGCTACAACTTGTATTTACCTTTTGTGAATTTGCCTGAGACCTGGCACTTACCCTTGTCGTTGTAACAGTAGGGCCACTGTGGTCCTGACTTTGGGTATGTTTGACATTGTGTTGGATTACTTTTTTACTTATCAAATGACTTCTAGGGCTAACTTGATGTGAGCTTTCTTGCACTCGACTGGAATTATTTCTACCATTTTTTACAACATGAGCAAATGTATGACCTTTAAATTTGTGATAGTCCAGTCTCCAGTTAGTACTCTCACCATTAACACATGTATTACTACTAATGACTCTTGTGGCCATGTGACCTACAGGACCACTCGTGATATGACTACTATTCTGAAGTTTAATCGTTATATTCAGCACTGCATTACTGCAGTGCTTTATTCGTTTTTTGAATCAGGGTTAGATTTCTTAGAATTTCTGCAGTCCTTGAGAGCATGAGGAAACCGCTTTCCCAAAGTATTACAGAAACTGCAAATATGTCTGTACCATTGGCCAGAGGTGTGATGGTCGCCTTTGTGGGGACACTTTTGATTTTGAAAAAATTTACAAGGAACTCCTGAGAGCTCAGAGTTGGATTTTTTGGACGGATTGTTGATCACTTTTTGAGCATGGGCCCTTCTGATCCTATCTATTTTTTCTGTCATGGCCCAATTTACCTTGCCCTCCTCCATTCTGCAGAGGAGGACTGCATGGGCCCCTTTGGCCGAGGTCCACCCAAAATCTTGGGCGTCCTCCATTAATTCGGACAGATACTCCAACATGGAATTTTTTGTGTCAACATTAGACTCATCCCGAATTATGGCACAGAATCCCGACACCCACTGAAAAGTGCTGAGACTGTCGTATGTTACTCTACTTTTTGTGGCACCTGCTAAAATATGATTTTGGGGCCAAGGTACTTTATGTTTAATTGTGACCTGGTCATGACCACCTCTTTGTGATCTAAACGTACCTTGTTCATTGAGAGTGGCAAGCTCCTGTAGCCGCTTGTCTACAGCATTCTGGATGCCTCTGGATGTCTTGAGGAATGCAGTAGTGGGGATGACGCCGTCATCTTCCTCGTCGCTGTCCACTTGTCTGGATCTACGCGACCCCAAGGTAGAAGTTGGTGAAGTGACACCATCAGAATGTGACGTGGCCCCTCTCTGCAATTGATCTTCAGTGTTTTGAATACGTTGCTCTATGGCAGTCAACCTAGAACTAACACTGTTGAGGGCATTTAAGATGTCATGATTCATAGTATTAGTATTGGTGTCAGTATTGACACTAGCAATTTCACTATCAGACTCTACATTGTCTTTAAATTGACACTTTACACCTACTGGACGTTTGTGTTGACCACCACAGCCAGAACAATGGAAATTCTTTGGCATTGTCACGTTAATTACTGGCAAGTGTGAAATGCAAAGCCTAATATTAAAGTTAGCACTGTATATACAAAGTAGTTCAAGGCAAAGTTAGCGGGATAACATATTAAAATACTAAAATATATAAAATTACTGTACAAGTAATAAAAGAATAAAATAACCCGCCAACTCACCTTGAACAGAGATTCCTTACCAGTGCATATAGGCTTGATTCCAACCGGGTGGTAACACTAACCAGCAAAGAGTAAATAGATTATGTAACACTATGTATACGTAAGTGAACAGTAGATAAAAGAAATTGAAATCTGAAATTTTTCAAATTTTTATAAAATGGCGACTGCCCTCTTTGACTTTTACTTTAAAAGTGAAGGTACTAAGCATTTGGCGGGATGTATTCGGGACCTAGGTCAAAGGTCACCCAATCAGCATTACTGGTCAAGAAGATTCGACACAAAACAACCAAGGCAATGAGATGTGTATAACTTTAAGGTCATACACCCCCAAACACTCTTACCAGCAAATTTCTCCCATTTTTTTCAAACATGCCTAAATGACATCTAAAATTCCATGTTCACATATAAATTAAAACTAAACCCTGATAAAACTGAATCTATATTGATGGCCTCCAAAAACAACCGTAAACAACTCCTTCCACACTTTCCAATCCATGTTCATGGCAACCAGTTCTTACCAGCACAAAGTGTCAAGAACCTCGGAGTGGTGTTTGATTCTAACTTAACTCTATAAGACCACATCTCGCAATTCATAAAGTCTGCTAGAGTCTAGGCTAGAGATCTTTACAGCATTCATCCCCTTCTCAACCTTAAAACATCAGGCCCTTTAGCATATGCTTTGGTCAGCAGCAGATTGGACTACTGCAATTCCCTGGTTGTGTCACTCAATGATTTTGAGGTAAGAAGATTGCAGCGGGTCCAAAACTCACTTTGCAGGGTTGTCAGTCACTCCTCTATGTTCTCACATATTACCACTCAATTGAAAAAACTCTACTGGCTGCCACTCAGATACAGGGTACAACTCAAAATAGGCCTCATCACATACAGAATTCTAAAGCACAGCCAACCAACTTACCTAAGTGAATTAATTCACCCCAACACCTCCTAAATAAATGCAAGAAGCACCATTTTTTAATGTTGAAAGTGAGAAAAGTAATAGGGGATCTTCAGGATAGTGGATGGGTGCCATGGTCGTGCAGTGGTAATACACTCACCTCGCACCTCTGAAATCAGAGTTCAAATCTTGGCCTGACCTCAAGTGGGAAAACCGGTAGTTGCTTGTCATCTGCCGGCAGTTTACAGTGCAGAACCTTGACCAACTGTATGTACTAGTGTCCTCTGGCGTTCCAACTACCAATCACAATATAGCTGATAAGGTACTAGGCATGACATAAAACACTGAATAAATAAAATCAGAAAAGTGGATAGTTCCCCGACTATGATTTTCACACTGGACAGCCCGAATGTACAAGATAGTGCCTGGGTACCTACAGGGATGGTCTGGCAGTTGCCAAAATGGGGCCAGCTCCCAATCTATCTTGACAGCAGAACAGCGATCAATTAAGTTTGTTTTTGTCTTGATAAAGTTCCGAGTTTCTCTGTAGTTGGGAAAAACTGTCAATTTATACATTCAAAGTTTCGGTTTTCATTGGCTCACAAGTTTGCAAATGGACATGAGGTGGTGATCCAAGGACTGGGACGTTTCACCGAATGCGGCCTACCGACTGTAGTGTGAAAGGGGTATTACGATACACTGCAGTTATCTATACCTTTATACCGTCTATGGTCGGCTGAAATGTTAAACAGGTCAAAATTTCTTGACAGAATATTGACAGTACATGGATGCATGAACAGGATTATAAACCACCCTGAAAGTAAGCAACAGCGCCTGAAGTATGATTAGGATATCAACGAATTAATTACTATATATGTTGTGATTTTTTTTTCAAAAAAGTGAATCACATCTGTGGAGAGAAAGGTATAAATCACAGTTATAGGAGTGTCTTTTTCTGATTGCAGAACATGTTTCTTTTGCTCAGCTATTTGAAAAAGGAAATGACTCATCCCAGTTTATCGAAAAATGAAACTTTTCTGCGCTAAAAATAGACACGTGAGAGACTTGCTTTGAGTTTAAAGCCGAGTGTTGTTTTACACAACACTTTTTTACATTTTTACAAAAAGAAGTAAAAGTAGACAACTGTACTAAACGCTACATTGTTGCACATGTTTTAAATAAAATGTGTTTATTTAGGTGGTGATGCCCAGGCAGGTCAACGTTTTAATTTTTATTATTATTGACACTGAAACAAAGCTAACGCCCCTGTTAAACTACACTGTATAGGCAGTGTTACCTATGTTCGGGGCATTTTATTAGCCTTGCTAAAGGCTCAATTGGTTTGTAATTCGGATAAACTTCCAGTTTAGATACTCAAGTGTAAGTTTAATATGATGTTATCATGCATATACCGGTGTTTATATTAGCATATTCTAAAGACAGACTAAGATGAGATTATATCCCCTAACATGTATGAGTGCTTTATAAATGCTAAATATCTAAATGCTATCTAATGCTAAATATAAAATAAATAAAAGCAAATTTTGTAAATTCGTTTCCATCTGTCTTTAATCGTTATAGCAAAATTTTCATTTTGAACAATGTTTGTCCAATGTTTATGTACAATGTTTGTACAATGTTTATCTATTAAAGTATCTTGTATTTGAAAAGACTCTGAGAACTAAGTGTGTCGCAGTTGAATAGGGTATATGGCAATCTAACAAGGTCATCTACTATGACCTGCTTGCTATGTGAGCTATCAGTATTGCTTGGAATTTTTTGTGATGTCTCATCCCGTTTATGGTTTAACTGAGAAACCAGTGGGCTTACACGATTATAAGCATTCCTAAACTTTTTGTGGGACATTCCATGTGTGCTAGTTTGTTTTGAGATGTCTTTGGTATATTTTGAACGTGTGTCTTCCCATTTATAAGTACAACCCCTGTTGGTGCAATATTAGCACCAGCTGTCTTGGCATCAGGTAAGACTAGGTCCTCATCATTATCCCTAATTTGTGATAAAAGTTCAAACCTATTCTTTAGTTGAACAATAGGACCCACATGCTCATAATTCAATCAGGGCACATGTGTCCATCAAAGATCACATGATACCAAAGGCATCATGTATAGGCACATTTGCAACTACTGTTTTCAACAAAATGGGAAAACATACCCACATTCTGAACAAAATTGTAGGAGTAAAAATACCAAAAAGACAATGTCAAAAAACGATTAACTTCGGGGGGACAAACGTTGTACCCACCCGGAAAATTCAGTCGAGAGTTGTGTATAATAACAAATTTTCAATGTGCCAAGTTGAAATAAATGCTAGTAAAAGTACAGCATTCAAGTGGCTTGCATACAACAAAGCTTTTCAAACAATTGATAAAAATAAATCTTATGCTCAGGCACTGGCGAATGCAGTACCTGTTACGGATCAGCATATGAAAAAGGCGGAAACTTTTACTGCACAGGTTATACACAAAAATCCTCCACTTGCAACTAAGGTCAGTAAGAGGGATGATAGAAATTTCAGTCCCATTGATACAACTTTGGCTATTACAAGTACTGTTTCATGTCACTGCTCTGATCCTTCTTCCAACAAAAAATTGCAAGCAAGTGTAGAAAAAACTGATTGTACGAAAAATGTTGGTGTCACTGTGACCGGGGCCCGCCCTTGTGGGGCTTCAGTGTTATTACAAAATAGATTTCAGCCCTTGCAAATGTTAATGGGGGATTGCCATGTTGAGCCGCAATCACAGCAAGATTTGCAAGGTCAGAATGACAAGCACAGCGTCACAAAAGCTGTGAATGCAAAAAGTATACAGTCAAATTTTAAGCTCTTGTTGGCTTCCCAAGAAAACGAATTATTGGTGGGGGAAAAAAAACTGGGTCTGTCGCAAAGGGAATATTTGAAGGCTGTTATACAAAACTCACTTAAAGAGTACAAATGTCTGCCAGGCTACACTTGCAGGAGAATTTAGCATGCACAGGCCTATTGGTGAACACATACTATCCAGAAACTCTGAACCGCAATATATAGACCCTACATTTGAGTGTCGTTTTACTAGTGAAAAAGAAAGTTATCTCTCTCACACATGGGAAGCCGGATATTGGCAAGCCAGCTGCAAATACCTTTGGCTTCATACCCAAAGCCCCTTTACAAGTATATGCTGGGGAGGTAGTTCACTGGCAAGATATTCCAAATACCTTAGAAGCCCATAAACTAATTAAGGCAACAAAAATCCCCCATTACATGAAATGTCGCATTCCTGTACAATCTGGCCTTAATATTAAGGCCTGGAGAGCCCACTTATCCAATTATTGGGACCAGCAACTATGTGACTTATTAGAATTCGGATTCCCTCTCGATTTCGATAGGAATTGTACTCTGAATTCCACAGAAGTAAATCACACTTCAGCTATTCAGAATTCACAGCATATCAGCCAATTTATTCAGGAAGAGACTGATCACAATGCCATGCTAGGTCCTTTTGAATCTAAGCCCATATGTATGCATGTTTCACCCCTCTTAGTTAGGGACAAGCAAAATTCCAACAGTAAAAGGACTATTATGGACCTTAGCTGGCCCAAGGGTGCCTCTGTAAATGATGGAGTGAAGAGAGACGTACACTTAGGTACAGAATATGACCTTCGCTACCCGTCTGTTGATACCATCACTAACTCGTTGAAAAATTTAGGTACTTCTGCTCAAATGTATAAAATTGATATCAGCAGGGCTTTTAGACATATAAAGGTCGATCCTGCAGATATAGATCTTCTTGGCATACAGTTTCAAGATAAGTATTTCCTTGATCGATCGGTGGCTTTTGGATTTAGACATGGCTCTTTAATTTTTCAGAGGTGTACAGACGCCATCCGCTATATTATGACCCAAAATGGTTTCCCTAATTTATTCAATTATATTGACGATCTAATATATACTGGATTGCCCTCTGAAATACACTCTTCATTCAAATTTTTGAAGGAATTATTATCAGAGCTAGGCCTCGACATCAGCCTGAAAAAACTGGTACCTCCATCCACTTCCGTAATATGTCTTGGCATCCTAGTTGATTCTATTACTAAAACTGTTTCTATCGCTGCAGACAAGTTGCAAGAAATTATACAGTTATGCGCGTATTGGACTACAAAAACATATTGCAGCAAACAAGATTTACAGTCCCTCCTTGGATCTTTGCTTTATGTTACCAGACGCGTTAAACACTCCAGGTACTTCTTGAATAGAATGTTGCTTAGAAATAATGTTCACAGTCACAAAATTCTAATTACCCCAGACTTTAGAAAGGATTTAGCTTGGTTTAACCAATTTTTAACACAATATAATGGGGTTACGTATTATGATACAAATTATTGCCACACAAAGGTACATTTGGATGCCTGCTTGTCAGGCCTGGGAGCTAGTTTTGAATCCATGGTGTATACTTCAGCCATACCCAAAAATCATAACAATTATAATATAGTGCACCTGGAACTTCTTAACATAGTCGTTGCCCTTAAAGTATGGGCTGTACATTGGTCAAACAGGCGAATTAAAATACACTGTGACAATATGGTTGAGGTACTCCAGAAAGGCAGGGCCAGAGATGCTACTCTTGCTCTGATGGCCAGAAATGTATGGTTAATCTGTGCACTTTTTAATATACAGATACTTGTTTGCCATATTCCAGGGAAGAACAACACCTTAGCTGACTTGCTGTCCAGATGGCAGTTCTCAGCTGCAAATTGTACGCAGTTGTTGGAGATTTTACCCCAACCAGTCTGGGTTCAAACCCACATAGACCTGACTCTCTTAAATCATGATATCTAAAACTAGGCTTCTTCTTTGTATGTTTCAGATTCATTGGGCATGGCAGCCCAGCTGGCCACCTCTGCTGCTGATAGATTGTTATCGGGCTTTCGTCCCTCCACATTGAGTCAATACCGCAGAATGTGGAGAGATTTCTTAGCATTTCACGTGGCAGCTGGGCTGCTGCCGACTCAGGTAACTGCTCAAATGTTACTCTCTTTCATGAAGTTCCTACATTGCAATGCTTTAAGCTCTGGCCAAATTTCAAACTATCTTACGGCCCTCAGGGCATTGTATATTGTGTATGGCTTGGAAACCAGTGCATTCAAAGATGAGCGTTTGCCATTGTTCATAAAATCACTTAGATTACAGGCCCCTTTCAAACCTAAGTTGGTGCTATCATTGGACATTGAATTGTTGCAGAGTATTGTATCTCAATGCGAAAATTTTTATTTCCCTGTGGTCTTTAAACCACTTTACTTGGTTGCATTTTTCTTATTTATGAGATTGTCCAATTTGCTGCCACATTCTGTAAGTTCTTTTGATCATACTAGGCAATTGGCGAAAGAGGATGTCATTTTTGGCCAGCAGGGAGCAGTGCTGGTAGTCACTTGGTCTAAGACCATGCAAAATAGAAAAGAATTTACTACAATACCATTACCAGATCTTCAAGGGGGTTCCCTTTGTCCTGTCACTGTCCTTAACACCCTTTTGCAGGTTTCCCCTGGGGGACCAAATTCTCCTGTCTTTATGATCCCAAGACAGAAAAAGTGGGTACCACTAACTGATTTGGTGGCCCGTAAGCATATTAAAGACATTTGCATGGCCCTGGGCCTTCAGAAGGCCTTAACCTTTCACGATTTCAGGAGGGCTGGGGTCTCATGGGCTTTTCATCAAGGGGTTCCCCTTGAAAATATCATGAAGCATGGGACCTGGAAATCAGATTCAGTATGGACCTATCCTTCCTCCTCTGTGTCTGCTACCAACCCTGTATCCCTTGCCTTTCAACGTGAACTACTTCCCTAGTACTACTGGGGTTTGGGTGCTTCTTTATTGCTAGATCTTGTATACACACTGAATGAAGATTACTCATATAAATGTTAATATCAAAACTTTTTAAAGATCTTATACATTATCTCAGTGTGCTGACAGTTTATTGGAATACACTGACTATTTGCTGGCCAACTTACCTCCCTTACTTATGGGTCGTCGGTTTGACTTTGACCTGACTTTGACCTTGCAGGTCCTTCATCCATGACCTTTCGGGTTAATTTCATTTCTGGCCTGGTACAGCTTATTATTGGGTTGGCAGATAGATTGGACAGAGTAAATTATTCTAATTAATGAACTCTAAAAATCAGTTATACATTGCTGCCCAATCTGTCTGCCTTTCCTTTTCACTGTCTTGTTTGGCTTGACCTTGCTTTGACCTGTAGGTCTTTGTTACTTGGACCTGACCTTTCATATTCAGCCAGTGTGGCAGGTTGCTTGGCCAGCCTAGGTCACACATGAATATCAATTTAAACTGTACAATTTTAACATGTGCTTTTTAAATACATCAAGTAGTTTTACAAAGTTAAAGAATAAATTTTAAATCCCATGTCCTCTTTCTTTCAACTTACTGGGAACTGTTATGCACTGTGATGACCCATGCATGTGCTCTAACAAAGGCAATTAAAACAGTCATTGTGCATGTATCAAGCATACAACATGTGTTAAAATCTATTCTTTAATAATATACTTTGATTCTAAAAGCTTTCTTTTTTAATCCATATTCACAAACATGGTGTCAGAAGTAAACTCATGATTATACAGTGCAAGTTAAAACTGGATAACACAAATAATAAAGATACTGTTACTAGTTTCATACAAAGAAAAGTCAGTAACATTGAATTTTGAGCACACATGTTAAATTGAACATTCTTATATACAACATGGCTACATCTGGTCTACCAGTTCCAGCTCCTACGGATACTAAAGGTGATTTGGCTAGCAATTGGCAATTCTTTAAGCAACAGTGGGCTGATTATGAAGTAGCAACTGAGTTGAAAGAAAAGGATAAAACTGTCAGGATAGCAACATTAAGATCCATCATTGGTAAGGAATGCTTGAAAATATTACAAACTTTGAGCATGTCAGAAGATGAGAAAAAGGATCCAGATTCTGTTGTTGGAACCTTAGAAAAATACTTCGCTCCCAAAACAAATGTTGTTTATGAAAGATATGTGTTTGGTACCACAAACCAAGGTACCAATGAGACAGTTGACCAGTATGTCACAAAACATCTTGCAAATTCATGTAAGTTTGAAGCCTTACTTGATTATTTTATTCGCGATAGATTGGTCTTAGGAACGAATGACCACTCAGCTGGTACCAGAGTGTTTAGAGAAAAGGACTTAACCCTGGATGCAGCAATCAACATATGCAGAGTAAGTGAACTTTCTCAAATGCAGCTGAAGCAAATTGAAAAGGCAGAGCCAGATGTTCAGTTTGGGAAAACCTAGTGGCAAGTACATAAAAGTACATAAGTACAGTGGCAAGTCACATAAAAGAGGCAGTAATTTCTGTAGTGCTTACGGAAAGAGATGCTCCAAGTGTAATAAACTTCACCATTTTGGTAGTGTGTGTCAGTCTAGGACAAGTAGAAAGCAACCTACAAATTTGGGTGAACATGAGTCAGGTCATAGTGACTCTGAAAATTCAGTATTCATGATAGAACACACATTGAATAATGTGAAGATGACAAAGAAACAGCTAAGTGTCCAGCTAGCACTGTCCCATTAAAAGGACAAAAGAGGAGTTCCAGTAGAATGTCTACTTGATACAGGCACCACATGCAACGTGATATCAATAGATGACCTAAATAAGATCAGCAGAAATGCAGTGATGAGGGAAAGCCAGACCGGATTAAACCTGTATGACGGATCATACATGCGTCCACTAGGAGTGTGTACATTACATACAGTACGCAATGGCAAACCATACAAGCTAAGGTTTGAAGTGGTCACCACAAAAGTTGCAAGAAAACCACTTCTATCTGCAAATGCATGCCAGGTAATGCAGTTGATAACAGTGAACATGCCAGAATCCATAAACAATGTCACTACAAATTCAGCTGAAGCAATCTTGGATAAATACAGTGATGTCTTTCACGGACTAGGTACACTTCCAGGTTATGTGCATTTGCAAATAAACCCTGAAGTAGCTCCAGTCCAGCATACTCCAAGGAAAATGCCAGTAGCACTGAAAAAAAGAGGTCAAAGCAAAACTAGATGAAATGGAAAAGCGAGGCATCATAGCACCTGTGACAGAACCAACTGACTGGATTTCATCCATGGTTGTGGTAAAGAAAGGTGCAAAATTACGCATATGCCTGTCACCGTCTGACCTAAATAAAGCACTCAACAGGTGTCATTATCCGATGCCTACAATAGAAGAGATCCTTCCACGGCTACACAATGCCAAGGTATTCTTTGTCTTAGATGCAGCAGATGGATACAACCAGTGCCAACTAGACAAAGAAAGCAGTTACTTGACTACTTTCTGGATGCCATTTGAGAGGTATCGCTGGCTCAGGATGCCTTTTGGAATCAAAACAGCAAGTGAAAAATACCAACGCCGCCAAACTGAAGCACTGCAAGGAGTCCCAGGTCTTGCGATAGTCGCAGATGACTTGCTAGTGTGTGGTTATGGAGACACCATGCAAGAGGCAATTCAAAATCATAATCACAACTTGACTAAGCTGCTAGACAGATGCCGCCAGAAGAATCTTAAGCTCAACAGGAAGAAAGTCCAGCTATGTGTGTAAGACCGAAGTGCCTTATATTGGACATTTGCTGACAACAGATGGAGTCAAGCCAGATCCAAGCAAAGTAGCAGCCATTGTCAACATGCCAAGGCCAACCAATGTCATAGAAACCGAAAGGTTTTTAGGTTTCATCAACTACCTTGCCAAATTCCTTCCTCATTTGTCCAAGTGTGTCAACCACTGAGATGCCTGTGTGAGAAGAACAATCAATTCTGCTGGGAATCACAGCAAGAACAGGAATTTAGCAAAGCAAAACAGCTTGTGACGATGGAAACAGTGTTGACATACCATGATGCAAATAAGCCTGTTACGATACAGTGTGACAGTTCTGACAAGTGTCTTGGATGCACCATTCTACAAGATGGAAAACCGATTGCTTTTGCATCAACCGTGTTGTCACCTGCACAAGAAAGATATGCAGTTGTAGAAAAAAAATTTTGGCAATTAGCTTTGCTGCCAAGAAATTCAGCACATATATTCTTGGCAAAGATGATGTCACAGTAGAGACAGATCACAAGCCGCTAGAAGCCCTATTCGTCTTCAAAGAATGTTGTTGCAATTACAAAGATACAATCTGAAAGTGAAATACATAAAAGGTTCAACCCAATACATTGCCGATTTATTGAGTCGTGCTATACCACCCAATTCAGTCCCAGATGCAGAGTCTAAATCATTTGATGTATTTTGTCTTGGACTAGATAACATTAGTCATGCAGAATACACTAGTGTTTCAAGAAACAGTCAAGCAGAAATCAAAGTAGCCACAGAAAATGATCCAGCTCTCCAGCTATTGAAAGCCACTGTCATGAAGGGGTGGCCTGATAGCAAAGAAGAAACTCCAGCAATGATACAGGAATACTGGAACTTTCGTGAGGAAATCACCATACAAGATGGAATCTTGTACAAAGGTTTGCATATGATTATTCCTGTCTCTCTGAGAGAAGACATGATGAAGAAACTTCACACCAGTCATGTAGGTACTGAAGTCTGCATCAGGAAAGCAAGTGATTCACTTTTCTGGTCAGGATTATGAAAGGACATCACCAACTTGGTCAGTAATTGCCATGTCTGTGCTGAAATCAATAAAACACAGCAAAAAGAACCGCTGCAGACACCAAAGTTGCCAACTCATCCATGGTCAAAAGTTGCTGTTGATGAATTTCACTACAAGAACAAGTCCTATCTTCTGACAGTAGACTATTCAGCGATTATTTTGAAATAGACAGACTTTATTCTACAACATCAAAGTCCATAATAAAAAAGTTACAAGCACAATTTGCAAGACATGGACTCCCAGAAGAAGTGATCACAGACAACAATCCCAATTTAGTGAGTGATGAGTTTTCAAAATTTTTTGCCACTGAATGGAAATTTGATCACATATCAATCTCGCCTGGTCACTCGCGTTCAAATGGTAATGTGGAATCAGCAGTAGCAATTGTCAAAACATTGATGAAGAAAGTAGAAAAGTCCAAAATAGAGCAATTAAATACTTTCTAGGTGTTCACAAGAATGCACCAAACCTTGCTGTTCAATCTGAAATGGGGTGGCTTAATGTTCAGTATCATTTTTATACATGTGCCTTCAGGTATTGGAATAGGCTTCTTAAATTGAATCAAGATCGCTTGACTAAAAGGGTTGTTGAATATCAATTAATAAATTTTAATGAACATTCTTGGTGTGGAGGTTTATGTAATATGTTGGAAGAATTACACAAAGTTGATTTTATAATTGATGGTAAATTGTTAAATCTGGAAAATATCAAAGAAGATCTATTTGATTTAATGCATGTTCACTGGTCCAATAATATAGGGTTTAAGCCTAAGCTGAGAAACTACACTAAATTTAAACAAGATATCAATGTTGAAGATTATTTAGTAAAATTGACTAGATCCCAGAGATCACTTCTTGCACAACTGAGAATAGGAATCTTTCCCTTGCAAATTGAAGTTGGAAGATATTATCGAAAACAATTGAATGAAAGACTCTGTTTAATTTGTTCTGATAATGTAATTGAAGATGAATGTCATTTTTTGTGTTACTGTAGTGGATACAAAATTGAGCGTGAAAAATTTCTTCTTGATATAAAATTTAATGTATCAAATCTGAAATTATTATCACCAAATGAATTATTTATTGCATTTATGACCAGTGAATCTGCATTTCTTTTAAAATTTGTTGAATGTATTTGGATCAAAAGAAAAACTTTTCTAGAGAATTAATCATGTTACTTTGCCTGCTTACATGTGTCTTCTTGTTTATTCTGCTCTATATAATGTTCTGTAAATTTTCCATCTTCACAACATTTTAGTTTACTGATAGTTTCAAAGTGACTTATAAGCCCAATAGAGGGCTGGGTATTTTTTATATTTGTTGTATTTACTGTGTATGTAAAATATATACATGTCACTATAATAAAATAAATAAATAATAATAATAATAAAGTACAGATTCTATAAGCCCAGTTAGTTTTAACACAACTGATAATAAACAAGATCAAAATATGAGTGGTGAAGTGAGAAGAAGCTACCATACACACATATACCCTGAATGTGTATTCAAGCAAAGACTTTAAGTTAAAGTATATTCTAAATTGATTTATTACTCAAGGCCAGAATAATGCTATTTGAATAATAACATTATACAGTTGCAGTCTACCAACTGTTGTCACATTGGATAAATTTTATATGAATTAGTTGACAACTCAATATACAGTAAATTTATCTCATCAAGAATGCTCTATTCAGACTTTAAAAATATTGACTATTATGCAGACTTTCTTGTTTTTCGTTTTTTCTAAAAAGGGGGAGATGTTAGATGTAGTTAATGCAAGTAATAGCAGTTTGTGGTTACCATATCCTGTACTGGTTTATATTTGTTATGCACTGTGATGACCCCTGCATGTGCTCTAACAAAGGCAATTAAAACAGCCATTGTGTGTGTGTCAAGCATACAACATGTGTTAAAATCTATTCTTTAATAATATACTTTAATTCTAAAAGCTTTGTGTTTTAATCCATATTCACACACACAAACAATGACGCTGAATATTTGACTGTGCATTTAAAACCTGGGCGTACGTTCGACCATCCCGTCTGTTATCAAATGCTTTGAAAGGATGAAACCAAGTATCTTTCTTGGCCAAAAGATCCTGCTCCATAAATTGTTTAGAATACCTAGCTTTAGACCAAACGTTTCTGCAAGAAAAGATACAGGTGAATGACGAACCCACACCCAAGGTTACTCGTTTTTTTGACTGAGCATGTTGGAAATTTTTACCATTCTTTGTGAAACAAAAAGAACACGCATGCCTGTGTGTAACTCCCTTTGGTCTCAAGTGTGCTCTCCTGTGGACAAGTGCCCGAATTGTAATAGTGACACACCATAGACTTGGTATTGTTTAACTTGGACCCATTCATTACAAAATCTTGGCTATTTGTGACGTGCCTCTGTGCATGTGCGTGCCTGACCCTATATATCTGCTCAGTTTGAGTATAGTCACTAATCTCACCCTGTTCCATACGACAGAGCAACACTGTATGGTTGGCTTTTGTAGAGGCCCACGAAAAATAATTTGAATCATCCAATAAAGATATCAAATAATCTAACATTGCTTCTTCAGAATTCTGACCTGATTCCTCTCGCATGGCTCTGCAAAACCCAGCCATCTATTGCCCCATTGTGATCTGGTCATATGTGGCACGTTCTTCAGTATTACCAGCCAATACGTATTTGTGCGGCCACTTAGCCCGATGTTTGACAAATACCTCAATTTGGCCATCTCTCTGAGATTTATTTTTTTTGACATAGAACTCTACCTGTTGAATTTAACTGTTGAAGCTCTGTTAATCTATCTGCCACAGCATTCTGTATATTGTCATTTGCTCTCAAACGTTCAAGTGTGGGTATTGAAACAGTACTGGGTACTGTGTGTGTATTTGTAACACTTGCATGCGTTCCTGCAGAGTGATTATTTCGGTGTGTACTGTCAGATTGTCATACGACCTTGGTGTTCTTTGTCACAGTACTTCTACCCTTTGATTTAAGAGGCCCTAGTGATTTTTTAACTTTTTTCTGTTCAATTTTTCTGTTCCAGAATTGTTTGAATTGTAACTGCCTGGGTATCAGTGGTTACTGTTATGCTGGTAGAAATACTGGGACTATTAACCACAAGCCTATCAAACAAATGCTTCTGAGTCGCTATCTGAACTTTCCATAAAAACCGCTACAGTCTAAATCACTAACAGAAGAATTTGTGCAGAAGCTTGCTGGGCATGGCCAGGAGAGTTAACTTCCAGCATGTTTGTCAAAAATTCAATGTATGGGTATTTTGTACACCCTCACTCTTTGCAGAACGCAAATTACATTTCTTTCTCTCCATCTATGTGCACAGTTTACTAAAAAAAAAGTAAAATTCCAAAACACATGCAAAAAATGAAGACCAAAAATAAATTTGATTTTTCAGATGTTACCCCTTCCAAGTCTTGAATGCAAATGGAAGAGTGTATGCAGGTTTTTAGCCTCGAAGTGGACAGAACCAATGACATCAAAGTTTACAAACAGCATGGGCTACATACTAAGGCCCACAGACCAAAAATGTTAAGGTCGCCCAAAGGAATGAACATGCATGCACCTTGGTGCCTGGCAGTACATCCACCAAGTATCCCTGCATGTGACTTAAATCTACAGTGGATCTTCTTATTTCATCTGGCTTCTTGTTCCAAATTTTTTTTATAAATGTTATTTAGTGTTTTAAGAAATGATTCTGATCTTGGTATAGATGATAATTAATGGACGCATTGTGATATTAAGTTAGTTTTAATGGCTGCAATCTTGCCTAGAGGTGTCAAATATCTATTGTTCCATATCTTAACCAGCTTTTTGAATTTTTTAAAACCTTATTATTATTATTTATAAATTTGTTGAAATAAGGTAAAGTCAGTACACCCCCATTCCAAATAAGTAGAAGCATTTAGTTTATCTTTGGAAAAATCCAATCCAAATAACTTCAGTTTTTTTTTTTCTTTATTCATTTTAAGCCTGATATATTTTCATATATTTAAAGGGCATTTGAAGCAATTGTAAGGAGTGCTGGCTATCATTCAGTGTTAATGTGGTGTCATCTGCAAACTGTGTTAGTTTAAATTCAATACTTCTAATTGTTAGTCCAATTATGTCTGGGTTAAACTCTAGCTAAAATCTCAGCTCAAATGAGAAACAGATATGCTGAAATATGCCTTGACAGCCTCTTAACATTTTATTGGTTTTGACATAAACCCCCACTGTACGACATTTGCAGTTATTAGTTATTTCAGTACAGTTTCATACACTTTAGGAAGTTTTTGCAATATCCAAACTCTGAAAAAAATTATACAAAAATTTCCCTGAGAGCAAATCAAATGCGTTCTCAAAGCCTATTAAAGCAAATAGGTCTGTTATACTTAAATACTACTTATTTTTATCTTCTGCCGCATATGAAAGGTTATAGATAAATCTCGTAGACTTGCTTATATATCTTCCCTTTAAAAACCTGTTGACAGTTTGAAATGACATACTTCAAAGTTTTCATAAGTTGTTCTGCTATGATAGCTGATGCTAACTTATAAATTACACTCATCAAGGATATGGGATACCAATTTTGAATTAAAGATCGATCTTTTTGGATTTTGGTGAACATGTTTTTATTCATTGCTGAAGTGAGCTTGACAAACACCCTTTTAAACATTCACAGGCTATGGCATTATAATAAAGTGGTTTTTTTTAATTGATACCAAACGACTTCAAGAAACTTGACTGTTATGCATCAATACCCGGCTATTTGTTTGATTTTATTTTCCTTAGAACTAGTCCTACTTTATCAACCTTCAATTGACACCATCTTTTTTTCTGGAATTTATATGCCTGATTTGAAACCTAAATATTCAAATTTATACTTCGGAGTGTGTCATCTTTATTTTAGAAAAATATTACTGTAATACTGTTGTATCTGGCTTAATACAACACCCCTACCCTGTTATAACATGTCCATTATTTAGTCTTATTTTCTATTGTTTTGTCTATAAAGTCTTCATTTTCAAGATTAGAAAAATTATTAGATGGTCTGCCGGGGTGACAAGTTGGGTGTCACCCCACTCAGCATGGATATTTTTAAAATCTGTTCTTGTTCATTGACCTCTGCAAGGCATTAGACACTAGTGACCTAATTTCATTGCCTAGTTCGCGCCAATGGCAGCCATATTCACTTAAAATTTTGATTTCAAGCTGGCAACATGCCTGTTTTACCAGAGAAAAGAAAATGATAACTGAAATTCTCGATTTTAGTATTCTATGTCTAACTGTATTGGAAACTTGGAAGTTTCACTGACACTGAACCTTTTAAGTTTCAGTGTTTTGCAGATCACCAGATGAGTGGCTGTTGACAGGAGGACGTGTGCCAGTTGCTGTCCAGGTCCATGGGGGCCTATGATATTAACTCTCTATGAGTCATGCACGTGTAGCTCTGGGTGTCTGGAGCCTCAGTTAAGGGCTGTTTTCAAGTTTATTTTATACATTTATTTGTCATCAATTTATTTCAACCACTGTTATGCGTGCATGAATCACAGATAGTGTTGCAATTATATATTTTTAGTGCAATCATGCCGAAAAACCTTTGACTGTAACAAGTGTGGTGAGGCACATGAGAGGCCTATCAATTCAAAATGTCTAAAAGTGTCAGGAACTGTCAGTGAGAACCAACACAGCAGTGTTAGTGGTGGAGACATGGACACAAATATGTTGATTTCACAAGAGCTGAAATCACTCAGTGGACGAATGGCAGTCATGGAACAGAAAGTTAACTTTCCCAGAAGGATGAGGCTGCACTCTCTTCAAACACATCATCAGTGGCGTCGACCCCCCAGAAGGATGAGGACTTGATCCTGCCCTCCATATCAAAGCCGAATCAGTCCAAAGACATCCAGGCAGAAGTTGATGCTAGGATCAGGCAACTTCAATCTTGCAACGAACAAGGCAAGTTTAAGTCTCAGACGGGGGGACCTGATAATATCTATGTCAAAAGGGAAGTCCCCTGGCCACAAAATTTCATTCTGGGTGGAAGTAATAAGACCAGAGTTTCATAACACAAGATCACAATGCATCTGATAGAGTGGCCACAGCTTTTGCTTCCCTACTCTCATCCTAGCTTCACTATCATTAATGGGGGTTGGGTCGCACTCACATATTCAAAATCAAAACTGGGGTTCACAACAACTTCAAAACCCCACCTTTCCTATAATTCCACAGTTAATCTATCATTTTGTTTCAAATGTGTGGGCTTACACTCAGCTTGTAGTCTCATTAGTTCTCTATAAGGTCACCTTAACTTCAGTTAAAATTGAAATCATACTTCTGTAAAACAGGCTTCTGGCATTTTCTTGCCTGCTCTTAAGGTTGGCCTTAAAATTATGTTAACATTACATATATATGTTTTACTTTAGTACATACATCTCTGGCCTGCTGTTAAGCCTGGCCCTAAAGTGTTAAGCTTAAATGTATTTATGTATTGACATTTTACAAATTCAGTAGATATAATTATTGTGTTTTACTAATGTTCTTGAGTATGTAAAGTTAGAGATAACATAGAATAAAATTAATAAATCCCAACGCCCGTCTATATGTATTGTGTAACCCTTCTTCAAAATAAGAATGCTGTTTCTCCATCATGCATAAAAACCTGTCTGTGTAAAATTTTGGCCTCATTATGAAAATCAAAATGGCCGCCATAGTGAATTGTTTGAAAATCATAAAGATGCTCTAAATCTTGAAATATTCCAGCTAGTTTCATCAAATTTGCACAAAAGCTATATGGTTGGAAGAGCTAGCCTGATAGTAATTTTGGCTTAGTTCAAAAACCAAAATGGCCGCCATATCACATGTTTAATGTCAAATGGGTTTATCATAAAAGGCCTTATATCTCCCCTAATATTTCTCCTAGAGGTTTGGAATGTGAAAACAACTTGTAGGAAGTCATGGCCTGGGAATCTTTTCCAGGTGTTGAATTTGACCTTTGACCCCTGCTCCAAGGTTAAATGGGGTTGTCAGACTAAAACATCTTTATTTCTCCCTTATTATTGGTGCTATGGCTCCAGAATGTAAAGACAGACCATGAAAAGTCCTGGCCTGCAAATGTTTTGCCTGAGAAAGATTTTGGCCTTATTTTGAAAAAACAAAATGGTCGCCATAGCCAATTATTTCAAAATCATTAAGATGCTCTAAAACTTGAAATATTGCAGCTAGGTTCATAAATTTGCACAAAAGATATATGGGTAGGAAAGTTAGCCTGATAGTAATCTGGCCTAGTTTTGAAAAAAATGGCCGTCATATCACATGTTTAATGTTAAATGGGATTATCCTATTAAAACGGCCTTATGTCTCCGTTATCATTGCTACTATGGGTTCCAAATGTGAAAACAACTTAAAGGAAGTCATGGCCTGAGACTCTTTTCCAATTGCTATCTTTTACCTTTGACCCCTTCGTCAATGTCAAGTGGGCTTATCTTACTACATCTTATATGTACATCTCGTTAAAATCAGAAAAGACAAACTTCCTCATTAGATCAAGAACAGCTTGTCTAGCCCTGAGATTGTTTACATGCCTATAATTAAAAGTGCCTATTTTCTTATTTAGAGCTATATTAAAGTCTCTACATAAAATATTATTATATCTGCACTTACATTTTCTAGTAGTAGTAGTTTTAAAAACTACTATTCCATAAATCTTTTAAAGTGATGTCATCTTCAAATAAATGTGTATCCTGTAAACACACAATATCTGCATTCTTTTCTTTAAAATATAAAGGCACATCTAGTATTTTTTCTCAACATTTCTTAAACCTAGGCAGTTTGCAGACAACACCTTCATACTATTTCCCATACATGGCATAACTATTTTTACTAGCACTCATTATATCAAAATTATGATTTGGGATTTTTAAAAATGTAATATGAAGACCAAAGCATAATTTCACAAATTGGCTTTCATATACCATAAGGTATATTCTAGTGTCTAATTTCTGAAGTGACAACAAAACAACAATTGAAAAAATAATGTATATACTTTGTAACATGCATTGGATAATACAGACTTATGGATATTGCCTATTGGTAGGGAAAACATGCTGATTAAAGTTGGGATTCTAGTTCAGCAACCCACATTATTTTCCAAAGAAAATATCCCAGTGAGTTACCATTACCTCAGTAGTGTTTTTTTATAATTTACGAATTGTCACTTTCAGTAAATTGTTATTTTACATGTTGTTGCCACATTGTTTGATCTGTACTTCAGTAAACGTACACAATAGAATTTTTACAGAAGCTTGACTTTACATGTAAACTTATACAGTACCCCAATGCTAGTTATGATTACTTCATTGCAGTGTAATTTTACCTTATTTTTTGAATGACATGTAGGTTTTCCATTTTTCTCAAAAACAAAAGAGTTCTGAGTACCACAGCACCTTTATCAGACAAGTGCAAACCATCCCAGTCAAATAACTCTGTTTTAGGCATTTAATTTCATCAAAGAAGGGTTTGTAAGGGGGGGCGGGGGAATGAAGAAAATTTGTTCCTGACAGATTTATTTTCTCAAGATATGATTGTAACTTTCACGGACTAAGTGACATCAGTCCCGGTCCCAGATTCACAGCTGATTGCAGTGAAAAGAAGAACTACTTCTTTGTTTCAACCTGGTGACCATGGTGATTCCATGGCATACCATATTTAGAATAAAGCTGATGGTTTGTCATCACGTGACCTTAGCTGCTGAAAGATATGATTTGATTTTAGAATTCTAGTATTTCTCCTTATGTCAAAAAACGTACCATTATTACAGAGATTATGTCTTATAAAAGTATGATTAAATGAGATATGATTGAATTTTTTTTCTCATCACTGAGTCTGATGTGTCAAGTGTCAGAATGAATAAACACTTTATCCCTATAAAAGCTAGGCAAATCTTTGTTCCCTTTTTCGCTTTTATGCTGATGTTTCTGTTGCCTCTTATTTTATGGTTATATATATATATATATTTGCCTCAAGTTATAGTATCTGTTTGATACCACCAATATAATGATGATACTTCTAATTTGCTATTCAACAGTTGTTCAAATGCTTGATGTATTGCCCATCATTACAAACGATTATATCACTTTTTTACCTCTTTAATACCACAACCATTTTATTCCTGTAACACGTCAACACACATAAAATATAATTTGTATTGCATAGGGGGCATAATTTTCCAGACCATTAAAATTAGTATTCAAGCTAATCAATTTAGTAAACCGTGTTTACTGTGTCCTTAAGCCTGAGGTTGAGTCTACAGCTACATTACAAGTGCTGCATACTTAAATTACATAGCAAAATAGTATTTCTAAATATAGTGGTTTATGGATGATGTAACAGTCACACAGATGATATGAAATACTTCAGAAGCTAGTTGGATCTGTTCATTCTTGTTCATTTTTATAGAATGACGTGTAACACATACATAGCAGTTACCATATTACTGTAGTTCAACATAGCATAATTTTATGTTCTGTATCAAAAGCTTTACAACAATATACAAAATGTATGTCATATTCTATTACGTTTTCTGTACACAATTTACATGTTTCTTGAAGGAATCTTGAAGAATAACCCATTTTGGAAAGTAATGTACTGGTGCACTTTTATGAAAATCTAAAAGGTAAATAATAGCTTCATTTTGAATCTTTTACCCAGGTGTGTCACTATTATTACCCCATATGACGGAAGCATAATCTAAAGTAGGACTGACAGATGTTGCAAATGATTTTGTAAAGTTATTATAACCAAAATGTTAGTCCTTGCAGTTTAGATATGATTGAGGATAATGCTCTTCCAACTGAATCACTTTCTGCAAAATCCTTCAAGCTAAGATACTGATAGAGTAACATACCTAAATATTGTAACAAAGCACACTGCTGACTTGATTTTCAATATTAAATGTGCATTTTTTTGTTGTTGTGGTTGAGCTCTGCTTTTTCAGAAATGGGTAGTATAGTTTTGCAAAATCATTTTCCATGGGTACAGATCATCTTTTGAGTCAGGGTAGTTAAAATGAATGTAAACAAGGCCGAAAGGGGTTTCAGTCTACTAGTGCAAGCTTCAAAGCCATCAGGGAAACGAGTAGAGCACTGAAGCAGTAACCCATCCCAGCACTAACATAGTCCATTGCTGCTTAGCATCAGTGAGGAGGAAGGCACTCATCGTAGGTGAACTGACACCAGTTGCATTTAAGTTTTTTTCCACACATGAAGTTCACACATTGCGAACTTCTCGTTCCCACACCACTGATACTAGCCTTCACATAGATTGTCCTTTGCGTGAAAAACCACTGCTTCAGCACCTTCGCATGGACTCTATGTACTTTGACAGCTCCAGACTCTCTCTTGGCATTGTCCTTCTAATATTTGCACCACTTGTTTTACAAAAGGTCATGGTTTGACGCAGTCCACCACTTGTTGCTAATGTTGGACAGATGTGCGACAGCATGTCTTCTTCTTCTTCTTCTTCAGCATCTGGCTGTCCTCTGTGTCATTGGCCTCATTTTGATCTCCAGGGTCTTGCGTGGTTTGGGAGAAACTCTGTGATATCTCTGGCCTTCGTGTATCAGGAATCAGTACAGTACCCCTATCTGCTTTGGTTGTGGGGTGTCTGTGTCCTGCTCCTCCTATGTTCCCTACTGTACCCTCTCTTCCTGAGGTGTTGGGTGGGCATTTTCCTTCTTGAAAGTGTCACCTCTCTTCTTCTACTTCATCACTGGCACCTTGATTATACATAAAATATTTCCCAAAAGAGTGAAACATGTTATCCTCTTGGCGTAGACTTGAAATGATCACCTCAGCAGAAATTCTTTTTTTAGGCCAGCCATCATGCAGGGTTAATATGTAGAGATCCTGGGAAGGTTCAGGAGCTATTGGAATAATACATGATTGGACCAGTGAGATGTGGGAAGAAGGCCATGGATGTTTCACAGCTACAGCAGTGCCACATGATTGGACTGGCCGAGATTCAGGAGTGTAATTTGGGGTATGGTATATTATATGTACTTGCCAGCTACCTAACATGCAAAGGAGTAATACTTGCCATTCATGAAGCAGTCCTTCATGTCAGGGAGCAGTTCAGGAGGAAAAGGTGGACAACGCCCATCCTGTTTTAGTGTGGGATGAGAAAGCACATTAAGTATCCAATTCGCCACCTGTAGCTTCCTTTGTGTCCTTTTGTAATAGTCTTGGATGAGTTATGAATGTGATTTGCTGATGGTTTAGTGCCAGAAATTATTTGTCACACCAAATATTTCGGAGATTTCCCAGATACGGCCAAAAAGTCAGAAATCGCCAAGAATGTTTTCTAGGATCATTAAGGAAGGCTTCAAGGATATCCATAATCATAAATTTTAAGGGTTCTGGGACAATACAGGAGCGCATACGCAGAAATGGAATGCCAAATTTAGCCTGTGTGGTCACTTGTTCGAAACGTCCTCAGTTTATTTATTTATTTACCCATTTATTTATTCAGTGTTTTATGTCATGCCCAGTATCTTATTGATTATAGTTTGACGGGTAGTTAGAAGGGCAAACAAAACCAGTACATACAGTTGATAAAGGCTCTGTACTGTACACTGCCAACCAACGGCAAACAACTACCAGCTTTCCAACATGACGTTAGGCCAGGATTCTAACTCTGATCTCAGAGGTGGAAACGTCCTCAAGGCAACATGTGGAATTCACTGAAGATATTTCTTAATATTACCTAATAACCCTTGCACACTACAGGCAGTATCCCTCGTGGTACTGTGGTTTGGTGAAACGTCCCTGTCCTTGAATCACCTCATGTCCATTTGCAAACTTGGGAGTCAGTGGCGAACCATCCATTACCTTGCACATTCTAGGGAAATTTTAAAATGTTTGAAATTTCCGCCTCTGAACTTGGTACCGGGAGAATGCGCATGTGCATATGAATTTCTTACTACAGTAACAGAAGGTGTGGTCTACGGTGTTACATAAACTTGTGATTTGGTCACACACAATTTCTAATGGTAGTTGAAGGACTGGGGCATTTGACCAAATGCCTATAACCGAAAACTTACACCTATGGGGTGAAATGGGGTGACCTGGGAGGCGGTTCTGCCACCACGTAAACCTTTGCTTTGCACTAAGTAAGACTCTATTGATAAACTTATGTACATCCCAGACAAATCCCATTTAGATTGTTATGGTTTTAACTCATACATGTTTTTGTTTTCTTTGCAAGCTTGTATTTTAAAAATATGGCATTGTGGCAGGTTGTATGTAAATAAACCAGTACCTATCTCTAGCTAGGATTTGCTGGCCCAATAAAATTCAAGGGAGCCTAGAATCTGCTGGCTGAGGTTGTGGGCCCTTACAGAACCAGTCCCAGTGATTTGATGGGTTGCTGGCAGCTATTGCAAAAAAAAACTATGAAGGAGCAGAATCAGAATGTTGTAGATCTGAGATAGAGTGATTAGAGCTAGATCAGACCTTAGAAGGAAGGGTATTAATTTGAAGGAACTAACCATGTACATAAAATTAGATATTGGTGTATTAAGATTGCATATCTCTTCTGAATAAACTCCATTTACTTTCATTACAAAGGATTGGTGTTGTTACTCCCTACTGAAGTTTTGCCTGAAATGAAATTGACACCTCAAAGTGAAACCCTGAACCTGAAGGCCATTGCACATATGTATGGCAAGCCAGTTATAAATTTGCGTCAATTAGAGCATGGGTGTACTGCAATAATTTATTTATTTATTTGGGGTTTACGTCACTTTCAACACTGTAACACAAGTGATATCACGGCGGATAGTTGGAAGGGCAGAGGAAACCAGTACATACAGTTGGTCAAGGTTCTGTACTGTAAACTGCCGATCAACAGCAAGCAACTACCAGCTTTCCCACTTGAGGTCAGGCCGGGAACCGAACCCCAATCTCAGAGGTGGGAGGCGAGAGTGTTAGCACACAAGTATACTACATTAATATATACTCTACTGTAATGATAGTTTACACATAATATTCTAAGCTATTAACCATGATAGAGAACTTGAATCAAAATGAGGGTAATGTGCCCCATTCAATGGCTTGGGTCAAATTTAGCTAGGCCCTTAGCATTGCCACTTTTAGAAATTCAAGCCAAACGAGAAATGAGAGCTTATGATTGGGTGCCAAACTCGTCAACCACTGGACCACTGAGAACGTCTAGGGCTAGCTGGGGCCCCAGTCCCTTTTAATAAATTACTATCCAATAAATTTTTACAATTAAAATGGGACATCTGGTGCATTATCAAAACATATACACCATGTAAGCAAAAGAATGTTACATTAGCCATATTATTGGTGGTTGATACTGGATGCTTTGCTGCAGAACAAAGCAATACAGATGCCAAGCTTCTCTAAAGGACTTTTTAAATGAGCGATAATATACTTCTGACTTGAAATCGGCTCCCTACAGCACCACACAACAAATCAACGCACAACGTAGAATCCATCATGCTTTAGTTTCATCTCAGAAATCATAAATGGTTACAGCTTTATTTTTTTTTTTTGCAATATAATTTAAATGCTAAGCAAAACCAACTTCATTGAGTATTTAATTTCATACTTTGTTTCTACCTATTTAACCATACAGACATATGTGGGCTATTTTGTATGCGCCTGATTTAACTGACAATGTTAATGAATGTTCATTACTTCCCTTTTGGACAGAGGGTCATCATTTAATGTATTTATAAGTCGTCAAAGCAAAACAAGTCGTCACCCGAAAAAACAGTTGTTCATAAAATATAAATCACACATTTGTTTACTGCTGTTAAAACGAAACTTACAAAAACTTCACAAGATGGGATCCGGTTTCACTAGAGGGATGTTAGTGCTGAAAAAGTGAAACAAAATAAGGTCACTTGGAAACCAGTAACACACTGCCTGCCTTGATAACTTGGCACATTCCTTAACTTGGTACACAAATGAAAGAAACAATAATGCATTTGTAGGCAATTTGGTTCAAAGATACCAAATATTTCATTAGAATTAATATGTGTAATATTTAAAATTGTACATTTATCAATTATTTATTAATTTAATTGAAGCACATAGTATAAATATAATTTATTCTACTTAATTGCAGACTTTTATAGTGTCTAATCTCAGCCCAGGAGTCTAAGGCACAACAACAGAAACCAATTCAATAATCATAATTCCATAAACTCAGTCTATACCATGTAGACACCAGGTAGTTTATGGACTGAGGTGGGAATGCCTTTTTGAAGAGATTATATTTTAGCTTGTTCCTGAAACAGGCAAGAGCTGTGCAGAATGAACATCATCAGGTAAATCAGTCCATGGGAGCATCAAAAGCAAAGCTGTAACCAAAGTGTTACCAAAACTTTATATCTTGTGCCATGTATACCAAAAGAAATAAACAAAAGTGAGCCCAAATAGGTTGAATGACTATTGTGAAGAAACTTATAAAACCAAACCTGTCATTTTGAAGATGCAGCAATATTCAACTGGCAACCAATGGAGCCTTTTGAGAATAGGAGATACCTGTGTGTATCTATTACAGAATGTGACAATTCTAGCAAGTGTATATAATATGGTGTGCTAATTAACCTCCTAGCAGACCTTTTAAGGTCAAAGTTAAAACCCAGGGGTTTATGTACGGTTCATGAATTAGGATCATATTGGGACAGGTCCACAGCCTATTACTTCTTTCACACTTTGTCTATTCTTAATCTCAAGCCTTTACGAATACCTACCCCAGCTTGACCTCTATGTTCTGACCTGGGGCCACTGACTGTGCCACTTTGGGGAATTTAACTGACATGGAGAATTTAAAAAAGCATTTAATGGCAGGTTCATACCGCACTGATTCCAAATATAAGTATTTGTTGGTTGGCGTAAATCAGAGGGAGATTCAGATTACATGGAATCAGGAAATTGATCCCATCAGGAACTCATTCAGGATCAAAAACTGGAGGAATTTTGGTTTTGTCATTTTACCTGTTTTTTAAATAGATCATAAAAGGTACACCTAAAACCAAATGTACTGTAAGTAACAGATATATGTGGTCTTAGCTTATCTCACAGTAAAAGAATTGTGCGTAATTCATAATATTTTATTGCTTATTTTATTACTTAGTAGAGATATCCCCATATTTTGTTTGACCAAACCAGGTGAAAAACTAGACACAACCTTGCATGTTTTAATATATGAATGGAAAATGTGATAATTTCTCTTGGGTTGTTTGGGCGACCCGGGGGTCAGTCCTCCCCCCAAGGCAGTATGTTGATACAAAGTCTTGACCAATTCATTGGTGGGTTGGGTACCAGTCTGATCACTATCATCCTGGCTTCCTAGAAGTTTACTCAGTCGCCTAGTAACCTGTAAACAAGTCTATTTCATTGGAGGACCTGGTGACCTCAAGTTTTCCTCTTGGCTTCAAATTCAGTTTGAATGTGACTTTCAAAAGAGAAACATGGAAAATTCTTTGGACTTTTACAATGATTATTTTATGTGTTTTTACTTCATCTTAGGCTTTTAAATTATACATATGTACATAGTAGACGGTTTTTATAATGTAACAAGTCTTTTACCAAAGTACGCTTTGGTTTGTGTGATATTGGAGCCACTGTGGACTGGATGTGTTTGCTGATTACATAAGATTTGCTAGTCTTCACGACAACCTCAAGCTTGTTGACCATCAGAGAGAGGGACGGTCTAACCTATATTTCCTTGTGCATTAAGTGCCATTAAAAGGCCGTTTGTGATTTCTGAAATTGGTCACTTCAAGCTTGGTATTGGCGTGGTGAATACCAAATCTTAGGGCTGTGTGCCTGTTATATTCTATCTCAGATACAGTGACTTTTGAACAATATAAAACCAAAATGCCTGATCATAAGCAACTGTGTAAGACATGTAAGACAAGGCATGTACCCCCCACGGGTAAGAAGTGCAAGCAACAGAAGAAGCAGATGTCAGTGGAAAGTGACAATGAACTGTTAAGTGATGCTGCCGTTGCAGGACAGGGGCCTGCTACTCAGAACAAACAGGAAGTTTCTGGGGACGGACAGCTGCTCCAGAGGCAGATACTTCAACAGCTGAAGAAAGTCACGGAACGTCTGGATCATGTGGAACAGCGGATGGATGCTGCACCTGGCAGATCGTCTTCATCTGAGTTAAGTAGTGACAGTTTTCTAGAAAGCATTACATGTAGTAAAAAAGACAAAAGAAAACATGTTGTAACTGATTCGTCCTCTGACGAAAGTGATTGTCCCTCCCTAGAAATGTTAAAATCCCACCTGTTGCAGAAAAAAGTCGACAAAAGGTTGCGAGATTTAAACCAGAGTTCATACGGCCAAGGTAAAGAGAAATTTAAATCTTTGAGGGGGGGCAATATTGACATTCAAGTGAAACACAAAGTACATTGGCCCCATGAGGCCATTTTTGGGGGGGTCACACGACAACGGGTGACATATGATCAGTTGTCCCTAACCCTGTGGGTTCAGGGCTTCTGTCGAAATATATTGGAGGAAACTGATAGGGGGCGGAAAGACACGATGGTGGCATATATGGCAGATTTGATGGAGGATGCCACGGATTTTTCCTGGCAGGGGGCGAAGGCGGCTCATGCCATGCTAATGTGCGAGATGGAAAGGGGTACGGTTCGATGGGAGAATGGGGACAGAATCGACAGAATACGCAGGGCTCATGCCCAAAAACATGTCTCGCAAAATAGGCAAAATTGGGGCAGGCAGGATAACAAAAAACCCTGGTTCTGCAAAAATTTCCAAAATAATGCTTGCAGTCATTCAAAAGACCATGAATCAAATGGCAAGTTGCAAAAACATATATGCGCTTTTTGTTTGACATTAGGGAAGCAACTGAACCATTCTGAAAAGAATTGTATAACCAAACAGCAGCAGTTAAAAAACGAGCAGACAGCTGCCCATCATTAGGATGGAGCAGCTGGTCCACAAAAAGTACTGCACCAATAGCGCGACACTGTCACAGCACTGGAATCGCAAACCCTATGAACTGCATTGATAGAGTTGCCAGTAGGACTAATGTGAGGCCTAATGCTTCACATAACCTGACATGTGAATCCAGTGCGGGGGCGGCGGGGGCGGCAGGTGTTGTGAAGCACACTGCCTCTGGTGGTTTGCAGTGCAAATCTGAGTTGGTCACAGATAATGCAGCCCGTTCTACGGCTTCACGTAGCCAGCATATAGCTGGTATGTCACAAATTGCTGGTGTAGCCAGTGCTTCACATACTTCTCAATGTGAAGGCATGGTAGCTGACAACCTTCACATAGCAGAAGACAGTAAGAGTTACAAGGTCAGATTCGTGTATAATTCTGGGGTTGTCCCTAGACAAGTAGATGCAAGTACAGTATTGGTGAAGTGAAAAATAGAACTGTATGGCACAGTCGAAAGTCTGTTCCAGAAATGGTTCTTCAAAATGTATCAAAAAGTAATGATTGTAGTGTTACTGTAAAAAATGTGTCATGTTCAAAAACTCCCAGTGAGGGGGATTCGGATAAAAATCCGTGCCTAGCAGTTGCCACTAATTCTGGGGTTGTCCCTAGACAAGTAGATGCAAGTACAGTATTGGTGAAGTGAAAAATAGAACTGTATGGCACAGTCGAAAGTCTGTTCCAGAAATGGTTCTTCAAAATGTATCAAAAAGTAATGATTGTAGTGTTACTGTAAAAAATGTGTCATGTTCAAAAACTCCCAGTGAGGGGGATTCGGATAAAAATCCGTGCCTAGCAGTTGCCACTGATCCTGGGCGTCGTTCCAGTGAAGCAGGAACAGCTAAGGTCATATCCTCATCCCAGAAATCAGAAACATTGGCACAACCTGATACAATTGCAAAAAATCCGATCAGTGCGAACACTGACACAACAAGTGTCACAAGTTCCCAAGTAATTCCAATTTACAATGTCAATTACAATCCCATTGAAGACAAATTTGCCAGTTCAATCATTCATGTCAATTCACACAAAGGGGTAGCCCCTGGTCTTCTTGACACTGATACTGAGATTTACAAAAAATGGCGTCAGCAATCACAATTTGACTTTGGGTACATTCCAATTGATGAGCAAAAAATGCCACCCAATTTACACATTAACAGACATGAGGGTGCCTCTCCATTGGATATTCATGACATTGTTAAGGCTACTGGTGCCCCAAATTACATGAATGCTAGAATTCCAGTGAAATCACAATTGAATGTCCAGGCCTGGAAAGACAACCTCGCAGATTATTGGGATAAACAGTTGTGTCAATTGGTGGAATTTGGCTTTCCCCTAGATTTTAACAGAAACTGTGATCTCAAATGTAACAGGGGTAATCATAAATCTGCGTTGGAATTCCCTGCTGACGTTGACGCTTATATAGCAGAAGAACTCGAATATGGTGCCATTTTGGGCCCATTTGATGCCCCTCCCATCACAATGAGTCATTCATCGCCATTCATGACCCGAGCAAAACCCAATTCTGACAGGCGTCGAGTTATAATCGACTTGAGCTGGCCCCTTGGGGCCTCTGTAAATGCTGGCATTGACAAAAATACGTATCTAGACAGCAATTTTTGCCTTACCTTCCCAACAGTAGATGATATTACTGCTGAGCTTAAAAAACTGGGTAGGGGGCCCTGTTATACAAGGTTGACGTGTCACGTGCGTTCCGTCACGTCAAGGTGGACCCAGCTGATTATGACCTGTTAGGACTTGAGTGGGGTGGCCATTACGTGGACACTTGCGTTCCGTTCGGGACGCGTCACGGGAGCCAAATTTTCCAGTGTTTAAGCGACGGCGTCAGATTTGCCATGCGTCAAAAAGGTTACGTCATAGTTGACTATATAGACGATTACGTTGGCGTGGGCGTCCCGAGCGTCGCGAATGCGTCGTACCTTGCACTCATTGACCTCATGAAGGACCTTGGTCTGACTATTAGTCAGAAAAAGTTAGTTTCTCCCTCAACGAAAGTCACATGCCTTGGGGTCCTCATAGACACGGTCAATGGCACTATTTCTATACCACCTGAAAAATTACGCGACGTCACACACACAGTGCGTCAATGGCTCTCGCGTAACGTTGCAACTAAGCGTGAACTCCAGTCAATCCTTGGTCTCTTGCTTTACGTACACAAGTGCGTCAAGCCTGCACGTGTCTTCCTCAATAGAATGCTTGATCTGCTGAGATTTGCACATGGGCGTCAGAAAGTGACGCTCACCCCTGATTTCAAAAGGGATCTTCGCTGGTTCTCAAAGTTCTTGCCTGCATATAATGGGGTGTCACTTTATGACCACAGGCCCATTGACGTCACTCTTGAGCTTGACGCCTGCCTCACAGGTTTGGGAGGTAGATCTGGCAACTTCATTTACCATCTCCCTATTACCAAAGGCTTCAGAAACTGGAACATAGTCCACTTGGAGATGGTAAACATCTTGCTGGCAGTGAGAGCGTTCAGGCGTCACTGGGCGTCTAAGAAGGTTTTGATACATTGTGATAATGCAGCAGTCGTCAGTGTGCTGAAATCTGGCAAAGCCAGAGATCCTTACCTAGGCGCATGCGCGCGTAATGTGTGGTACGTCGCCGCAACGTCGGATATAGACTTGCAATACACTCACATAAGGGGAATCGACAACAGAGTGGCTGATGCCTTGTCCAGATGGCAAGGTACTGTGGATCAGTGGCAGCTGCTGGATTTGCATGTAATAAGCCCAGTATGGCTCCAGGTGTCACATGACTTGCTGGAATTGGATCCAGATTTGTAATATTTTAGTTATGTTCAGTTTTAATGTACCCATATGTATTGTATTGTGTGCCTGCAGGCTAGGCCTGCTATATATATAAAAATTTGATACTGAAAGATACTGCGCTTTGTGTTGTAGATACTGAGGCTTTGACTTCACTCTCTGCAAAGGCAGCCAGCAGATTACATCAAGCCTTTCGTCCAAGAACTCGTGGTGCCTATTTAACCATGTTTAGGACTTTTGTAGCCTTTTGTGTGCACACTAGATGTGTGCTGTCAGATGTTAATATTAAAGTAGTTCTGTCATTCTTAGAATGTCTTGTAATCAATGATTGCTCAGTATCAATGATTGAAAATTATGTTTCAGCCATAAAGGCTCATTTTGTGCTGCATGACTTGTCATTTACTGTCTTTGAACATCCAAAGTTGAAATATTTTCTCAAAGCTCTCAGGATCAATCGTCCTCTCACAGTAAAGTCACATAATATCATATCAATAGATAGGCTCATAGATATCTCGGTGGCTTGTGAAGATGTTATCTCAGGCCCAGTGTATAGGGCTGTTTTCTTGGTGGGGTTCTTTGGGTTTTGTCGACTATCAAACCTGGCTCCTCACTCCTTGGCTGCGTTCGATCCGTCTAGGCATCTAACAGGGGAAGACATATTTTTTACCAAAAAATTTGTCAAGGTGTTGCTAAAGTGGACCAAGACCATGCAAACCAGGGATAAGGTCCAGTGTATAACCCTTCCGAAGCTTAAAAACAAACTAATTTGTCCACACTCTGCCTTAAAGGCATTGTTCAAAACTTACACCATGTCTTCCTCTTCTTCCCTTTTTCAAGTATCATCCCTCAGGGGTAATATAACCCTTACTGACTCTAGAGTTCGTAAAGTCTTAAAAAGCATCAACCAGTCTCTGGATTTGAACCCAGCTTTTCATACGTTTCATGACTTTCGCAGGTCTGGTGCTACCTTGGCCTACAACTCACACATTCCAATTCAAGATATCAAATGTCATGGGACGTGGTCGTCAGACTGTGTCTGGCGTTATATCCAGTCAGATCACAGCTATGGTGAAACCCTGGCCACAACTATTGCTTCTACCTTAAATGCATAAATGTCCTACCTCTGGCCTTGGGTTTGAGGGTCATTCTTATGTTATATTGTGTCACATTTTGCCAAGTTTTTACAAAGATTTACAAATTCTTTACAAATATTAGTTATTTTAATGTAAACTCTGGGGGTTCCTTCCTCCTCAGCAGTGTAGGGGGACTTCGGTTTGACCTTCGTGACCTTAGTCAAAATTGGCTATGCACCATTTTTGGATTAAATACTTCCTTGTCCAGTAAAATCCTAAGTCTCCCCTTCTGCTGGGGTTCAAGGTCAACCCAGAGGTCAGTAGGTCAATGTCAGTGTTTGGGTTTGCTTGTCAAACCTCATCATAGATCAATGTAAAGTCTCATTATATATGGGCTGCTTCATCACAGTAAACCCCTTGTGCAGCCTTATCAGTATTTAATCTTTTATTATTGCATCATACTTACAACAAGAACTTTTATATACATTATTTTAGTAGATTTGTAAATAGTATTAGTATTAGTATTGTATTTACTCATATATATATATAATAAAAATGGTACCCGCATGTGTTTGTCTGTCTTGGGGATTGGGGACTGTCTCTTGGGTTGTTTGGGCGACCCGGGGGTCAGTCCTCCCCCAAGGCAGTATGTTGATACAAAGTCTTGACCAATTCATTGGTGGGTTGGGTACCAGTCTGATCACTATCATCCTGGCTTCCTAGAAGTTTACTCAGTCGCCTAGTAACCTGTAAACAAGTCTATTTCATTGGAGGACCTGGTGACCTCAAGTTTTCCTCTTGGCTTCAAATTCAGTTTGAATGTGACTTTCAAAAGAGAAACATGGAAAATTCTCCCACCCTCCCTCCCTGTAGGTTGACCTTTGCTGGGTCAAGGTCACGTTTGTATGAGAATAGGGTCATTCTTATGTTATATTGTGTCACATTTTGCCAAGTTTTTACAAAGATTTACAAATTCTTTACAAATATTAGTTATTTTAATGTAAACTCTGGGGGTTCCTTCCTCCTCAGCAGTGTAGGGGGACTTCGGTTTGACCTTCGTGACCTTAGTCAAAATTGGCTATGCACCATTTTTGGATTAAATACTTCCTTGTCCAGTAAAATCCTAAGTCTCCCCTTCTGCTGGGGTTCAAGGTCAACCCAGAGGTCAGTAGGTCAATGTCAGTGTTTGGGTTTGCTTGTCAAACCTCATCATAGATCAATGTAAAGTCTCATTATATATGGGCTGCTTCATCACAGTAAACCCCTTGTGCAGCCTTATCAGTATTTAATCTTTTATTATTGCATCATACTTACAACAAGAACTTTTATATACATTATTTTAGTAGATTTGTAAATAGTATTAGTATTAGTATTGTATTTACTCATATATATATATATAATAAAAATGGTACCCGCATGTGTTTGTCTGTCTTGGGGATTGGGGACTGATGGCCCAAATGAAATTATCCATTCATCCCAATATATGGATTCACTGCAATCTAAATTAGCCATAAAAGTGAATTAGATGTCAAGTTTTTGTGCAAAGTTTTGTTTAAAGGTTCACTTGTGCCAAAGCAAATTCCTGTCAAAATTAACTTAGGTTATCTTACAATTTGTTCTTCAGTTATTCCAATTTATGGCAGGGAGAAGTAACTTCAATGACTGTATGCCAGTAAGAAATAGTCCAAACTAGGTTTGTTGTAGAAACCATCTCATTGCAGACCCATGTAAAGACTCTTCTTGTCCTGGTTGTCATATTTGTCTTGGATGACCTTTGAACTCTTCCAGAAAGTTTCCCCACAATAACCCCTGAAAACATTGATAATTAATTTGATAGTAAAAGAGGCCAGAGGACAGACGCCTCATTTAATTATTTGAACTTACAGCTTCTTTTAACTGGACATTTACACAAGGGTCTTTGTGCTTGCATAAACTTCAGTTTAGATTAAAAGTACTGTCAGAATGAGATATTCAGATAGTGTTCTGCTACTGACCAAGTTGTTTTGCTCATAGACAAGCCCAGGCTTGATTTTGCGTCCATACAATTGGGTTTAAGGTACTGTCGAACCTATTTTATTTACCCTTGGACAAAATTCTATTTGCTTGAGGTCCCAGCGTGGGATATTGTATGTCCCATAATGGTAGTGGTTCCCGGTATCTGATTGACATAAATAACATACCAAAGATATGTACCTACTGAATCTGAATCTCCCACTGATTTACAACAACGGACCGGTAGTTAAATATTCTCGATTTTAAACAGCTTGCTGGTCTGTATCTGTTTTATTGCCATTTTATACAATTTTATTTTAGAAATATTCATTGTCTGCACATACTACCTCTTTGAACTTGTCAGAATTGTAAATAGTGGCTCTTTCAGGTATTACCGCTCACCGGACATTTCCCGCGGATTTCACATACTGTTTTAACATTCTTACATACTGTAGTAATTCAACCTAATAATTTTAAACAACCTAATAACATCAAACAAATCATACAAATTGTTTTGATATTCTCTGTAAAATTTCAACCTAACAATTTCATAACTTGTCCATACTAATCTTGCACCAATCTTTCACAGGATCAACTATGCCTTTTTGGCTATACAAGGACATATTCGTAGGGTAACACATTCTTACAAACATGTTAGCCCATGGGTGTCCCTTTTGTTGATCCTCTCAGGGGATGTCAGTATTAATCCTAGCCCTAACACTGGCCTTTTAACCGGGAGTCTGATAAACATCAGATCCATCAGAAACAAGTCTGTTGCTCTTGCAGACTTCCTTAATAGCAACAAGTCTGACATTATTGCGGTCACTGAGACCTAGCTTCGACCAGATGACACAGACAGCTTTATAGCAAGTGTCACTCCTCTTGGTTACAAATGTACTCATGTTCCACGCCTGGAGGGGAGAGGTGGTGGCGTCGGGTTCTTCATCCATGATGACATTGATTTTAAGGTCCTACCTCAACCGTGTTTCAATACCTTAGAGTCCATATCTGTTCACCTATCCACGGGCAATGCCCAGGACATTGTTTTTCATACTGTATATATGCCCCCAATGTTTCTAAAGCCAATTTCATTGAGGATTTCAGTTCCTTTGTCGAAGGTGCTGCTTTATCATGTTGTGAAAATATAATATTGGGTGATTTAAATCTACACCTGGATAAACAGGATGGTTGGTCGCAGAAATTCAATGACTCCCTCTGTCAATACAATTTCACCCAAATTATTGATTCCCCAACGCACATTCACGGCCATATATTAGATGTCGTATGTGTGAGGGACACCTTCTCAAAGGCGGTTTGCGCCATGGTTACAGCTGGGCTGTCTGACCATCTTGCAATCACTTTCTCAGTCAATATACCTATCAAGGCTCCTTGCAAATTTAGGCAAGTTAATACTCGGAAAATTCACAAGATAAACATCACTGACTTCAGATTGGACATCCTGAATTCTGATCTAATCAAACATCCTCACACAACAACCAGTTTACTCAGTCACCAATATTCCAACACCTTGCGCAACATTCTAGACAAGCATGCCCCAATCAAGAGGAAAATGGCTCCATCGCACCATGACAAAGGCTTTGTGAATTCGGACATCCTCTCAGCAAAGCATCTGAAGCGCAAGTGTGAGCGAGTATGGCGCAGTAACAATTCTGCAGTCAACCGGAGTAGATATCGAGCTGCTGTTAATCGCTACAATTTCCTACTGGAACAGTCAAGACGCAGGCACTATTCTACAGTTATTGCTGAAAATAATGGTACCCCAAGGCTCTGTGGAAGACTTTCAAGAAAACTTTGCACAAATCCTCAACTATCATCCTACCTGATCATATTAGTCTTATCGACTTAGCTAACACTTTTGGTCATTTTTAGTGACAAAATTGCGAAAATCAGAGTTGCACTAAAGTCATCAGTGCCTGTTTACCTCACAAGACCAAATAGTAACATCACCGTCCTGTCCTCTTTTGAGCCTGTATCTGAGAGCGACATCCTCAAAATCCTAAAATCATCCACCACCAAATCAGGCGACCTGGACCCAATACCAACCGCACTAGTCAAAGAGTGTGCGGATATTTTGGTCACTCCAATAACCAATATTATAAACTACTCACTCAGAGAAGGGAGCTTCCCAAACTGTTTCAAAGCCGCATATGTCATCCTCCTCCATATGAAATCTCCTCAAAAATTACAGACCTTTATCCAACCTCAGTTTTATATCCAAACTGATTGAAAAAGTTGTGGCTAAACAGTTAAATAATTATATCGATAGTGAGGGGCTCTCCAATGTCAACCAATCCGCCTACAGGAGACTCCATTCCACAGAATCAGCACTCCTGAAAATCCAGAATGACATTGCTGCTTCGATGGACTCTGGTAAGGCTGTTGCACTCACTTTGCTGGACCTCTCAGCGGCATTCGACACTATCGACCATGACATTCTTTTTAATTCCCTCAGGGATTGGTTTGGGGTTGATGGCACTGTGTTGAGGTGGATCAAATTCTATCTTTCAAACCACAAACAGAAGGTTAAACTAGGTAATAGCTTTTCAGGTGCTTTTTCACTCCCATATGGTGTGCCCCAGGGCTCTGTCCTGGGCCCCCTTATTTTTACCCTCTACACTACCCCTCTCAGTAATATCATTTCCAATTTCAATGTCACCCAGCATCTATATGCCGATGATACCCAAATATATCTAGCATTGGACCATAGGAACTTTGATTCCAGTTTTGCTGAGCTTACTGAGTGTCTCACATGTGTCCAAAACTGAATGGCTGGTGTGAAACTTAAACTCAACCCCGAGAAAACTGAATTTATCATCATTGGTGATAGACAAGCCAGAGAGTCCCTCATCAACAAATTCCCTACTCAACTTCTTGAAAATTCTATCTCCCCTACCGATACAGTCAAGAACCTAGGTGTTACTTTTGACTCCGGAAACACCTTTACTAGCCACATAACCAAGATGTGTCACACCTCTTACTACCACCTTAAGGACCTAAGACGCATCCGTAAATTCCTCAGTGTGGATACTGCAGCTTTGCTTGCAAACTCAGTGGTCAGCAGTCGACTTGAATACTGCAATTCCCTACTTTATGGCGTAAGTAAATACAATGTAGCTAAACTCCAAAAGATTCAAAATGCCCTTTGCAGAATTGTTTTTAGACTTGATAGAACTAGCCATGTCACTCCCTTTCTTCAGCAACTACACTGGCTGCCTATCACATACCGCATCTTGAGTACAATCTAATTAATTTCAAGGCTATCAAATTCTCTCAACCCATATACCTATCATCCTTGATCAAAACCAGTTGTTTAACGTGTGGAAATCGTCTTTCTCTTTCCTCAGTCTCTCACAAAAAGGCCATTGGTAGGCGTGGTCTTGCAATGGCTTCCCCCACAGAATGGAACAGACTCCCACAATCAGTATGATCACAACAAACAATAACAGGTTTCCGTAGCTAGCTAAAGACCTATTTGTTTAGACTAACATATCCTCCACCATAGTACATCTCCCTGGCGGGCGCTAATTTTGGATCTCAACCTGATACGTCCCTGGACTTTCCCTTTTTGACCTCAAGCACATTGGAGGATGTTACATCAATTTTGCACTATATAAATGTTTCTATTCTATTCTAATAGACGTATAGTGTATAGAGTATATTTTCCACAGGGGCACAATGACAATTTATGGATGTTAAAGACTCTGATCAATAAATAAACACTCGTGAAATAAACTTCTATAAACCAACTCTGCTAGAGTTGCCTCTCAAATCAATGGAAGCAGAGATCATGACACCTGTCCATAGGGGCACAATGACAATTTATGGATGTTCAAGACTCTGATCAATAAATAAACACTCGTGAAATAAACTTCTATAAACCAACTCTGCTAGAGTTGCCTCTCAAATCAATGGAAGCAGAGATCATGACACCTGTCCATAGGGGCACAATGACAATTTATGGATGTTCAAGACTCTGATCAATAAATAAACACTCGTGAAATAAACTTCTATAAACCAACTCTGCCAGAGTTGCCTCTCAAATCAATGGAAGCAGAGATCATGACAAGTGTTTTGCAGGCTGTATTGTCTGGACATTTAGCCATAGAGCAGAGGATTGAACAGTTAAAGGAGTAACTGGAAGCCCATCCTTCTCAGGTCTCATTCACTTTCCCGATCAGGTGTCGGCTTCCAGAAGGAACCAATTATGGAACCTACATAGGGATGAATGACTGATGAATTCCAGATCATCCAGAAAGAAGTTGATGAGAGTTTTCAACAACTATCTCACTTAAATGACTGCATTACGTTCATGTCACAAAAGGGGGTGTGATAATGCTTTGGATTAATTTAACAAACATGGCCACAAATTTTATCCAAGGGGGCCACAATAGAAGCAAATTTAGCTGTGATAGCCTGTGTCTTTATTTGTGGCTATCAGGCTTTACTTCAATAATCAACGAACAAATTATATGTATGTGGGTGCTCAACTTAGGAGTCAGCCCATCTTAAGATGTTCTATAGCCCAACTTAGGATCCTAAGTTGGGTAGCCTAGGATAAGTAAGCTTAGGAATGATTTTAAAGTTAAAATTTGATATTAACCAGCCATGTGAATAATAATTTGTTATGCCATGCTCCATTGGTGGTTTTAATCATAAAATTGAATATAGTGGTACTAGTTTACTTAAACACTGAAATTTCAATTACACAGTATATGTTTGTAAGATTTGTGGGGCTGGTCTTATCTGAAGATTTGGTAACAATTGTTAACCCAACTTATATTTTACACATGTAGTTTTATTTGTGAAATTGAAATGATATTATTTACTTATTTTCTACTTAAATGTGACGACTGTTTTTACCTGATTTTGCACTGATAGGATTAATTTTAATTCCCTTATTGTTACAAGACTTTGTCTCAGATAATTTGATAATGGGAGGATCATTAGGTCATAATGTGTCTATTGTTTAACCACTGCTTGCAACTTGATTTGTTTCACTTGTGGGGAGTGATTAGGCAACTGGATTTGATTGTGATATATCTATTGTTACTAAATTCCTTTTAAGTTGATTTTTTGCTTGACTATGTGTGTGACTTGGAAATTGGATTAGTCTTAGATTTACCTTTTGTTCTTTAGAAATTGATTTCTTTCACCTCTGGTTGAGTGACTAGCTAACAGGATAAATTAGGCATTGTTGTAAGACTCTTTTAAGGTGTTTTGTGGGTGATACTTTAATCTTTCATATTTTTACATCTTTTTACCTTTTGATAATTTTGATTGTTCAATGTTAAGTTGTTAAATGGACATTTATTCATATAACCTACTAGAAAACATCATTTTTATATGCAATGTGTATTTTATCAATTTTTGTAAATTCTATGCATCAATGTGTTGTTTGACTAAATTCACATTAACTTGTTGGATTTAATTACATTTTCCATATAATTATTTTCCATTATAATTCTTTCTTAAACTTAAAATATATAATCAGGCTCACCCATAATATTGCCCACTATATTTGGCTTTCCCCCTAATAGAGGTGATAGAATTAAGCCTCATTATATTTAGAGATTACTTTGATGTTGATTTGTTTCATTTTATGATTTGGGGTATTATTGTGTACTTTACCCACCCCAAGTGAAACAAATCAACAGCAACAGAATGTTGAAACAATAGGCACAAATCCAATTAAGAAATCATTCCAATGAAAAACAATTAAATCAAAATCAAAGGAATAATTTATTGCTACTCCAGGCTCCGGAAACACAATTCAATGTAGTTTCTAAAATTAAACACTTTTTGTTGAGGTTAGATAAATTGAACATATTTATATAAAATAGACAAGGAGTACAAAGTACTTCTGTACAAGGGTCAGTTAAGTTTATTTATGTTAATGTCATCTTTTTCAAGAAAAATAATTTCCTTGTAAATAGTTTATATTATATTTTGCATAAAATGATTCTTGAATTTTGTTGTCTTAAGTTGGGTTATATGTTCTAGCCCATCTTAAGATGGGCTACCCATCTTAGGATCCTAAGTTGGGCTATAGCCCATCTTAAGATGGGCTGACTCCTAAGTTGGGCTCCAACATGGACACTAAAGTGCAATGCTATTTATATACATATTGCAGTGCTGTATATCTATAGAAACAATACCAAATCTTAGTGTTGTTAGAGTTATTTTAAGATCTAAAGTTTTCTAAGTGTTCGAAAAAGACTACCTTATGAACAAAAGAATTCTGCAAATGGCATTTAACTCATACTGTGCATGAGATTCACTATGAAGATAAACTGATGGGTAAAATAGAACTAAAAGTAAAATAAAATGGAAAGGGTAAACTAAAGACTGATAAATGGAGTAGGCCTTGTCTTATTCACAAGTTAAATATCATGGTCTTTCGGCATGGGAAAATGTATCCTTTACATAGCATTTTTTAGGCTTATGTCTTGAGTGGAACTGCCTGGACCATTTGGCAATCATCACAGTAGCATGTAGTTTGAGCATCTTAGTGATGATATACCTCACACATCGAATCAATACCACTTTTGACATCATCAACTATATCAATGATCTTATTGGCATTGTACTCCTGAGCTTCATGCAGTTTTGACCAGCTTCAGGCTCTAGTTAAACAATTATGATTTGGTAAAATTGGTAAATCAAGTAACCAAAGTTAACTGTCTGGGATTTGTGGTTGACTCAGATTCCTTTAAACTGTAAGTCCCTGATGAAAAACTAAGACCAAATTTTAACCCCTGTAACCTGTGGCATGATAATAATCCTGAACAAGAAGAGAGCTGCAATCCCTCCTAGCATCATACCTTTCACATTACGTGAAGGCATCATGTTTTTCTTAAATTTAATGTTACAGGTGTTGAGAAATATGGGTAAGGACAAAAACAGAACCTTGACCTTAGAATTCTTTCAGTATCTGAACTACTGCCTTAGGTTTCTGAAGCCCTTCGATGGCACTATCTTCTTTAACCACAGGTCAGTAAAGGCACTGACAGAACTTGATGTCTGCATCACAGGAAAGGATGGCAGGTGGAACAATGAAAAATACAAGCTTTCAATTCCACAAGATTATGACATTACTCCATTGCATATCTCGAGATTATCCCAAGGCTCTGGGGAACCAGTGGACCATACATAAATTGTAACTATATTGTGATAACAAAGCAGCATTGTCAACCCTAACCAATGGCAGGACCAGAGATAGAAGTCTGGTAGCAGAAACAGGAAATTTATCTGCATTCAATTTAAGCTTTATATCCATTCTTCGCAAAGGCAATGCAAGAGCTATCTTATTGTCCCTATGAGATATGGCTATGACTAACTGAATTGTCTCCTAGTCAATATGATAAATATTAACTGGTCTGTTGCTTCATTGTATTCCTCCCAGAGCCCTCAATGTGGCTTTAATGGAATTTTAAAGAGGCTTTTTATATCCCGTTCAACAACCAGGGTCATATTGGGATAGGTCCTCAGCAATGCCACTTGTGGGACTCACACAGGTGACAGTCTATGATTAAATATCAAACCTGTTAACCACAAGGCAAGCAATGTATTCAACTCCATGTTTGAGGTTGTTTATTGCATTCTGCTGCTTCATTAATCCCCATCACATCCTGCTACCTTAGCTTACTTAGAATTCTTCACAGCAAATCACTTTTCTCATGCAGCTATTACCTTTCCATCCCAGCCATTCTTGCCATTTTAAGTTTAAAATTCTCTATTTTCAAGGACTTCAACTCCATGTTGAGGTTGTTTATTGCATTCTACTGCTTTGTTAATCCCATCTATCAAATCTTTCGCATCCTACTATCTTAGCTTTCTTAAAATCACTTTTCTCATGCAGCTATTACCTATCAATCTCAGCAAACCTTGTCATTTCTAGTTTAGAATTCTCGATTTTCAAAGATCATAAATTAAAATATTTTCAAAGGCCCTGGCCATTCACACGCCTTTCAAAGTGTCCCTCAAGAAGCCTGTAGACATACACACACTTACATACACAAAAGTCCAAACATGTGACTATTCATACATGGATAAGGTATATAAACCATTGGCTTCGTGGCATTATGTTCCTTTTTAAGGATTTCCAATCTCGTTTCCTATTCAATAACTACTTCCTTCAATGTAACATCTTTGTCTGCTGATCCAGATATCCATGTGATTGTTGAATGGTCCAAAACATTCCAATTCATAAATAAAGTTAAAGTTACAAGGATACCTGTCCATTAGTTGCAGGGGACGCCGAGATCCTATTAAAGTTAACCCCTAAGGTTCAGAATGCACACAACCACTTCTTGACTTCATTTACTGATACCAAGTGAGACAGCATTTTAAAATACTTCTGACATAAATTAGCTTGAAGGATGCTGGCATAACCATTTGCACACTCTGTTGTCCACTTACCAAACTGGCATTTAATTTTAATGTTCCTCGTAATTGTCACAGAATGTAGGCATCAGATTGGTTGATAGTGTCATCTCATCTGCATATTGATCTGATCGGTTAATTTAGCAATGATGTCACAGGATGCAAGTATTTGATTGGTTAAGGAGTAATGACGTTACAGGATGCGGGCATTTGAATGGTTGGAAGGTAATTATATCACAGTATGCACACATTTGGTTGGATGATGACATCACAGTATGCAAGCAATCTGATTGGCTTATAGGATGTGATTATTGATGTGTGTTTTTTGAAAATACAAATAGGCAATAAAATTGGTGGTAAGGGGATACAGCAGGAGGCTGCATGCCAGTTCGGTTAAGTTCGGCATCTCATCGGGACCAGTAACTGGCTGGTGTGGGGTCTGATAAGATAAGGCTGACAAGTAGTTGGACAAGTCTTGTTAGGAAAGTCTTCTTATCTATAGTCACTTTCGACCAGCTAGGAGGTCCTGACAGTAGGCTGGCTGACTGGTCTCGTAGGTTGAGACAGTCATGTCACTAAGACTAATGACTGGTATAAGAATTTCTCTGTAACCAATTTCCTCGGGCATTAACTGGTTGGTCTGAGACGGCCACTCAGACCCTTAAAAGGCTACTGCTGGTCTGTTAGCCAGTCCTGTGGACCTGCCCAGTATTAGGACCTAACCGGCTTTAGGTGAAGCAATACTGGTGGCTCCACAGTTGTGCGAAAACTCATAGGAGCTGGCAGAACTGGGTGAATTAGAATACATCTCAGCAGGGATAGGCTTATATGAAACAACTGCCTTCTTCCTGTCCATAACTGTAAAATCAGCAGATTTTCTGTAACCAACAATCCTCTGTAGCCAGTAAATCTGGAGACTGGTACTCTATCATGTACTCAACCTCCAAAGCTATTTTCAATAGTTTCCACGCAATATATTCAGCAATAAGTTAAAAAATATCTCCAAAAAGGCCAAAAATGGCCTCGGTCAGGTACTTTGGCGGTCTGTGGATGACCTTCAATGAAGAGCTTCAAGGTCAAATTCCTGCATGCTTACAGAGGACATATATATGTATTATGTATACCAGCCATAGGATGATTTAAGTTTCTGTATATGAGAACTGGGCCAAAATGTGAAAAAATACCACATACCAAATTTGAAAGGTATAACTAAACTATTTTTAAAGTTATCGCGTCCGAAAGGAAATCTCTGAAGCGGCGGGGGTGGTGGTGGCAGCAGCGTGACCTTACTGAATCCTTACTATCCCCGACTTTCATCCGGGGATACAAAAATGAAGCTTTTGAATCATCCACTTAATTAAAATCAAGACCCTGAACCTGTGGATCCTTTCCCAAATTCTGTAGTTTCTGTGGAACATGTGCAAGACCCTCCTTCATATAAATAGGATTTTCACTGTCATTCTGCCAACTTCTCAGAGGAGTAAAGATCAGAACCTGTATCATAAGTGAAAGGGGACCAAGAAATGGAATGACAGAGGCAAAATTTTATCCTAGCATAATTTAACCTTTAATGAAAACACTCTATTATAAATGGGTTTCGTACCCATCATTTATAACCTTCACCAAATGTTTATTTTTCAACGTTTGCAAAACTCAAAAATGTTCACTGGGATAAACCAATCACATTGCTTGCATACTGCGACATGCATTACCAGGCAATCAATCAAATGCCTGCATCCTATGACATCATGAGTCTTTAACCAATTAAATGCTTGCATCCTGTGACGTCATCACTCAATTAACAAATCAGATTAATATCCACTGAAATGACACCATTAACCAATTATTTGTTTACATCCTGTGACATCATCCCCCAACCAGTTAAATGCCTGCACACTGACTCCATTACCCCTTAACCAATCAGAGTACTATGCAAATGAGATTATGTCATCAACCAATCAGTTAGTAATATAAGTTCAGTATATAAGTCCACTAAGGAGCATTTTGGCCTCAGCTTTGCTTAAGATGCTCCACAGATGTGGATTGATTTGCCTGATGATGTAGTTTTGGCCACTTCTCTCCACTCATTCAGACACGAGCTCAAAACCTATCTCTTTGCACAAGCATATCCACCCTTATTTCTCCATGGTGCTGACCCCTGCAATGTGTCCGATTAATGATTATAGTTTTCTGCTTTACTGTTTGGCGCACCTAGAGTCTTTAGATAGAGATTAAGCACTATGAAAATACTAATAGAATTATAATTAGAATTTTTTGCATCCTGTGACACCCTTCAACCAATCAAATGCCTGCATTTTATGTTGTCATCAGCCAATGAGCCAATCTGATTTATTTTCAAATGAGATGACAGCATAAATGACTTTTTTCTTTCCCCTTGTGTTTTGCAAATTTAACTTTTTTCACCAGTCTCATTCAGATACCTGATGTCGTCACTCAACTCCCATTCTCATTGGACTATCCTCTCATACCACAAATACAGTACATGCCATGGTCACTGTGGTAACTCTCATGCAACCATATGCTGAAATCTGATTTTCCGGATGCAATGCAGTATTGGGGTCTCCTGTTGACTATACACTACCAGGGTATAACGACTTATCATTTTGCTGCTACAATGTATCAGGTTGATCCTTGTGTAAAAATGGAGCCAAGCAATCTTTTCAGGAGAACCTTTAGTCGGAGGAGTAACCCAATTCGAGTGGTCTGAGCTTAGTCGGATGAGTTATCTTTATGCCTTGAAGTAGTAGAGAGTAGGTTGTAAGGCTAAAGATTTTTAATTGGTATGTTATATTTATTTTGTCACTTGGTTCATTAGCTTGTCTTTTTCAACAGCATCATTTGTATGAGACGACTACCTGAGTTAAAAATTGGTCAGTTTTTGTGATCACTCGCAAAAGTGAAACAGTGGTATTAGCCTATTTCATACTTGTTAAATAAACAAAGCTCCCCTGGTTTGTCACTTTTTTTTTAAAAAAAGAGAAAAGTACCTAAGTTATAAACTGGCTAGTTTATTATGATCACGCGCAAAAGTGGAACAGTGGTGTTAGCCTATCCGATATTTTAAATAAAAAAAAACTATTGTGGTGAAGATTATAAAGTGGCTAGTTATTTGTAGAGCGAGGATCGTGTTTTAGCACTTTCCATACACTTTAGGACCAGGTCTCAGCCATGTTGCACATTATAAAATAAATTGATTATTAAGGTTGATCAAATTTGGCATCCATATGTGCAAGTGTGAATAACTGTGTTTGACAACTATGATGATAAAACGTGAGTACAAAATCTTTTTTATCAAAATGAACAGCGTCTGTGTGAGAGGTGTGTAACATATTTTTGCTTGCTTAAATGTTCAACAAAACCTTGATACCCATGATACAGTGATACCCATGTTATATAATGTATATCTTACACACATAAGTTAGTATATTGTATATATCATACAAAACTAAGTGCATTGTATATGTCATACATACAAAAGATATATGTTTTTTTTTAAGTTTTAAGTTGGAACAATAATGGCAGATCTGAATTAGAATATAGGGCCACCAGAAGCCATATGGCCTTCTGACTTGTTATGGACTTGCGGTATCTGTATCTTAAAGGATGTTAGCAAATATATAATTAATGAACTTAACACCGAGGTGTACAAATGATATTTACTGTTAGTACATATTATTTTGCTTTATAAATATACAACATCGATGCAAATCCAGATTTCTTTCCCGATTTGATGCAGTATCTGCATGCATAACTCAAGGACTTTATATATCAGTACAGGATTACATTTTCAAGATGCAATGTCCTCATGGCTTGGCCCTCCCTAAATTCAATCCGGATTGAAAATCGACATACAGTGCAGCCAGCCATGTGAATTACTGTGAACCGCAGGACACACACTGAACATAGACTTCTTGAAGATATATTCTGGTCCCAGGCCTCCTCCGGCATCACACCTGTTGCAGGGTTGGATAAATGTTTCTCACCAAACTCTAATCTGGTGTTATCTGCATTCGAAATGCTCTTCTTGTGCTTCATCGGCTCAAGTAAGCTGGTTCCTCCCTTTTTGGGTGGTTGGAGAGAAATTCCAGATGAAAACAAAAATTCAGCAACTATCTTCGGGTTGAACCTTTGTGTGTTCTCAGGCACTACTGATTTTTATTTTGGTTTTATTAGCAAGAAAACATTTTTTTTACAATGAATATCCAAATATTTTATCAATTATTTACTGGTTTGCGAAACAACAACTAACTTGTCTTAGTGATAAACAACTCAAAAGTATTCATCAAGTTGTAGTGTATAAATATCTTAATCATACCCAGCACGCGAATTATTTGAACAAAATATTGACAAATAAAGAGCTTATAATATATACATAATTCCTGGCAACCCTGTCTATGGATGATAAGAACACTCAGAGAGCAAATACCTCCACCACAGTTCAACACTGCCAATGTTGATTATGAATGTAATGATTTTTTCCTGGATCCAGACAGTCATCCGGATTACCACCAAAGTCCAATCATCTGTTCTTTGGTGGACCGTTATCAACATTCCCTGAAAATGAGTAAACAATCTGTCCGCAACTTTTCAAATTATTTAAAAAACAGACAAACGTACACCAATAATTACATAACCTCCTTTGTGGAGGTAATTAATGAGTCCATAAACAGAGAGAGAGAGGGAGAGAGAATTTTTTATTAAAGTGACAAGTACATTAACATATACAATGTATGAAATATTAAACATTTTGTACCCAGCCCAATTGGGCTTATTTGTCACTTCAAAGCAAGTATCTGCCAGTGTGTTGTAGTTTCAACAAATGAAAGCAGGAAAATGTTACATAACACAAATATTAAACAACTGCCAATTTTGTTTTAAATATTTCCTTTCATTCAGATAAGTAGTTTTACAGTGCTTCTGTTTGTTTTTATCGCATTAAACTCTGTGAAGTATGGCGGCAAAGTTTAAAGTGAAAAATTGTGAAGTTTTTATTTTCATTGATTCCCATAATAATGACTATAGGTATTGTAAATGTGGATTTATTTTAGTGACAATTCATAGTAGCCAATAATAGATGCAAAATAACCCTTGCGGAGATCAAGTTACTATATTGTCACTCACTAAGGACGAAAAACTTAAATCCTAATCCTTTGGGCTTGGATTTTCTGTATCTTATCATTTGTTCTGCCAAGGAGATATTATTTTCATGACAGCTTGTTTGTCTGTTTGTTAGCTGGATTACACAAATACTACTGATTGGAACTTCAAGAAAAAATTCAAAACAGAGGTCTTGATCCAACTTAGATCCCATTAAATTTTGAGGGTGATCTTAATCACTCTCTGGATACAAAAAAATCTGGATTTTCCCATTTATTTATTATTACATGTCTTGGTGAAGGTCTGCCCTCTCCAAATGCTCTTGTTTTATGTTTAAAATAAGGTTTTAAGATGTTCCTCACTCGGGTTATTTTCCTACTTAACTAGGACGTAATATTTTCTGCCACAAAGAGGAAGGGAAATTATAGATGCAAACAGACTTGTATTTACTTCCTAAGTCCCTTGAAAATGTCACTAGGCAGAATAATTCTAATGAAAACATGAGTTGTTTTTTTTATTTGTTTGATGAGGTCTTAAAGACCTAGTGGTTATCACTGGAATATATACGTTTCACGATATGTATGTATAGCATAAAAACCTCAAATGACCTGGAAACATTGTCACACTCAACTGGAAGATGTATTCCATTGATCTGTATATATCCTAGATTTTGTGTGACCCAGCATTGTTATTTATCCTTGTTAGAAATAAGGCCCATCAACACCAATTGCTAAACAACATAGTCTTATTATATCACCTTGCAATGTCAAAGTGGTTCTCAACCTTATTAATGGTTTGTGGGAGGAGAGTAAAATCAAATCATCTTATCTGAATGCATTTATATTTACATCTTAACTTGTAAGAATTTATAAGCCCATATAAGGCTGGGTATTCTTTAAAATGTAATAATGTGTATTTCATGCGTTTAGTATATCACATGGAACTATAATATAGTAAATGAATCAGTTAATACAAATAATACCTTTAGAGAGTGTTCACTCTACTCTCATCTTCACAGCCATGGGTTTGAATCCAGGGGGATGAGAGAATGTGAGTTATACCGACAGCCTATTCATATCACAGTCCAAACCTTGCTGTGACAAACTGACACTCAATATCCCAACACCAATTCCATTTCTTTTAGTGATTAGGTCTTGTAAAACGTCTCATAACATAAAAGTCAATTACGTTTGAAGTTGCAGCATTAAATGATTGCATAACACAGGATTCAGTCTAAAGAAGCTGAGAATATTTGTGAAAATATAGTTCATTTAATAATTGTTTGTTAAATTAAATAATAAGGTTCAACCATAAAATCACCACTATATATGTTTGCTCCCCTTAAAGGTTTAATAGGTGTAAGCCTCAATAATTTTAGACATTACTTTGATGTTGAATTGTTTCACTTCATCATTTGGGACTTTTTTCCAAAGACACTGCATAAAATAATGTAATAAATGGTGTGATTATTATTATTAATGTCAAAAGAAATCTCAACAAAAAGGTATATTTTTGTATAAGACTTGATGCAATAATTATGCGAGAATATAAAATCAACATAAATAATAATGCAATTTGCTTTGACCCATTGTATTTAATTTATACAAACTCCCCATGTGAACATAATAATTTGCTTTGACCCATATCAGTATTAAATAGAACACAAGTGTTCCACTGCAAGTTAATCCCCAACTCAATGGTAATCAAAATATTTCAACCCCCATTGCAATATTTTACCCCCTAGTGACAAATATAGGGGAGTCATTTTCCCACACTACACCGGCCCTGATATACTGTATTTCGCCTCCAGGCAGGAGTGGCCAACATCAAACTTGTGTATTGAGTGCTTGATTAGAAAAAAACTATCGCTGTTTTATGCAGAACACACGGAAAACTTAATGAGGCATAATGTAAACAAAGCCACTTGGACCGCATTTTTTTGTGGCTCCGTCTATCGGTAGTAGTTACTTTGGTTAGCCATTGACAAGGAGTGGTCACTTAATTTTTTAACTTTTCATTTTGTGAAACCGAGTCTTGTCAAGGCTATGAGTGTGGGGTTTTTTTTCCAAAACTTCTGACCCACTTTCTAGACACCACAACAGAAGCCAATTACATAACCAATTTACAGCGGCTGCAATCTGACAAGCATTTAAATCCTGTTCCGGAAGTTTATCAGTATTTGAGTTTGAAACATTTCTTTTTAAAGTCTGTATTCTATGTTTATATTTATGACTGGTTTATGATTTCATAAATATAAAATGTGCCCACACACACAAAAAAATGTTCCTTTTCAAATTTTTTATCCAATCTGAATTTTCAAATTTAATAATTATTGCACACTGCATATGGTCGGGTTAAAAAAAGGATTAAAATAATTTTAATATAAAGCAACAAAGTATTTCGTGAAATATATACGTTTAGTGAGGTATATTTAAATTTATACAAACTCCGCATGTGAACATAATAATCGTTTTTCAAGTGAAAATCAAATTTAAGAAAATCAGTCCGCCTTTGCACGTGATGGTATTGATTTGTGTTTCTAAATACACGTCAAAACAGAATTACGGAATCTAACAGAAAAGTTAAAAATATAAACCCCTTTTTTTCCCGATTCTGAAAACAGGAGATACTAGTATTCTCAGAAATATGCGACACTAGTTTCGTTTTCACAATGTAAAACTGTTTTCATATCGACCCGCCTTGCCCCCAAATCAAACATGTGCACAAAGAGCTTATTGATCGCTGGTTACTGCTAAACCTTAACATTGCCCGGAAAAGAACTATCGCGTTATAGTTTAGAGAAGGTTACTGAATGCGAAAACCATAACATTATCTGGAAATGCTGAATTGTCGTGTTAATTTAGATCAATCTTTTTCTAGATTTGGAAGATGTGCGGTGTATCAGATTCTGTGAAAAAATCGTTCTCTTAAGTAATAATCAAAAATACTGTGTTTGCATATATAAGGTTAAATCAGGATTGTGCTTAAAGAAGTGTGATATATGCCAGATTACTTCTACTTAGACAAACATAGAATTGGACTGCTGTTGTCATAGTTTCTAGTCATGTGAAACATGCAGTCTTCGGGGGAAAAAAGTAGAATGTGAAATGGGTAGCAAGCTGGCGGCAAAAGCAGCAATTTCGGAATATTTTAGAATGTCTCCAATCTAACGCAACCATCTTGACACTGTAAAACATTTGGGCAAGTTTTTACTGGCCCCTTTTTATTGCATTTATGTGAGGTATCTGACATATGCCATAGTATGTGTATGTGTGTGTTTTGTTACAAACTGATGACAGACCCAGAAAGAGTGATAACCTGGTTATTTTGAAAATCTATTTTCAGCTATTGTTGTAACCATTTTTTTTGTACTTGTAACATATAAAGTACTTGGCAAAATTAGATTGCTGGGCATAAGTGCCACACACAAGCACATGTACCAGTCATTATACTTCTAAGTTTCTCGCTGTTAAAATGTAGATTTAAACTCATACAGAATCAGATACTGATTTGATAGAAAAAATACAGACACTTTATGTAGCGCCTATTGAGACAGGAGGAACATTTATTTGACCTATATGAGGTTTATCAGACCATACGTAAATACCAGGATATATATCAGATATATCGGCTGCTGGGTTCTGTGTCTGTGCATGTTGTGTGTATTTTAAAACAGATTTAGATAACAAGGAAATATATATATATGTTTGTTTATTTGACTAGAAGTTCACTAGAAGTTCCCGGAAGACAAAATATTTTAATTACATGTTATAATTACAAAACAACATTTTTGATACACACGTATATAGATTGCTGGGACATATTGTAAGCTAATATTTTGTGAGAAAATTATTTTTGCGTGACAGTCCAGGAGTGGCCAACCATGTAAGTACATCATGTTATTATTTTATGTTTACTTCATCAATGTTTTGTGAATTTTCTCATGTAATTAACTGTAGGTACTGAAAGAATTTCGTCAGTGTACACAATTTTGAAATTCAAACAGAAGTTTGTTTAAAAGTTCCAAAATGTAAATTTGCATATATTTAAAAGATTAAACCACAACATTTACGATGCTGTGTTAATGTTTTGGATGTCGAATATTTTACAGCACAAGTTGAAGAGTGGATTATATTTAAATTGCTGAAATTCACGACCAAAACTTAGAGATCTTACAAGTACCTATATACACATGTACTGATAACAGATTAGCTACTGTCTAAATTAAAAAAGAGTTGTGCACTTATGTTGCAAACCCTGTCTTTGTAAGCACAACAAAATTAGTTGAGATTTATACAACCCACTTCTGTCTCCAAATGAAATTATCTCTAACTTTCTTATCAGTGAATAGTGATATTAATAAACTATTTTACCATATCAGATGTTCCTCTATAGAGATGATAGATATACACTACTGCATGAGGGTGTTCAATATATCAATGTAAATCAGCGATAAGACTTCATTGATAAAATACACAAAGCCCAATTCCTCACAATGTCTTCAGAGATATACTGGGTATAGAAAGTATTCATGGAAATAGGCCATTATTATTGATAACATGTAACAAGTAATAAGACTAAATCTATTATTTCATAATTCTATATATATGGTACTGATAACCAGGTTATGCTGTGTATTAACACTGAAGGGCTGTCAATCACCTTACCAAAATGTGAATGTTGATGAATAGCATATTTCTGTTTAAGTTCTGATTTTGAAGTTGTAAAGTTCTCTCACTGTTAGGGTTGTATAATTAACATTGCACATAAATCAAACTAGAATGTGTCATGTTGTTGAGTAAGTTGTATATCACATGTCTCTATAATAAATAAATAAATATAATTAAAAAGATATATCATAGATAAATATAGCATGAAGGACAGTGTATTCAGTGTGTAGTCAGGTTGTTCGATCAAATCCTTATTATGGTGATGCAGACAGAGATAGGGAACATATTGACAGATTGTATCCATCTGATTATACAACACAAGGGGGAGCTATGTTAGAATATACTTCAACAATAACACCTTGTACATTTTTAAACTTGGGTTGTGGTTCCACAGGTCCACGGTAGCCTAGTGGCTAGCAAGACTGGCATCTGATCAAAGGCAGTCACCTCTGTGTGAGTTCGACTCCCACAAGTGGCAATGCTGTGGACCTGTCCCAATATGGCCCTGGCTGTTGATCAGGACGTAAAATCCCAACTTTTAACTTAGGTTGTTCCACTCTGTCAAATGATTCGAGAACATACCCGAATAGCCATTTTACTCCGTTCCAAGCAAACCTGAGACAACAGAGTTCAAATCTTGAGCAACTTCATCTCTGGCCACAACCCACTCCAGACATCTACTGAACATTAACGATTGGTTTTGCAAAGATTTCTGAATGTATCCCTGATTGATCTGCAATGGTAAGGAACCGTTCCCAAAAAGATCATGTGATTTTAGTAACAATCCAGTGTAGTACGGAATTTTTATTTGGGCATGAGAGTCTCTGTGAAAGACAAATAGAATTGATAAGGAACACTTGGGAATGTCTTATGATACTCAGGATCAGTAGGGATCGGCTTATGAAACCATATTGCAAATTTCCTGAACTTTCCCACAATTTTAGAGAAATGTAGCCAAAATGGCATCATTACAGAACTGCTTCCTAAAAATGACGTGTAACCAACAATTTTTGAGAGCAATCAACACGAGGCAAAATGTCCTCCGGGGCATTCCCAAATACACACAACTACCAAGAATACAGACGTGTTTAATATACTTTTAAAAAGCTTGTCAGTTGTGTTCTGTTGAATTTAGAAAAAAGACGCACAGACCGGGACTTTTTATACTTGCTACCAATGTAACAATACACCCCTTAATAATGACACTCCATTGAGTGAAACAGTTAAATTATATTTACATACACATTTAATATGTACTTCACAATGTTATAGATCAGGGAAGTGTAAAACACATACTAACACAACAGAGGTTCAGTAACCTACTTGAGAAAAAAACACTTTTGGAGACTCATTTCGTATGCATGTTTTTTGTTTGAGTTTAATACACAGATACCAAATACTGAATGTTACACTTACTGTCTAGAACTTCAGATAGATATATGTTGAACACATGAAAATACTTTACTATTTTAGTCCTTACTTTCAACTGAATGATAAGTACAGTAAATTTATTTTATATTAAAATGTGATAAAAAAATTAATACATTTTCAGTTATTTTTCTCACTGAGCACAAAATAGCAGGAAAATTTGATTGCATTTATCAGTTCAGAGAAAGCCTTGAAATTGTCTATTATTTCTCTGTGTCCAATACAAGTGTTCTCAGCTCAGCTAATTCACATCAGTATTCAAAACGTCCATGTCACGTTTTCATATATTATATAACTGCTGTTTATATGAAAGCATTGTTTTTCATCCAAGGCAATGTTTGCTTTGTGTATGACTTTCCGATACTGGTTATATAATAATAGATGCAGTCTCTTTCTTGATACAAATACAATTGCGATGGATGACACTCGTTGACGAAGTAAATCGTGAGGCCTCTCCGAATATACTTGGGCATAAAATGAAGGAGGGAATTTTTTTTAATTTTTTTTTTTAATTTTATTTTTATTTATTTATTTATTTATTTTTTTTTTTTTTTTTTTTTTGGGGGGGGGGGGGGGGGGGGGGAGGGGGTTACACCATTGGACATTTATCCAAATAATTGAGCACATCTGATTGGTGGTTTATTGCAATACATAACATCATCGACTGTGATTATGTAGCAGCCAAACAGCCAATGCTTTACAGTTTATACATAGAGAATTTTATGTTACATATTTCTTGGTTTTAAATTTTGCTTAATCGTTTAACAGATGGGATTATATTAGCGCATAGATGTCACGTGGGTGGAATCAAAACATGAATTACTAACTATGCCAATGTTTAAACCATGCACATTGAACCGGCCATGCGCTATTTGTTCAAGAAATATCGAACACCCAAGCTAATGCATGCATGCAGGACAGTGACCCACAGTTTATAAGAGGAGTTGTATGAATACAATTTTTTTTTCTGGAACAGTTTGTAAGAAAAGTCGTGTAAATACATTTTTAGTGTGGGGGGTAGAGGGAGGGGGTGTTTGTATGGCATGGATTATATTATTGCCGACCTTTTGCTGAGATTACCTTGAAGTTGTGCTGTCGGTTCAAAAATTGTTCTAATTGATTTGTACACAAGATTCATACCAAATACCAGTTTGGCCCAGGTTGATTCCAAATATCCTATATATACCAATGTGCCACACTAAACAAGTGAATACATGTATAACTCTATAAATTCCTGTCCAAAATAGTATTGTATGTTGAATAATAAGGTTGAGTTGGAATGCCACACAGTTGTAGGGTAGCTGTTTCCTCAGAGATTGAAGTACTGCACTTAGAAGTTGCGAGATTAGACAGACATTCTTCTAACATAATGCACATGAAATAATGCATTGAGTATGGTAGTTTCTTTACCAACGACCACCGTTAGCAACTAAATCAGTATTACTAATTTTTAACTTTGTTATATCATTAATTATAAGACAAATTTACATGTTTCACAAGTTTGAGTTACACTCATTGGTTAGGTAGATGATGTTCAAATTTGATTAATTAATAGTCAAGTGGTAACATATTATTAGTTATATTAATTGATTACAACTCAGTTGTTCATATATTTTAATATTGATAAAATATCAGTAAATTGGTGATGCAATATTGGTAATGTTCATACATTATTCGTCAAGTGGTGATTCAGTGTTAGTAATATTGATAGATGTCAGTCATGTGGTAATATAGTATTAGTGATATTGATAGATTGTCAGTCAATTGGTGATGCAATATATGTCATATTGATAGGTTGTTAGTTGGTGATACATAATATCGTTGATATTATCAAGTTATGATGCAGTTTTAGTGAGATTAATACATTATTAATTCGTTGTATATTATTAGTAATGTTTTATTATATCATTATTGCAATAACTGCACAATATTTGTAAATGGTACTCTTTACTGAGATATTATTGGGGGTTTTTTACCGCCTAGTTGTATCCAGTATATTTCCATGCTATATATATATATATATATATATATATATATATGTAGGACCACACCCCATGCACTTAGCCAGGCATGTTTTATAAAAGTTTTATATTTATTTAAAAACCACTGGCTTATATTTATTTTAAACCCATTGGCCGTAATAGCATGATAATTTAGAAATGGAACTATTGGGTATCTTACGGTGATTGTAATACAAGAAGGGCATTTCTCAACAACCTTTTATGTGATAATTTGAAGCTGTTCAAAGGCCAACCGGAAGAAGAGGCTTTGTAGAGTTGAAATGACAAGATTTTAATATAGAACAACATACCCAATGCCCACTGTTTCTGAAATAAATTATTGTGACTTTTTGTTCTCTGTTTTAGGGGGAGTCACATTGCAGAGAAAAAAAAAATTGGCATTACTAACAAAAACGAGTAAAAAGTCTATGGTGTAGACAAAAAAAAATCCGGAATTACTTTTGTTTTTACTTTGTTGGGGAATTCCTGATGTTCTATTTTTGTAACAAAGCATCTATTTTTATAAACAAGGATCACATCTGACGTGTCTGTTTTAGGCTGTCAAATCTAAAGCTTCTGGCTTCATAAATGATACATTTTTTTCAGATGAGGGAATGGGTGTAGCCTTGCATAAGGCTCAAATGTGTAACATATCTGTTTTTGATAAATGTACACAGATACCAGGCATTCATACAGCACTCATACATGTAAGGAGATATAAGCTCATTAGACTTAGCAGTATGTTGATGCCAAAGCCAGTGTGTAGGAGTACATTATATAGACTAGAGCTTCATCATGTAAACTGAAAGTTTTCCCCCATTTACATAGGAAACTAAAGCCTTCGGCGTGGCTTGGAAATTTTTAAAAGATCAGGCAAAATTAGTGTAATAAGGTCAGTCTTTTACCAACCACGATATGTCATTTGGGCAAATTTTGGGTTTTACGTCCCATTCAACAGCCAGGGTCATATTGAGAAAGGCCCTCAGTAGTGGGAGTCAAACCAACAAAGAGCCCACCTGCTAACCCAAAAGACCACAGAGGACCTCCCAACCAAAATATGATACCAGACAATACTATATGATGCTACAGTGATAACTCACTCCTTTTCTGTTCATACTGATAACAATATGAGCTGCTACAAAATTTATATTTATCTTAGAGAGATCTCCAACTTTAATCTGACTGGTAGAAAATTCCAGGTACTGTCAGAGTATAACACTGAGCCCCAATTAAAGTGAAGAACAGAAATTTCTTAATTCCAGACTGATTAAAAATTTTTTATCACCATTATTGACTTCAGTTTAAATAATGCATGCATCTGAGGATATGGTGATATATCGTTATGTTGACTACAGGAAGCCTTAAGTCTCAACTAATTGCTGGATATTTTTTGGCTTATCCATTTGTATGAAAACAACCACTTGGTATACAGTCCATTTTTGGCATTAGCGATTGCATTGAATTTATGTCGGCTTTAGCATCACTTTTGTAGTATTTTATAGAGCATAGAAGGACAGTCAAGTAGTTCAGACTGTTGGAACAAAATTCTTCCATGTAAAAACAAACAACTGAAAATTTCCCCCACTTGAAATTGGTGTTGGGATTTGAACCTACAACCTCACAGTTGGGAGGTTAGTGTGTTACCCACTACACACCACCACCACAGTCCGCCATTGGAACTGAAAAGGAATCACACATTAAACATTTTGAGTGACCTATTTTTAAGTTACTATGCTGGACTTGATAATGTAGTTGTGATAATGATTATACAATGTAGTTATACTATTCAGCGAGTAAACATACAGTTTGATGTTTACATACTTATACAATATAGATATGCATAATACTGTACACATTCCAAATTGCGCCCAAAGTTAAACATTAATCTTCAAATGTGACAGTTACTTGATACGAGGGCATTTTATAGATATCTTTATCTCCTAAAATATATAACCTTCTCTACACTTAGACATGATTTCCATCCATTGTTTCTGATAAAGCCTAATGATGTACATCAAAGATTTCTTCAGAAATGAGACCCTAGGAACATGCATACATTTCCTAGTAGCGCTATCACCTATTTTCTCATCAGTCAGCCACTCTGAAAAAGATGTTTTTCTCGGTAATGGCTACTTCGATTCGTATAACCACTATAGAAACTAGGAATTTCCATGATCTATAAATAGCAACAGCAATTTACCCGTGATGCGTATTTTCACACTCTTCGTTTTTTGTGTGTTTTCCCCAAAGTTTGGGTTGATGAAAAGATGAAGTAGAATCAAACCAACAGTTACTTATCCTATATTATAATACTGAACATATTGTTTGTTGAATATTACAGTAATTCTTTGTGTGAACTGATAAATAAGGTGTTTTTATTTGTAACTGGGAAATATATGATATATCAATTTTCAGGTATGTATATATTGATCTTTTTTGTGTGTGTGGAAATTTAATAATGTAAAATTAAGAAGGCAAGTGTCTATTAAATACACTGTGCCAGTTGAGATTCCGATGTACCACTGTCTATTGATTTTTCAGCTGAGTTGTAATATTCCCATTTTCAGAACACAGCCTGCTGTTCTGTGGGGTTTCTTTCCCACATCAAAAACTATGCCGGTGTAGCGCCAGATTTTACACCCCACAGAAAATGCATGGGGGTGTAATATATGGCAAGTTCACTTGCCATATTTTACACCCCTTGCCATGTTTTACACCCCCTGCCATATTTTACACCCCTGATAGATTTCTTTACAGTTGCTATATTTATGAAATAAGTGAAGTTCAACAGCTATAAACATCCACAAATTAATCATTAAAACTCAAAGACAATAATTCCTTTGCTTACAAATTGTTAAATATTAATAAATAATAAAAGCTAAATATTTTCAGTGACTTTTTAGTTAATTCACAAATACTAATAATATTAATTAATACCTAATTATTTTTCAGTGACTTTTCAGTTAATTCACAAATAAATGTAAAAAAATAATAAACTGAATGAAATGAAATATCTTTTGTGTTAAGACAGTGAGACAAAATCACTTCTATATATTTCCCTTTGAAGTGAGAGGCCAAACCATTGTTGTTGATTTGTATCCACTAGGCCCAGTCCCTAACTGAAATTATCCCTATTGTTGACTTAAGTCACCACAGCCTTTTGATTAGAATCTTGCCAAAAGACCTGCAACTATGTACAAGGCTTTAAGCTAAATGTGGCTTCTCACCTGGGGTCTTGTTTTGTGTAATATGTGTTTTTTCATCTACTTTAAAGAGGCCTACATCATTAGGTAAAACATAGGTTATTGTTCCATGATTAGTGAGTGATTAGTTAATTAGATAATTTATGCATTGTCTCTTTTAGTTTGATTTATGTCGCATAATGAACAAAATGGGTCTATTGACCAACTTAGCTGTGGCTTCTCATCTAGAAACTTTTAACAAATTAGATAGGATTTCTTCTTGTTATCCGATTTGGATATGGCCTCTTCTCCTGTGTTAGTGTAATTTCATTTTAGCTGTGGCTTCTCCATAGTTATGTCCATGTATGTAAAGAAAACTTGGAACAAGGAAATTATGTCATATAAAGTATGTGAAGTAACCAATTAATCCTGTAAGCTTATCTAGTCACTTAACCACAAGTGAAACAAATCAAGTTCAAAAGAATGCTGAAATAAAAGGCAAATCTAATAACTGATCAATTTACCAGGTCACATACATAGCCAAACAAATCAACTTAAAAAGTCAATAGACGATAGACAAAGCATAACCTAATCCAGTTGCTGTCACACCCCAAAAGTAAAACAAATCAAGTTCTAAGCAGTGGTTAGACAATAGACAGTTTTCAAACCCAATTGCAATCTAACCAATAAAGGGTTTGCCCCTAATCCCTTAATTGATTTGTTCTGTATGGCCCAGTAGAGGGTGTAACTTTTGATGGGGGTGTAAAATATGGCAGCAATATTTTACACCCCCTAAATCCCCCATTGTTAGGGGTGTAAAATATGATTGCCATATAATGCACCCCCTAAAAGATCAAAGAGAGGGTGTAAAATATGGCAGGGGTGTAAAATATGGCGTTACAATAAACGTATTTGGATGGAGTGATCTATGTGATCAAAAGTGACTGGTAGTGATTTTTGTATTCAGGTGTCATTTTAATGTAACGTTAATAATTCTATCCACATGCATCTTATGTGATGAATTTTGAGCAAAAACAACCATTTAAAATGACTGGTTCATAATAATTTCTGATCAGGAAAGCTCTTTTCTTTTCTCCGTGACATACTAGAGAGTTTAAGATACACGTTTTGGAAATTACGTGTACTGCAAAATCTATAAGTATACGTAGACGTTCCCGTATGTCATTTTTGGTTTAAGATACAAGTACTACGTGATGTCATGCTCCCCTCCCCATTTGGTTATTTATGCTTGGAAATGGAGTGAATTTCACTGCAAGGAATATATGGTAGAGGGATGGACTGTTTTTTACTTCATCATGTATTATGATTCAATTAATGTAATATGTAAACTTTCTCAACAGTTGCTGTGCTTGTAAAATAAAATAATAAAGATTAAATACATAAATGGCCAATGTATACATAAACTATTTAATTTCAAGTTTTGTTTTTTCTTAAACTTACCACAAAGGTAAATACAATATAGCATGATAAGGAATAGTCCGTCCCTAATCTGTTGCATATGGCAAAAGCTACAGGCTTTTTAAAAACAGTGTTATCAAGTGTATTTTATGTCTAAAACTACATTTTAGCAACATAAATATAATGTAAGATACTTGAATATATTATTGCTTAACAGTTGATTATAGAAAATGAAGATTTAATAGTATAAAGTTGAGATAAACCCTCACGTTTTGTTTTTACTTGTAGAACTAGTTTTTCACGAACTTGTGAACTTGTAGCTTGACCTACGGAGTTTGATAAAAACGCCAAAGATGACGTCATACGTTCTCTTTGCAGTAACGCGACGTGTACTTGTATCTTAAACTCTCTACTAATTTGCGTAAGCCTGGAACCGCCATCCAAATACGTATTTGCAATTCTGAAAAGGGTATTTGCAATTCAAAATACATATTTGGAATTCTGAATAGGGTATTTGGAATTCCGACTAGTGTATTTTGAATTTCGAATATGTATTTGGAATTCTAAATAGTATATTTAGAAATAGGGTGTTTGGAATTCCAAATAGCATATTTCAAATGTTGAATTTGGATGAAAATTCCAGGTTTCCGTACGAATTAGGTTAGGGCATCACCTTTGCAAATTATGATGTAAGTGATTGCAAATCACTCTACCTGAACCCACCTGGTGTAAATTCTTGGTAGAATATCTGAGCACTTCATTGGCCTTTATAATGATATGTATCCACAGGAATCTTATGGCAGAGTCAGGCAAAAGTAGAGCAAAACTGTTCATTGATTATATTACTTAAAAATGTTTCCCAATTGACATCTTGGGTAGTCCTCTCTACCCGACTGAGTCAGTCAACAAACTATGATTTTTTCCTTGTCCAAACAGGTTCAGGGGGTCAGCAAATATTGATTGATGCAAGTCAGTGACTTCAGACTTCAGTCAGGTGGTCTCTTACTCATAGTGTTTATTTATGGTCAATGCTCTTGTCAGCAAAACTGTAATTCACTTTTCAGGAGGAGTATATCTAAGTTAAATCTGTTGAGATTAAAATGATTCCAAAATAGTGTGGCCAGAATTGCAACAAACACCATCAGATTCACCAGTATAAATCATGTTCTTAATAAATTACATTGGCTGTCTCTTGGACACCGTTCAGTGTTTAGAATAGCCACACTTGTTTACAGGTTTCTTTACATACTGGTTTTCCTAAGTATCTTGCCCCATATCTTCTTATAGCAGTTTTTATGATACTAGGCACAGTCAGAGTGTTGGGGATTTCCTTGTGTTACCAAAGTTTTGTCCACCTACTCAAAAATCTGTCAAACACTTTGGTCATAGCTTTGCTTTTGATGCTTCTCCCACTGTTTGGAATGCTCTTCCTGATGAGAGTCATGCGTCCCTCTTTCTAGTACCTCTTTCAGAAAGAAGCTTAAATCCTACCTCCGGACCATGACAGACCCATCTTAGTTGCAATATCCGTCTTTCAGTCTCTGTGGTGTTTGAGCCATTTTCCATCAGAGGATGTCAAATATGGTTGTCTCTTTTTATGCAGACACACCTTAAAATCTGCTGAATAAAGGGGAGATTAAGCACAATAAAAGTCCAATTAAGATTAGATTACTTTTAAATAAAATGTTTAACTACATGTATATGTTTTTCAAGACCTACATTTTATAATTGTTAAATTAGTATATATGTGTTGGTCATATATGTATGTAAAGAAATATAAAATATATAATGTATACTCGTATACGTAATAGTATGTTATTTTTTTACAAACATACCCTCAGAGAAATAGAGAGGAATATTTGACAAAAATAAAAGAATTTTTTTTGGATCTGTTTTCCCATAAAAATGTTAAAATTCAACCAGGAAGCGATTTGTAAACATATAAATGACAAAATAATGTACATAGAATCTACCCGGCAATGACATAAATGACATCCAAATTTCAAAGTATATTTGCAGAAGCCTGCCAGCCGGTACAAACACTATTAAACACAATTTTCCTTTACTGTTTAAACACTTTAGAGATGGAAGCAAATAGGATATATTTGAATATGCAATGTCTATTTTTGAACTAGATTTGTAATACAAGTGAACAAAATTTGTAATTAAATGTAAAAACTCAAAACTACCACTTGCAACACTGAATCAGAGAACTATTTTTGTTCTTATTTACTGTGATGAGATTTTTTAACCGCCACTTCACTTGTCAACACAAATAATGGAAGGAAGACTCAAACTATTTTGAAACATACAGCAAAACTGAAGAAATTCTAAATTTTATCCCCGATTTTCATGCATTTGCAGATTTCATACAGTATTAGTGATTACGTTGAGCAGAACTGCCATTTTGTGGTTACAACAATTTAAACTTAAAATATTGGGAACAAACAAGAAATCTGAAGAAGTTATAAGCTATTACGTCATATTTTGTGGATTTGGCCATTTTTATTGAAGAGGAAACATCCATGTTGTTTGGGGTGTACTAAAACACGGAGTCAAGGAATCGGTATGGTCCTCCCGATGTACACATTTTTGGTACCGACCCATCCCTATTTACAGATCATTATACTGTTTATAGCTACCCCACACCCCAGTGGGAAGTGTTTATGATAACCTTGTTCTGAATGTTTTTGTCATCACTACAAAATGAGGAATCACTCATGTTTTTTTGTGAAACCATTTTTTCTCCATGCTGTCTCTACCTGGGGGAAGAACCTAATTTGCATGGTAGCCTGACAGCACTTCAACCCTTGTAAATTAAAACTATAATAATTATATGTATTTTAGAAATATTTTAAATGTATCGTTGGCTGTAATAATGTATTGTAACGTAGTAATTTTTGTTGTGTTTTCTCCTTTTGAAACTTAATAGCATTTTTAAAAATCAATATATTTCAGAAACAATTAGACACGGAACATACAGGAATACTTGAGATATTACGTATTTTCCCTCCAAGCAAATGGTTCGAACTACTTCCAAGAAATGTCAGCAAATGTTTTGGCAAAATTTGTTTAAAACCAGAAAAATGTGTTAAAATGATAAAACCTTTAATTCTATAAGCCCCGAGCTTAAAAATAAATCATTATTTACAGAAATAAAGCAAGAAGTCACATTTTAATATATATTTATGTGATCTTTTTTGTAAGAAGTTTCTAGTTTGTATGTGTGAAGGATTATATGTGAAGTAGTATATAGGTGTACATTGGGCAGAAGACACAATTGTTTCCGGGTTTGGCTCTGATAGCTTCCGATTTTTAAAACTGGGACTCTGGTGTTCAAGTGCCATCACACTGGTTTTCCATTGTATTTCAGGCCCTACCTTCCTTAATCACCATGTATCTCTATTTGTGGTTCTAGCACCTTAGTGCCTGTCATTAGTGTCGTATGATGAAGATTAAGTGCTACAAAAACAGACACTGCATTACATTGAAAAGATTTCACGCGAGAGAATTTAGCATGTATTTTAGAAAACTCTAAAAAAATCGTGGAGTGTAGTAATTATACATCATACCTATAGCAAAGTTAAGTTGAATCCCAACAAGACTGAGTTTATGCTCTTTGGTTCCAAAATGAAAGTGATAGGCTGAGAAGCAATTTTTTAGTTCACGTTCTGAGTAGTCCAGTCTAGCTGGTAGAGTCGGTCAAGAACCTAGGACTCAGATTCAACTGCGATTTTCCCTTCTTGTAACATGTACAGAAAATATATACAAGGGTTGTTTTCTGCAGAGATTTTTGACGGGTTCAAAAATCTCTTGCCAAGCAATGCACTTATTAGTAGTTACTTGGGATAGTGCAATTTACTTTTGTATTCCAGGTTGTAATGTATTCATAACAGTGCTACTAGAATTATATTCAACACTCATACTTTCAAGAACTTGGGCCGGTTTCACAAAGCTTCCTTTGGAAAGGACCTCCCTTAGTAAAGGAAGGTTATTTTTCCTTTGGGAAGGCCACTTTAAAATTCAGTTTCACAAAGCCTCCTTTAACTTTCCTTCCTTGAAACCTAAGGAGGGAGCAAATGTTCTTTAAAGTTATTAAACATTACTGGAAGGTCCTTAGCTTCCTTGAAACTGAAGGGAGTCTTCAAGGTCTCCTTTAAGGAAGGAGGCTTTGTGAAACTGGAAATTTTTAAAGGAGGGAGAAATTCATGGAAATCCTTGAATTTAAGGTGACCTTTATCTTAAGGAGGCTTCATGAAATCGATCCCAGATCTTCTGTTGCCTATTGAATATTGTTCAGTATTCAAACTGCCAACTGCCTGGTTACCCTTAATATTTTGATGCACATCTTTCTCCTAATATCAGTCTGTGAGATACTAGGTGGTGTCAGTGTGATTGTAAACTTCTTGTGTTTCCACAGTTCTGTTTATCCATTCATAAATCAGTGAGACAATTTGGTTACAGTTTTTTTTTTTATGCTCCTAAGGTGCAGAATAATGTCTCAGAGGAGATTCCCCTCCTTATTGTATTGCTTCCTCCAGAAAAAAAACTTTTATCTCCTTCTCAAAGCATAGCCACCATAACGTTTTTATTGATCCTTTACCTTATTTCTGGAGCTGACACGGATTTATTGAAACTGGAAATTAGTCTTGACTATTGCGATTTAGAATTTGCCTTTTAGTAGGGATTAAGTACTATCAAAGTTAGTTAAACTTAGAAAAGAAAACTCTGAAGTCTTAAATTATGTTTGTTTTGCTTCAATCTGAATATTAAGAAACATTAATAAGTAGGTTGATTAAAATAATATAATTCTCTACTTATAAAAAAATATGTCAGGATAATTTCAAGGTCAACCACTGCAGGGAGGAATATGTAGTTTTGCTTTGTGTTATGATAACAAGCTGAAGTACTGTGATTATTTCACCACATTTGATTGTCAACAGTACAGAATTATTCAAAAGTACTTGTGCAAACACAGCCATGTAATCCCTCATTTCAGTGCAGAGATAAAAGCAAATTTTCAGAAAACACTCTTGCATACAGTAATTTGCAAATTATTTGTATTTCTGCCACATTAAGCTTAAATCTATTCATTGACATAATATTTCCTGCAAACAAGAATTAAAAAGTTTGTTATAAAGTGTGACTCATAAACACAGAAGTAGGATAGTATTTTATTATTGCTTTAGCAATCTACAGTAAAGGTTTTCAGGCCATGTTCAAATATCCCAGCTGTGAGAAATATCAACAAAGTCTTTGCGTACTGTTTTAATGTAACTAACTGCCTGTTGCCATTATCTAATTGTCCATTTTAGGCTTTTGATATACAACATAAATGACTAGCTGATGTTTAAATATAGTGCTAAGAAACCTAGACTAATAAAATTGACTTGCACAGATTTGATTGAAAGCGGAACATTAGAATAACAGTATATCTGTCAGGACTTGAAATGTTACATTATAACAAGTTGGTACTGAATATTTCTATATAACACACATCCATGTCTTACATAAAACCAAACTAAATAAAATAAAATAAATAATTGGGTGAAATATATATGTGATTACCTAGGCCAAGTAGGTTATGTAATTAGCAGCGACTGTTTGTTTGTTTGTAAAATAAATCTAAAAGGCATGGGCGGATTTCGATGAAATTGTCAGGCAGCGTCGACAAAGGGTCAAGGATAACCGTCTGGATCAAGGACATTTCTCTCATTGCACACAAAAGCAATATTGGTGGTGGTGCCGGGCCAAGGCGGAGGCATGGCCTCCTGGAATGTTCTTGTTACATAATGAAATACGCAGGTATATTATAAGACAAATGCAATAACTAATTTTTGGGGGCCATATTTTGTCAACAGCAACAATTTGATGATTAACAAAAAGAAAAATGAGAAAATGTTATAGCAACTTGCCATTGGCAAGTAAAGTCTTCATCATCTAAATACTTTCTCTTATCCTTCCTGGCGCCTAAACATGTTATTATTATTAATTTATTTATTTATTTAATTACCCATTTATTTATGTATTATTATTATTATTATTTGTGAGACAACAGCAGCTCATTTTTTTCAGTCCTAGGAACAGGCAAAGAAATGTGCATTTTTATTTGTCGATGATCTGTGTGTGTTTTACGTAGAAATACTTTAAAATAAAATGTAAGTAATAATCTAATGGGAATCAGACATCGACGTTAAGTGTCATATACAGCCCTAACATCTAAACTGGCAATATATCTGACATAAATGAGGGAATAAAATATATATTTTTTATTAAATGTCTGTATATCAGTACAAACATAAAGAAATAATTACTAAGTTGCTGCTCCACGCGAGCTGATTAAGTTAGCAAGCCGAGATCCTGAAAGAAGTTTTTTATTTGTTATGAGAGGAAACTTAAGATCTATTTTTAGATCTGTTTCTAGTTCAGACCTGTTTTTATGCCATATTTTCCACCCTTCCTTGCAAATGCACCACCCACTTGTATCCAATCCATTTGGACACACAGCGCCTCTAGAGCATGTACACCAATTTACCATCATATAAACCCTTCTACAATAATATTAATAACTAGGTTAGAATGGAGCATGGCTCCAGGCACCGTATGTTGTCAGAAGTCTTTGCAAAAGAGGAGAATAAATAACTGGAGGCAAGTAACACAGTAAAATTTATGTTCGTCTACTGTAGACCTCGATAATATAGCCGAATTGGAACTCAAAAATGTATTGAACAGTGTATTTTCACATCTGGACTCAAAGCATCATTTGACCCATCCTAACTACACAAGTACAGTCCAAGCTCTCAAGTGACTGGCATTCCCCCTTACTGAAAGATAGACAACTAAGGCAGTTGGGATATTTCTGGACAGTGAAGTATGAAGTTTTATACCCATTACTGTAAAATCAGCTATCTGGTGATTTATATTTACAAGTAGACACAAGTTAAGACAGTTTGAGCTTTTCCAGATTAGTTAACTAGGTAATTAAATCTTCAAAATAAACCAAGTAGTGCATGAGGGATCACAAACCCTCGCCCAGAGATCTGGAACAGATATTGGTAAACATGTGTACAAAATATGGAGTCCAACTGTGGATCCATATCGTCTTTGACAATTAATAATATTTAATTTTCTGACTCTTTGGACTATTTATTAGTAAATGAATTGCGTAATTTACATCAGTATATGTAAGATGTCTGCAGTACGGGTATCATTTTAATGGTTTTAATAATTAGGAATTTATTAAGTGATAACATTTATCATGTAGCCGATACACTTTGTAGTTGTAGGTTTCATAGTTACAGGCTTAAGGGATTGTAAAAAAAACTATCTTTAAATATTTAATGAACTTTAATTGGCCATCTCAGGAGATCTTATATTCTATAAATAAATTCCACCAATAGAGTAAGTAGTTAAAATACAGACCAAAAAATCTAGATAGAATCATAACAATAATATAAAAATATCATCACTGTCTTTGCACAATTGTTTCACCCCTTTTCTATTACAAATCTCAATAAAAGCAATAATATATACTGTATCAGCACAAGTTTCAGTTGGGCGAGAATTTGATTAATTCTGAAACTACATGACTGGTCCCAAGTAAAGAGATAGGTAGTATGACCACAAAGATGGGATTTACAACCTGCTCCTTACTGCTACGACTCAAAATGATAACTCAATCTCTTAACAAGGAAAACAAATTAGTCATAGTATATTTCTGTAGCTTATAGTTATGTAACAAAGCACTTATGAGTAATTTTTGGGGTGCTATAACCTATATTTAATAAACATGTAGTTGGGTACGACTAAAAAGACTGGTCATGAGTTGTCAGGAGTGATATGCGTACTCACCAAGGTTTTTCGAACAGGTTTGAAAAATTGGGATATGATTAAGCTCCCATCACTTACGAATGAAAAGATAAATCATTTGACCAGTAAGATTATAATATGAACTACATCTTTAGGGCAGTCAGGTGATAAGCTAGCAACAGGGTAACAATGGTACAAAAGTAATAAGTGAAAAAAAAACCTTATATGCAGGGCATAACCACTGAAAGATGGGGAATTTCCCCAAAGTGAAACTAATATATCACACAGCTCCTTATCTTGTAATGGCAGTGAGTCATTTCCTCTATCTTGTAATGGCGGTGAGTCATTTCCTTGGTATCTTGGTCAAGTTTGGAAATACCCCTGAGCCACATTTAGGTCACCTTTATGTGTGTGTTGCGTGGGAAGGGTTATTCATTTATGTTCTTTTATCAGCCTTTCCTGTCTTTTGTGACCAGCTAATTGGTATTTTCGGCACTTAATTTATGTTTTGCTGTGGAGAAACACAAATTTCATGGGCATATATTCCCAATGTTACTTAGATTGTAAACATATATGTCTAAGACGACCCTCTATTACCTCAGCAATATATAATATATTTTGTCACCCTGTTTGATATAATCCGTGCATCTTCTCAATGGTCAAACTGTATTCCATTCTAACAAGATGTTTTGGTGTTACCAAATGTGCTAATGTTCCCGGCCATTTTGAAACCCTTCGAAAGGGCCAAATTATTTACTTGGCCATTTTGAAACCTTCCTTGGTTTTGAAACGGCCAGGCCAGTTCAAAACCTGGTTTCAAAATGGCTAAATCAAAAACCTGGCCATTTTGAAACCTCACCTGATGTCTAAATTTTCTATAGCATGTGTTTTGTGTGAACTTCAAATCTGTCCTTTGATTATAAAAATAATTTCCTGAGCAGGGGCTTTCTATAATCATTCTAGTTCATCGACTAAGAATTATAGTAGATGAGCTAGAATACATTTGCTTTTTGGCACCTTCTTTACTTAATCTTACTCAGTTAATACTGACATACAATTGTAATGATTTGCTATTATTATTACTTTAGAAGATATCTCTTGATGTTGATTTGTTTCATTTGCATTGGGTGGGGTGCATAAAAGGGATTAGTGATAAAATATTTTTTAATTCTGTTTCATTTTACACTTTCTTCATTTTTTTCTCAATATTGATATATATTAATAACTATGCTTTTTTACAAAAACTTTTTGTATGCACTAATAAATGTTATTGTATGTTCTGTTCGATATATGTTTCACAATAAACCAAATGCAGTTCTAATAAATATATAAGTTGTTATTGTGTTAGAACTGTTACACTTAAAAGCAACAAACAAACCTGTCCACTAATGTCAAACAGGTGAGGTATCAAAACGGCCAAGAGGAATAGTTGGCCGTTTCGAAACGGCCAAGCCATTTCTAAACCTTGCAAAAGTATCAAAACGGACATGGCCGTTTCGAAACGGCCTAAGGTTTTGAAATGGCAAATAACACTAATACAGGTCCATTTTAAGAAAACATGTTGTATTAAAGAGAGCATGAATTTCAAAGGAAATCAGAAATGCAAATGATTGTAAATATATTGTATGGACACACCTTTTACACATAGGATCAGGTGCAAAATTAAAACCAACGGTGTTATGTTTAGATGCGGGTTGAGGGTATTAACAACTCCACAAGTATGTTTTCACATGATTAGAAGAGATATGATTTTGCTGCTGTTGTTATAATATGTTATAGTAGTAGGTGCTATTTTTTATTTGTTTATTTATTGGTAATTCAAGACCCTATAAAAGGGTGATAGAATACAGCAGCTACAAATAATGAGATACGGACAATTTCATAAACCTGAGGACAGACTGTGTTCCCTGTGTAAAGAAATTGAAGATGAAAAACACTTTGTTTTTGACTGTCAAAGATATGTAGATATAAGATTAAATTTTTACAAGAGTATACATTGGAATGTTAATATGTGTAATGATATAAAAATTGCAGATAAATGGAATCAACTAATGAATACCAAAAATGTGTATAAATTTAGTAAACACCTCTTGCAGATTCTTCAAATAAGAAAGAACATATAAAAAATACTGCTCTGTGAACACTACTAGACTACTACTGTAATATTAATATCAAATTTGTGTGACCTGTGTAAAGAAGGTTATCTTTAAATATTAATTTTCTCATAAGCCATACTTGGCTGACTATGTATATATAATGTTATGTTCCTTTCTGTTATGTTTTCTCACATTTTATACATTAATTCTCTCATAAGCCATACTTGGCTGGCTGCAATATATAACAGGTGAGAGTATAATAAAAAGTTTATCTATCTATCTGTCGATCGATCTACAAACTTGACAGAGGATAAAGCCACAGTCCTTGACTATATTTCAGAGAGTATACCATTATTTGAGTTCATGTTAACAATTGTTACACAATTGATTTTTTGGAAGCTAACTGACTTTCTAAGTATCCTTGCAATGTAAGACTATTTAGGACGTTTGAACACAATTTGGCAAGGTTCAGCAGCCTTTTACCTTTTGTTTTGGACAACTGACTTGGTTTAATTATATTCCCTTTTTTTTGCAATAGTACTTGGATAAGCGCCCTTTCCTAAGGGTCTCAAAACCTTTGTATTCAAATAGATAATGGAATTCATCAGCATTGGTATTTTCATTACATATGGGAAGTCATATTTGAGTTTACAACTTGATAAACTCGTCAGATATTTTTCAAAGCCAAATTCATTCTTCAGAAGTCTGTTGTTAGTGCTACTGTATTCATTGACCTGAGTGTATCACTTAAAAAAATAACCACATCCAAATAACCACAGAAATTACCCACCATCATCATCACTTTCGCCAAACTGGCATGTGCTTTTTGCTTCACCTGTTGTATGAATGCCAACTGAAGGCGAGAGTCTGTAGTTTTTTTAGTTCTGGATCATAACCAACTAGCATGTCAGTTTTATCTTGAGGTAAGGAATACATTGCATTATGCAAGAGTTTTATACAGCCATTTGAGAGGAAATTACGAGATAAAGTGTAAGCACACACGTAAAAGTAAGTTGAAAATCTTCAAATAAACTGTATTGCTTTGTAAGTACACAGACACATCAACTTGGCATAACAATAATCTAAACAAGAAATTAAACATCTAGCCAATCAGGATCCATGGTACTCAAGTATAGCTTTGTAAGTTGTATGTTAAAAACAAAAAAAAACAAAATGTTATTGCCAAATGATTAAATTTTAGATTATATTAATATTGATTTATGCACTCTTTTGTTGAGAAAAACATGCTTAGTTATGTATTGTGTTTTCCTTTACTAGTAGGTATATTGTTAAACTCTTGCAAATAATTAGATATTATTATCTGTATTTTGTTCTTTTAGTATGTCAAAGACTGTAAAATATTGTCCATTTATAATTCTTATAGAAACCACTATTATGGAGTATTACTTACAAAAGTGACATATAAGTTCATTGGGGCTGGGCAAATTGTTTACTGTCTTATTTGATTATTGTTAAATGTATTTGCATGTCACTATAATAAATACAATTCTAATTCTGTATGCTGGCAGATCATGTGCCAATTTGGGGCGCTGGTTTCATTTAGATTACATTATCGCCCATGAGAAAGTAATATTAGAGGTTTGTATTGTAAAGAGAGATTATTGATTGTTTTTAAAAAGTCATATAAAAATTTATATTGGGGAAGAGCATGCAACTAAACTGTTTAAATTTTTGTTTGTTTGTTTCCATAAAATAAGTGTAACAGCTTTGAAACCCAAGAAATGTCTGTCATGCGCCACTGTACCGGATATTTGAAATCTAAGATATATATCATGGTATACTTTTTATTAAATTTGGACTGTTAACTTTATCCCATTTATATAAATTCCTTTACAACATAGGTGTAGTTTGTATATAGCTGTTTAATTGCCAAAATGTTAATTGCCTTGTTGCATCCTATTGTACATACTGTATCAGAACTAAAATCTTCAAATATAAACACCACATTGTTCTAAGCGAATAAGTGTATATGGTGTGTCATCCCAAATGCCAAATATCAAACTTCAAACTGGTAAAAACATAGAAGGTGTCTGTGTAACCTCATTTATTCAACATTACATAATATTATGCAGTGTGATTCAATTATTTATGCACTTCGATGATAGCTTCCCATAAAATTCACGCAAACACATTTGGTTGAGAAAGCTTGAAAAGTTAGACAAATTACAGTCGGGCTGTTTTGGTCTTGCTTAGATTTTATTTATGGCGCGTAAAACAAGTTTTCTATCGAAGTTGTTGGCGTTGTTTGTTCAATTTACCATTAATGTATTACAGACAAGACATACAATGACCCACTTAATACAGAATTTATGTTGTGCAAATGCAAGGCAAAAACGATGTAAACATAAAAGACTAGTCAAAATACATTAAGCTTGGCCTCAGAGTCTTTGAAATAAAGTAAATGTCATTCTTACAAGTATAAATAGTATTAATGGTTGTTGTTGAAATACAATATATATTTCCCCACTTGGGGTGTTTGATTACCTTTTTGTGGACCTCAGGTAATGCTAGAAAAATGTGAATATATTGTGTCAATATCAAGGATAGACTTATAAACATTGTCAAGACTGTGTATTCTTTAGAGCAATCAATAAATTGGTATGTTGTGCGTAAAAAGTAGATGATAAATAACTGTTATGGCCAACTAAAGGACTATTATTGTCAAATTCTTTTTATAAGTCAATAAAATGCTGTTAAAATATGTTTTAAATTGTGTGTTGAAATAAAAAAAATGAATAAATAAATTCCCAATTCCATGGCAAAATGTTTTCAAGATCCTGACTACAGTCGGGCATGTATTTAGTTTAGCATGTTGAAGCTCGTGGTATATTTTTCAAATGCAATATACACAGATACAAATCCCACCATATGAAACCTTATTGATACTACCCAAACACCAAATACAGAGAATCACAAACAAGCCCAGGCGAGTTTGGCTCACAAGAACACCTGGGGCGGATTTCATGAAAGGTCTCAGACTTAGCCCAGTCTCAGGCTGAGCCGCTGGCTCAAATCTGAGCCTTTTGGCTCAGCCAAGTCTTTGTCTCAAATGGTTTTCACAGAAGGGGTCTTAGTTGAGACCAAGCTTATCAAATAACCACAGTGGTTTTCTGTGTCATGTGACCATTTTTTTGAGTCAAACTATTCTACTGATGACATATATGTTCCTTGTTTAGCACATAATATCTCTGGTCAAATACCATTTTGCAATGGGAAACCTTGTAAACATGTAAAAACACCCAAAGACTACTTCAGGGGGTTGTTTTATATACTTGTACCCTATTTTCAGCCATTTCAAAGTTTGAAGTGAAGAAAGAATTATGGCGGCCATATTTGAGCCTTTGTTTACAAAACTTAAGCCCACTCTCTACCAGTCTCAACATTTGAGCCAGTGGCTCAGCCGAAGCTGAGACTGAGACCTTTTGTGAAATCCATAAAGGCTGAGCCCATGGGCTCAAGTATAATATTCCAATAATTTGAGACAAAAGTCTCAAGTTTGAGTCTGAGACCGGTCTAAGACCTTTCGTGAAATCCACCCCAGCTGCCAGCATGGATTGATGTGAACTAAGCATAAGGTTAATGAGCAATCATTTTCAAAATCCCTCCACTTGGAAACAGTAGCAGTTGAATTATGGTAATGTGACAAATAGCATCTTCTAATTTTGAAAAATCTATAATGTCAACAAGAAGATATGTGTACATTATGCAATGTTATGTCTTGAAAAGGCAAATATTGTCAAAGTACTAGTTGTTAGACTAGCCTAACAATGTCAGAATTAAGAAACGAAGGATGTTAGGAATGGACAAACGTAGAAGAAAGAAGAAATAACTTTTCAAATTAGGAAAACAGTCTAAGTAGACTTACACTAGGCATCAGACAATCTTAGAAAAATGTTACATGGATGGACACAGAGATAAACTGGACACGAAGATAAACGGTCTTCGAGTTTGGCTTATCTTAGTGGTATAAATAATTAAATTGCACAAAATAAATAACAAATATTATAATAAGCTTTTGTTTAAGTGCATTGTGTTCATTAGTTTGTGCAATTTTGTGGTTTAAACGATCTGTGTTTGAAAAATTCTGATGACCGTTTATCTTTGTGTCCACCCGTGTTCAAAACAAGCTTTCAGGGGGAATCCACTATTCAACTTGCAGATTCTATCAACTTGGAACTCATATGATTTTTCAGGAACCATATTTACAAAGATTTTTAAGCTTAAAGTCACGTTAAAAACGCACTCCTAAGCACATTTTTATGGCTTTATGCTTAAACTCAAACTTTTTACAACATAGAAAATTCTTAAACTCGTCTTAAAGCTCGTACGTAAGCTTTTTTTTTTTTTTTTTAGTTTATGCTTAAACTGAAAGAGAGAACAGTTGGCTTACTTCTTTCATTTGTTTTGGTTCTCCAAGTGTTGTATTTTTTTTTTGGAGACAGACGACTGTACTACTGTACTGTTGACAAACGAACACTTGACTTTAAGGAAAAACTCACAGGCTGTGTTTATGCTCATGTGAGATTACATTTGAAAATACCAATTTCAACATAATCTCTTGATGACGCAAAATCTGAGATAAGGTGTCCGAGTTTACATACGAGTTTAAAAATCTTCGTAAATATTGGTCCTCGTCCAATGGCACCGATGATGCTACCATGAGTCGACACAAGAGGATTTGTCTATTGTAGGATCCCATTCATCATAGACTTTTGCCAAGTCCTTTTGTCTTTTGTGAAATATATGGGTACTGTATGACTTTTGAAGAAACAGTCAGCCCTGTTTTATCAGAGACTACCCCCCCCCCCCCCTTACTCCAAAATTTTTGTGATATAATGAACTCATGTAAGTTCCTAATTAAATTTAACTGTTCAGGTTACTGATGGATACATATACAAAGACTTGGAGCAAGTCTATAGTCATCAGTGTTTTATATAATATTATATGTTTATCAGTGATAGGTCAGTTTCAAAAATGCTTTCTATCTTGGTGATACTGTGTGTTCTCAGGGAGACTGGGTTCTTTCATACATTGATATGTCAGGGGCCACGGTGGCAGAGTGGTAACACTCTCCTCTCCCACCTCTGAGGTTGGGGTTCGATTCCCGGCACGGCCTCAAGTGGGAAAGCTGGTAGTTGCTTGCCGTTGGCCGGCAGTTTACAGTACAGAACCCTGACGAACTGTATGTACTGGTTTCCTCTGCCCTTCCAACTACCCGTCGTGATATGACCTGTACAGTGTTAAAAGTTGAAAACCCAACAGAAACTGTGAGGAACAGTAGAGTGACCAAAGATCAATTTAGAATTACTTTTTAGATGGTTACCTTTTAAAGACTGGAAAGCTAATAATAATCATCAAACATCCGCTGACATGGTTGATATGTGTTTTTTCGTGTTCATAAAGCACGGATGTAACCTGGTTCACACAAGCGTAAGTTTACACTGAGCTGTAAACACTACAATTTAGAGAAATAGTTTTGTTTTGCAATCATTCCATGCGCAAGAGAATATTGTGAACTAAAGCAATAAAATTAATTAAGAAAAGAGGAAATATCTGTCAAAATAGCAATTATAATGACTTTCTATAATGTGCACATCTTCATCTGGGTTGTTTTTATCAGGCCATGGCGAAGGATATAAGTGGTGCATCATTTGTAAGGATATAAGTGGTGCATCATTTGTAAGGATATAAGTGGTGCATCATTTGTAAGGATATAAGTGGTGCATCATTTGTTCAGTTGGTCGCGTCCACAATAGTTTCTGAGATATTTCTATTGAAATGATATTTAGCAAGATAAGAGTAATTTCCCGGATATTTGGTCGTTAACTATATGTATGATACTCCAAAATATTTCAATACACAAAATCAGATAAATTTGTTTGTCACAGGAAAACCATCCACTTGGAAATAATCAATTTTTTCCACTTCCTACACACAGTGCTGTTGCCATTTCAACTTCACCCTAGCATTGGAAAGTGATGATTAGGAAAAAAAAACAAATATTATAGAGATAGCAAGACTGCAATATAAATAATGAAAAATAAATTTAAAAAAATAAGAAAAAAGCAAGCTGAATAAAACAAATCAAAAGATGAAATTAAACAAGGAGGAAGCAATACCTTATTTGGGACCAGATATCACCAACCTGGATCCCTTGACGCAAAATATCTTAATGGATTGTATTTGGGATCAGACATCACTAACCTGGATCCTTTGGCTCAAAATATCTTAATGAATTGTATTTGGGATCAGATATCACTAACCTGCATCCCTTGGCGCAAAATATCTTAATGAATTGTATTTGGGATCAGACGTCACTATCCTGCATTGGTTGGCTCAAAATATCTTAATGAATTGAGATACAAAGTCTAAAGTCTTGCTATGTTATATCTGAAGGAAACGGGCCATAAGACTTCACATATTTGATCTGTTTTAAAGTTTTAATTTTTGAAGATCATTAATTCTAATAAGGTACTGTATTAATTAATAAGTAGCCGTTTAAAGTAATCTTAAAAATTTATAGACATGCTAATAATCAATTGGGTAGTTATGTTTATTTTCAGCACGAAATCTCTCTATTTGGTTCCATTAATTTTTTTTAACATAATATTTTAGTCCGTAATACATGCGAGCCCCAAATATTTAACTTGTCTGTTGTGCATTTATGGTTGATTCAAAGCATTTCGTGTTTTAGTAACATCCACTTGATGCAATGACTGTACTGCAAGGAGCCTCATGGTACAACCCTCAATATGGCACAAATGGGAAAATAGAATATTTAATAGCATTCCTTCATTAGTTGCCCAGATGGGGACTCAGTAACCACTAAGTACATATATTAAAGTTTATTTGCCACAAAAATACACACATGTCACGTAAATGCAGTACACTACAGACTGCATCCAATAGACTTTGATCTCACCTCCCACCTCTGAGGTCGAGGGTTCGATCCCCATGATGGCCTTAAGTGGGAAAGCTGGTAGTTGCTTGCCGTTGGTCGGCAGTTTACAGTACACAACCCTAGCGAACTCTATGTACTGGTTTCCTCTGCCCTTCCAACTACCCGTCGTGATATGACCTGTACAGTGTTGAAAGCGACGTAAAACCCCAAATAAAAAAAAAAAAAAAAAAAAATAGACTTTGAGATGCTTTGAGATGGCTGCAGTCACTCAGATTAACAAAGCTGTTTGCTTGAATTGATGTCCAGATTACGAAATTTATATTAAAATGTTCACCGTAATTACTGTTAAGCAGTCATATATACACATTCTATACATTTGTCGGTATTAAACATTTGAACCATCACAGTTCTGTACTAATACAGTTAAACTCCAAAAAACTGGCCAATACGAGAAAATATTGGAGAGCGAGGCCCGATAGGGCCGAGATTTTCAATATTTTCTGGTATTGGCCAGTTTTGAGGAGTTTGGCTGTTGTAAACCCCACTCTATATCCTTTTTGATGCATGGTTCAAAGATATATGATACTCTGTCTGCAACTTCTGTAATTTCTGTTTTTACAGGAATAAATTAATTCCCCAAAAATGGTCACTGAGAGAAAGTGTCCAGTACTGATTAGTATTGGACATATCAGTCAATAGTGAAAACATGCAAGTGGGGTTTACAAACTAATACCCCCCCCCCCCCCCCCCCCCCCCAAAAAAAAAAAAATGGTCATGGAGAGAAAGTGTCCAGTACTGATTAGTATTAGGCATATCAGTCAATAGTGAAAACCTCCAAGTTGGGTTTACACCTAGTTAACTATCATCATTAATGTCGACTCTGCTGTTAACTGTTGACAAGTAGTCTGATGAACCCCACAAGACCAGACAAAGCTCTGCCCTAACTCTAGGACATTCTGCCCAACATTTAACGCAGTATTCAACATATTTTTGTAAGCCATCGATATTTGTGTTCATTAAAATTTTTAATCGTTTAACAACAATAATAACATAAGAATTATTTACCGATAATTTCTATCCGTGGTTTAGTTTCATGTTTGAGGGACTTAAATCACAGGGGAATTTCACGTAACAAGAGCTTCTCTGATTACTCATATTTTATTGGATACGTTATGACTTTGATTTTGAATGAGTACATTACTACCAAGAAGGTGTGAGTGGGGGATTGATATTTGATTAGAGATTTTGAAACTGCAAGTAGGAGAAATTATCTTTTCTCGGGAATAAATTCACACATGCTTAATTGAGTGCATTATGCTATTTTAACGTGGTTCTGTATGAGGACTTTACTGATCAATATTCCCCTGTCAGTTTAATAATGTCATGCCAAGTTATAGGGTGCATTATGGTATTTTTGGAAAAGGGTTCAGTGAGGTGTTATATGAGGACAATTTCATCCCAATGTGTCATACATTGGACAATTGACTACCCAAAACACTAACATATTTGTGTATGCAAACCACAAATTTAATTTCTTAAATAAATATGTATTAGCCACGACCATACCACACAGTCTTCTGAAAGTTGTTAAATAGTCAATGCCAGATCTGGTTTATTTCTAACACTCACGTCAACTGTGCATCTTTAAAACTGTCTAATCTGATATGTCATGGTTATACATACAAGAAGTCATTACTTTGTTACCTCCGCCAAGGAGATAATGTTTTCACCTGGGTTTTTCTGTCCGTCTGTTTGCTAGTGAATAAGATAACTCAAAATCTTATGGACGGATTTTGATGAAATTTTCAGGATATGTCTGAAAAGGTAAAAGGAAGAAATGATTAAATTTTGGGAGTGATCCGGATCACTATCTGGATCTTCTGGATCCATGAACTTTAATTTTTAAAGACAGATAGCTCGCATAACTTATTGATGGATTTTGATGAAATTTTCAGGAAATGTCTTAAATGGGACAAGGGACAAGGGTTTAGATTTTGGGAGTGATCTGGATAACTGTCTGGATCATCTGGATCCAGGCTTTTGTTTAAAGGAAGTTATAGCCAGATAATTTTAGGGTGGATTTTGATGATAGTCCAGGAATTGAGCTCCCTTGGCGGAGGTCTGTGCTGTCTGAGTGCTTATGTTTGAAATGCCAATGTTAGACACTATGGTGGTAAAAGTGTCGTTACTGCAGTAAGAGACTGTGTGGATGTGACAATGGTCACCATTGTCCGAATTCAGGGGAGAAGCAATGATATTTGATTTGGTGGGCCCTAATTTTACAGAAATTTATGGTTATATGCAATATTTGTTGGGGGATGGGGTATTTTTTATCTTATTAATGATTCTACTAGCTAAATGGAATGCCTGGGTGCAACGGCTTACACATAAGATACACAACCGGCATTATGAGCTAGATCACTAAAATAGCCTAACATAAATGAAGAAGTTTGATATGAAAAGCTCTCCATTGATACCATATACATGCGCCTGTGACGGTCACACCTCCTTCAACACATTTCCATCTTTCTCTTGTGGATGCATTCAAATCACTCTATATTTTACAGGTGCTTTGGTTACATGAGGTTTAAATATTTGACCAATGATCCCTTTGCTCTAGCCTCTCAAAATCGCATCTTTGAAACCTGCTCAGGACAAAGATATGATAAGTGTAAGCGGACTTTTATAGTGCTTAATCTCCCCTGTACGAAGGGGTCTCTAATGCACAAAATGCTAATGAGGACTAGTTTCTCCATATCATCCAAACTGTCAACGCAATCCATCCTCCAATAGGTCTTATTTTCATCAAAACCAAACCCTGGCAGAAAACAAAAGGTATTCTGGGAATTAACCAAAAACCAGGTATCTCAGTAGTTACTGTAATATATAAATCCTAAGATCTGGAATGACCTCCCTCAAGATGTTCGCAGTGCAACATCAGTTGCCTCCTTCAGAAAGAAGCTTAAAACTTACCTGTTTGCAAAAGCCTACCCACCATAGCCTCGCCCGTCACATCTGTGTCTCCTTGGTACGACCTGGCTATGTCCCATGATTAACGATAACTGCCTTGCTTTATGTTTAGATGCGCCTTAGAGTCCATCAGTGATGGAGATTAAGCGCTATAAAAGTCCACATTAGATGAGATTAGATAAATATCTGTTATATGTGCACGTAAATAATTTCTAATTAATACAACACAGCCAAATCTGAACATAGAGAAATGTGACAGTAATGGTGAATGTGGAACATTGGGGCAATCCATCCAATTGGTATTAATCAATTTCTTTGTTGAAGTTCTGTTCTATTTTATCTCATATATGATGCTATATATATTTCAGATCATTTTTTTTTCAGAAAATACATCAAAATTAGAGTACAAAATGTAGTTGTACACATGTGTACATTTGGACATAGAGGATACTGTTTTTGAAAGAGATAGTTGTCGATTAAAATAAAACCTCGCAAGAGAATGAAAGTACACTGACATAAACTCCACATTTTATTTAAACTCGATTTCCAATTTATAGACAAAAGTTTGTTGTAACCCAGCTGTTCTGCCATGGGTTTGACTCCTGACTGTCCTAAACCTTAGACACACCACTGTGTGTTTAGGATGGCTACAATTGCCTACAAGTTTCTCAGAAGTGGTTATCCTTGGTCCATTTCTGCTCCCCGGGAGCAGCAAATACAGTACAAGACGGGGTGGAAGACTGAACAGAAAGGTTTTCTGGATGTTACTCAGTCTTGTCCATCCTTGCAGAAATCTGAGAAGTATGTTGGTCATAGTTTTTCTTTTACATAGTTTTAAGCGCAAGCTCTAGCAAGGCTTGTGCTTCTAGGGATCACTTGTTTTTGTTTTTTGTCTCTGGACTTTATTGAATTGTGGTGCATCGTGATGAGCATCTGTCTGTTCACTGAAGTTAAGCAGCAATGGGCTACATTAGTACTGTGATGGATGACCGCTTCAGTGCACTACTCATGTCTCTGACGGCTTTGCGGCTCATGCAAGTAGACTGAAACCCCTTTGGCTTTGCGTCTCACGCTAGTACACCGAAACCCCTTTCGACCATGTTCTCCCCATAATACCTGGATTGACTTATTTTGGGGGTTGTATATCACTCACATTTTCCTACCATTTTGACAGGATTAGTCTTAGAGGGGCTGGTTCTTAGGCTGTTAGTCATTTTAAGTGTGTGTGTGTGGGGGGGGGGGGGGGTATGATAAAAACCGAGGGATAACTTCTGATTCTGATAAAAGATGGGGTTTTTCCAAAAGTAAAAATCATGTTGTATTGTCGTTTATTGTATTATCGCCTGAAGGAATAGACGAGGTAATCTAATTCAACGAGGAATTTTATAAAACTCAATGTCCATCATGCAACAGACTGTGAGGCGACCATACAAAAACATATTGAATAAGAGTTGTTACATTATCATTGTATCATAAGAGTCCCACTTTAGTTATTGAATTATATTGCCTCATATAATTGTACCTTTACAAGTGTCCAGACAGTTTCAAGGGTAAAAATAATTCAATCAGAATGCATTTTTTTACTATTGGATCATGTCGGAAAAATATATAAAAATAACCAGTACAAACCTAATTAAGAGAGAGAGAAATATATTATGTTAGGTAATTAATCACCATTCAACCTGTTACCGATTGATGTTACATGTTATGTATAGTTTGTGTAGTGTTTACTTTTTAATCCTTTTGCCCCTTTTACAACGTCAGTACGTCCACTTGTTTTGATCACATTAAGTGACAGCTTCATTTTTGTTTTTGTTTTTTTTATGATAACAGCATACATTAACACAGGTGCACGTTTTATCTATAAGTTGTACACAAAAAATATAACGCACTAAGTAACCTACCACGTAACTGGCGCAACAAATCGGCAATCAATCAACTAGTAGATCACACAATTTGAGATATTTGTACCAAGTAACTTTTAGAGCACGGATTTTTCTTTACGAAATATTCACGCCATATAACGGAGTGCGCTGAATTATGCATAAAGCAATAATGTATTCATATGATGGGTGATACGCAATTTTATTAATATTTATAATGACAGAAACATTTGTAAAATCAATTGTCAATATTCTGGCCAAAGTCATCATTAGAAAAGGGAACATTGTCCAGTGGATGGCTATGATGGGGGATGTGTTAATGTAAAGAGGTGACTATAGCTTTGGTCTCTGATAGTCTAGGCAAATATCATTCCATTGAGATGGTGCAACATGAGTGAAACTGTGCCTGCCAATGGTAAGTCATTTACCAAGAGTTATATGACTTAATTTTATTAGGGGTGATGAATAGTAGGTATGGCTGAAGTTATCAGTTTTTGTAGACCAAATGGTTGTATTTGTACTGGATTTTCAGTTTCACGAGGAGCCAGTGTAGTTTCCCTAATATTGGACACAGATGTGAGAGAATCTAAAACAGTGCAGTATTTGGCATTCTGTAATGTTTTGGAGTTGGTGTATGTTTGCTTGACTAACACTGTAATATAGTGAATTGCAGTAATCCAGCCTTCAACTAACGAGTGCATTTGTCACTTCACCTACTCTGTTAAAATCCAAATGCTTATACCCAGGTCACACAGGTTTATACCTAGGTCACACTGTTTCGTGCTGGCCTGGCAAACTACATACAAGTGCAAAATATTTAACTCATTGGCCCTTGGTTTTGTCTCGATGCATTTCATGCTTTGGTTGAATCCATAATGTTTCATAACTCAGGATTCGTAATGCGGATGCACATGACACAATATACAAGTTATGATTCGTAATGTGGATGCACATGACACAATATACAAAGTAATTTCAAGATGTAGCAGATTGTTTTTGAAATGTTTGAAATTCTTTCTATATAAATATAAAAGAGGGGGAGTGGGATCACTCCAGGACATCTCATTTCTAAAGGTGCATTACAGAGATTCAAAGTCTCTTTTCAGCATCATAAGGACAAGGTCAATTATGAGTTGCTACGATTGCACAGTGTGACCAAGCCATTATCAATTCCTTGAAAGTCCTTGACATAGTAGTAGCGCGATATGCACACTGGGTAGCTATGGAAAGAAAATGAACTTTGTTATGGTTCGAAGTGACACCCAGGAAAGCAAAAAAAAAATAAATAAATAAATAAATGGGTAAATAAATAAATAGGTAAATAAATAAATCCTATCCAGAAATAAGAAGGTTCGGTTCAATGTAACGGAGGCTTTATAGTATGTGCTGACCATATCAACTGATCCTATCAAAGTTAGCTTATTCTTCAAAATAAAAAAAATGTTGATCGGCCCAAGTTCTATTATCATTTGTGAGTCCATACATTGTACCATCAAGCTAAGGTATATGAGTTCCAACTTTGTTATTGGATTGTCTCACCATTTGTGAGAAAATTTGCCTCACCATTTTTTGGGCCTGAGCATGAAAGGGCTGATTCGTCCATCTCACGGGATATATTGAGCTGAGCATGAATATACAATGGAATGCAGATTCCCTTTGAAATGCAAAGTATATAATGAGATGCATAGAGGGTTTGGGTATGATAGTTTTATCTCTTATAGATTTATTTATTCAACTGTCTCGTCATTTGATATGGTCCAAAACATCCATGTGAACATAAACTCCCACGCACCAAAAAAGTTTTATCACTTTCTTTCATTTGCTTAGATTAAATAAGGAAAACTCCCCATAGGGTCTATTTTATTTAAATTTTTGCCATTTTTCCACAGTCATACTAATGTACACTTTCCATTTTTTTCTTCTAAATAAAAAAAGTATTTAAACTTTAACGAACACATATGTGTTGGTGTTTTTTTAGTCTCCAAATGTAAGATTCATAAGTATCGTGAATTTTTAAAAATTCATCCAAATGTAAGATTGTTAACAGTCAACAACTTTCAAATGTAGGAACCGTGATTTTATCTTTATTTATAATAAAGTGATTAATGGTCCAACATTTTAATAAGCCTCTCCAAAGTGTTCACGTTTTGCGCCATAGGTTCACATTTTAACACAATTCAACAATTCCTGAGATTTGATTCTCCTAACATCCTAACATTATAGAATAAATAGACCAGGCACCAGTCCAGTTTAATAAAAAAAATTGACTGGTTTTGGTTTTGTGTTGAGCTTATACGCATATTATGGTATAATTTTCTACACTGTTGTACTACCAAAGCTATTTATCCAAAATGACATCTGATAACAGACCCCTTTATACAGAGAAAAAAGTGGTATGGGAACCAGACTATCGAGTAAATCATCTTCTGAAGCTGGCTGTGCAACCTATCTCACTTGTTTTAGGAAAAAATTATATCTGTCCACCTACAACCTTCACCTCTGTATTGTTGAAAAATCAGTACTGACAAACTATTCCAGAGCCAAAATCTGGAAAAGGCTACCTTTAGTTACTTCTGCCAGAAGGTTATGTTCTTGGATGTGTTCATTTGTCTGTCTATCCGTTTGTCTTTGTGTTTGTCTGTGTTAGCAATACACTAGAAAAGTAATGAATAGATCGTTTTGAAATTATGTGGGTATGACCTTAGAAGGAAAATAAATGATTGAATTGACAAAATTTGAAATATTGTACCACTAGTTCCCATGTTTATTTTGTCTTAGTTAATTGATGGAGGTATTAAATTCATGATCATTTGTCGGTTTGTTTCTTTGTTTTAATTGTTTGGTTGTTGGAAGTGTTATTCAAATACAACTGATCAGATCTTCATGAAAAAAATGATGGATCTTGGTCCAGCTTAGATCCCATTAAATTTTGAGACGGATCTGGATACAGAAACAATAGCAAAGATCCGGATTTCCTATTTTCTTATTATTGGAAGAAATCTTACATGCCTTGTCGGAGATATGCACTTTCTGTGTGCTCTTGTTTCTATTATTTTCACATTTTGAAAAATGCATTTGTGTTAGAGTTTTTTTATAAATATTAAAAATTAGTTTCAATTATTAAATCTCAGTTGTATTCATATAAATCCCATTAAACTGCCACACAATTTTACATAATATACTTCTTAAAATGGCTAAGTCATTTAAAACAGCCTGCAATAGCTGTGTCTTAAACTCTGCTGTCACATGGCTGCAGCTCTGTACAAGTGCAATTACATTAGATACATACATCTAGAGGAAAAGTAAAGTGCACACCAGAATGCCAATATAGGAATAACGCCTGACAAACCATGGTATATGCAGAATTTTACCATGGTTTGAGATTATAAATCCCGAAGGCGAAGCCTGAGGGGTTTATTCCCTCAAACCATGGTAAAATTCTGCATATACCATGGTTTGGAGGGCGTTATTCCTATTCTAACATGACAAAGCAATTAAAATACTTGTAATTTCCTTATATTTTGCAAAAAATCATGCCCATTTCACAAACGTTCGAAACAAATCAGGCTGTTCTACCAATTGTACATTGTGGCAGTAGCATTTTCTCACTAAATACGCCGAAAATAAAGAGTTTTTTTTTAATTTTTTAGGTTCTATATATTTTCTTTTCATTATCAGAATTATATTCAATTAAAAGTGCTTTTATGAATAATAATAAGTTCTGTTCCTTAACGGTCAAAAACCGGAAGCATGTACTTGGTTATTGTTACTTGCGGTGGGATGGCAATGGAACAGCCAACATGTATATCGAGGTTTTACCATAGCTCTCGACCAATCAGAATCGCGGACACAGCCGTGTCATGTTAGAATGTAAACTTCAAAACGCACTGGGGGAGGGCATACTACTATAAGGCCTCAACTGGGCTTATGATAATGATAAAAAAATCCTTAGAAATTCCTGAATCCAAATGGTGATCCGAATTGCCACCAGCTTTGAGCAATCTGTTCCTTGTGTCATTGCCAACATTTCCTGAAAAAAAGTTTAATCAAAATCTGCCCACAACCTGTAGAGTTTTCTTGCAAACAGACAAACAAACGACTACAAAAAAAATAAACTTCCTTGTCAGAGGTTTAAAATGTCCAAAGGACTTGAAGCCCCAGAAATTTAACCCAAATGTTGTTATTTAAAAGAAAAGTTGACGAGATACACCATAAATAGACAGTGGGGGTTTTCCTAAGTTGATGTTGGGAAATGAATACAATTTTTCTAGTCGTGCATGAGCAGTTATTCTGTAGGAGTTTGTGCCTTTGTGGGTGGGAGTGAAGATGCCTTTAATGCCTTGATAAATAAATATACAGAGACACAACAGTTGTATGCAAAACCAATTGAGCATCCCGGTCTGCTTTCCTTTTCGAGAGGATATCAAATTTTTATGGCTTTAAGTTAGAATATAACATATAGCATCATTTAATAACCCCCTCCCCCCACCAACCTTTCTAAAATATGCTAAGAATGTAAATATAGAAAATGATGCACATTATCAGGGAAAGTATGTATGCCAAAAGGACAGATAATCATATTAATGTGCCTTCCAATAACCTGTACTGCATTACTTACAATACTAGACGCAGTCAGAGTGTTGCCAATTTCCTCAATGTACCAAAATTTCAACCTACAATTCACAAGTCCACTACGCAGTTTGGCTTCAGTTTTGCCTTTGATGCTCCCACTGTTTGGAATTCACTTCCTGAAGACATCCGTGCATCACCCACTATTGCCTCTTTTAGAAAGAAGCTCAAAACCTATCTCTACACGAAGGCATATCCTCCTTAGCTCATTTTCTCTTATGACTTCTCCATGGTGCCGACCTGTTTTTGTCCCTGGACTTGAATTTGCATATTGCTATTGTCCTGTTGTGCCTTAGAGTCCACTACTCAGTGGAGATTAAGCGCTATAAAAGTGAAATTAGAATTAGAATAAAGATACAATGCTGGACCAATAGAGGCTAAATCTGGATATGCAGAGCCTTAACAGTGGACAGGAAGCCACGTGTGGTCAAACCTGATGTGTCTACAGTGCGGCCACTAGCCAATACCCATCTGACAAATTAAATATTATCTGGGAGGCATCATACAAGTAAATTTGCAAAAATTTTGTATGTGCATTATCATGTTGTACGTGTCTCGCAATGTATGTTTATACCAAAGAAAACTCACCACAGTTTACAAGCAGAAAATAACGATTTTGTCTTCACCGTATGCCAAGTTATCGAGCTGTTCATTTTATTGCAAAGACAAAAGCATTTGGAAAACGTACGCCTCTACCAATTACAAGGCCCAACCCCCCCCCCTCAAATATTGTTTGTGAATGCAATGATTAAAAATTATTTTAAAATTCCTTGATCTAAAGGGTCATCTAGAGCATCACCAAAATTTTATTAACTGTTCTTTCTGCCACTGTTTACATTTCCTAGAAATTTACCAAAATCTACTCATGACCTTTTAAGTCAGTTTGCTAACAAACAGACGAGCACACCCTGCAAATTACATAACCAACTTGACGTAGGTATACTTGCATCCACCAGTGAAGGTTTGGTGTACTTTATTTATAATCCTAATCTAGGAATCATCATTAAAAAATTAATAGCATTGCTGAATCCCATAATGTTGGACACTGGGAAAGTTATTTGCACTCTCCTAGTGCTACTTTTTAATATATTGATGTTAGGATAAAATATTCAAGCTTATGAAAAGTAATTTTATGGAAACTTTACAGAAAATTCTAACAAGGAAGAAGACATAGTCATATTGCACAATGACACAAGACCAGGGCTGGTATAAAAAGCTCAATCTCAAGCTCAAATATAATCCCTATAATTAAGGGTTAAAATCCTAACTTTGAGTTTAAACTTAAACGGAAAATCAAAATTGAATTCAGTCTCAAATTATGTTGCCTATTTTTAAGTATGTATATAAACTGAAACACATGTAAATATTATGGATTCTCCCTTCAGTTGTTATATTTAAGTTTCCATGAAATGTTTAATAAATATTTGAGATTATGGCTGCATTAATACTGTTTCTTCGTGTTTTATTTAAATTTGAGTGAGAGCACATACTACTTAGGATGCCAAGTTAAACCCAAATAAATAAACCAATTAAATCAAAGCATTAGATAAAGCTTTATCTTGATTTTTATACATACGTAGGACTGAACATGAGACTGTGAGTGAGTCTGAGTCTTAGTTTGTGATTTTGTGAAAATACCACTCATCTTATACTTTGTTGTAAATGATAGTGAACAGAATTGACAGCATTTTTCTAATTAATGTCCAAATCACACTACACAGCCTGTCACAGATACAAGTGACAGAGATACCTGTTCCTTCATCTACAAACCCCTGCTTTGTCGTCACTAATACTTCTGTGTCGTAGTTTGGTAAGATACACTCCGTGGGATTCGCATTTGGATCGGACGCCTTCAGGGCAATTCAACAACACAGAATATATGTTTTGCATTTTGGACCACCTTTAAAAATGAATGCAATACTTGTTGCAACCTCTCACAAGTTGTATTAAAATACACAGATAGGAGGGGTGAGTGAAGGGTAGGTATTAATGGGTGGCCTGTTTTTCAATTCTTTGTAGTCATTTTTTAATTTGGGTTTTAATGTCACTTTCAACACTGTATAGGTCATATCACAACGGGTAGTTTATGGGCATAGGAAACCAATACATACAGTTGTTCAAGGGTTCTGTACTGTAAACTGCCGACCATCGGTGAGAAATTACCCTCTTTTCCCACATAGGGTTTGGGGTTCAATCCACCGACCTCAGAGGTGGGAGACAAGTGTGTTACCACTGTGATCCGCTTGTTTTGTAGTAATAATGTCAAAATACATGCAGTTACGACCAAGAGGAAAAGTGTCAATGGGTCATAAACATTTACTACAATTAATGTATGGATGATTCATAGTGTTTCATTGTTTCATTTCATTGAGCAAAAAGAAATAATATAATATAACCTTTCTGTAAATTCATATGCATCCAACCCTTTTTATTAAAAAAATGGGGTATTTTCATTTATAAAAATAATGAATTTGCCATCACTTTCAATTTTCTTTATATTTGATTTTATGTTTGTAGGAAGTGCTTGTATCCCATTCATACTAAATTCAAAAGGTTGAAAATATTACAAAAATTTGTGCTTAAACTCAGAAAACCCCAGTCAATATGTTATGATAATGAATATCAATGTATAATGTTGGTGATCGATATCAAAGCTCAACTTTAGATAAATATTACAGTGTTCCAAAATCTCATGAGACTTCCAATAAGATGTCTCAAACCTCTGAAATTGCATCACACCAACTGTATCCCGATATATCGGAGAAATCACTCTGGATTTATTTTAACTTTTAACAACATTTGTTGTACAGAGGCAAAAATGCTGCTACTCTTTTGTACTGCTTTGAACATCTGTCGCCGCTGTTTGGTCACCATTTAGTTTTGATTGATAACTAAATGAAAGGAAGACGTTGAGGTTTAAGGTCTATCCCCATCAGCTAAAGGCATATTACCATAGGACACCAAACATATTGTAACCTGGATTTGAACGCAACACCCTGGGAGGGAGGATCAAGTGATACACTGATAGTCATTTTAATCACTCAGCCCCTTACACCCCCACGTGTTCAAAGGACAATAACTGAATAACTATTTACACAAATTATTTGTTATATTTTATTCGTTTACAAGTTTGTGATAGCTCCCATTCCACCCCAACCCTGAAGCACCCCACAACACCACACACACAAATTTTATTTCATGTGAAACTGTTGTGCTTGTTTATTTTATTTCTGTTGCTACACGAATGATCTGTTGACTGTATACAGAAAAATGTCAAGTTTTAAGGGTACATAGTGTCTTCATAGGTTTTGTCTGTGTTGTTTTACAATCCTAACTTATATTTTGCCAAAATTAAAAAAGTCCCAAATCATACCCCTGAACTGGGGAATGACTGTTTGCATTAAACTAGGTCGGACCGTCGCTTTTCATGTAAGGGGGAAGGGGGGGGGGGGGAGTCTGTCATTACATACATGTATTATGTAATGTAATGGCATTTAGTTCCGTCTTTTAGAATAATAGTTATACCTTTGTGAAATCATCTGTTAAATGTTTTAATAACCTGAAGGTTTACAAAAAAGATTGGAATTGTGTCAGACATTTTAAGACAAACACTTAGCTTTAAAAAAACTGTTGTTGTTACATAGAAACAGTTGTTGGAATGAAATCAATTATACGTACAACTTTTTGTGCATGAATTAATATACAATTTGGTGGCCATTTGAAAATAATAAGCAGATATATTTTTGTGTGTATTTATTTGTAAACTAACCAGATTCTTAACAAGGATACTGACCCTACTTTAAATACACCACATTTGATCAATGGTCCAGATACCTGTTAAAAGTTTTAGTTGGAATATTTTGGCATATATTTCAGACAGGTAGACAAACTCGCGTGATTACAATACCCCTAATAAGCACATCTTATAAATACACTTTACACCAAAGTATCCTAATGTTTGTTTAGGGGAGGTAATTTAATTTCTACTTGACATAAATTCCCTAATTTGACAATGAGTGAATCACAATTACAGCTTACAATGGTTTATATTTGTCAGCTAGAATTGCTACTCCTCCCCAAAGTAACTTGGAATACAAATACCTTATTTTTGGACTGTTTTAGGTGTTTTTTACGTGGAGTTCATTTGATTATAATATGTATTGAAACAATCACAAGTTTTAAAAGCATTTTACTGACATAAAATCAACAGTGCTTTTTAAGGGGCGATAATATAATTCTTACTGGGAAACAGCACCCCACCAACCTGGCACAATTTGCATATGAATATGCCCGACTGTATTTCTTTTATTTCTATCGTCACTTTGACTTCCTTATTTGGTGTGCGGAACTATACAGGTTTTAGTGATGACAATTAAATGTCAATAAATATTCTGTCTTCCGGCTTGTGCCATTTTGAGGCGTGCTCCAAGATTCTAATTCTAATAGCACTTTTATAGCACTCAATCTCCATCTAAAGACAGACTCTAGGCACACCAAACAGAAAAAGCAGAAAACTATAAACATTAACCTGAGACATAGCAGGGGTCAGCATCATACAGAGATACCAGAAAAAGGAGAAATTAGGGTGGATTTGCTTATGCAAAAACAAGTTTTAAGCTTCTTTCTGAATGAGTGGAGAGAAGTGGCCGAATATACACCATGAAACAAAACATTTCAAATCTTTGGAGCATCATAAGCAAAGCTGAGGCCAAAATGCTTAGGAGACTTATATACGAGATCGAGGTGATCGAATTTGATCGAAATTCTGTCCTGAAAATTAGCCGGCCAGTACTAACTTATCAACTTCGGGTTCAGACTGCAAAAGTAAACCCAAGAACTTAGAAGTGTAAGACCAGTTTGTCAACCACTACATCAAGTTTCAAAAAGCCAATCATTTTACAAAAAAAAAATCAACAAATCTCATTTATAAAATTCTTATATACATAGCCACTTATTTTTATCATTTATGTATATGTAAAGGGTCAGCAATAAAGATGAACCTATTATATTACAGTTGGTCTGTGTGTGTGTGTGTGTGTGTGTGGGGGGGGGTCTGTCTTATGGGGGGGAATCTGTTTTATTTTTATCTTGATAATACATTTGCACCATTTTGTTTGGGGACCTGGTGTTGCAGTGTGGTTAACACACTAGTCTCTCACCTCTGAGATCGGTGGTTCAAACCCCAGACCGACCCTATGTAAGAAAGATGGCACTTGCAGGTTGCTCAACACTGCCCAGAAGTTTACAGAATATATTGACCAACTAGTATCCTCGAGTTTCCTCTGCCCTCTAAACTACCCATCGTGATTTAAACTCAACTATATTATGTGAAGGTTCTCTTCGCATCAAAGCCTACAGAAAGGCTACCTGTGCAGTTGAACTTCAACTACCCAAACAAGACCATATTTATTGATTTCCCCCGCTGCGGACATATATATGTATATATATATATGTCACGTGACTGGCAATTCGGACATTGTTCATCCCCAACACACACACACAATCATTGGACTATCTTCATCACAAATCTAAACATACCACAATTATTATTACTTATTTGGATCGATAGCCATTTTCAGAAAACTCTGACGTATGCATTTTCGAATAGACAAATAGCACAAGGAAGGAATTTATGTATTTTGCACTCGTCAAGAAATGTATTCTGTTTATAATCTTGCCAATTTAATAATTACGTAGCTACTGTATGTAGTATTTTGTCCGATTTACAAAAAAGATCTTTTTGGTTTACCTTATAGGGACTGCATGTATATTTTATTCAGAATATAAATAGATTTTGTTGTTCCAAACTATCTACTTCAGGTTATCACAAAATCGCTGCTATTCCTGTAGACAGGCCAGCACTGTGGAATATAATTCATAAAAAACACAATTGCAAAAGCTGTACATTTATATTCCAATTTCCAGTTAGGAGGAAGTATATTCTCCCGATTTTAATGATAATAGTCAAAGCTGGCCATTTTTATTTTGTTCCTTTATCCCCACACTGGAGTGTTAAAACTTTGCGTTGCTTGCAAAGAATCACACTATTTCTCTTTGGAGGGAGACATTTCTGTGTGAAATAAATTAATTTTTCAATTCACACTGTCAGAGAATCATGGAAAGGAATCGCAAAGTTAAGTGCTACAACTAAGATCAATTCAGTAATTTACAATATGGCTGAGCTATTTAAGCCCAGTGACAGAAGTCTATTTAAACTTAGAATATTAAACTGGGAAAATATATATATATATATATTTTATGGAAGGAATGTTTAAATAATAAAATAATACTAATTATATCAGGTAATTATAGACAAATACCATAGGATATGTACCAGTTCTATTAAAGTAGCGTACTTTCAGTAATGTGGTACTTGTTTACAATTAATGCATCCAGAATACGGATGTTGAGAACAGAGTGATACATTTCTATGTTTATAGCAGTACTCATTAAAATAAATTGATTTTGACTGTTTTATTTTTAACTGACATTTTCAATCTCCGGAATTAATAGAGTACACAGAAAAAAAATAGATCAGAGTATCTGAAAAAATATATATATTTATAAATAATATGAAAGATCACAAGATTACAATATTAAAATATTATGATTTATTAGGGACATATAATTTCATGTGCTGGTGGGCAATGATCTATCACTGACTATAATTTTACTGTTTTAAACTATATTTGTTTCTTGTTGTTTTTTATACATGGAGAGGTTAAAATCCCGCATATAAACAGCCCACCTGTTGTCCACTGGGATATATATTTATATATTTACTGTAGAGGTTCGTGATTTTAGTCACATGTAGAAAAGGAAAGTGATAGATCAGCACATTGTAACTGGGGGTTTATGTGACGTGAATCATAAATTAGGGGAATCTGTTTTTAAACTATTAGTCACACGCATAAACACAGTTTTATTATTACTGTTATCATTAGTATTCAGACATTCCACCTGCCTAATTTTTCAATATCAAGAAAAAAAGTTTTCTTTTTGTATAGTTTATATATTTATACATTCAAGGAATACCCCCCCCCCCCTTTTTTTAAGCAGTGTTGTAACAATTAATACTTAAGGATTTCAATGCAGTTTTTTTGTTGACATACTTATGTCTAAATATAGAATGTTATCGTGTCTCCCACACTACGTCACATTATAGTTGTATTTTGTTCTTTTTTTTTTAAACTTTCCAGAGCTCCCGAAGTTTGGTATAAATAGAGAGACACCCCACTATTTATCACAATGTCGAGAAAGACAGTTAAAAGGAAAACCAATATTGCACTAAGCGTAGATGTATCTTTAAATCTACACGAATCTAAGTCAACCAATCAGAACAGAGTTTGCCGGAAGCGCAAACAGTTTACCAAGAGCCAGTACAGTTACAGTGAATCCGACATTTCCGAGGCTGAGTTTGACCAGAGTTGTTGTCGAGGGAAACCCAAAAGTTACAAGAAAAAGATGTACACCGAATACCCCCAAAAGAAGCATGAAAGGCAGCTGATGCGACCTTGGTTAGTTGAGCAGGTTAATAAGGGAGATATCCCCGGGCTGGAGTGGCTGAATAAAGACAAGACGCTCATTAAAATCCCCTGGACGCATGCGTCACGCCACGGTTGGGACGAGACGAGGGATTCCGATCTTTTCCGGAAATGGGCGCAAAACACAGGTATTTTTTTTCTTCTCTGAGAAATAGCAATATCTTGTTCGTTGTTTATAATTTTTCCTGACTTGTTGTCCGATTTATTCTTTAATCCCACGGGATTGAAAATATTATATTATATTAAATAAACCAATGCTTATTAATCTGTATATTTTGCTTAAGTAGTTGTTTATTTAATGAATTATATACGATTTGTCTTTTGTGTGTCCTTTTATATTTATTTAACATCTTTCGGGAAAGGTTAACTAACTATGAATAATTAAATTTTAAAAAAATTTAAACAGAATCTTTTGGACCTAAACATGGCATGTAAGTAACTTTCTAAAGTAATACTTTCACAACAGTTAAATAGCTTAATTATAATGCCTTTTATTTCGTACGTATTGTATATATGAACACCTTGATGTTATCGACATATCACTTAAGCTATCCTTTTCACAACTACAAGATTAAAATTGAAATGGTGCATTTTCTTTTCACTTCATTTTCCTGTTATGTAAAATAATGTAAAATATAATATCTAGCCTCTGTACGAACACTTCTCAATGCTTGAAAACTGGTTTAGAATATGTTTGATGATTGAAAGAAGGCATTTGACAATTCTCAGATTGACAATTTGAATATTTATTTTTATTTTACCATTGAATGGAGTAAAATGTATCAAGCCAACCAAGTTTGGTGTATTTGCATGTTGTTTTCTGTTATGAACTAAATTAACAAAATTGTGTCTGGATCTTACTTAAAATTATGGTCTAAATTATTTATAAAAATTATTGGACCTTTTTAGTCAACATGTTTGTAAATACCAGTCAAATGGACAAATTTAGACAAGCTTGTAAAAGTTTTATGCTAAAGTAACAACAGCTTTTCTCATTTCCTACTAATTGTATTTTTCATACTTTATACTAGTTTTGTGTGATGTTTAGGATTAACACTTTGATGTATTTTATTATTAATATATCCAGATCAGATATATCATATCTGCGAAGATTATATTCCACTGTCTGTCAATATATGGTGTCACCTTGTACAATACTCTCAAATATTACCTGCATTTGTGGATGAAATTCAATTTATAACTTTACAGAGAATAAAAACATTGGTATGATACCAGTTTTACAAAAGATCCTTGTACTACTTAATTTTTTTTAATTAGGATGTTGCCACACAGAACTTTCACACATATACATGCATGTATATTCTTGCTTATACTGTTACACAAGTTGACCAATAGTTGTACATTTCTTAACATTCCAGTCTTTCATTTTGTATCAGAATAACACTCGCATGTTAGTTATACAACTGTTTTAACAGTAAAGGGGGACAGCCAACTTTCGTTTTTACACAAAATTTGCATATTTTTATACAAACAAGTTTGTTATAATTCATATTTTGTCATTGTATTCCCACACATATATTTTTTCTTATTTTCATAGTTTTAAATTATTTATGTACACCTCTGTCTATTACTCTAAAGCATTTCATTGACACAGCTCAAAATTTTAATGAGCAACTTTATTTTTGTGAAAAATTCACAGTTTTCTGAGAGAGATTTCAGGAAGAAGTGGTTAAAGAATAGAGTTGAGTAAGGTGTTTTATAAATTTAAAGATTGAATAATTATTTGGCAAGTACATCTACCTTTGGCACTGAAGAGATGATTTAAATTTACTGTAAATAAAAATATTACTATGACACAGGTATAATTTCCTCTACAGAGCAGCTTGAAAAGAATGACATAACACATATCAGAAAATAGCACTAATTATTAAAAAATAGTATTTCCTGATTTGATTTGAAATAGATAAATTATTTCGCAAAAATTCAATACGTAAATGTCTTCAAATTAACTTATTAATACTTTAACTGGTGACAACTGAAAATAAAACTTATCCACATTTTAAGCTCACATGAAATTTGTTTTAAATTAGGATTTATCCTTTCAAATTTTATTTCTTATCCAGTTACTAACAGAAAATGCTACCATATTTTTTACATATACAGAAAAAAATTTTGATTGCAGCTAATAACTTGAAAACATATTATTTAGCAGGCTTAGGATCGGTTGGAACTTTTGTTGCGTTTAATGCAACAAACTCTAATTCCCAACAAAGCTAAATTATTCTTCAACATTTCAAATATCGAGGGCTATTTTATACTACCAATATATGTTTATTCATAAATGAAAAAAAATATATATTTGGGGTAATGGTTTGCACAAATTTAAAGATTTCAAGACGCAGAGTAAACCAAATTGAGAATTAGAATGTCACTTTTATTCTGCGTCAAAAGTAAGAGTTGAAAACTAGGTCATTTCAGGACGCCATGATGGTTTTGTGATCAACCTTGTATCATATGCTGACATCATCTGTTTTGCTCAACGGAAGAATATCAACTACAATTTCGTATTTACCCAAGAATGGAGGTCATAACAGAATATTTTATAGTTACTATGATAAACAAATACTTGTAATAAATAAATATAACATTCCATAGCACATTCTAAATACCATACTTTTATAGACTTTGAAACTTTTACAGAACACAAAAGAAGTATTGCTACTGTGTCGTTAGAACTATAGATAATACACACATTACAAACCTTTTAAAGAGCAAATGAGTTTTAAAAATATATATCTATAATTGTAGCTGCATATCTTTTATATAATATTGTTTCTTTAACTTACCCATTTTTGTATTTTTAAAAAAAGTCTGGAACACGTGTCAAAATGGACATCACAAAAACTTTTTGAAAACATATTATTTTACTGTATCTATCCATCAATTTCAATGATTACTATGCCATCAAGTTTCAAGATTTAATCCTCATATTTAACGTGGTAGACGAGTGTGTACAATCACATATTAATACAGTTAAAGTAATAATAGTTTTAAAAAAAACATTAAAATTCCACGAGGTATTTTGGTACTTAAAAACTACTGGCGGATTCAGTAAGGAAATTTATTAACTTTGTATCAATATTGTTTTCATTTTAAATAATACTCTTTGTATAATTTGATGTATTTTATATAAATAAGATGAACCTAGAGCAGAGGGAAATGCCATTTTCTGTTTGTATTATCTTTAATTTAACATTAAGTTCATTTAAATTTCAGTAATAAATCGAATGCAGCCACTTTGTACATGTGCTTGGATCAAAACTTCCTGTGACGTATACAAAAAAATTGCATAAACTAATCAGTTCAGTGGTTTTAACAACAACTTGTCATAATCTGCTTAAATGAAAAATTCAACTTAGTACACGATTTTTTTCAATCAAGAAAGACAAGAATCTTTTAAAGGTATGGTTTAATGGTTTACCATATCTTGTTTTAAAAAGTAATTTGAAAATAACGGTAAAAAGTTCAAACCTGTAAGTACAAAAAATATATATACCTCACCAATAATTTATAGTTTGTTGTAAATATACAACGCGGCTTACATATGTAGAACTGTATTACCATTTTTGGTCATCCTATGTACATTTCAATGAAAAATAGGAGTGAAATAATTCATTTTAAAGATAGTGTCAATATATTTAAATAATAATACAAAACTATGGAACAAATAATAATACTATTTCAAGCTTTAAATCAGACAACACAAGGATCATATGTAAAACATTTTATGACAGCTAAATCAAGTACTGAATAAGTTGAAATTTTCACTGAGCATTAATTTAAGCTAAACAACAATGAGATCGGAGCTAATGAAATTGGATAGTGATAATTAATCCCTAGTGAAAGTTTTGAAATATGCATATATATATATCTCAAGAAGATCTAGCGATTAATCAAAATTAATTCTAGTGAATTTCTTAGAAATTAATAACTAGTAAAATTTTCTTTCAACTCAGGTTTCTACTTCGTATGTTAGGACATAGTTATGGAATTACTGTCATTACTATGGGATATTTATATTCATATGTTTTTCCTTGAAACACACTCTTTATTAATATATTGATAACCTACTCTGTCCTTTATAAATTGAAAAATAATAAATAAATAATATAATCCAAAGTTTACTATTATTGTCTACTCCACAGCTACAGATAATCCATTTTACACCAATATATTTAAAACCTACTCTCTCCTTAATAAATTTTAAAAGAAAATAAATAAAATAATCCCAAGTTTACTAATACTGTCTACGAAAAAGCTACAAATAGAACAATATACCTTGATACATTTATTGTAAGAAATTCTGGCCAAATGATAAAGAGCAAGATTTCATAACAGTTTCTTGATTTGAATAGATGGCAAAAAGAAAACTGTATAAACAGAATCCATTTCTTCAAAGTTATCAGTGAAACATTATTATATTTTGTACGTGGCAGTCTAAAATACATTATTCTTCTAACATAAATGTTATCACAAAGTTCAATCAAAAATAGAAATTGTATAAACCATGTGGCACAAAATATAACCCTGAAATAGTAATCAGTGTTCTTTGCAAATCACCTGAAAATCACAGACTTAAAACTGTAATAATTTTTTTTTCTAAACCATCCGATATGTCCAGATTTCACAGACATATTCACAGACGAAATTTAAGATTCTGAAACCTTCTCACGTTTTGAAAATACATGACATTTTTAATATATTCACTTTACTTCAACTTTCTGTGTAACATTAAGCCCCCAGAAAGGGGTAAAACACAAAGCCCATGGTATTTGATCTGTAACTCCATTGTACTAAGCAGCAAATGACCATCTGCTGTGATAACTTTCAACATATATTTATTTTCATTTTATTCTGATGCTGTTTTTTTATCATCGCGGTTGTACAAAAATACCCATCTTGTTTCCTGGAAAGACTTAAGCATGACTTTTTGCTGTCATCGACCTATGCAACTGCATAATGACTAATATGACTACAGTCAGTTGCTAGCCTTTTCACAAGTCCCTGGACAGACAGATCTACCTACCTCACTCAAGCATTGGGCACCCACAGCACCAGATGCAGCAAATCCGACAGGAAGTACATAAAGATTCCACAGTTCATGTTTTCAGTGTACAAATAAGAAATCACTTCAGTCACCGGTTTCGTGCATGGTGCTTCAGCTTTTTATGATGAGCTCACAGATGACCTCAGACCTGTAGTTTTGTAGCCATCTTTCACTTGCAAATTGAAGGCATACAGCTTCAGTATAACTTACCCTCCATAGCTCTCCTGTCTCCTTGCCATCTCTGAGATTAAGCGGTATTAAAATACTCATTACACTGAATTAGGGTCTCTTACTAGTGGCTACTGAAATCGCCCAAAATGGAACAGTTGACTGGTTTCAATAGTTGTCAATAAAACATTGCCAGAAATAAGGTTTTTGAAGAAAAACTAGGGAACTGGTACTTTTATCTTTATTTACACAAGAACATCCTGTTATCAGTTTGCTCCTTGCTCTATCATTCTGGGTCTGAACCCAGTTCATAATATTTTGTGGGAAACACTATACAATACTGCCCCCAGTATGACCATAGGCGTTAAAAAGTGTGAAACCCCAACTTTGTATATTCAATTTATCTCTCTGAAAGTTTGACTTCTTTCAAAAACCAGAAACAGCCATCGGTCCACAATACGTAGCAATTCATTGTCAGAGCCATCTAAGTACCATGAAGGAATACACTTTGAAGGAAATAATAGGGGACAAATAGTTCCATATTACTTGACAAATGCACGACTTATTGATTTAAAATATGTTACAACAAGTCTTTATAAAAGAAATAAAGCCCTGAAGTTTATACATAAGTTTCAAGGATGGCCCTCCGCCATTATGGACTAAGGACCCTCAAGCCCTTGTTCATTGTTTTACTGGATTTTATAGCCACGACAAATAGGTTTGGAGGCTAGACGAAACACAATACTTATAATTATAAAAGTTTTACTTTTACACATATAAACTTTGTGACAATCTCTTTGAGTTGGACCACCAATTTTTTTCACGCATCTAAGATAACTCTTTTTCTATTTAAACAATGCTGTTGCCTTATTTGGTTCACGAGCGAATAGCTAAACTAATCAGACTACAAATGTATAGCATTTAATCTATTCTATCCAACGTTAAAGAGAAAAGAGAAAGCAAATCAGTATTTTGAAACCTCATAGAGCTTTCAGGGAAGCCTTACGGTCCGTTTAAATAACCTGGGCAAATCCCAGATAACATGTATAATGAATTGGGTAGAGGATTTGAAAAAAAAAATTAGGTTCTAAACCCTTGATTCCTTTCAACAATTAAATAAAAGGACACATTTCAATAAAATTGTGAAATTGTGGTGATTGTTTAAAAGACTGTGTCTGATAGGATTTTTCACAGTCGGATCATTAAGCAAGTCAAGAGATATAGAGAATCTCATAGCTTTGAAGAAAGGCTGTATTTACTTACATTTATCAAAAAAATCATCTCAAAACTGATTGACTTATTCCAAACCGTTGCGCCTTAAAGAGAGAAAATTAAATTCAAGTGTGAATTTCATTGCACAGATATTATATAATTAAAATAGATCTGGACTGTTAAACAGGGAGAGTCCCCTCAAGTTTCATATAATTGGGGGAAATTTCTGAGTACAAAACGAGGACAAGAGGGTTACTTATATATCCGCCTTGTAACTTCAAAGGATTAAACAGTTTAGTGTTTAAATCTTTTCAAAGAGATATGCCAACTATTAGATTAAATTTAATTAAATGGATTAGTGTTTTAATCTTTTGAAAGAGATATGTCAACCATTAGAAGTTAACTGAGTAAGTATCTCGCATGCATATGTTTCAGCTTTTAAAAATATTTTTTTTTAGTTTACCTACTCGAGGATATAAATTGTAGAGACACTTGAATCCACCTTAACTGAATTAACTTGTTGCATCTTCTATTAACAGAATTTCCAATAAATCTTCATCACCTATTATCACCACTCAGTGTACCGTTAGACCTAGTAACCCCTGGGCCTTTGATGAATCATGACAAATTTCATATGTGAGATCTTCTTTTTCATTAAGCGCATGTTTGACCAGATATTTTATGTTAAATTACTTTCTCAAAAGTTTTGTACTCTAAGACCCTATTTTGAAGATCCTGACGTGATATGTGACCATGTATTGGCCTGATTATAAACACATGCCAATTTACTTCCTCTACTCAATGCACAGTTGTAACAGTAAAAGTCAATAACTTGTTGTTACATTTCATTATGTCAGTTGGGGGGGGGGGACTTTTGTAAAATATAGTCAAAATGTATCACAGAAAGAAACAGGAAATAGTTTGGAATGGTCTCCGCAATATTAAATAGATTTAGTATGAGTGGCCAAGGTTTAATCTTAGTATGACTCAAGTAATGGGTGCCTTATGACTGACAAAAACTATACTCGGTTTACAGGTTTAATATATTTCAAAGAGGGCTAATAATATCTGCGATAATGCTGCAAGGCATCAAGGATGAAAAGGAACATCTCACTCCAGTGCGATTACTCTTTAGATATTATTAGAGTGGTTAGAAGGTGAACAGTGACAATGAAACAGGGGGTTAAGATGTGAGCCTAAGGGGTCAGGGAAGGAGGGTTAGTGTATTATCCTCTACACCAGCCAGCTAAATTCCACAATTGGAATACATCCACCATTGGGGGGGGGGGGGGGGGGGGGGGGGGGGGGTCATAGGGTATGGCGGGTAAGTCACTTACCTGTTACCCCTCGGATGATGGGTTCAAATCCCAGCAACAGTCTTGACTGAAGTAATTGCTTACCAATCTCTGGTGGTATTTTTTCACTGCAGAATCTTGACAGATCAGACTAGCTGTCATGATAGAACTTTTACACTTTGTTGAAACCATAAGAAACATAGATATCAGAAAGTTATTGAATTTTTTTTCCTCAAGATTTTTCATGCTTGAATATTGTATAGGAAAAACATAATCAAAATTTATAAATCTCATGAACTTATAATGATATTTTTTTCAGTCACTAGCTATTTTAGTTATTAAATAATTACTCGGTGTTATTAAGCTTAATCTACACTTGATAGCCGCAAACCAATCGTGTAATTATACTTAGTAATCTTAGTATACTTAGTAATCGTGTAATTAGATTAATTATACAATCAGTCTTCATGAGAACAGTAAACTATGACGACATTACGAAAGAGGGGTGAATAAAATATAAAAGTGTGTGGGTTATCTATTTTTAGTAGATTTAAACAATATATCAAGATTGTTTATTTGGCAGAAATGCTGTCAGATATTTCCTTAATGCCTACCGGATACGGGGAAGAGTAGATGTGCTGGGAGTAGGCGATCTGTTTTTCGAAAAGGAAACCGAAACTTGTTTACCTAGTTTCGTAATACCACAGACATTATTTATTCCCGATATGTAAAATAGAAATACATTCATCTGATTATAAAACACGCAGACACCGACTTTTTAAATTTATCATAAGCTGAAAGTTTAAACCTTGATGTTGGTAGATATGCTATTATGCAATGTATGGTTGTTGGTTTTTTTTTTCAACTTTGTCCCATACTGGTAAATTTATCTTTATAGTTTTAAGTAGTTCTTTTTAAGAAACGAAACTAGATATAAATCGGTAATTTCGGGGAAAGGTCTTAGCCTACATTCTAAGAGTATCAGTTTCGTTTTCATGTCTTCACTGGGGCAACTGTCTTACAGGAATGCGACAAGTCCGACAAAACAACCCGGACCACTTTGGTACACAACGGTCCAAAGTGTATCCTGCAAAATATTTCCAGGCCTGCTTAACTTAATTTACTCAAAAGGGCAATTGTCCTAAAGAGCTAATTGACACCAGGAACTGAATGATATTGAGCATAAATAATATTCACAACAAATGGGGGGAAGGGGTCTCTTACCTTTTAGAAAAAAATGAAAAAAAAATGTGTACAATGTTTTGAGAGTGCAAAAGGAAAAAAAACTACTGATATAATGTCATTCTTTATTAGTAGACATGTTATTTACAGTTACAGGATAGAAAAAAAGTAAGACATTGTGACATTGTTATGTATTTCTTGACATATTGTTTACTTAATAACACTATAATAAGAACCAAAGAAGGTATTACAAGCCGGAACTTTATTTGTTAATTGCCCTGAATTTACTTGAGGCAATTACAATCTGGGCTACTTTACTGATCCAGGAAGCGAGGGTTGGGGTGAAAGTGACATGTGTAAAGCATTTATTCAATATAAAGTGCAAAAAAAAAAAATTAATTAAACCCTGAAGTATTATCAATTCTAATTGTTTGCTAAAATTTGTCATTTAATACCATTGTCTTAGTTTTTGGTTTTAATTTATTTTCCTCTAAAATATATTGCATATTAAATGCTGCTTTGAAGAAAAAAAACATTTAAAGAATTCTTTATCACAAAATTTACAGTGAAAAACATAGTGAGATCCCTACTATAAATGTCATATTGATCTCTGACGAGAGGTTCGCGATAACTCCAAAAGTAATGGATGCATCTTTCTAAAGAATTTTCATATGGGTGTATGGTCTGACAAAAGACAGAAGTGATTACATTTTTTGAAAAGATCTAGATCACATTCTGGATACATGAAAATCCAGAAATTTTCAACTCTCTCATGTATTTTTAATTATTTTTTGACATTACTCCAGAAGTAATGAGCACAGTTTCATAAAATTTTATATGCATCAAATGTTCAGTCACAATCTATCCAGTTTACAAAGGAGACCCATCAACAGGATATCTTACCGTTGGGAGATAGGAAAAGTTATGTGGTTTTTTTTTAATATTTTTATTATCTTTAAAAGGATTTTATCTGGTATAATGATCAAAGGAAAACACAAATATTACAAATTGTAAACAGTGCAATTTTTACATAATGAATGTGTAATTAATGTTCAATGCGAAAAAATCACCATAATGAGGCCCATAAACTGAATAATAGCTTTATAATTTTTCAAAATTACACAAGTGAACTTCTGAAAAAAACTGGTCAAATAATAACGTTGGAAATGCTGCGACATACTTTACCAATATGTGCCAAGGACAACAAGCAGGTGAGAAACCCTTTTATTTTGCAGAATTCTCCAGCTTATAAAGTATAGGTAGGTATCATCAGCATATACTATAGAAAACTTGAACTAAAATGACCATGGCTTCATTATTGGTGGTCTAAATTTCAAAGAAAAAGAAATTTTGTCAACTATAAAAAGGACTTGAAACTGTACTGTACGGGATGGTATTGTCTCAGCTGAAGGCATGTGTACAGTAAAGCATTGGAAATTAGTATTGTCCTTCACATTTGTATAAATGGCTACTGGCTCGGACATTAGATAAGGTGACACTGTGCCAGAAAAGCAATCAAATTAATCATTGACAGACACTAAATGGGGTGATATAAGAAACATCTTGCTTTTCCCGTTAAGGTCTAGAGGGTCTTAAGTGGCAGAGAAGTAGTGACTTGTTGGTTTCTGAATTTATTGTTCACGTTGTCAGCAAATACAAAAGTCCAACATCTGGCACCACCTTACAGAGGATTTGGGATTTTGACACCTAATGTAGAACCACAAAATGTGGCTAGAGAATGCTCTCATTGCCTGCAGTTCTGTTAGACATCTTTCCTTAGATTGTCTATCAGGGGCCATGCTGGTGCAGTGGTAACAATGTACTCAGCTCCCACATCTGATCTCCCATTTACCTTTATTAATTTTGTGGTTCTTAGGTTTACTTGGCTGCAGTGGTCATTTATATATAATTTGTTGGAGGGAGAAGGCCTCTTCCTGGGTCCGTATTCACGAAAGGTCTTAGCCAGGGCTTAGGCTTAAAGTTGAGACTTTTGTCTCAGGTTTCTGCCCAAACACTGCCAAGACTTTTGTCTTAGGCTTAGTGGTATTCACAAAGAATTTAAAACTGGTCTTAGGCTTAGCCAAGGGCTCAACTTTAAGACTGGTTGGTAGTGGGCCTAGATTTTGTAAAGAGGACTTAAATATGGCCGCCATAAACTTTTCTCCACTTCAAAATTTGAAATGGCTGTAAATAAAGCATAGTTATACAGAACACCTCACTAAAGCAGTCTTTTGGGAAGTTTATATGTGGTAACAAGGTTTTCCATTTCAAAACAGCACTTTTCCTTAGATAAAATGCATTAAATGAAGGATATATGTCACCAATAGTATAGTTTGAATAGAAAAGAAAGGTCACATGACACAGAAAACCACTTTAGATGTTTGATAATCTTGGACTTAGCTAAGTCACCCTTTGTGAATACGGTTTAAAGACGAAACTTAGCTGAGACAAAAGTTTTAACATTAAGACTGGATTTAAGCCTAAGACCTGGCTAAGTCTAAGACCTTTCGTGAATACAGGCCCTGAACTACAATCCAACAGGTTTGAGGAACCGTTTATCTTCATTCTGGAAGTTTCACACATTGGTCTGTGTCTTTTATAAGCTGCATAGCAGTGCTTAAATTACTGTTTCACATTAACGTCCATAAGATGTTATAAATATGGTCCGGCAAGCCAAAGTCTTTAGCCTTAACATGTTAACATATTACCATTAATGGGTATTTCACACATTTTCTGCAATATATTATAAGAATAAGATTGACATACAGGAGTAAAACTTCACACTCTTTGACTTATCAATATGCCCAGACATTTAAGAAGTACAATAGTTACGCAGTATTGATCTTTATTGTTTAGTACTGTTCATAGCTTGCGATAATTTAACAAACTATAAGCCATAATTTACCTAGGCAGAATTGTTCGATTTTAAAGATCAGAGAATCTTTCAGATCACCCCAAAAAAGGTTACATTAATGAAGATACAAAGATTTCCTTTGAGCTAAAGGCCAACGTTCATCCTTTGATGTACGCTGTTTATTCAGGTCTCACAAGTCCATACATGTATAATGTCGGTGCATAATCCTGTATTAGCTTATAAATTAGTAAATTTCTGGTTTAAAACACAATGTAGAAGATTCTAACAAAAGTGGCTCAGTGTCTACCTGCTTGCACTGAAAAGATACAATGAATTAATACAATATTCCGAGGACTGAAATTACCATTGACACATGGAACACTTTCAAGCATTTGGGATCCAAGAAAGGATTTTCCAGGATTGAATTCTAGATTCACATCAAGTATGATCTTTGGTATTTGGACAAGCATAGCCATTGTCAATAGCACATACCGAGGGGCCTCATTTTGAACTTGAGAGACAGAAAATATAGTCCGTATTTATTAAGATTCAATATCTGTACAAGTGCGGACATACAGGTATGATTGTGTGGCTATTACTTTTGTGGTATGTACACTGTGAATCTGTACAGTATTTACAGTGCACACAATTCAGCTGTGGACTATGTGACAGTCATTTTGTATATTTAATGTGTATTGAGAAGTTGGGGGTTTACTTATGATTCCAGTAGATAAGGAAGTCATGCTTGGGCATGCGAGATATTCCTATATTATTTAAACAAGTTTACTTTAACGTACCAACAACAACCCTAAATAGCTTCTCAAACTGATAGTTTCTCCCGATTCCATTAAAAGAAATAGATCCAATTCATGATGTGTACGTGTCTGTACGTGAGTGTTTTCGTTAAGTCAAATACACTCAAATACCAATACAGCTTCATTTTATGTGATGGCTGATCAAAAGTACAAAGACTCAAATCAGATCACTCAATGTGTGCTTTTATTTTCAATTTAACACACATCAATATGTCATTGTGGCTTTATGTGTTGTCTATTGTACTGTATATATTTATTTATCATTATTTTTCTTGGTGAAAGTGACATTCCAAATCATATTTCACACTAGTATGACAGCCTCAAGATTCTCTAATCTTTCTTCGGCCATGTTTCATCCATATATATCAAGATCAAGTATTGGTCCAAGTTGTCACCTCACATGATTTCTGTGTGTTATCAATTCCGGTGATGTGCACTGAAAATTGAAGAAATAAATACTTTAAGCTTTTAGCAACATTACAAGAAAATATTGCTAAATTGTATTGATGCTCAGTTAGTCAATAATTATTTAATAATAATGCAAAATATGGTTAGTGAAAGGTAAAACAAACTAGAATGTCATGATCAGATCTAAGGGCAAAACAAAATATTCTAATTTGCTTAAAGCAAGCACAAGTATTAGCTGTATTGTAGTTGTGCTAGATTATGATGTGTTAACTGTAAAATGTGTTTAAAAGATATGCTAATGGTATTCATATGGGCTTAAAGGTCATAGGCAGCACTTTTCACAAAAACTGTGAAAATAACTTCATTGCATACATAAACACCTTTGCAAACATAAAGTATTGTTTTATTTATGAAACATCTGATATGGGAGCCACAGATCACATTTTAAAAAAAATATCACGAAGTGAAGTTGAAAAGCGGACATTGTTGTTTTCCTGGCAATGGATGAGTGATGACGTAACAGGTTCATAGCGAAGCCTTGTTGTTACAGTGACAATGTACATAAACACATAATGGGAACAGAGAAAGTGAGTGTAAAGATTAAAGTCTGAAAAAAAACATCAGCCTTATTTTTTTTAACAGCATGCTGCTGTTTGTTCTCAAATATGAACTTCTTACTGGTAATTTAACCATTGACTGTTTATGCATGCACACAGGAATATTAGCCAGTTCAAAACAGCTAGCACAGCTGATTCCCTTTCTCAGTGAAAAGTCTTTTGTGAATACATGCTTTTTGCTTTTGTTTATTACAATATGTATTAAGTATCTTTTTCTGAAACCTTTCCCTGAGAGATATTTTCAACAGCCTCATTAAAGGCTCAAATGGAGGAAAATATTAAAGGCAAGGTAACAGTTCAATAAAAAAACATCAAGCACCTACACAAGTTCAGATGAGAAAATGATGTAATGTTGTAGCCCAAAATTATCAACAAAGTGAATCATTTTTAGTGTTTTTATTGAATCATCTATGAAAATTTAGGGTTAAATAAAATCATAACCACAAGACAAATCAACAGTCCTAAGAGAGAGAAAAGTGGGTTATATCTAGGGTGTTCTAGCCATTTTATTTCCAGGGCTACTAAACTTCATTAATGGTTTGGTGTAACATGGTTAAAAGGGAGAAGGCAAGAAAAGATGCTATGAAGTGTGAAAGTTGGAGAAAGACTATACTTCATTTGCACTCAAACTACACTCACACAACATACATTGGTTTGATACAAAATATATACATATATATGATATATACACAAACAGGGAGAATGTGTTTGTTTTATGAGAGTTCAGTTAAAACTGCAACTCAACAAAGAGATAGCCAGGAATAGAGGCCATAATGCTAATTTTAATAAGTGACTGAAAAGTATGTATTTAAAATCCATAGTTTCATAAACAATATTTTACTGAAGCCATCAGTACAGGATTCCAGGGGTGATCAGGCAAAATCATCAAAGATTGTAACGGGTCATATATAGTTTCCAAGCTTATTTTCTATGTATATAATCATAGACATTTAATATGACAGATTTTTCCCAGCTCACTTTTCCTACATGAATAAAGATTACCACTTGTTGGGATGTACGTATGTTGTGAGTTTAAACCTGTGTCAAGCTAAATATCATAGTGAGATTGACTTTTCAATATGATCAAAGGTTATTGGACTGTATATATCTTAGAGTGGACAAAAATGATTTGCATTTGTTTGCTTTTCAAAGATTTAACTTTAGTTTTTGCATCTTGTTCAACAACGACAAGTGATACACTGTGCTAACCACTAGGCCAATTGGGAATTTTTTTTCAGGGACATTAATTTTTGATATATTAAAGCATGTCTACACATGTAACAGGCTATTTTCCATTTCCGTACAGACATACAAATTGTTTATGTTTCATTGGCACTAAGTGCTGCAAATCCACAAATACAGCCAGGTACAAAACTCACAAAATTCAAAAAATTTTACAGAGTTTATATTTATAAACAACATATATCTCCAAATATTCTCATTTGTAACATCCAGACTTCTGTATTTCTTTAGACGTTTGTCAGGCCAGTACTTAAAACTGTTGGCCGAGTTCCAATCCAGAGGCTAAATATAATCGCCTAGATTTTCCAGACCATTTTTTTCTTTTATGGTTGATATTTTTTGTAAAGCATATTTTTCCCCAAACAACATATCTGCAGGGCAGTTTCTTAAAATAAGATTAAATAGAAGCAATCACTATATAAAAAAACTTCAGTGACATGAAAACACCACAGGCAACCGTATCAAAGCTGGATAAAAGGCTATTTGCCATTTCAATTTCCATCTGGATATCATTACACAGAAGTTTGACACGCATCAAAGTAAAATTGTCTACCATTCTCTATGTCAGTAAATGCTGCTACAACACAAATACAGCCAGGTACAGAACTCACATTTTTCGGTTAAAAAATATAAACTGGATTGTATTAAAATTTTGTAAAGTTTGTTTTTCATAGACAATTATATGTCAATGTTACTTTAATTTGTAAGATCTAGACTTCTGATTTTTTTTGGTTGTCAGTCTTGTTCTTAAAACTATAAGGTGAGGTCTAGGAATAAGGCTAAACTTATTAAGCCTAGCTTTCAAGGCCTCCTTCCTTCTTTTTTCAAAGCAGTGTTTCTAAAAGTCATGAATATTGCCCACACATAATCTAGGACCTGTGAAGTGTTTCTATCGGCAAACTTCCTCTGATACTGATAAAAAGCTTTTCCAAGGCTATTGTAAAAGTTCAACCTTGCACAACTAGGCTTGGCAATGATCAGTTGTAAAAACAATAAAGGATAACATTCCGTGCTTGTGAAACTGAACTGAATCGCTTCAAAGGTGTGGTTTGTTTACATTTCATTGAACCTGTGACGTCACAGGTGAGATTCGTTACGAAAGTTGTCGAGTGAAAAATAATGGCTACCCGCAGGAAAAATAACACAAAAAGTTGAAGGAAAATAGTGAATAATGTGTGTAACCTTTCTCAGGTGTAAACTATATTAGCAAATATTGAAGTCTATTATATATATATATGCAGCTTCTGATGATATATTTGTAACCTTTGCCTATGACCTTTAAGTAAATTTGTAATTGTATATGTCGAGTGTATGTAATGCATAACAGATTCTACAGATGAACAGGATGCTTAAAGCTGAAATGACAAATAGTTTCTTATAAATATATTACTTGATTAAGAATATATTTACCATTTACCACTAGTTCAAAGCAATTTCTGATCCCAAGATATACCAAAACATGTGTGTTGCAGTATACCGGGGTCCGAATAGGCATCCTACTAGCTGATACCTACTCCTTTATGGCCTCAGACCTTTGCTTACTCTCTTATATGCGTATATTTATTTTTCCACTTGATGACCTTGTTTTTATTGCTCTGAAGAGAAGCCCTCTTATCTGGGTAGTGAAGGCCGAAAAGTATGTCACCTCGAATAGCCATCCCTCATGTCCTCTTCACCCGCTCCAGTTCGAAGATTTCAGTAAATCTCCTGAAGGCTCGCGGGAGGTTCTTCAAAGATTTCATAAAAAGTGGTCCTGAATGCAGTAAGTTCTCTCAGTTCTGTCGAATGCCAACAGGGACATCCTCCCCAAACAAGAATCCCAATGTAGAGCTCCCACAAAAATATCAAGTACACCGAACCATAACTGACAGTAGATGAGCCCACTCGGTTGTTGCTTGTGGCTCCACTAAGGAAAGGCATGAACTTGGTCTTACACGTGCCATATGTCCCCAATTTCAACACATGGCAAGGGCATATATTATGGTGGGCCACTGCAGTATGGAGGGTAAGAAATACATACTAATTGGCCAAGGGTCTGCATGGTTAACCATGGAGGCATCGGCAAGTGGCTACACAGCTTCTTCACTTAGGATACAGGGCTCGTATTCACGAAAGGTCTTAGCCAGGGCTTAGCCTTAAAGTTGAGACTTTTGTCTCAAGTGTCTGGCCAAAAAACTGCTAAGACTTTTGTCTTGGGCTTAGTGGTATTCACAAAAGAATGTAAGACTGGTCTTAGGCTTAGCCAAGGGCTCAACCTTAAGACTGGTTGGTAGTGGGCTTAAAGTTTGTAAAGTATCACTTTGCAAACCATCATGTGACCCCCAGTCTGGCCTGGGAGATATTTGTATGCTTGTTTTTGTATAATTTAATGATTTATGTATAGCAGGCTTTCTAAGTTGAAACAAATTTGCAAAAAAGTGTGCAATTGTGGTGAAGCCATGAGACACCTATGTTATTACAAATCTGATGTTTCAAATAGTTTAACTAACAGGCCAGTTGAGTTGCACAAAGAAAATAGATTTAAAGTAGTTTTAGTCGGTATTAAAAATAAAAGATCCACACAACAGAGTGCAAAGTACTTTGCCAAGTAAGTTATAAAGTGGAGAAAAACACTTTGGCAAGTAAATGGTACAATTATAAGACATGGACATAAATATAATCTATTGGCTCGAATAACTGTACCAGATCATGGTACAAAAGTGAAGAAAGGGAAACAATTTTCTTCCTTATCCAATAAAAATAGGTATTTATTTATGAATCTCGCACTTTCGAATTAGATTTCAGAAATGTTGCATTGGCTGACCATTGGTTGATACTTGCAAAATTTGGAACCAACAACATAACAAGCGGTAGTTGGATCTCCAAATTGGGGGAAAATAAAGGCATGCACCAGGTCTGGAACCAGGTGTTCTAATTTGTATTTACCTTTTCCTCCATTTAATTATTTAAAATTTGTACAAACTTCACTATTTCATTCATCAATGAAAGCGTTCACATGAAATAGAACCTGAGGAATGTAACACACACACACACACACACACCCGTTTATAATGCAATACAACGGTGTTCAGAAATTTTACTTAAGAAATAATTTTTAAAAATAGTTTGTAGTAATAAGTTATATTTGTACCTGGGCCTGAAATGTCTTGTTGGAAAACAATTTACAGTTAAATTGAAGCTGATGAGCACGTAACCTATTTACATTATCCAGTTCCCTGTCCTTTGGTCCTATCTCAGGCTGTCCAAGTCATTCAGAATGAGATTTAGGGTTTTGAGGCATTGAAACTTCCACGTTGACAGCTTGGTCCCATCAAATTTTCCTAGGAAATTAAAAGCACTAATTATGTAGTACAAATGGACAAAAAATATCTGTCAAACCAGTTAGAATTGAAATAACATGGTCGTGAAATGTATTCATTCAAAAGGATCAGTTTAAGCAGCTAAAGTTAGATTATGGCCGGCATGCACTGAATCCTACATGTCAGATGGATTCAAAGACCACCAAAATGAGGATCAAGAAGTAAGAGGCCAAATGTGACCTCAAGCCTTCAGTGGACAAAATGTACAAGAAGTAATGAATGGATTATTAAACAGTAGTTTTGGCATTACACTCTTTAGTCTTATTGGAAATTTTAAAGGGCGTGGATAAATCTAACCACTTACCTGGCTTTAAAGTCAATTGACACAAGTTTACTGTTGCTCACTGCAGTATTTCCGTCTAAGATTCTCATTAAAACACAAGTAAATGTTACTATTAATTAGATGTTGTGCTTTGTTTTGTTATGACTATGTTATCATTAAGAAATTGGTCTGATCAGTTCCACTTATACATTTTACTGTTTAATTCTGACGGGAATAATCAAGTAAATATATCATTTTTATGATAACAAATACTGTGTTTTTGATGACTTATATGTTCTAATGTGATTGTTTGAACCTACACTTCAGGGTATTCACAAGAGAAGATATATCAGGAAGCCTAAATTAAACATTTCAAAACTTCATTTTATATAAAACTGCAGCGTGGTGTATTTTATGATTTATTTGATGGTATAAGCGTTTTTCGTCGAGGTTTGAATTCCGAACTTCTTGTTTACTTCTAAAGTAAACTAAACAGTACTTCAACATGACTTTGTTTTGGCTTTTATGTTCGCTTTGATCAATATTTCACTATGAATAAGGCTCAATCTATATGTAAAAGTATTAAGATAAACATATTGTAACATAGTGTTTGAGTTGTGTATAGTATTTTCACACTAGATATAGCACTCTGTTTTAGTGCAAACTATTATACTTTTATCCTGTTCTCAGTTTTAAGAACGGTATATTCGGTATACCAAAGTCAAAGCTGGGGTTTGGTGTCCCCTTCATCAGCCGGGGTCATATTGGGACAGGTCTTCAGTATTGTCACTTGTGTGAGTCGAACCCATACGGAAGTGACAGCCTGTGATTAGATGCCAAACTTGCTAACCACAAGGCCATCGAGGACCTTGACATAAAGCATACTCTGGGAATAATTTATAACAATTTAACACTGCCTTCAAGCTATAATGCATAAGTGATGCACCATCACAGATACATTTATAAATTGTGTTCTAGTAAAATTCTGCAATGTAAGACATTAGACATTCGGAAAGCAATCGCTACAGACTTTCCAAGCTACCTACCACCTTTTCGGACCAGTTTGACCCATTCAGGCAGATCATATCTCTAGTGAGCAGCATTTGCTATAAATTAATGAAACAATCGACAAGCCACAGAGCTGCCCTGTCTAGTTGACCTGGTGAATAGGTACGTTGAGCAAACGGTCACTCCAATGGACTCTCTGCTCCCTGGTTGTGTGTACAAATCCAATGCAATGGTACAACTTGGTACATGCTGATGGCCTGTCATAACACTAGATGTTAAATTTGGGCGCAAAACCCCCCTCCTTTGGACTCAAATTTCTGTGCGTGCACTTCGCATGTCCACTGTTGTTTACCTTTTGATAGATGCACTGCTGGGCCCTCTCATGTCTTTCTGCATTTTGTTGGTTACACAAAAGATCAGGCACTCTGTCAGCTATTCTTCTCACTGGTATGTTTGTTCATACAGAAGTAAAGTATAACTGCCATTTCTTGGTAGATAAGTGCTAAAATATCCTATCTGGGTAAAGATTATCTTGGTGCCTTCATGCAGGTGACATCTGAAAAAAAGGAATCTAGATTATGCTTATTATAATTAACACAAGGATAACTGAATGCAATTGCAATAGTTAATCATAAAAAGTTACCTGTATATACACTGCAGGATGCGCGGTGGCGAGTGTATGTTACATCCCCCACCCCCACCCCCCTTTAAAAGTCAAGGGTTTGAATCCTTATACTGACTTAATTGGAACACACAATCTCAATTAACCATCGCTTACATCATATATTCCACTGGTAGTTTGCGTGGAAGATTTTTGGCCGGATTATGACCTTCGAGTGGCTATTTCAAGTTACTTTAGTTACTCAACGTTGGATGGATGGATAAAAATAAGTGCTGAGTCAATGAATTACTTTTAAGTTTTAACTTTTAGGATGTACAAACCCCAAATCACCGGATTGTGATTCTAAGTTACCCATCCACTACCTTGGGTTTGATGCTGTATGGCATGAGTGCATCCTGACAACTCCCACTTCTCCTGCCAATGTGTGATATCTACAAAAATTACGATAAAATTTTCAAATGTCATATAGGAGTACATTCTGGATATTTACAGTCTCCCGTTATTCCAACTTTTGTGCTGATTTATATCTTGTATAAAAATGGAGTTAATATTGACACAGCTGAAGAGCTATGTTTTCTCTGTGAATCTATTGATTGTTTTTCTCGGATTAAATATATCTCGTGGCCATGTAAACCACGTGACAGTAAATCCACATTGATTGTGTACTGTCACCCTGTTGATCTTCTTTACGGGTAGTTAAGTATGTTGGCAGTTTGTTATGCCACTATTCCATCTAAATAACATGTCGGCTGAACTGCAGAATCCCCCTGACGGAAGTAGAAATATGGTAATTTTGTGTAAAATAAAACTAATTAATATTTATGTATATGAAGACATGAATATAAATTACAAACTCACCAAGGTACATGTACATTTAGTCGACAAGGTCGACAAAGTCAACAATATAAAGTAGCTCTCAGATTTCTTAATATTTACTACATTTTGTCGACTTTGTCGACCAATTGCTAATAGCTTTATATGTATCTTAGTATATTTTATATGCTATATACACATGTTCTTGTCCATTTTTGTCAACTTTTATAAAGGTTGACAAGCTTTCAGGGTTCTTAGATCTACTATTTACAGAATTTTGTCGACCTGTCGACCAATTCCTGTAAGCTTTCAGGTCTCTTAATATTCACTGCATTTTGTCAACTTTGTCGACCTGTCGACCAATTACTGATATATATATAGAGCAAGTGATGTAAATTCGCCAGTGGATGTAAATTCGCCACTTTTTGGTTTTTGTCAATTTTACGGCACAAATATGGAACACATGTCATAATTATGTTGCATATACATAGAAAAAATACTTATCTATTCCCCTACAAAATTTCATAGTCCAGCATTTTATATTTTCACAGCATTAATTATATTTTTGAATAATACTTTTTTTACAAATGACTTTAGAGAGTATAAATTATGCAATTTTTAACAAATACCAACCAACATTTTAAACTTCTCGGGGACAAACTTTTGAAAATTTAAATCTATGTTAATAATAATTTTTGGCTAGAAAAGATGTAAAATAATTATTTAGCTTAAATTTTTCACAGTATGGTACATATTATGCTTAAAAACCAGTTTTTTCAAACAACGGCAAATTTACATCCATTTTCATAAATAATAGATATTTTTGTATGAAATAATAACAGCTCTGTAAGTGAACCTATGTCCAAGTGAGATAATTTTTTTTTTCAGGTTTGGATAATGCAGGGATGGGCCATATTTATTAAAACAAAAAATTGAAAAAAAAAGTTGTGATTTCATGTAGCCGAACCAAAAGTGCAAAAAACTGGCGAATTTACATCACTCACTCTATGTATATTAATATGTATCTGTTTGTCGACCTTGATTTATTGGAAATTATGCTGTCGACTCTGTCGACCATGTCCGCCCTATCTATTTCATAATATTACCTAATTAGCATAATTGCAAGAATTATTATTTCTCTTTTCCTATACACTTCCTTATTATCATATTTTCACTTCCGTCAGGGGATTCTACAGTCGCTCCAACATGTCTATAAGCCGAGTATCACTCAAGATGTACTTTTAAGACCTTTGATAATAATTATGCTGGCTTTTGAACTATATATACATCCAAATGTCAAATACATTTACTATACAATACACCCCTGTCGCAAATGTTAGACGACATTAATGATTTAATGTACTGTGTTAAATACTTCATTTAGATTACTGAAAACTATCGTAGACGACTTATTATTACTTTGTGATTTCCCTGCTCTACCCGTGGGCAAGAGTTTGTTCCCAGCACAGGTTTTTGGGTGGTTGTGATGGCGGAGATGCTGCAGGCTTCGGCCATCATTGTTAGAGTAATGTCTAGCCTTGTTAAAGGCTCAAGTTTCTTGGCAGTTTGGGAAAATTTTCAGTTCACACAATGAAGTTTCGGTTTATATAATGTACTCATACATGTACTGGCTTTTACATTAGCTTACAGAAAAGACAGACTGTCTCGCAAGCTTATAGCTCCTAACATGCATGAGTGCTTTATGAATATCCAATATCTATGTGCATGTTTTAAAAGATATTGTACAAATTTGAGCCTTAAGTAAGGATAAGTAATGTCTTTCTGTAGAATGGAGATTTGTCAGTTATTTATGAATAAATATGGGTAGGTTGCTTGACATTTGTTTTCTGGTGTTGAACTTTGTTCATTGTGTTTGTTTATCTGATTAAAAACTAATCTATCAAATTACAGTGTACATGTGTATCCAATTAGTACACATAATTATGCACACATAGTTTATGAACCAGATTGTAGATATTTAATGTAGTTTAACATTAAGTTTTATACTTCTACCCAAGTTATTTTTCATATTGGAAAGTTTTTCAATCAAATGGTCTCTCAAAAATCATAATTTTTGTAGATTAATTTCACAAAAGAGTTAGTTACCTAAATTTTCAACACTAACATTTTAATTCTCAATCCTTTGCTGTCTGTCTATATTAATTGTTTTATGCAAAGGTAAAGGGTCCATATTAAGGTGACATATGTATGTGTGGTATTTTATCGGCTAAGTCAAGTGACTTACAGAAATGGTTGTTAGATTTGTGTTATATTTTAATCATAAGCTCTATGTCTGTGAATTGTTGACTATAGTGAAACTTACAGCATTCAAGGAGAATAATATATGTTTTATTTATCAAAATATACCAGATATCAAATAAATTGTCAACAAAAAAGTAAAAACATCAATGTGAAAAAAGCTATGTCTTGTAAGCCAACCCAAACAAACAAGAACAAGGAAGTATTTATTATTCTAAATATAGTATATTATATTGTAGTCACATGACCCTGATTGTGCATGTCCCTGTAGGCTTCAACCCTAGCCTACAGGGACTGTAGAATTTGAAATGAATATAAGAGGTCCAGATATTGATTAAATGAATCCTGATTAAATAGTTGATATTAGATGAGATATTTACAACCTACATGTCTATATATGATAGAAATAATGAGCTATGATAAAATGAATTCCAGAGATATTTATGGTAATCTGTGTATACTGTTTGAGCTTCACAAGTAATGTATTTCAGATTAATGGCATTGTTGGAAGCAAACTTGGGATCTCACCAGTCTTAAGATCTAAAGAAAAATCTTTATAAAAAAGTTTAAAGCAAATCTTTTGATTATATTTTTCTTGTAGAAATAATGAATATACAGCACATGAGTGAACTCAACACAAATTAATTATGTATTAATTTCATATTTGCATCTTTTACAAACTATGGGGAATCAGATGGGATATTTAGTATAAAATACATTTTAAATATCTTTTGTTTACTTTCAATCTTGTATTGGGTTTTTCTCCACAGTTAGTAAAAGTTTGAAAGTGGGGAGAGAATACATGATTTACATTTTGCTGAACAGAGAAAAGCATCATTAACAAACTTAACCTATAAAGGCTTTAAGAACTTGATACAATTTAATTCAAAGGTCCCCCTATAGCTGGTAAAAAAATGGTAAATGGGGAATGGAAGCATAAAATACTACAAATATAATATTAATTACACATATAGAGAAAATATTTATAAAATATTCACTTTATACTTTTTGATACAGGTATTTATTCAAAACTAAATAATTAGTGCAAAATTTTACCATCAAAATTTTACCAACTTAAGATGGGCTGGAGCAGGCCAGCCCAACTTAATATTGGCTGGTCAATCTTAAGATTGGTAGCCAAACTTAGGATCCTAAGTTGGGCTAGCGCCAGTCCTAAGGTTGGCAAGACCTCAAGTTTAGCTCCAACATTAACACTTGATTCATATATAGACCTGGTGTGTGACAAGGACCTGGTTCAAATAAATGCCCAGTTCAAATAAATACCTGGTTCAAAATAATATCTGATTTAAAGCTTTTGGTTAAAATAAGCATTTTGCTCAAATAAATACCTCATTCAAAGTAATATCTGATTGAAAGCATTTAGTTGAGATAAAAATTTCTTTTTAAATAAGCATTTGGTAAAAATAAGTACCTGGTTCAAATAACTGCCTGTTATAATTAACACTTGATTGAAATAATTACTTGTTGCATGTAAATACCAACATAGTAGTCACTTTGAAGAAGTTAAACTGAGTTGGTGTTGATCACTGAGCTTTTTAAACTTTAATCTTGAATTTGCTGCTATTTTGCTGGTGGTCGTACAAATATAAAATTAAAGTTGTGTGTGATCTTAATTTTATCTCTTTATATTATGTTATATAATGTATTAATTAGTGATGAAATTAGTGATTATTAATTAGTGATGAAATTAGTGATGCAATGCATAGAATTAACTTAGACTAAAAACAGCTCATTTACAGTATCTAGTGAAAATATGTCTGTTTTAACTGTTTTCGATCCTACTTTATGCGAAAAAACTCAGGTTTACTGGTATAAGAGATATTATCCTATGGATATAGTCCATTAACTATCACAGTTGTCAATATGTTTTTTTTGAATATCCATACATATATTCATATAGCAATGCACAGATAGCAAAATTTTCAAAACATTATTATTTTCCAGTTTCCCTACCAATATAACTACACATATTGCGATGTGGGTCTTTCTGAACAAGTTATCATTCTGCGAAAGCTTCGTTTAAGATAATTACAGATATAGCTGTTGATTAGGGAAGTTAATCAAGAATTCTTTAAAATTAACACAAATTTCTGTAATTTTCTGACTTATCAGAGGCTGACTTTATGGAGGAAGTAGAAATTTCTGCTGCATAAATATAGACAAACAGCCAGGATGAGGAACTAAAATCAGCTCGTCATATCTTATTGTTTAAAATATATCTGGCACAAGTTGTGAAAATATTTAATGGTTGTGCTGAAGAAAAGTGATTGTTTTATTAATATATTTTTTTACAAATATATTGTATATGTTGTGCTGTTTACTCAACTCTTATCCTGTATAAATAAATATTTTTTGATGTGCTCTCTGTTTAAGATTGAACCGTAAAAATTCAAACTGATTGCAAGAGTTGACACAAACTTGCTTACAATTTATATTTAGAAATATTGTTGTTATATTTCCTGGTCTGTGTTCATAAGAGTTACTTCCTTTAAAACAGTGGCTTGTAGATACCTCTGTTGGACAGGTTATGATTTACCTATTGCACTGTTTGTTCATCTGTTTGTTGGTTTCTGCGTTTGGCTGCTAAGAATTGCTAAAAACTAAGGAGCATATGTTGATCTAATATAATCTACTTCTTTTGGGCACAATTTCTTCCCCGGAAAAGCCAGCAGCAAATGGGGAAAAGCCATTGTCAGGGGACATAATTAAGACCAGTAAGCGAGGGTTGTGGGTGAAAACAGGGAGAAACTAGGTAGGGAAACTTACGGTAATTTGACAAGGTTAGGCTTAAAATGCTTCTGAAATGATGTTACTGAGGGACTGGCTGTTATAAAAGAGGGAGAGAGTTCCAGAAAAAATGGTGCATAATGATTGAAAAACTTAGAAAAATGTTTGTGGGATTTGTGAATTTTATAGTCGAATGAAAAGATTTGAAGGTTTGGCCATGTTTTAGCACTTTATATGTGATCATCCAAATTTTGAATTGTCCGCCTGTACCCAGTGTTTGACTGCCATCCAGTGACTAGCTTGCAGAGTGAATATTGATGAGAGTTTCATATGTGTACGGTCGAAACCTTATTTTGTCTAATCTCACAAAAACCACAAAATTACTTTCTATGTTGCATACTGTTCAGTGTGTTATAATTTGGCACAAATAGAGAAAAGTAATTAATGTATACAAATACTGGCAAATCCAAATTGTTGACATACAAAAATAGGATTACTGTGGTGTATTATTCTGGTCATTTTTGGGGTTATTCAAAGTACAAAATTAGCTAAAAAAAGTATTACATCCCAGTAAGGTGTCATCACATTTTTTTTTAATTTTCAACAACACTAGCACAAAATGATCAATTTCTACTACAGTTTAAAGTAAAATCATTAATTTTTGTCAACTCTGTCACTGAAAATAGTACTTGGTTCAGAGTAGAGTACATATATTTCTAACAAGAGTACTCAAATACACAACTAACAAAAAAGTATCTTTGACAGTCATGCCTTAAAAGGCAATTCTACTTGCTTCTGCATGCAGGGATAAGTCTGTACACTGAGACGATCATAAATGTTTTGACTTGGACATTTATATCACTCTCTTACAAAATACTATTGCAAGAATAGCAGCAGTAAAAAACACTGAACCCTTAGGCTATACGTGTCCTCTTCTGATTACAGAAATACAAACAACTTAAAAGATTTATTTAATGGTAATGTAAAAAGCATATGTAATTTTTTGAAAGAAAATGGACTATTCTTCAAATTTTAGTGAATTAATTTATTCTGTGTTTTGTGTTAATTTATTGTGGTTTTCCTAGTCATGTACATCTTTTCTTGTGATATTTGTAGTCTTGTTTTTTATGTATTTTATTTTACACTAATACTTATGTTGCAATCTGTTGCACATTCAAATTTTATTTTATCTTGTTATACATACATTCTATTCTGTGCATCTAGTCATGTTTTTTATTCATATTTTTGTAGATGTTTGTTTATATTGTTTAGTTAAGGTATTTATAAATTTTATTGGTGCTGTATAACACCAAGGTGTTGAAGTACCTTAAATTTTAACTTTACTTTACTTTACTTTACCTCTTCTGATTTTCCAATAGGTAAATATAGTTCTGATCCCAAGGACAAAAATGAGGATGGCAACCCTAAAAAGTGGAAAGCCAACTTCAGGTGTGGGATGAACAGCCTGCCAGACATCAGGGAAGAGAAGAACATGTCTCAGAAGAAAGGAAGTGATGCTTATAAGGTAGAGTACCAGATTAATACTGTTACAGATGATAGGTGATGATGCCTTTAAGGTAGAGTACCAGGTTGATAGTGTAACAGAAGATAGGCAGTGATGCTTTTCATGTAGTGTACCAAATTAATACTGTTACAAATAATAGACAGTGATGCTTTTAAGGTGGTGTGCCAAATTAAAACTGCAACAGAAGATAGGCATTTAATATTTTTAGGTAGTGTACCAGATTAATATTGCTACGGAAGATAGACAGTGATGCTTTTGAAGTAGTGTACCCGATTAATACAAATTAAAACTGCAACGAAAGATAGGCATTTAATACTTTTTAGGTAGTGTATCGGATTAATACTGCTACTGAAGATAGACAGTGATGCTTTTAAGGTAGTGTCTTGTTAAAATTGCATTTGCATTTCTGGGGGCCATTTTGTTTCTTTATGGAAAATGGATAATGCTGAAATGTTTCTTTTATACGTATCTCTAGGTGTACAGGCTGCTAACTGAAAAGGTCAGAGGTCAGCCCAGGAAGAGATGCAATACTGCACAGTCTGAGTCATCAGACAGTGACCACCACTATAAGAAATATGTGACCAAAGCCGACCGTCTGGAGAGGCACAAAAGTGTAGTTGTAAAGGAAAAAATCAAGCAAAAGGTATGGAGTGGATGATTCATGTATTGATTGATTATTGATTGATTGGAGAGGCAAACAAGTGTGTCTCTTTAAATGAGGAGATCAATTAATATGTATTGATAATTGGAACCCCCCTAGATCTATATATAAATACAAAGTTTACAGTTTACCATAACAAACATCAAGAAAGACACCTAGAGTGTATGAATGGTTCAGGTAATTAGAATTTACCAAATTTTTGTTGCAGTCAAACAATATTCAGACAGTTTTGTAAACATTAATGAATAATAAGTAGTCGGGTATTTGCCTTTAAGCCACAACAATCAAATATATTTAAGTAGAGTTCAGTTGAATAGAATCCCCCTTTAAGTAGGTGGGTCTTTTCCAGTGCTATAATTTAGCCTGTCATGGGTCAGCCATCCAAACGCATAATGTGAAGTTTAGAACTTCAAAGTACAAGTCTAGAACATGAAACAGCCATTCTAGACATTGATTAAAACTGCAATTTAACTTGTATGTTCAACTTCAAGTTTTGGGGTTGAAACTCACCTTTAAATATGGAAGAAATAACAAATTGAAATATGATAAACCAAGCATAGAGTTTATAGGTGGGTTTATTGATATTCTTAACCAATAATACCATTTGCTGTGTTTGGTCACATATACAGTACTTGTATCATGAACAGAAAGTGCCAATGCAAAACACACATGGGTACCTTGTAAGTTTTGCAACTTACACATATTTACAATGAGAAGAATCCTAAACTCTCTATCCTGATGTTGATGAGTTTATATTCTTGGAAATCGACTATCTCTTCCCTCAGTTTGTCCTAGAAAGGCCATTGGTAGGCGAGGTTTTTGCAATGGCTTCACCCACTGACTGGAACAGACTCCCACAATCGGTCCGATCACAGCACAATATAACAGGTTTCCAAAGCCAGTTTAAAACCCACTTGTTTAGACAAGCATCTCCACCATAGAATATCGCCCCCCGGTGGGTGCTAATTTGGATCTCGACCTGACATGTCCCGGGACTTCCCTTTTTGACCTCAAGTGCATCAGAGGATGTTGTATTAATTTTGCTTAATATAAATGTTTCTATTCTATTCTATACTTATTCATTCTGATACAGATTGAGATGCGCAAACAGACGGTGAAAGCAGAGAATGAATCTTTATTCTACAGAAGTACTGCAAATCACTATGACACAAAGCCCCAGATCCCACTTCCTGTCTGTACAACATCCACAAATGCCACTCAGCCATATTACGAGCCTCAACAGTACCATTCCTACACCTCCAGTGACTCAGAAGAGAGGTCGCCCCACCAGGTACAACAGATGGCACAGCCTCTGAACCTGCAGACCACCAACGCAACCAACAGACCCAGGTATGACTATGTAAAGTGTAACTATTGGTCCAACTAAAGCATAACTGGAATTTGTTGCAAGTTCAGTGCTCAATTAATGGTTTATTTTATCCTTATTTTCTCAGGTGAAAACTTATGCCTTTATTTCTAAACATATAAATAGACAAACTTTGCAATATTTTAATGTTTGAGAATTATTGGCAAAGCAGATGATGTAAAGAAAGGAAAGAATAGTCTTGCCCTGAATTTGTACTCAATAAGTACTTAATACAGTGCTCTGTACATTTTTACAATACTATCAGGTATACTTCCACCCAGTCAGTGGATCGGGAGATTGAAGTAACAACAACATTCGAACCAGAATTTATAAGCAGAATGAATGACTACCACGAACACTCCTATGCATTAAACAGATCAGGTACAATTTATTATTATTATTATTGATGAATTTGTAACTCACTGCAAGTTGAGAAGTGGTTGAAGGTCACACACATGTATATTGTGATCTTACCAAAAGCAAAAGTCAATGTAATAGTGAACTCGTGCTTGGTTTAAGGTCACTGTCCCTTTTAGGATTCCAGCACAATAGGATCAATCTTGTGTTATACAAATGTTTCTAGTATTATGTCAGTGTAATAATTGGACAAAGGTAGAAACATTTTATCCTCTAATTCTGATAACACTTCTATAGTGTCTAATCTCTTTGAAAAGATAGACCCTTTCCAAGCTAAAATAAAACCTAGATACTGTAGTTATTTATAAGATATTTTTGACTCGGTGCTTTTCTGAGAATTTGGACCGTATGTGAACAACTAACTCCCTTTACCAACCATACAGTGATCTTGCATATTATATCAGTGGATTATCAGCCACATCATGCATCAGCTGGAAAGTATGCAAACTGCCAAACAGTATAAAAATAACATATATTTCCATGTCTCCAGTTTGCAAATATCAATCGTTTATCGTTAATGCTGATCCTACTATTAATTTGCAGTAACCCCTGTACACCTAAACCCTCCAATATCAAATGAATTTGGATTAGGTCTTGTGTGATTTTCATTTCTATATATACAAATACTGCATAATAATAACCAAAAGTGAACTGTGATCATGCAATTGTCTCAGCAGAGGGAACGAGCAAGCAGTTCTCATGCAATAACCAAAAACCGAGATTAAAACCAAAGCTGTTGTTTTTGTGTCTGATATTGCTGCCATAATAGCTTCTCACTTCAAAGGAAATAAATGACGATAATGGGAATTCTTTCAGTGCATAAATGGGACAATAACTGCGTTCACAATTGTTAATTTTATCTTAATTTTCAGACATTGAGACCTCAAACCAAGTTACACTAGAATCGACTCACAATAGTTCCATATGTACAGATCTCACTGTACTATAACTTAAGAATGTTACAACGTACTAATGGCAAAGTTGCCTGTAACCAAAGCATAGATATGTTTCTTGTGAAAAGGTTGAGAATGATAAAGAAGATTAAGCTGAGCCTAAAGTTAGGTTAAAGTTTACAGAAAAGTAGCTAGGCATAATCTTTGTATTAAGTCTGACTCGGTATTCAGAAAGTTAAACTAATTTTTGATTAAGTGCAGAATATTCAGTTGTATTTAATTCAGAACTTTATCCATTTTGATGGGTGGATTACAGCTGATCCAAAAGTTAATCCAAAGATTATATTAACATCTCTGTGAAACACTAACCTTGATCCTAATCCAATTTTTGGATTAACTTAAGCTATCTTTTCGGCTAATCTTTCACAAAAAAATAACTTTGTCAGTATAGCCCAAGGTGAAACAAAAATAAAACCTAACCTAAAAAGCAACTATTAAATGAGTGTATAGATGAAGTACAACTTATAAGACTAGTATGTTTCATACTAAGATTTGGTTGATTTAATGCTGTAAAACTTTGTGATTAAACATTGTTGGAAATACATGTAGTAGGCACATTATGCCTCAGAGCTAGAATAATCAATGTAACTTGGGAAAGGCTTTGTACATCTGGTGTCACATTAGACAGTTTGGGGACAGAATTACCAAATGCTCGTGCAGTCTCGTAAGTTTTTATCTGAAGATTTACTGCATTATTTGCTTTTTGCTGTAAATGGAATAACTTTGTTAATTCTCAAACAGCGCCTGAAATATGTAAACACGAATGTCTGAAGTCCGTGCCAAATTCCCGAACACCTCACATATTCTATGTACAGAATAGAAAAACCTAGATTCTTTAGTTAATCAATGAATCTTTTAGACTCACTACTTTGCTCAGTGTCTGGACTGTATTATGAACCAATAAAGAATTCATTCATGTTTACACAGTACATAGAAAGAATGATAAACATCAAATGATGAAAGACTTTGTGTCTTTATTACCTAAATTGACTTTGGCCCAATATTCATATCCAATAAAGTACATGATTAATTTTAATGTTTTAATGATATCAGATTTATATATATATAAAGTTAATAAGAATTCCCATTGTGTGTTACAGAGTACACCTTTACAATAGGCCTATCCCTGATTGTTAAACCTCCTGTGAAGTAATTGAAAGACTTCTTATGTTACACAGCAATATAATGATTGAACACTAGAATAACTGAAGATAAAATACCTTTTTGAAAAATCTTTTTTCATTAAAGTTTGGTTCAAGAAGCACCTTGAGCAAGTTATTTTCATCACATTCATATACAATAAAACCACTGTTATCGGTTTTGTATAATTTATGTAAATACCCAGGGATTAAGAAAAGTAGAGTCTAAAGCAGTGTAACGTCCCAAAAAATTGTTTAGCAACAATTTAGTACTTCTAGGGAGCTTAAAGACTGAACCATAATGAGCGATTTATAAACCCAAAAACAGAAAAGACATATTGTGGTGAATTTTTAGGACTAGATAGTACTCATAGAATGCAAACCTTCACCAGGGCATGCTTCTGAGAATTTGAGTCTTTTTTTGTATCCAGAATAAGATCGGGATCTTTCCCAAAAATGTCGTCATTCCTTCTTTTGGCTAAACCCTAGACTTGATCCAAGTCTTTGTATTCCTCATTCCAGCAAATCTGACATACATGAAATCATTATGAACCCACTTGATGAGTAAAAAAAGCTTCTGTCTAGAGAAATACAAACAAAGCCCCACATTCTGGTAAAAAAGTCATTCAGTCCTCATATAATACCTTAGACAAATGGACTTGATGAAAGTCTAGCTAAACCCTAAACACATAAAAAAATTCATGCAGATCGGCCCATCACTTATAGGGTTATCTTGAACACAAACAAACAAACAGGCAGATAAACAAATGCACCTAAGAATTATAACCTCCTGGTGGAAGTAATTAATATTATTTAAACAAACTCACAGTGTGTAATCAGATTGGCATGTTTCACAGGTGCTATGGCAATAAGAGAATCACTCTCATTCCTGTAATTGTTATATTACATCCTTCATAAAAAAAAAAACAGTATACACCAGTACATACCTCTACCAGGGCCAAACAGTTCCACCAATAGAGTGCAATGATAACAAATCTTTTTGAAAAGCCCTGGAAACCAGAACCGGTTGTTAATTTATTTATTTGGGTTTTAACGTCGCTTTCAACACATTGTATAGGTCATATCACGACAGGTAGTTTTATGGGCAGAGGAAACCAGTACATACAGTTATGGTCAAGGTTCTGTACTGTAAACTGCCAACCAACAGCAAGCAACTACCAGCTTTCCCATTTGAGGTAGGGCTGGGAACCGAACCCCAATCTCAGAGGTGGGAGTGTTGCCACTCTGCCGCCATATGGCCCCCAGAACTGGTTGTACTGGTTGTAGATCATTCTCAAAATTAAGTCAATTCTAATTGTTAGATCAAGACCTACCCACTGTGAAAAATTAATATAAATCTGTATAGTAGTTATTTCATAATCTTGGTAGCATACAAACAAACAGACCCATTGCCAATACTAATAGTTGTAGAGTAATAGTTATACATTTGACTATGTTGCAGACAACACCATCCCCAGCCTTGTACAGGACTTTGAAACAGAACCTGACTCAGATTACGGCAGCACAAGTCCCTCTTCTTCACCAGGTTTGTTCCTATTCTGCTTTTTAGCTAGACTCACAATTTATGTTTCTTAAACCTATTTAAAAGTCCTTATAACTTCCAAAAAAAACATTGTAATAAAGCATTGGTTTTTAAAGTTCAGTAGTTGTGTAAGTTACTGAAGATGTTGTCACTGAGAAAATTACTCAGTAATTTCATGGAAATTGTATTAAAATCACCACTGATGTAGAGATATGACCCATTTCCACTTAAACAGATAATACAGTATGGCCTATTATGGTGCTGGTACCACAGAACTGATTCTGATTGTACATTCAATTTAGGTTTAACTCGTAAAGTTAGGCAGAAAGGTAAAGACTAGATATTCGTTATACAATGTATGTTCATTAGCATTTCTATTTGAAAATCAGAGACAGCAATAAATATACATGGCATAGTTTGAGTACCTGTAAATTTCATACATCAAAATCTAATCTACTGCTTTGCAATTACAATATCTTCCCCACAAAGGGGAACTCAGTGCCCTAATTAAACAAAAAATCATTATCATGGGGAGAGTCGAGGGGCGTTCAAGGTCAAATGCCCTTCACCAAGTTTTTTGTGGAATAAAAAAAGTCGGTATTTGTAAAAAAAATAAAATACTGGGTGTGCCAGCTTTTCCTACTTTAATATTCAGACGAAAATATCCAAAATCTGTGGAAGTGAAGCTGAATGCTTACTCATGTGGTTATTTAAAGTTGTATCATTTATTTTTTTTTAGGTTTTGAATTTTTTGATCAAAATGACCAGTGATGATAAATATATCGTTTTGAATTAGGACAGAGCTGAGTTACAATACCAAATATTTGAATACACACAAAAATACCACGAACAAATATTTGAATAGTGATTTTGAGCTGTATTATAGTTGCCTTGAGAATATTACAACTCCAGGAACAAAAATATTAGCTTTCTACGTTTGTTTTGAAAGGTATCCGGCTAATTGTAATACTTTTAATTTATGTTTTCAGGTTCTCAAGAAGAGAGAATTGCACAGGTGAGCACCTTCTCTATTGAATATTCCATCATGTGTATCTTAGCCCTGTATACCCTGTTCTACTGTCCCAAATGTCTCACTTGACTACCATGATAATATTTCACAGCTAATAATCTTATTGACTGTATATCTTACCTTTTCCCTTGTGAAGGTCGGCAAGCATAATCGCGGCGATTGTAGACATTAGTCAAACATGTTAAACAACACTGTTTAAGACCATTGCAAGTAAGCATTTCTCGCTTGGATAATCGTGACCAGTTTTTTTCTGTTGCCAGGTAGCTATGACTTATCTTGTGGCTGCAACAACCATACGAGTACATACTTCTGTAAAAGTGGAGCCGAGTGCTCTTCATCCAAAAAGAAGGCTACTTTCAGGTGTCCCCAGATTATACTGCACAAGGGTGGTTGAGGCTTATCATCATGATTAATCTTAAGTAGTTGTAGCCCTAGGAGGCAGGTATCAAGGCCAAATTTTTCAATCGTGCTGCTGATCTTTACACTCATGACAAATTAAGTCATTTGTTTCCCCCCTGCCCTCAGTAGCAGTCGAAGCAGGACCCCTGAGTTTAAACTTGGCTTAGTCTTACCGTGATTCAGGACAGTGAAACAGTAGTATCAACTTAACTATCATTAAATGTTGTATGCTTTTAATGTGTATGCAAATCCCCTGTTTTATGTGTTTTGTGTATACTCTACTAAATTTACTAAAATGTAGTAGAACTTCTGTCATTCAATTTTCTGAAATACCAATTAGAGGCAGATAATCAGATTACTAAATTGTAAAAAAATATAGTATCAACACCAGACTAAACAGGGATACACACTTACCATTAAAGAACGTGTAGAATTGATGTTCCTCTGTCAACATGTCATAGGTCAAAGGTCAGAGTTGGGGGTTTTATGTCCCATTTAACAGCCAGGGCTGTCGGTATGTCATACTTAAAGTAAACATCCCAACATACACATGATATTCACACATTGTTGAACTCTGTCTAAGTGGAACTTTGATAAAGAGAATTTAAAATCAAGTGCCCTGGGGCCTTTTACAGTGATATTTACCCTCCTGTTTGGAAATCGTGGTTCCGAAGAAGCATTTTTAGATTCTTTGCAATTCTATTGTACTTGTCAAAGTATTCAAATCTGTGAATATAATGGTTATATGGGATGGCATAGTCACACAGATGATATATAATACTTCCACTAAAATTTGGAGTGTGTTTATCCTTGAAAATAACCAATTAAATACTGATTTCCTTCAGAGTAAGAAACTTCTATGTCTCAGAGTAATCCTGGTTCGCTAGTTCTTACACTGGATGCAAGTTGAATTTGGAATCTTCCAAAGGTTTTTAAATGACAAAAGACACAGAAATGTGTTGTTCATTCTCATCATTTACCCTTCAAGTCCAGAGTTTAAAAAGTCTACGGATTTGGATCGACAAAAACAAAAAGAGTGAAACAAAATGCTGAACTGTAACCAAACTTAATTTTGAATAAAACTCCTGAAATTCCAATTTTTCCATTTGGGTTTGATCACCAGTACGTACATGATCCAGATTGGGATCAACCAAAAACAGCACAGATGATGATCATAGGGGAAGGGAATTTTATGAATATATTCACACTACTTTGGTAATGGGACTCAAGACAACTACTAGCCACACTTCCAAAAAATAATTTAATAAAAGGTTAAAATGTGTTCAGATTAGGTATGTCTTCAACTTTTCTCACCATTTTAGTATATAAGTCTTACTACCGCTTATGAACAGACACTTGATTTTAGTAAAATAAAATTTCTGTATCCGGATATAAGCACTTCTATATCATCCCATAGACCTGTAAATGCAACAACCCAATTTCATGAGAAAAAAAAATGTTTGTCCTGAAATTATTATTTTTATTGGCGTCTTGTTTTATCATTGATTAATAATCTTTATTCATTTCCAATCCTTCTACAGTCAAAAGTAGTTGAATTTCTGTATAAGAAGTTCTGTTGTGCATGTATGTGTATTTGTACATCTGTTTTTATTATTAATACTAGTATAATACCATTCCTGTACATTCTTCTGACTAATTCTCTCTAAATAGCCTCCAATGCACATCTCTCAAGACATAACACCGAGGAATAATATTGCTACACTGTGGGATGTATATTCAGGATTCCATAAGGTATGAAACCCCTCTGCTTTTCCATTTATTTATGGCTTTTAGTTCATCAAACATGCAGCTCACTAAAACAAACTTAAACTCTCACAAGCCGAACTCGGAAGTTGTTGTTTATGCTTGTCGTTGCTTACTAATAAACTTCTTACAAATAAACTTAGGTATATCTTGTAGCAAAGCCTATACCCTATAGCTAGCTCACTTTCCAGCATCTCTGGAGTGGACTCTGCTATATCTTATGCCTTCTGAACATATCTGTAACATCATAGAGTCTTTCTGTTGACAGAGGTTAAATGCTTTAAAAGTATATGCATTTACATCCAAAGGCAATTACCAGAGATTTGTTTGGGGACAATACTACTTGTTAGTACCAGTAACATTCATGCTTTCCAGGTACCTTTCTTTGAGTTCTTATTACCTCCTCTAGGAGGTTATATGTTTATGTGTATGTTGGTTTGTCTGTCACTTTGTTTGCCGTATTTCTGATAATCCGACAGTCATGAACAGAACTTTTTGAAATTGGCAAAAGAAAGAACATTTTGGGAAAGATACAGATCGTGCTTTCAATACCAAAAAAAAATTCCTGAATTTTCGGATATGTGCCCTGGTAGAGGTCTGCTCTCTGTGTGTGTGCTTTCTAGTGGTAGACTGCAAAGTTTGTATTTACCAGACTGATTGTTTTAACATATGATTCCAAGCTGTCTCATGCGTGCAGATGTTAAAATGTATGGCAGATTTCGTGTTTTCTTATGAATTGTGTGTGATTTCTAGGATTAGTGGAAGAAAATATATAGTTTTTACAAGACTTTAAAACATCAAATATTCAAATAGTAATTTTGCCATTCATTTACAGCCTTAATGGATATCTTTGCATTCAAACATGAAATGACAACATTAAACGACATACAAGTTGATTTTAAGCAACCTGCCGGGAGGCTTTTCAGTCGGTGATAATACCATTAATACTTTAATGTTGGTACCCCAAATCGGCACACATCTTACATCAAAAGTCTTTTGTCAGGAATCCTAATTGGTCAGTGGTCGAACTAATGTAAACTTTCCGCTTTTGTAGATTCAAGACATGGACAACTAATTAGCCAGATAAGATTAGACCATCTTAATCAGAATTCTGTTACATTTTTAAATAGAAGTAAATATTTTGCTATTTGTGTTTTTTTTTTTTGATAGAAATTTAAAGTTACATATGTGAAACTATATACTCAGTGAATTCAGTTTTTATTCTGTTTTCTGTAAATTTCCAAAGCCCATTGTCTACAGAGATTTCATTGTAGTATAGAAATGGGAAGCACGACTAGTACTTTTATAGCGCCTAATCTCCACATGTGACTATTATGATCATATGTTTTCTTTCATTCAGGACCCATATTCACTAACATTCTTATTCAAAGAAAGAGAATTTTCTTAGAATATAGACATCTTCTTGGAAAAAAATCTTCGCCTCTTATATTGTGAAATTTGCCCTTGTGGCGATTCATTAACAGAAATGTAAATCCATTAAAATTTCTGTCATTTTTTGCGCTGAAAAAGATCCAATTGCTTATGTAATCAAAAAAAATTACAAATGTCATTATTGAAAAGAAGTTCCGACAAGTTAAGGAATTAGAAAGGGTTCAGCTCACTAGCCAATTTCACATGATGTGGAGGATCTTTTCATTTCATACTTTTTGTAAACGGTTTGCATTTTTATGACTTTTTTGCAATATTTCTTTTCCAAGCTAATACTTTTATCTGACAAAAATAATCTTGAATATTATACCAGCGTTACTGCAAATGGTTATAACCTTATAAAAGTTAGAGAGCTTTATAACTTGATGCATAAATCTTCATAACATTACGTAAGAGCCACACTGCTAATATTTTAGACCTTTCATCTCAAGTGTTACAAGATAAAGAGAGTGCAAATAAGGATGTAGAGATAAAACTTTTATCAAAAATTTTTAAGAGTTTCATTTATGTGAAAAGGTAGCAGCCATCTTAACATCAGCCTATTGATTGGTTTTCAGGAAACACGTACTTGTACATAGTATAAGAAATGACTATCCCTCTTTAGGTCTGTACAAATGCAGTACAAGTACAAATTTTAGACCAAAGAAAATTTTCTTAATTATTAATTTTTTTAGAAATTCACAGTAATTTATTTCACTAATGGCCAGTGCTTACTTAACTGATTAACACAAGCTTAAGCTTCCACCAATAATTAATTTTCACAATGCTCATAGACTAAAATGGCTAAAATAAGTACCAAAAGAAAATTCACCCTTATTACCAACAAATTATCAATTATAATAAGGTGTTGATCAATAGTCGAGGTTCATTTATTAGTCTTTTAAAAAGATATATATTTAAAAGCACAATGATCAAATACAATTATGTGGTGAGTATATCTGTGAAAAACAAACACATTTTTACATATAATATCCATCTGACCTTACTGGATTTCTGTCAGCCTCATTCTTTGACCTTCTCCGAAATCAGCATTATGTAGTATCCATTTTTCTGCTAGTGGAATATAAATTAAGCAACTTTACTTGAACCACCTGCTGCTTCTAGCAATCCTATGGATTTAATAAAATTTAACAAGCTCCAACTTTGAATTGTATCTGTATAGATTAATCACTTTACAACAAATGATCTAATGCCAAAGGTGTTGCATTGAAAATGAAACTTAGAATATGAATGTGTAGTTTCAGTTTTGAAAAATGGTCCTTGGAAATTCCCTGTCTTAGCAAAGTAACTAAAGAACTTTCAAGGAACAACCCATAAAACAAAAATGAAATTTCATTTCTCATCATTTTTAAAAGATGAAATTCTAACTTATTGATCAGTTTCATCATTTGTGCAAAGAATGGACCACAAACAGGTTTTGGTAATAGATCAAGTTTAATATGACTTGTGTGATAGAACACTGTGTTTTGGGAAGCCTTTTGCTCAGAGAAGTTGTTAAAGTGTTGGGTTATATATACAACAGACTATAACTAGAACCTCAAATATCCACAAAATATTGTTTTAGTTGTGGCTAATTTGACTTTGTGCACAAATACAACCTAGTGCAGCTGCACTTTACCTTATTTGATTTGTGTATGCTATACCTCCAAACTTCAATTCTTTGTATTTAAACTATATCAGTGAGATGATCTGCATGTTCTATCTCTTTGTATATACAATGTATCAGTAACTTTCAGACTACTTACATGCTCTATCTCTTTGTATGTTGAGTGTGTCAGTGAAATGAGACTGCCAACATGCTCTGTTTGTATTTACAGTATATACATAACTTGAGAAAGTCTGCATGTACTTATGTCTTTGTATCCTGAATGTATCTGTAACTTTGACACCACCCACATATCCCTATACCGTTATATTTTGAGTGTATCGCTTACTTGAGACTACCTACATACCCCGTTTTCTTTGCATTTTCAGTAGATCAGTGGCTTGGAGACTACTTAAATGCTCTATTCTATTTGTATGTTCAGTATACCACTGACTATCTACATGCTGTATTTTTTTTGTATTTTCAGTATACCAGTGAGTTGGAGACTGCCTACATGCTCCATTCTGTTTGTATTTTCAGTGTACCAGTGACTTGCAACTACCTACATGCTCTGTTTTCTTTGTATTTTCAGTGCATCAGTGACTTAGAGACAACTTACTCCAGCAACAATGCTACCGACCTGTTCTCACCTACCACTCCAAGCATGAACCAGGAGCCCATGTTTGGTTGTCATTTCAACCCTGCACACTCAGACCCCAGAAACAGTATGTGTTGAAATCTCTTCTCTCGTCAATCATTTAATATTTCCCGTGTTTAAGTTGTACATCAAAGTAAATGGCAGTGATAGGCATACAATTAAGAAGTTGTGATATCACATGAATAAATTGCAGGCATGTCACAATTACCATGCAAGTAATAAATATGCCATTTGAAATGTACTAGTGTGGAAAACCCCCATTCTATTTCTTTGGTGTTTTGGTAATTGATTACAAATATTGTATTTGTAATTGTCATGACTATATAAGACCTCTGGTGTCCAAAGATGCAAAATTGATACAAAGTTAGACTATTTTTGCCTGACAGGTTGTTCATTACTGTATTACTGTATTACATTCAAATAATTGGTAAATGAGCCTTTTCTCAGAATTTAGACTTACAGGATGTTCCCATCACTTGGGCTTTTTACTCTAAAGCCTAAGCAGATCAAACTTTAGGGAAAAAAAATCCTATGTCATAATGACTTCATAGTACAATTAGTGCAAATCATGCAAGTGTAATTACTAGATGCAGGTACTCATTAACTGCAAAGTATAGTTTAATCTGATCATACTTTTGTGATATTTATTACAGATATGAATATTCATTCAAGATGCCAGTGTTTTTAAAGACTTTATTTCCATGTACAAAGATTTAGATATTACAACCAGTGATAAGCAAAACCTCACTTCTTGACTTTCTTTGTACAACAACTGATACATAGTGGGATTGTATTTATATGTGTTTTGTACAAAAATTTGACTACTTTATTTTTGTTTAAGCTAATATAAATTGATTTTCAACCTACTGAAATTTTGTGTTTTTGTGTACATGTACATTTAACAAAATAAATAAATAAACCAAAATAAATAAATCATCTCTCTGCTATCAGATTTTAAAGTTAAAAAATACAATCCTAGTTCAAATGTTTGTACATACCTAGGTGGTAAGCCACAGACAACTGAGAGAACCTGGCATAATGAAGGTAGAAATGTTGAATAAGTAGGTTTTAAGTCATCTCTTGAAATATTTTAGAGATGAAGCACTATGGATATCAGCGAGCAGTTTATTAAAAAACTATGTTCATCATAAGGAAGGGAAGCTGTTGTTGAAATGTTTCTTTTTTTTTAATTTATTATTTTGAAAGCAAGAGTATGTAAGGTCCATTACATCCGGTGTTATTGCAAGGTATAGTAGCAGTCACAAGATATGATTATCTCACAGTTATACTGTAATTATAAAAAAAAATAAAAAGAAAATATTTATGTTTAACCTGTATTGGGTTCAGTACTAGTGTTTTTAATTCTAATTCTGTTTGTCGTCCCATCTTTTAACCAGGCATCTACAAGAGGAGCGAGAGCATGGAGCTGTATTCGGTGCCAGGTACCACCTTCGACCAGTCCTTCCCCATGACAGGGGACATGCCCACAGGAACACCAATTCAAATGGGTAAGTGTAACTACCTTGTGTAAACATCAGTAAAACAATCTTGGCCTTTCAGGACGGTAAATTCACTAGATAGAATACAGAAAGTTAAGATCTGGTATGTGTTCACTGCTTGACCGGCATTTGAGTGTCCCGATACTTCCAGTTGACACAAATAAAATTTCAGTTGGTATAATGTACTTATATGTATAGTGATTACAAGCGATGGGTCGGTATGAAAAAGGTGTATATCGGGAGGTCGTCAATGCAAAACTGTTCTGATTCCAGGACTCCGCATTTAAGTATACATCCAATTAAACATGGATGTTTCTTTTCAACAAAATCCCCAATAAAAGTGCCCAAATGTATAAATATATGGGATAAAGGTGGGCAATTTCTTCAGATTTCTGGTTTGTGTCCAATATTTTAAGATTTCTTTCAATTACATGTTACAGCGAGTGACATGGAGGTTATAAAGTTACGGAACTTATTTACCAAAACGTGACAGTTTTTGCTGAACTAAATCAATATAAAAGTCTGCAAATGTACAAAAATAAGAGAAGCTTATAATTGTTTCAGATTACTGGTTTGTGTCTACTATTTTAGGTTTTCCTTCAGTTCTATGCGTTGAGAAGCAAAGTGGCTGTTGTAAAATCTTTTCACAGTATTTGCATTAAAATGCAGAATTTGTTACTGAGTCACAGGGCCTACCAACCAGTCCCTTACATCCACTGGTTCTTAATAAAGCATACTCTATGGGTGCTTATGTAACCTGTATGTATGTAGGAGTGCTTTAGGTATACTAAATATTTGTGTGCATGTTTGTTAGTGGTGTGAATGGTAAAACGGCATACCATATTTCGTTTTGTTTAGGTAGAAATGAGGAAATCCGCAAAGAATATTTAAGTACCGGTTATTGAAAATGTCATCATATTGGCCTTTCTACTGGTTAATACTTTATCAAAATCATAAAGAACATACACGTTGAAGGAAACATCCTACATTTTTACTTTATATTCATGGTAAATGAAGTTTATAACTTCAAAATATCTCGCGAATACATATTTCCTCTTGACAATGATGCACATGTACGCCGGTTGATTATTTCACCATATCAGTACACACGTTTGAAAATTCGGATTTCGTTCAGTTTTAAAGCCCCAGAAACCAGTCTTTGTTTTCATAATCGGTCCGACGACTAATGTTTGTAAAAACTATGGTACAAACTTGAGCCTTAAGTAAGGCTACCTATCAATCAGTCAATCTAGTTGTCAATCAGTCAGTAGTTTATTCACTATAAACTTGACATAGAAATTGAAAAACACACAGAATGACCAACAACAGGAGTATGCTGATTATTTTATTTGAAAAAGTTAAACCATCCTAAAAAGTATGGGGCACAAAATGTCAAAAGTTCTATTTAAAACAATACATGTATTGCAAATAAAATGAAAATGAGATGAAGATCTTTGTGGCACTTCTTTGTCAAATATTTTACTACAGTCTGTTAACCAGTATCTGTGTACATGCTCCATTTCATTTGGAATACTTGAGAACAATACAGCCTTGTTGAAGTAGCATTAAGTTTAAATGTTTGAGGTGAGTCACATTGCAATACAACAAAATGCAACAGCTTATTCTGTGTTTTCAAAAACTACATAGTGTCACGGTTTGTAGCATGTGTTTTTTTTTAAATATTGAGTATACAGTCACTTTTATTTTTACTTGTGTTTGTAGATACTGATCCGACCTCTGACAGACCCCTTCAGTTTTCAGAATACTGAATGACTTTTTCTTCTGCAATTTTGTGCAAATTCAAACCATGTCATTTGGTGCTGGAGTCGTGGAACAGAATTTGCAAACAGCAAACGAAGATTGTAAATATTTACAGTACTTTCCATTCTGTAATCCATAATGGAAGACCACATCGTGTACAAATAAGGATGGGAATTTTATCCAAGACAGTTTTTGCGGTTATATGGTATGCAAATGAAGCAATGCAGGGACATAATGTGCTCATGCACTAAAATGCATAGTGTACTCATTCAATATGATATGCTACAGAGAGCTGAACAGTTTTTTTCACAATGTCAGTTTCAACAACTCATTGATTGGACAAGTTGTACATATACATTTTATATATCATGAATTGTTATGGTACTCTATGTACATATTACATTAAATCATGTGTTCTACTACATATAGCCTTTACTATATTGTGCTGATGTGTTATTTGTCATGCAAATGTTATTTTTCAGATATTATAAAATGTAAAATCAAAAATTCTACAAAAGGGTCTCATGTGTTGCAATTTTCCAAAAGAAGGATGCAAGTACTTTTTTTCTTCATTGCAACACCAGTACAGAGTGTTGGATTTGGACAGAATTTGGTTTGAACACTTTTCTAGATTTGTATTTGAAAGACAAATAAAGCATAAAATGACTTTCTTGATCAAAGTGAACTATTTTTAGGTCTGTCTACAAGCTATTTGTTAATGATCTATTTTTAGGTCTGTCTACAAGCTATTTGTTAATGAACAAATGATACAAATCAGATTTAGTCTGAATCAAACACTTAGCCATATGATGGTTTAGTATGTCACAATAAGTTCAAAAGAAGATCAAAGTTGATAAAATGTTACTGTAGAAGCTCTGTTGTACAAACAGGTCAGGCAAATGGTATTGTGTACAGATAATATAACGATCATAAAATAGTCGAGCATTTCTTTTTCATAAAATAGCAGGGAAGTATAATTTGGCAGAGTGGAAATGATTTCATTAAATTGAAACCGCACATTTTTATTCTTAGATTTACTTTAACTTATTCTTAAAATTGTACAGGTACTCTTAGGACCTATCAGTTTCTACAAATAAAAAATGTTACAGTAAGAAAACTTTATGAGAATTGAATTTTGTATTCCCCCTTTAACTAAGTAGAATCTTTCTCTGATTATAGAAATTTGAATGAGATAGTAATTTGTGAAGAACAAGAGGCTTTTTCTTGAAACATAAACTGTGTGCTGTTACTATCTCTTTGAAGGCATTGTTAGTTATTTGCATCTCTGTATCTCTGCTGTGCTTATCAACTGACTCTTAGTTGCTTGAGTGTGTGTGTTAGAGTAAGAAATCAAAAATTCACCACATATCTGAAATTCGCCCCACATTTTGAAATACTAATAAAATAAATTAATTGAGGTGAGATTTGTTGTATGTACAGTAAATTAAGGCTTTTTAAACTGTAAAATACCAATTTTAAGGCAAAACATAATTTTCTTCATAAAATTAACTAAGGTTTTAGAGGTGGCGAATTTTAGATTCCTGGTGAATTTTAGATTTCTTGTTCAAACAGTTTTGTCTTTTTCCCAGTTCTGTAAGTAAATTGTAAAAAAAGTGTTATGCATAGTATATATTACTGAATTAGGTGAGCCATATCAGTCATTAAGTGTGTCCCGGTGACCCACATATATAGAGTTTTATAAAATGTTTTGTGTCTAGTTTACAAAAAAGTTACATTATGTTTGCATAACTCCTGCTTGGAATTATAAGTTTCACAAGCCTTAGTTTGGCATAAAAACAGAATACAGAAGACTAATTCAGCAGTTGGTAATTGTTGGAAACACTTATGTATTTCTGATCTTGTACTAAACTCTGTAAGATGGTAGGGTAGAAGGTAAAATGACAATGGATATAAATTAAATATATCTGGGAATTTCTGACTATAGATATCCAAGTTGTGTGGAAATTTGGGACCCAGAAATCAAATTTTATTATCATATTCCTCAAAAACACTGTAAAAAGGCGAATTTGTGTGACTGTTTTGTGAGTGAATTACATTCATATCTTGTGCTTGGATCAATAGATATTTTCCTAAAAAAAATAGACTTTGACATACTTTGACACAAGTACGTATTTTTGTGTTTAAGTTTTGCTAAGCTGTTACAGGCAGCAGTAGAACCTTTAATTTCTACAGGATATGGTTCTTGTTCTAACTCATATTTACTTGTACCCACAAAAATACAACATTTTCTCATGTTCAGAGATCTCAAATCTGGTTCGACTGCAACCTGAAATCAGCTGGTTTTGGTTGTTACCATATCGTGTGTACTGTACAGGTTAATTTAACACTTTGATATTGAATTGTAGCAATCTATTAGTGGAAGTTCTAAGTCAATCTCAGTATCAGGGGCCATATTCTACAACAATACTTAGATAAGGTGACCTTAGATCTAAGTAAGGGATGATTTTTGTCTTAAGTTTTTCTTGCACTTTGTATTCACAAAAGAAAAGTTAGGAATGTTCAGTTTCATTTCCTACTAGAAATCTAAGAAATACTTGAAATCTAAGTTAGAAATGATCTAAGCATTGTTGCAGAATACGGCCCCTTGACTGTCAACTGATAAATCCTCTTCCCTTGAAATGTAACCTCTTATTTTGAATTTCTTGGTTAAGTGAAAATATTAATCTGGTACGTTTTTGACTTTACAAAACAGGGATAGCCAAGGTATGTTTAATCTTTCAACTGAGAGAAAAAATGACATTGACATTACTTTTTATCAAATTTTGCCCTGTCTCCATGTTTTAGACTGCATATTTGATTGAGAAACAAGGCTGTAATATTCATGGACTATTTTCTGTGCCCCACCACACATTTTAAATGGCTTTCTAACATTTACCACAATTTAAAATTATATTCAAAATACAAATCATGTTTTTCTCAGTATTGCTCAGCAAGGAAAAAGTGTTCTGTAAATCAGGCTATTACTGTCTCCAGAATTGAAGTTATAAATTTACCAAAGTGAGATTAAAAGGTACAAAAGCTACTTCAGTTTGTATCGATCATTGCTTTATATGTGGCAGATGGACTTACTAAATTTTACCCAGTCATTAACAGATTTAGCAATCCTAAAGGTCTGCACATACCAACGCTGACACAACATGATAGGACACGATCTGATGAATACAATTGGCACTAATAGGATATAACGTGGCTATAGATTCTAATTGTATGATGTGAAACAATTTCGATCTTAAAGAATTCCTCTCTAGGATCATTCCTACCCATATTTAAAAAAATCCATTTTGTTTCGAAAGAGGTCGTATCTGAACTTACTGGGTCATATTGTGTCGGTTTGGTTCATTTAGGAAGTAGCTAATATAGTGTGGAGGCAAGCCTGAATAGACGGCTCCTTGTATTTGCTTGAAAACCTGACAATTCTGGCATGGGATAAAATTGTCCCCAGGAAATGCTTCAAATTGCTACTATTATCTAGGCTATTTCAGACTTTCTGACTGCTCACCTGGTGTGAGTGAGAGATTGTGAGTTCTGAAGTCCCTGGAAGTTGACCCTTGTGACAAAAATAATGATAACTTGTATATATGTAAAGTAGGGATAACACTTGCAGTAACATGGAAAGCTACAAGAAATAAAGACACTAGAATCTCATACTGTAGTTTGACTGGGTCAGGGCATACTAACTCTTAATTTTGTGTGAAAAGTACAGTTAATTCAGTTATCTAGATGCATAAAGAGTATAATATTTTGTGAAATGTTTATTCAAATATATATTTGTTACTATTGCAATTACACATATATTGCAAAATTATGTACTCGGTTCATATTTTTGTTAGAATTGCCTACTAGATAGCAAAAATAAATTGTTGTATCAAATCTGTTTCACATATTTAGTTCTTAGATTTATTGTGACATGTGAAGGTGGCTTTTTGTTGAATGGTCTGTAAGATAAAAAATATCTTTTGTTTTATTGATGATATATATTAAAAATATTGCAGTTCTATCAATGATTATTGTCTGGATACCACGATCATTAGTAACTATATTCTATTCTTTGTTACAATATTTTTCAACAGTTTCTTAGAACGGTAAAGGTCACATTTAATTCTTAGTTCCTTCTCCACACTCTGTTTTATATTCAAATGCAGAATGTAAAAATGCTTTCACTTTCACTATGTAATGTACCTCACACATGTGTAAAAGCATCCACTTCATTACACTGAAGCCATGAATTTACTTTGGGTTGTGTTACTGTTTTATGAATGATTTCCTAGTTTTTGTTACATTTGCTTGTGTATGTCCATAGTTTGTAGAAGAAAGTGTGTTAATGACATCAAAGCCGGTGATATTACTTTAGTCTTTGCCTTTTTTTAGTCCACAATTGTGTAGATAGCAAAATTGGACAGTCAAAGATTGTTCTGCGAATTTGTATCCTGATCAGAAGTTTTTGTTCATTCATATGTTACATTGCATTAGATATATACAAATGTATGTACACATAAGATGCAAAATAAATAATAAAAATATGACACATGTTTTATATGCATCACATCTGCCAGTGCGTAAAGCTTCACCTGTTGAGGATTAAAACACATGTGTTGTGTGCATCACATCTGCCAGTGCGTAAAGCTTCACCTGTTGAGGATTAAAACACATGTGTTGTGTGCATCACATCTGCCAGAGCATAAAGCTCCATCTATTGAGGGCTAAGACACATGTTTTGTATGCATGACAACTGTCAGTGCCTAAAGCTTCACTTGTTGAGGAGTAAAATACATGTTTTGTGTGCATCACAACTGTCAGTGCCTAAAGCTCCACCTATTGAGGACTAAAACACATGTTTTGTGTGCATCACAACTGTCAGTGTGTAAAGCTTCACCTATTGAGGACTAAGACACATGTTTTGTATGCATGACAACTGTCAGTGCCTAAAGCTTCACCTATTGAACACATGTTTTGTGTGCATCACAACTGTCAGTGTGTAAAGCTTCACCTATTGAGGACTAAGACACATGTTTTGTGTGCATCACAACTATCAGTGTGTAAAGCTTCACCTATTGAGGACTAAGACACATGTTTTGCATGCATCACAACTGTCAGTGTGTAAAGCTCCACATATTGTGGGCTAAATTTCTTTGTGAGAATACTGATAGTGTGGGTTTTTGCCCCATTATTTGGGGAGAGCGGAGAAGATTCATCATTAAGGCAGATTAAACACCTCCCACATTGATTTAAATATCATGAACAACTTTAGTAAGAAAGTTGGTAGAACTCTGACCAAAAAGTGAAAAATATTTCTGCACCCTCCAATTTTCTCCATTGTGATATCATCTTCACTATGTGTTGATAGCAATGCAAAAGCATATTTAATTGAATTGAATCCAATATACCAAAGAATTCTATTAACAGCAGGTGACACACCTTTACCCATTGAGAGGTAATCTAAGGCACTAGTTATGTTTGAATGTATGCATGCATGGACATCCATAATTACACAGAAAGTCTTGTGACATTTTAAACCTGGTGGGAGATGAAGTAAGTAGATGTAATAGCTTTCCAGTATGAAAAGTGTATTTTAACCTGGTAAGGGTAAAAGCTATTTCTGGTAAAAAGGTTCCCAACCCTGCATGTAACACTCATAGTATCCAGGACTAACAAAAGAGAGGTATATATGTAACACATGGTAACCTTGTTTACCCTTGAAGCAAGGATAAAAGGTCAAATATCACTCTGAAAAAAAATTTGCAAAGCATTTCACATAATTTCTATTCATATCTAAAATGGTCATGCAAGGCCTTTTAAGTATGACAACTCCACTAGACCTTGCAGAAATGGTCAAACATAAAGACCTGAGTGGCTGGTCAAAGGTCACATATGCCTGGCTGGAAATATCCATTGCCTATACACAATTTATTTTAAGATGCCATTACATTGTAAACATTCAGCCTTGATGTAAAACATATTGATTGTAAAATAATAGTTTGGGATCTCCATTTGTTGCTTCATAACTGACATGAAAGGAAGGGTTCAGAGGTCAAATATTTGCATGTTTATAAAAGACATATTTGCTACATAACATGTAAAAATAGCCAGCCTCGGCAGGCAAGAACCCCAGCCTGCAGGTACAGCTAATTATGGCCAACAACATTGAGATTTGGGAAAATCTTAGGAACAACTTCTGTTGTAAGAAGTATAGAGAACCCACAAGATGTTCTACAAAAGATTCACAGGCCATGATTTCTTACAAGTAGTTTTCATATTTTGAAGCCAAAGAAACAATTATAAGGGAGATATAAGGCCTTTTTGATATGATGACCCTCTTATTTACCATTAAATATTTGATATGGTGGCCATTTTGTTTCCAAAACAAGGACACAATTACTCTCAGGCACGCTTTCCTATCCATTTGCATTTTTGCAAATCTAATGAAGCTAGCTACAATATTTCAGGTTACAGAAAACATTAAAGATTTTAGAACAAACTTTAAGACCCGAAAATTATGTGTTGCCATGGCAACAGTTGGTTTAGGCTGTTTAGGCTGTGGAACACCTACAATGTGTAAGACCTGAAAATTTTAACAGTGTTGCCATGGCAACAGATATTACTAGATACCCTCCAAAACCTAATCAGTTCTAGATCCACTTGGGGTAAACATATCCTGAAAGTTTGGTGAAAATCCGTGCAGGGGTTTAGGCTGTGGAACACCCACAAACTTTAAGACCCGAAAATCTTAACAGTGTTGCCATGGCAACAGTTGTTACTGGATACCCCCAAAACTTAATCAGCTCTAGATCCTCTTGTGTTAAACATACCCTGAAAATTTGGTGAAAATCCTTGCAGGGGTTTAGTCTGTGGAACACCCACAAGTTTAAGACCCAAAAACCTTAAAAGTGTTGCCATGGCAATGGTTGTTACCGGATACCCTCCAAAGCCTAAGCAGCTCTAGATTCCCTTGGGGTAAATATACCCTGAAAATTTGGTGAAAATCCGAGCATGGGTTTAGGCTGTGGAACACCCACAAGCTTTATGCCCGCTACCGCCGCCCAGACGGCGCAGGGGACGATTATGAAATTAAAAATGACAAAATATGTCACCTTTTAAAAATGGTGCCATTAACCTTGAAATTTATGGTAAAGGGTGGTAAAAATGGTAAAATCCAAACCCACAACAAGCTACAGGCTAATTGTAAATAAAGTGAAATTTTTGGAGTTATTGGATCCTACAACAACCCAGCAGGCACGCGACTTTGAAATCTGGTTGATTCCAACGGTGAAATCTGGTTGAAATACGTGAAGATTTTGCAAACCGTTTTTAGTTGGATCCAACCGGTGAAATCATGTTGAAACCAACTGTTGAAATCTGGTTGAATTCAATGGGTGAAATCTGGTTGAAATACGTGTAGATTTTGCAAACCGTTTTTGGTTGGATCCAACCGGTGAAATCAGGTTGAATTCAATCAGTGAAATCAGGTTGAATTCAGTGGGGGAAATCTGGTTGAAATACATGTAGATTTTGCAAACTGTTTTTGGTTGGATCCAACCGGTGAAATCAGGTTGAATTCAATGGGTGAAATCAGGTTGAATTCAATGGGAGAAATCTGGTTGAAATATGTGTAGATTTTGCAAACTGTTTTTGGTTGAATCCAATGTATGAAATAGGGTTGAATTCAATTGGTGAAATCAGGTTGTTTACACTGTCTTCTTTAGTTGAACATTGTAGCTTGTGTGTCATAATTATAGCTTCTTAATAACATTATATAATGACTATCCATATGCATATTTTACAATTTGGATATAACTTCAAAGTAATTAATTCTTTCCAAGATCACATGTTTTCATGAATCATTGTATATTCAATATTCTATTTCTGATAACGTTGTAATAACACATAATTTTTAATCAGCTTTCAAATATGCTCAAGATATGTAAATCCATATTTTCCAACTAGATATCCATTTTTATGTTATTAATAGGATCGGTATTATTCATTGCCTTCAATTGTAAAATCTTTTTGTGAAATTTTAAAATATTTTTTTTTCTTTGTAAATAACAAACAACTGTGACATTATTTATATCTTCAGTATTTTATCCAATCAGTTTCTTTTAAATGTTTTATTAAGTTGGCTATAATTATATTGTAATTATAAAGAAGCTACAATCATGTAGCAAAGCCACAATACTCAGTTCAGATGCTTGTGTCTCATACAACTTTGTCATATAAACTGAAAAAAAAAACACAAGAAAAGCCACATTTGAAGAACTCCACCCATTATTCCCCAACTTAATTAGTTGTCAGTGCTGACCACAAAAAAAAACAGACTTAAAGAAGTAAACACCATGTGTGCAACTGAGCAAGGGTAAACCCCCACCTCCACCCCTGCTGTGTTATCTAATTACTTTAGTCACAGGTCCAATGTCCTGTGTAGCAGGGTACAGATAAGAAAAACCAGGAACCACCCAACCTCACTGTTATGTGTTAAAATGTTATAGCTTAGGTTCTCTGTGTAGGGAAGTTTTCTGTGTAAACTTGTAAACTGAAAACTATGTTCTTTATGTATGGGAGAATTTGAGAAACAAATTCTAATTACTAACTTTTGATGAATAAGTTTGAATTCATCTTTTTTATTTAAGATAAGTTTGACTTCAAAAGGTTTTTTTTTAATTATCGGGAATTGCATTTATCAAAATATAATTATAAATTATAAAAATTATATTTGGATGCATCAGTTAATTAATAAGGAGAATGGAGAAAAAATGTACAAGTACATGCACACATAAACTCTATCATCTTTATAATCTTTAAAAATTAATCTTTGCTTTACAAATACTGTATCTACAAATTCAAAAACAATTGCAATAATAGTTCTTTCAAAAAGTTAAGACTTAATCACTAAATTACCCTCTAGAAAAAGAATTTTCAATCAACGATTACCAGTGATTCATTTCCCAACATTCAACCTGTTTTCTGTTCAATAACATGACTAAGATTTCATGTCGAAAAACCTAACTTGATTTAGTGGTGATTTTTTTACGAAGTACCACTACTTTTTCCAGTCAGAAATCTAGCTTTGAAATAGTGTTGAAATTGAGTCAGTGTCAGTTTTTCAACCAAAAATCACCATGATTTCTGGTCAAAATATCACTACTTTTTCATGTCAGAAAACTAACTTAGATTTAGTAGTTGGTAATGTTCATTTCAACGTCAGGACCTGTTTTCAACTCTAAATCAACGACATTTCAAGGCGTGTGCCTGCTGGGAAGTCTATATACTTTCAGCATCAAGGAACACAACAAATATATTTTCCACAAATGTAAGAAATACACAACTGTAAAAATATCACTTGCTTTCCAGTGCCACTGATTTTGGCGGGGAATTTAATGGTCTAAAATTGTTCCATGTTATCAGATTTGTAGAAACTGTTCTACAGACTCCATTGTCACTCATAAATTCTAAAGGCAAAAATATATTCCACTTTAATGTCTCAAAATATAGTAATTTTTGGAACCAACTCTACTTCTGCAAAAAGTATGACATTGTTGGGCATTTTAACAACCCATTTTCAAATAGCACAATTTTTAGCAACATGGTTGCATTCGTTTGATGACACAAACCAATATTGGGCCTAGTGCGCATGGTAAAAGCAAAGGAGTTGGTTGCTGGGTTGGGGTGATTCTCTGTGCGAATCCCCAGTAGCAGCTGATGATGTATACTGCTTTCCTTATTAGTGGAGAGTGATAGCACAGAATCTCATCTTCGAGCATGGAGATCTCTCTGTAGTTTATGTAGTTCCTCAGAAGTATTGCACACAAGTATTGGTGTATAGCAGTATATCAAATTCTGTGACGTTTTGTGTCTTTGTTTCCTTCAGGCAGATGTCAATGTTGTTCTGGTTCAGGACTCGGGAAATATATCTAGGTTTGTCCTGTTGAATTTGAATCCATTGATGTTTCAGTGCACTTTTTTCTCCATGTTTCTTTGTGAAGTTGTTGATAGTTAAAAGTTGTTTTTGCAGAAGTTGTTGATGTGTTGACAATCAGGGGCCAGTTTCACACAAGGACTTTGGACTCAATGTTAAGGCTTTTGTTGGGCTAAGCCTGTGGTTTTAGTCTTAGAGGGTTTCACAAAGCTGCTAATTTTTTGGGTAAGTCTATCTGTTAGTGGGCTTAACTTTTGCAAACAAAGACTTAAATATGGCTGCTCAGGGGCCAGTTTCTCACTTTAAAATTTGAAATACCTTAAAAATAAAAAAAGATAAATATATAGGACACCTCCCTAAAATACTATTTGGATATTTTATGTATTTACTAGGTTTCCATTGAAAAACAGCATCTTACCAAAAATGAAATGTGCAATCAAAGGATAGATTTCGCCAGTAAAATATTTTGACCAGAAAAAAGAGTCATCTGACATAGCAAACCACTATAGTTATTTGATCAACTTGGTTTTAGCTAAGTCACCCTTTGGGAAACCCAATTAAGTAACTAGACTTAGCTGAGACTAAAGCTTCATATTTACATTCCTGACTAAGCCTAAATCTAGGCTTAGTCTGAGACTCTTTGTTGACATTGCCCAGGGAAGCCAATGAATTACTATGTAATAAAAATCAATAATGGGTTTATAAATATTTATTAATATTATAATATCATGACTATTTAATACATCTAAAATATTTGTATGTAAAATAACCCAAATGTAAATACATGGTTGACCATAATGCAGTAATATATGTTTGTAAACAAGGGGTCCACTGGAAACCAGAGGAAGCCTTGTAACAGAGCCCATGGCGAAGAGGGAAGACAAGTTGGAAATTTCTAAAGGGGTCAAAGACCCGGAAGCCAAAGGTGAAATTCAAGGTCAAATACAAGCCATGGGGCTAATAGTATGAAAAATGTATCTACACCCAAAACTACACAATTTGAAGTTTTAAGAGTAATTTAGCATGAAATTTGAAATATAAACAGGCAAGTGTTTACCATATGGCGCCTGGGATAAGCTATGAGAAAATTTTTACAATTCTGTATGAAGAAAAAAGCCCCAGCCCATGTGGGCCCAAGATCAGATGTGAAAGGATTTAGAGTTGCAGTAAAAGAAGAAGGAATTGATATACCAGGTAGGATTGTGGTGAGGTATAGCACAGGCCAAAAATGTAAAAGAAAGGAGTTAGGAACAGGCCTGAGAAGGCAAAGGTTACATTAGGGTCAAATGACAAAAAGTAAAGGTCAAAATAGGAAAAGACCGATAATGGTTAGGGGGGAAAACATATTGTGGTGATTACAGTACTACACAATTTGTGGTATAGGGAAACAGAATTTAATAATGAGGAATGATGTTTTTTAGGAGTCAATGAGAATAGAAGGTCAGATGAATGTTATCCATATGCAAAGGTAAGGTAGTATTAAATGGAATCCAGAAAAAGGAGAGAAGGAAGTTGAATTAAGTCAAGTGAATTATAGTTTACAAAATGATAGAATCTAGGCCAAAGGTGAACTAAAAGGTAAGGCAAAATTGAAGGTCAAAGCCAATAAGGAAGGCAGCTTACCACAGGTCCAGGTAAATATGAGCCAATATGAAATTTGACATAAGCCAAACAGGAATAGAACCAACATGTAGATACTTGTAGGTCAACAATAAAACAACATAAATTTTATTAAAACGTAACACCCACTGCTGTTACATTCCATCTAGCTATAAGAAGTGACACCTTACAGAGCTGAGCAGTACAGCCCACCCTAGTCAAAAAATAACAAAAAAACCCTAGGGAATGCCTTGACTTTAGCAGCAAGTTATTAAAGTTCATTAATGTCATAATATAATAATCAAGTAGCACATTAACAGGTACAGATAGCTATTACATCTCCACTGATAATGTCCACTGCTAAAAAGCACTCAGAAGAGCGCAAGGAGAGCACATATGAGATCAATTTGGAAATTTCTAAAGGGGTCAAAGACCCGGAAGCCAAAGGTGAAATTCAAGGTCAAATACAAGCCATGGGGCTAATATGAGACTCCCCCACTGACTAGGCAACATCCCTCGCAAGTAACAGCTTGTGGCAGACAGGCCTCCAGAAGATGACACACACAACATATCATAAGCACTCTGCAGATCAGACTACTGCAGAAATCGAAGATATCACAAACAATGGACATCTCCCACGCAAATAGGATCCTCATGAACTCATAAAGACACACAACCTCCTCAGCTCCAGTATATCACCTAAAATATATGAAAACAACTACAGCAATCCTGTCCCAACATACTAGAACAGGGTGGGGGGGGTTATAGGGTAAATTTCTGACATGTGTCCCCTTGAGTGTCTGCAGATGAAATGGCAGAATTAAGGGTTCAATTTTACCATAAAAAAGTATGGACCAATCACAGGCTGCCACACAAAAACATAGTGTGGTACTAAAGCCCAATTATAGTTTGGACACCTATACACCTTCCCCAAGCAATGATCTTGCTGGCACCCAAATGCCAGCTCGAACATTGCCCAGGGAAGCCAATGAATTACTATGTAATAAAAATCAATAATGGGTTTATAAATATTTATTAATATTATAATATCATGACTATTTAATACATCTAAAATATTTGTACGTAAAATAACCCAAATGTAAATACATGGTTGACCATAATGCAGTAATATATGTTTGTAAACAAGGGGTCCACTGGGAACCAGAGGAAGCCTTGTAACAGAGCCCATGACGAAGAGGGAAGCCAAGTTGGAAATTTCTAAAGGGGTCAAAGACCCGGAAGCCAAAGGTGAAATTCAAGGTCAAATACAAGCCATGGGGCTAATAGTATGAAAAATGTATCTACACCCAAAACTACACAATTTGAAGTTTTAAGAGTAATTTAGCATGAAATTTGAAATATAAACAGGCAAGTGTTTACCATATGGCACCTGGGATAAGCTGTGAGAAAATTTTTACAATTCTGTATGAAGAAAAAAGTCCCAAACAGCCAAATAATTAGGTATGTAGGTGCTGTTTGAAGGTAGAAGCAACTGGTGACAGGTGCTGAGGTAGGGTAGATACATAACGCCAGACACAGTCGGAGGTCCAGGTACCATGGGACATAATATCTTGAATGGGTACCCCATGTTGAAAAGCCCAGGTAGTGCCGGATCTGCGAAACAAGTGAAATGTAAGGGGTGTTGGTAATTGTAGTACTGTGGAAACTTTCTTTAAATGCTTTCTGGCTGCAGAGTCAGTAAGTGGACAAAGGCACCACATTTTGGAACTTGGAATAGGGGGTCATTGGAAGAACCTGGCACATGGTGGAGCATTGCTTTCAAAGCTTGATAAGGGCACAGAGGAGAGGTCCCAAGAGAGGGGACAGAAATAGTGACTGTATCTCTTCTATTTTGAATAGTTTTTGACCATTTGATGATAATGACAATAGAATCTTGAGAAAATATAAGATCACCCCTACAAAGCTGCCTAGTAGGATCAAAAGTTTTACTGGTATGGGGCAAGATGTTAGAAAGGTGCAAGAAGGAGAAAAAGGAGAGAAGATACAAAGCTCGATAAATAGTGGGAAATTGCAAAGTATCAGCGACAGATAATATACCGAGCAGGAGATCAGTATCAATAATGAGAGTGGTTTTAGGTTCAAACTTGCGAGTATATTTCAAGGATCTCTGAAACAATTGCAATCTCTGATCTCTAAAGGGAGAGGTGTTCAAACCAAAAATTATAAAATAGGATCTGATGTCTGCCATGTAGTTAACTACATTTGATACTGAGAAATCTTGCTGAACCATGAATTCCATGAAAGCTAATAGAGTAACAAGTGTCACCTGATAGATGGAAAGCGCAGCCGCCACCAGGAAGCCAAGGAAGTCACAAAACATTCGCGCATAAGCCTTCTGTGTTGCTGGCCTGAAAGCGTCAAGTAACCTGGCCGAGGCCCTGGTGGACAGCTGGGCTAAGGTCGAATTAGAATCTGAAAAATAAAGAAGAAGTACTAGATTTCCTGATTATACTTTGTAAGATCAATGTGGGTGGGCACCCACTTATAATTAGGGAGGAGACTATTCAGTTTTTGTTCGTTATTCTTTGTCTCCCACCAGCGGGACAGGAGGTCTGCAATTTGATTATCTTTGCCAAAAATGTGAGAAACTTTAAGTTGGATATTGAATATTGATGTGAGAAGCCATATGTTCCGGGCAAAAGCTGCCAACAGGGGATCCCTAGCTTTGCCTTCCTGCAGCACTGAGACTACAGCCAAGTTGTCACATTTTATTTCAACACATTTGTTGCACCAATGTTGGCCCCAAACTTTAAGTGCAACCATAATATTCAGCATCTGAAGATGCACGATGGTGTAATTGGCAATACCACGAGGTATGGGCAAAGCATACACCATATCCTTGTGTACAGCCTCCAGACCAGAAAGACATGCGTCCAGGGCAATAGTTGCATGAATATGGGTATTATCATAAAAAGTAACCCCATTATATGAACTCAAGAAAGTATTGAACCAATTAAGATCCCTGTGGAATTCTGTGGAAAGATATATATGCTTAAGTGCATGACCATCTCTAAGTAGCTGTAACATACGATTAAGGAAAAATCGAGCTGGACGTACGCATTTAGTTATATAAGACTGGAGCTGAGTCTTAGTACAGATAGTCTTACTACGCCAAACTTGACATATGTCCACAATTTCCTTGAGTTTTCCATCAGGTATGGAAATGGTTCGATTAACCGAATCTACTAATATGCCTAGACATATAGCGGCTGTACAAGGGGCAACCAGTTTTTTTCGGCTGATTTCTAGACCAAGCTGTTGAAGAAGGTCCAATAGACATTGGTAAGAAGCCTCAATTTCAGAGGGCAAAGCAATATACACTAGGTCGTCAATATAATTTAGGAGGTTCAGATAACCGAACTTTTTCATGATAAATCTAATGGCATCTGAACATTTCTGAAAGAAAAAAGAACCATGTCTGAATCCAAAAGCCAAAGATCCGTCCAGATAATAGGAATCATGCTTTAAGCCTAAGAGATCCAAGTCCCCAGGGTCAATCTTAAGATGGCGGAAAGCCCTGCTTATATCTACTTTATATATGAGGGCACCTGGACCAAGTTTCTTCAATCTGTCAACAATGTTATCTATGGAAGGATAGGAAAGGTAGTAATATGAATCTAAATATCTGTTTTTATACACACCATCATTAACCGAACAACCATGAGGCCAACTTAAATCTACTATTGTCCTTCTGTTATCCGAACCCTGTTTTTCACGAGTCATCATGGGTGAAATATGCATGTTAATGGGCTTTTCCTGAAAAGGACCATACATGGCATTAAAAGCAACTTCCTCCCTCAAGTACTGTTCAATGTCATTACCATATTCTTGACCAGAAGCATGATTAACTTCAGTAGAGATTAAGGGACGGGATCTATCAAAGTCAATGGGAAACCTATACTCGATTAAATCTGGAAGCTGGTGATCCCAATAGTTTTGGAGGTAATATCTCCAAGCCCCAGGTTTAAGTTGAGTTTCAACAGGAATCCTACAACCCAAAAAATTGGGACAATTTGTACGACGTACAGTATTGTGTCATTCCCCAGAGGGATCCAAATAAATCCAATAATTGGAGTTTATATATAATATTTATTCTACTATTCTTTGATTGTCAATCATGTAACATATAATATGCATAATAATCTTTACAAAACATGTTAATAACATCTATGTATGAATTACCATTACTGTTTAGCATGTTATAACATTACTTTGCTCATGATATATTAATATTACAAATAACTCAAGTGAACAGGGTTTGGGGCACCCTGACAGTTAAAAAATACTGTTTAGCATGTTATAACATTACTTTATTCATGATATATTTACATTACAGATGGCCCAAGTAAACAGGGTTTGGGACACCCTGACAGTTGCAACAGGAGAAATTGGGTGATTTAATTTCTCAAGGTCATATGCCATGCCAAAGGTGACATATTACTAGGACCTGGTGGGACTATGACAACTTTGTCAGAAAAGGGGGGAAGGTTTAACTTGTAAACTGTGGTTATAAATGAATTTAACATACAATGATTGACTGAGAAAGAGAAAATATGTGATTGAAGATGCACAGAGGCACCCAAATTTGGAGGAATTTTGAATTATTGAGATAGAGAGGATAGGAAAGTATTAAAGTAAAAGAAGACTTTTGTGGAAGGGAAATTTTGAAACTTGCAAGTGTGGGTACATATTTGAAAGAAAAGACCCACAGTGAAGGTATGGCATTATTTAACAGAAAATCAGGGAAATATGATATAATTTGGAATAATTTGGAAAAGGAAGTTTAAAGCAAAGCAGGTAGAGAATTATTTGAAGTGAATGGGTAAGAAAATGAAGTTTGAAGTATGCAATGAAGGTGTCCCAAAAGCTGTAAAAAGGTCAGTGAAAATCAGAAGAGCAGAAATAAACTAAAATAGTAAGAATAGGTCAGCCAACTGGCGACGGCCCCGGCCACAGAGACTGCAGAACAGTACTTCTGTGGCCACATAAGTAAAAAGTTAAAATAGACGGATAGCAGAGAACCCTATCGCAGTTTCCCAACAGAAACTGTGATAGGGAACTGGCCATAACAGAGCCCGCAATAAGCTGATGCGGCTACAAAGGTTTAACAGTGTGGACCAAGTGCATGCAATGCACCATCTCAAGTATGGCCGCGAAATAGGAGGCGGCAGAAAAACGCCATAAAGATGATGCTCTTAGTCAAAATTAGAAAGGGAGCATTCAAACTAGAATAGAAAAGGTATAAAATGCCTATCAGTATAACCTATAGATTGAAATGTCATATATATAGGTAAACTACCAGATATAACCTACAAGCCACAATAAGATACAGGTCCATACAATTATGTGGAAGACATTTGAATAAAACAACAACATGGCGCTTTATGCGCAATACTGCAGTAATAAAATAATAATATATGATCAAGTAAATAAAGTGAACTGTAATATCACTAGTTAGTAAGGTACATTCAACATGATCATAATATAAAATTACTTGTTACACTATTTACAGCACACTCTTGAAATGAGGCAATTATTTAATATATCATACAGACAAATAATACATGGAGCATGGAAGTAATGAAGCTACACTATTGTGTCCATGGTCTAAAGTTCCTAAACAGAGGAAGTAGCCACTGCCCAATCGCTGTCACTGTGGCGCAGACAATGCAAAGATGAAGGTACCATCAACTGCAACTGAAACTAAGAAAAATATGTAAGAACACATCCCACAGAAGTATGACCAGGGTGGGAGGGTGGGAGAATAAATTAAAATGTCCTTGAGGTGTTACCCCTTCCAAGTGTGAGCTGTAAATGGAAGAAGGGTTCAAATTTTTTGGCTAAAGAAGGCATAGGGAGCCAATCAGAAGCCAGTTCACAACCAGCATGGTCATGCATACTAAATGACAGTTTAAGGTACCCTCTCAGGAATGATCTACCTGACACCAAGGTGTCATCCCGTACATTCCCCAGAGGGAACCAAATAAATCCAATAATTGGAGTTTATATATAATATTTATTCTACTATTCTTTGATTGTCAATCATGTAACATATAATATGCATAATAATCTTTACAAAACATGTTAATAACATCTATGTACGAATAACTGTGGTTATAAATGAATTTAACATACAATGATTGACTGAGAAAGAGAAAATATGTGATTGAAGATGCACAGAGGCACCCAAACAGCCAAGAAACACTAGGGATGTAAAAGACGCTGGAAGGTAGAGGATACAGGTGAGGAAAGTTGGGGTGTGGATTTGATGTATTTCCATACAGAATCCGATTTCCAGGTCCCATGGAACATAATGTCCTGTAGGGGGACTCCATTATGAAAGGCCCAAGTGGCACCAGAACGCCTAAAATCATGGAATTTCAAGGCTGGGGAAATATTCAATGTTGTAGAAATAGAATGCAGATGTCGTCTGGCCACTGAATCAGTTAAAGGAACTGTACCATGGGACCTGGGAATAAGAAATAATGGTTGGTTTGAGGAACCAGGGATGTGATCCAACAATGACTTGACTGCTTTATATGGGCAAAGTATGGAGTCACCTAAGATTGGAATTGGAATGGTATGTATATCAGTTCGATTCTGGATTGTTTTCGACCATTTTACTATGACATTTGCTCCCTGATCTGTAAGTATGATGTCCCCACGGGCTAACTGCCTAGTTACATCGAAGGCCTTGATGGAATATGGAAGAATATTGGAAATTCTAAGGAAGGAGAAAAATGCTAAGGAATATAATGCAGTAAATTGTATGGGAAATTGGAATGCCTGCGTGGTCAGGAGAATTTGTTGGAGCAAATCAGTGGATATAATATTTGTTGATTTTGGTTGTAGAGGTCGATCTAGCTTTAATGGTTTAGAAAACAACTGAATTTGTTCATATCTAAATGGGGTTGTGTCAAGGTTGTAAATTATGAACTGTGCTCTAATACCAGCCATATAATTGGCTATATTGGCTGCTGTAAGGCCATTTTCAGACAAGAACTGCATGAACATTAACAAGCATGAATGGTTTACCTGATGGTGGCACAGTCCAGTTGCCACCAGGAAGCCCAGGAAGTCAGAGAACATTCTATGATATGTCCTGGCTGTGGCTGGTCGAAAAGCCATCTGTAACCTCTGCCTGGCCCTAGTGGCAAGCTGGGCAGTGAGTTTGTCACCATCTGTAAAAGAAAAAGTTATATGTCATGGTTAAGTTTCATAAGATCAACATGTGTGTTAATCCATATAAACTGTGGTAAAAGCTGATAAAGTTTAATTAATGGATCTTTTGTTACATTCCATCTGGAAAGCAAATCAGCAATATTATTTGACTTGCCAGGGATATGATGAACACGAATATTTATGTTAAATATTGCACAAAGCAACCAGATATTTCTGGCGCAAGTAGCTAAGAAAGTATCTTTAGTTTTACCCGAGGTAAGTACTTCAACTACTGCCAAGTTATCACATTGTATATCGATAGTTCTATCTGACCATGCAGAAGCCCAAACTTTCAGTGCAACAACCACATTTAACATTTCAAGTTGTCTTATATGTAGGTGATGAAACTGAGGAGGAATGGGCAATGCATAACCATATTTGCAAAAGTAGCTCCCATACCCGTTAGGGAAGCATCTAAATGAACTACATGATTAGGTATCCTATTATCGAAGTAAGTAACACCATTATATTGGTGCAAAAAGGTATTGAACCAACATAAGTCTTGGAAGAATTGAGGTGTTAACTTGAATCTAGTTGAATCATGATGTGACCTCAAAAGCTGGAGCATACGATTCAAGAAGATACGAGCCGGTTTGATACATTTTGAAATATACAACAATGACCCTAATAGGGACTGATATTGTTGTTTAGTAACTACTGTTTTATGTGTCCATTCTTGGCATAAAGTTTTAATTTCCTGAAGCTTTCCTTCAGGAATAGATAGTGTTTTATTTACTGTATCAACTTGTATGCCTAAACATGTGACACATGTAGAGGGAGGAACCAATTTTGAATCACTCACCTCTAATCCTAAGTCCTTAAGCAAGGACAATAAGAATTGATAAGATTGATGAATTTTTGACGGTAATCCAATATATATGAGGTCATCAATGTAATTTAAGAGTGCATTATGATTATGTTTTTTCATAATGAACCGGATTGCATCGGAACACCTCTCAAAAAATCCGGATCCGATCCGAAATCCGAACGGCAGAGATCCGTCCAGGAATAGATCCTTATGAAGCATTCCTAGCAGATCAATGTCGCCCGGATCTATACGCAAGTGACGAAAGGCCCTGCTGATATCTACTTTGTACAACAATGAACCTGGACCCAAATTCTTGACTTCTCGAACAATATGATCAATAGATGGATAAGACAATGAGAAATAAGTATCCAAATATCTGAATTTATGAATTGAACTATTAATAGAAGCCCCTTTGGGCCAACTTAGGTCCATTATGGTACGTCTTTTATCAGTATTTTGCTTTGGGCGAGTCATCAATGGAGAAATGTGAACTGGAAATGGCAGTTTTTGAAAAGGACCATATATTGCTCCATAGTTCAATTCTTCGGTTATATACTTTTCAATTTGGTCCTTATGTTGTGTGGCCGAAGTATGATTTTGGTATGTTGATTGAAGTATGGAGTTCCTGTCGAAATCTAGAGGAAAGCCATAAGTTATGAGATTTGGGAGTTGTTTATCCCAATAATCTTGAAGATGGAAATACCATCTTTGCGGATTGAGTTGAGTAGGTCCTGGTATTCTGGATTTTAAAAAATTTGGCACTCCACTAGAGCGTATTATTTTATGAGCCTCTATAATATCAGGTACTTTGTTCCAGACAATGTGTGGGCCTTCATAAACTTTCAAGTCATTTAATGGAATATATCCAAAGTCGCCCCCATTTTGTGCTAAACAGGCCATATGATCTTTACTTAGATGTTTATTTTTCCACACATATAGGGGAATTTTTTGTAGTGTCTCATCAAAATGACAACTCATATCTTTGGCTACATGTGTTAGTGTTTTTTGAAAAAAAATTTGCAGCCAAAGTCTGATTTTGGTTACCATCTGCCTGTTGAGTAACTTTTAATGTATCTGGGATATCAGTGGTCTGTGTCACCTGATAAGGCAAGACATTGACATTTTTGTCATGGGCAACAATATGGAAACGACCTGGTTTGCCATTATTTGATTTATCAGATACTTCTGTATAGGAAGCATGCTTACATGCAGTATATTGTTTACTTGATTTGTCATTAAAAGGCTGTAATTCCCCCTCAGAATCCCCAATATAGCTATAACGATTTGATGACGAATCATCAAGCAGATCAGTGAAAATGTGAAACCTATTAGTAAGAAACCCCTGATGGTGAGCATATGGACTGACTTCAGTGGTTTGAACCCGTGTTTTTGCATGTGAGGGTCTATTAGGGGAAGTACAGCCTTTTGCATTCACACTCACCTTGGAAGGGGTAACAATTTTAGGTTTGACCTTGTCGTTATTGACAGTGACGATACGGGGATCCGAAGGAACATGGTTATGAACCACATTTCGTTTTGAATTGCAGTCTAGAGTTTTAGCAACTTGGGCGTACGTCCTATGATCCCTTGTGTTGTTGAAAGCTTTGGAAGAGTAAAACCATTGCAAAGCTGTTTGTTTATCTGTATGTAGTTCAGATAAAGTGAAATTTTTGACATTTTTAGTGTTCCAAACCATTCTAGTTTTAAAATGACACAAGGTATGAGGACCCACGCATACATGCTTGTAAATCACACCTTTCGTTTCATGGGTGGCTTGATGCATGCATGAGCCCTGGTTAAAAAATTGGCAAATCATGGTCCTAGCAGTTTTGTCATGTTTTGTGGCATTTTTGGCAAAATTTTGAGTGGAAGGGGTATGACGATGAGCATGTGCTCGCCTAATTCGATCAATGAGATCAGTCTGAGTATAATCTTTGATCTCACCTTGTTCCATACGACAGAGTAAAACTGCATGGCAGGCCTTTGCAGAACTCCAAGAAAAATCGTTAGAATCATCTAGTAACGAAATGAGATAGTCCAACATAGCATCTTTATTTTGAATACAATTTTCATCACGCATTGTTCTGCAAAAGCCTGCCATCCATTGACCCATGGTTAATTGGTCGTATGAGACTCTTTCTTTGTGGGAACCTGCCAAGACATGTTCATGGGGCCATTTCACCCTATTTTTGACGAAAACATCAACTGTTCCACCCCTTTGGGACTTATTGTCTGACATACCTGACTTTGCTAATTGCTGTAATTCTTTAATTCTGTCTTCAACACTACGTTGTATTTGGTCATTTGCTCTGATATATTCTAACGAAGGAATCTGTGCAGTTCCAGACTGAGGAAACATTTCAGTATTCACAGTGGGAGTACTTTTTTCCGCATGAGTACTATCTAGTTTGTTTACAGTAGTACTTTTATGGGTTTTTGACACACGGCTGCCCTTGACTTTGGATTTGTCAAGTGTTTTCTTGACAGGTTTGTCCTCTAATTTAGAAAGCCTATCATTAATGGCAGTAAGCTGTGACAAAATTTGTTGGTTAACTAGGGTTTGTGTCTCTTGAAAGCCAGAGTCATGGGCAGACTTGTTGGATATTTCAGCATGTAACCGGTTAAACGAATGCCCACTAGGGCCCGCACCGTCACTGTCAGAATCTTGCATAATTAGCCCACAATCTATGTCACTGTCTGATACTGAAGAATCTGAATCTTGGTGAGACATAGTTTGTTTTTGTTCCAACAAGTTCGTTACGAAATCGTTATCATCCGACATATGCAAATCAAACTGTACCTGAGATGTATCAGACTTTTGTGAACGCAAATTATATTTTTTCTTCTCCATGCAACACAGATTGAAAACTAAGATAAGTAAAATGAATAACTAAAAACAGCAATCAGTGAAACACAGAGAAGAAAAAAGAATAAATTAAAATGTCCTTGAGGTGTTACCCCTTCCAAGTGTGAGCTGTAAATGGAAGAAGGGTTCAAATTTTTTGGCTAAAGAAGGCATAGGGAGCCAATCAGAAGCCAGTTCACAACCAGCATGGTCATGCATACTAAATGGCAGTTTAAGGTACCCTCTCAGGAATGATCTACCTGACACCAAGGTGTCATCTCGTAAACTGAATTATATCAAGAATCGGTTGATTATTTGTGTTTTTACCTTCATAGAGCTTAATAGGGGTAAGTGGCACAGCCCCAAACTCGAACCCATTCTGTTGGGTACAACGTTGATAATCAAGGTATTGAAACCGATTATTCCATACATTGAGAGGTATAGCAGTGTTGGAATACGTGGGGTCGCATAAACCTACCTCGGCCTTTAAGTCAAGGCATTGAGGAGTCACAAGCGCGTTCGGTTGAGAGAAAGGACTGGAATTTACTTTTTGAGAACATCGTATGTCATCAGTACATTGTGTGTTTTCAACAAAAACAGTGGATGGCAAGACATGTTCATACATCCGAACGAGAGAACCAGTATTATTACTTACTTGTGGTTCACTTGGAAGGACCTGACAGGCCGGATCCGACTCATTATAATCTTAATCCGAACTTGCAGAAGGCACGGCTTGTTTCGTATCGACCCTATACTGTGAGTGCGGTACTTTATTTACAGGCGTTTCCTCAAGTACCGCATCAGAAGTGTCTGTGTGTGTAGCCAATACCTCGAATCTGTTGTTTACAAGAACGGGTGCAGTCACATGACGGCATTTATTGTGTAAAGGCCGTTGCACATACGCGCGACTTGTTGAAGTGACACAATTGGATGAATTAACTTGAAATTTTTTAATAGTTGGTTTGATAGGTACCTGTTTGGGATTGTAATTGGACACAAGGTTACAAGGTTTGTTGTACGAAACTATGTGTGCATATGTCCTGTTGTCAGTTCTGGTAGCAAACGCCTTGTCCCTTCTAAACCAGTGGGACCAGGTGACTTTGGACGCCCCAAGTTCGAACCTAAGTTCAGATTCTTTCCTGTTAGAGGGAAGAATGAGTCTAGATGTGTGGGCATGGGTACCAAAATGACTCATGCCCTGGCTTCCTCGTTTTTTGACACACTTTTCTTTTTGTTACTACATTCTGACTCAGTGTGTGCGAATGATTTGTTGGCAGAAGTGAAGCAAAAGGAACATACATGTTTATACAATACCCCTTTTGTTTCATGTGTGGCACTATGAGAGCACATTCCCTGATTAAAAAATTGACAAGGCATGGTTCTACTGGGTCTGGTTAAATTTTCTTGACATTGTTAGGTCCAGAAGAAAACTGGGGGTTACCTATGACATGCTTTTGGGCATTCTATTCTATTCTATTCTGTACTTTTATAGCGCTTAATCTCTGCAAGGCAGACTCTAAGGCGCAACACCAAAAATCAAGTTTAAGAAATCATCTGTCCATAGCCGTTGCCAAGTCCAGTACCACGGAGACGCCGGATAGAGTGTATGCTAAGGTGGGAATGCCTTATGGAAGAGATATGATTTTAACCTTTTCCTGAAACAGGTGAGAGTTGGGGCAGAACGTACCTCATTAGGCAAATGATTCCAGACTGTGGGGGCATCAAAAGCAAAGCTGTGGCCAAAGTGATTTTTGGATTTATGTACAGATGGACAGAATTGAGGAACCTCCAGGAACCTTTTATCTGGATGGTTGTATCTTGTACTATATCTTCCGCAACGAGTGGGCAGAAGAGGGCCAAAGTAACTGGGATGACCACTGTGAAGAAACTTATAAACTAGAGTGGCAGTTTTGAGGATACAGCGAGATTCAACTGGGAGCCAATGGAGTCGTTTGAGAATAGGAGATGCCCGCGTGTATTTGTTACAGTTTGTGACAATCCTGGCAAGTGTATTTTGAATACACTGTAGTTTGGCCCTTGGCCCTTCTAATACGGTCAATCCGGTCAACTTGGTCATAGCCTGACACCTCACCTTGCTCCATATGACAGAGGAGCACGGCATGGCTGGCCTTTGCCGCAGTCCATGAGAAATCTTGTGCATCGTCTAAGAGATCAATTACATAATTCAACATATGACTTCTCAAATTTATATCATTTTCTTCTCTCATGGTGCGGCAGAAGCCAGCCATCCATTGAACCATGGACAGCTGATCGTAAGAGATATGTTCTTTGGTGGAACCAGCCAAGACAAACTCATGGGGCCATTTGACTCGGTTTCTAACCAATACCTCAACCTGGCCCCCACGCTGAGATTTAACTTTATTTAAAGTACCTCTTTGTGACATATCCGCCAACTCCCGTAAGCGCTGGTCAACTTGTACTTGAATGTTTGGATTGCATTTTATTTCCTGCAAACTAGGGACTTTAATGTCAGATCCGACTTGGGCCACTGACTGTGTCTGGGTGTGTGTGACTGGAACTTTAGCCTGACGTATATGGCCACTGGCCAGCTGTGATGTGCTATTTAATGACCTAGGACTGGCAGTACCCTGAGTACTGGCCACGCTTGAAGAATGACTTTTTTGAAGTTTTTTATTTTTCATTTTTGACTGGTCAACCGTTTTTTTTCAGTTTTTCTTCTCTAAAGTATCAAGCCTAGCACTAATTTTTTCGAGTTGTTGCAAGATTGTCTGATTAACTAACTGCTGGGCAGTATCACTTTCTCTACTGTCCGACCTAACATTCTCAGCCGAAAATCTATCATAGGATCTATGCTCATCAGCATCATCCTGATCATTATTGGATGTATTGATCAGATCCGAACATTCAAGCTCACTGCCGGACTCAGAATCAGAAGCTACTTGCCATTGAGCGGGGGTGGGGTGACTACCACCCAGCATCTGGGACACAAAGTCCTGGTCATCACATAATTGAAGTTGGACAGGTAACACTGCCTCTCTCCTGCCAGATCTAAGGTTATACTTTTGTGACATATCAAACCTAAGACATAAACTCAATAAAAAACAACAGTGGGTACAAGACTAAAAGCCTAAAAAGCTAAAAACACGTGGTTGCAAATACAAGTGCAGATGTAAATTTCTGACATGTGTCCCCTTGAGTGTCTGCAGATGAAATGGCAGAATTAAGGGTTCAATTTTACCATAAAAAAGTATGGACCAATCACAGGCTGCCACACAAAAACATAGTGTGGTACTAAAGCCCAATTATAGTTTGGACACCTGTACACCTTCCCCAAGCAATGATCTTGCTGGCACCCAAATGCCAGCTCGAAAACTGGCCCCTGTGTTAGTGACAGAGCTGGAATATTATTCCTGCGTGATCTGCAAGTGCTTCGGTGATGGCCCCTGTTAGGGCCAGTATGACTTTCTCAATGTCGTCTGATGATTTGATGGTTGCTTGGCCATAGGTTATGGGGGTGTTTCACTGGAGCAGACCCTACAACTGACTCTAAGACTCTAGGATTGGTTGTATAAGTTGGGAGTTGTGGACGAAAATCCAGAAAAAAGTGCGCGAAAATGTTTAGTTAGTTTCATCTCCCTGACAGGACGCGGTACCTGGCTTGTCTGGATCTACCTCCTGACTTGACTAGGGGTTAGGATGATTTTGTCCGAGACAAGACAGGAAACCACTAGGACAAGCCATAAACCCCTAACCAACAAGCTGTATTAAGCCCAAACAAGCCGTACTGACAAACAGACCGGACTTGAGCATTTTCCTGACTCATCCCGACTGGATTGATTAATTCCTGGAGTCGGGATCGAATCAACACTTTATAAATCCCCTGTGGCTGTCATAAATCATCATGTGTCACTGCAAAGATGCCAGCATTACATCAGAGAAATTTTCTACAGAAGCTGAGGGTACTTAAATTTGGGTTTTATTGAGTTTAATATTTTAATTTTCACCATGATTTGCAGACAGAAAAGGACACATCTGAACCCAGGACCTGCCATACAGCCAGCACCACAGCCACTACCCCAGCAAGCCCCCAAGGAGAAGAAAAAAGCCACTAAATGGGTCATGTCTTGGATACTTCAGAGACAAGGAAAGGGATGCTATACCAACCTCCTTGCCAACTTAATACACACTGATATCCCAGGATACCAGAATTTTGGCGGGATGCCACCTACTTTTTTTTTACCTCATGAGGAACCCATTAACCACCTCACCAAGAAGTCAGTCACCAATTTCAGGAAGCCCTTAGAAGTGGGATTGAAATTGGCAATAATACTGAGACACCTGGCAACAGGAGATACCTACACCTCCTTGCAGTATCACTGGCTGGTTGGCCACACCACCATCTGTAAATTCGCCCCCCAGGTCTGCCAAGCCATCCTTGCTGAATTCCAGGACGAATATTTGCACTGCCCTACTGACCCTGAAGACTGAAAAAAGGTGGAGGAGAATTTCAAAACGAGATGGTATGTTCAATAGGCAATAGACATATTTGAAAGTCTCTATCTTCTAAGGCCTCAGAAGTTGCAGAACGCTGTTCTTGTTGTCTCCTGCCTTGGCCCAAGAAATGAAAAGAGTATGGTTTTCATCTGTGCAAACTGGTCCATGACCTACTGTTCAGCCAAAGAATGCCCGGAGACTGCGCTGGGCTTGTAACTGAAGGCTGTATTTTGGTGTCTAATTGCATGCTGATCTCCAAACTATCCATGTCGGTTGAAGCTCTGGAGATCTTGTATTGTCAGGCATTGGATTACTGGCTCCGCGGGCCAGGGACCTGAAGCCTGAAGTCCCTTGTGTCTGATGTGTGTCTTTAAGAAGTTAAATTTATCCTGAATCCATTTATGCCTTTCCGTCATTTCTTTTGGAGCCTGACCAGACTTGGATTGCATGAGCTTTCCGTAACAAGTCCTTTACGATTCAAACCAAGTCTACCACACTCTGACAGACAGCTTGCGACTATTCGTGAACCTCTTCTAAAGACATTCCTTCCTTGCTTTTTCCTTAGAATGTTTATTAGTCTTGTTGTAAAACTCCTCATAGTCCTTCACAAAACCCCCACATGCGTCCTCATCTGAGTCCTCAGGTAAATGTTTGTCATATGCCTCTTCTTGTATCTTGAGTGCGATTGAGATATGCCGGCCTCTCCTCCAGCCTTTATATCCATTTCTGTGTCACTTTTGTCTGTAATTGCATGCTTTTTGGCCACTCCCTCCTATGCTGAGTGTGTAGTTTCCACCCTCCTGACTTCTTTCCTCTGTTTCTGTGCCTCTTCCTTCCTTTCTCTTGCCTCCCTCTCCTCCCTCCTATGCTGTATATCTGTCGCCATGTCCTCCAACTCAAACTCTGTAGGTATGTCAGTGGGGACTTTGCTCTTCCTCGCTCTTCTGCCCTTCTTAGGACCCATTTTTCTTTGTAAAAGCAGCATTTGTGAAAAAACAAAACAAAATCCTAATCACAAGTCAGCCCAACTTGTATCTCAATACTTAATCCTAGTTAATTTGTAAAAAACAAAAGCCTTATCATAAATGCTGCCAGATGTCATCTGTCAGATTCCACAGATTTCATAACCGACAAGTCGTGGGCCGGTAAAATGAGGCCTGTGTACAAATGTAACATCAGACTAAGTAAATGCAAGTCATGTAATACAAGGCAAGGATTTAACATGACTAGGCTTTTCTAAAGTATTTGACCATATTTACCCTTCTATGTTCAGCTCAACACTGGCTGACCAGAGGCCAATAAAGCTTAATTCTAACAAACTTATTAAATTGTGAACAAATCAACATGGCTTCCCACTGAGACTGAAGGGGCCCAGCAACATAAGGCCCAAGTAAATCCAATTAACTAATCACTAATCATCATTGGCCTAATCCCCCTATGTCAATGTCAATAGGAAGTCATTCTTTTGTATACTTTATTAACAGGTAGAATTCAGTGGATTGCATTTAATCTTTCTTGGCCTGATGGGTCAGTTTTGGGGATAACATTACCTGATACTGTTGAACCTTACATGTATTTTGTTAACAGTTTACCTTTAATCTTGTTTTTTGTCTTCCTAATAGTTGGTAAAATATTGTAAATATGGAGTGAATATACAATTCACATTCATTTGAATTCAATATAAAAATCGATATATGAATATATAATCATTTGAAGACTTGCTATCAATTTTTCAGTTTTAATTTTAGAACTTAATAAATTTAATTCAAATATCTTATCTAGTTGCCATATCTGGTAAAAAGTTTGTGCATAAGGAGTTAATAAAATGCTACATAAATAATATACATTAGAGATACAAAGAAAAATATAAATAAAATATTCACCATGGACTTTCTAATACAGTTCTTTCTTCAAAATTAAAAAAAATACTGCAAAATTTCCCATAAAAAGTTTTCCATCTTAAGATTGGCTAGCCTGTTCCAGCCCCTCTTTAGATTGGCTATGACTTATTGTTAAGGAATGAATTAGTTGGAATGAATTAGTTGGTACAAAGGACTAACTTCATATTCTGTGAACACTGAATGCATGGGATGAAATGGAATTTTAAAATGGTTTTCAGTGCTACAGTTAGTATGAATTTTTGTGACTTTCTGTGTATAAGGCATGGTTCTGTATATTATTTTGCATATAACTATATATATCTTCATAACTTTGCTTTACTTCCAACCCTACTCACTCTTGAGTCAATCAAAGTTGGTCAAATGAGACATTTGATTTGTTTGACTGACAACAATCATCTCAAACAATGGCAACTTAATCCTCTCCACCTGTGTTTGCTTAACTTTGCTGTTTATATCCCCCTCCTGTTGCTGCCATATTTTGTATCCCCTTAATCCCCTATTGTTGGGATACAAAATATGGCAGCCACATTCTGTATCCCCTAGAAGATCATAGAGGGGATACAGAATATGGCAGGCATACAAAATATGGCGTTACACCGGCTTGTACTACACAGTTCCCAGCTTGTCTCTTTCTGTAGCCATCTTGTCAGTTTCTGTTTATGACTTGTTGTGATGTGTTCCAGGCTTGTAATACTAAGATGTTACCGACTCTAAGGTTGAGGACTGGGAGACTTCCCATCTTGACGGTAATGTTTACGCAGGCCAGTTTCCTTTCAAGTATGGTCAGTTTGTGTGTACGGCATGTCCGGAGGTGGTGTCCTGGTACTCCACAGCCTGACAGACAGGCTGTGGAGATCCACAACAGGACGGTTTCCAGGTATGTGGAACCAAGGTCTGGATACACAGTAGTGGAGGGTCAGTGAAATATCAAACACATAATCGTGGAGGGTCAGTGACATATCAAACATGTTTTATATTTTGCCGAACCACCGTGACAAGCCAGGAAACTAGTCTTAACCGACTCTGTAAACATTGTTCCTGACCCTCAAAAAATACCTAGTTATTGACAAGTCGGCTCTAGTGGAACACCCCCAATAGTTCAGTCTCCTTAGCTTTCATGGCCTCCTATTTTCTTGGACATCCATTAAAATTTGGGAAGGGTGGTGGCATGTGCATCTGGCACTCTTCTTAACTGTCTTAGGGCAGTCATTGGATCTGTGACTTTCACTGTAGTGATGATATATGTTTAGCTCAGCCTTGCATTCTTCTGTGGGGATTGCTTATGCATAGGTTCCTATATGGTGGTTGGTGGGCTTGTTGTCTGCATTTGGTTACTTAGTATCCTGTCCAGTAAACATTAGAAACATTTTAAAATGGTTTAAACATGTACAAAACGTTTTTAAAACCAATTTCAACCCTATCATAAGGGTTTCTAAACGTTTCCAAGTAAACGTTTATGCTGTAATGTTTAAAAACATTTTATAAACATTCCATGTACAAACGTTTTTACTGAAAACATTTTTTAAATGTTTATAAAATAACTCAAGAAGCTAGGTTTGACTGGAAACGTTTTTTTAAACCTTTGTAAAATAGCTAAGAAATGAAGGTTATGCATGAAGTGTTTTATAAACAGCGCACGTAAAATGTTTAAAAAAACATTGTTGATCAAATGGTTTTAAAACATTCTGTCAAAAACGTTTTTAAACCTGTATTTTCAGAATGCTTATTAAACCTTCACCTTCAAATATGTCCAAACAAAGATGGCAGTAAGCAATACTAGGGGATTTTAGAGGACTTTGTCAAAAATTGCCCCACATGTAATAACTAAAAGTAAGAACTGAATGGGGGCACAATTTCTAAGCCACTATCTTACAATTTTACACATAAAAATAATATTTTCATTAGTGAGCAACCTTAAAAAGATACTGAATTTGACCTCTGACCCCATTATTGTTCAGACATTAATACGTTCATTTGTAACATTTTTCTAACATTTACCATTAAACATTTAATAAATGGTATACATAAAACATTTAAAAAACATTCTATTATAAATGGTTTTCATACCCATCATTTTTAATCTTTGCCAAACGTTTCTTATCAAACATTTTGCAAAATCCCAAAGTGTTTACTGGGTGGTTAATTGTGGATATCCATGGTAGGGTGAGTGGGTGGTACTTTACTTTCTATATTTCTTTTTCATGGCTGAAAGAAAAAGGCTCAGCTAGACTATCATCAACAGCATCTTGCTTATGAAGAATTGCACGGCAACTCTTCTCTGTCAGTTCACCCTGAGAACCACATCCTTGACCATTGTGTCTAAGTTAGATGCCATCTTCTAAGAAAATTCTGTCAATTAAAATAAAAACTTTTGGGAGAATTAGTGGGGGACAAGTGGTTGAAACTGCTAGATAGTGTGATGTAGAGTTTGGATATTAGGGCAAGCCGCGATGAAATTCCGGACCTCTAGGAAAGCACCTGCTGGAAAAAAAGAGAAATTCCGACGTCAGGGGAAGTTTCAATCGGGAATTTTATACAAATCCCTGATAAAGAACTTATTTTATCTGTAGTATTGAGTAAAAGCCAGGTCACACTGTGGCGACTTTTAGTGGCGAATATGCACGATCCTGAAATTCTTCCCTGTTGGTAGCAAATTCTTGGTCCATCTTCACTGTTCTCCACCATTCTGCATGGATCGTCATCTAGCTACGACAGTTTCAAACTGTTCAAAACTATCGCCGGTATTCGCCGATTCGTGGCCATTTTTTAGTTCGCCATTAGAATTCGCCACTATTGGTAGCAGCTTCTTCTACATCGTAGCTCTGTGGTAGGACATTCTCCAGCAAATCGTACTACCTTCTTGTTCTCAGTAAATTCGCCAAATATTCTTCCTTGTTCTCAACTGGTTCTTCCTTTGTCGTACAAGATTCCTCAAGTATCGCATTCATTCTCCCCTATTTGTAGCTGATTCATGGTTAAATTCGCCAGATATCTTCACCAGTTCGTAGGGTATTCTTTGTATATTCTTGCTTTGTCTCAGGACATTCGAAAGGCATCGTAGAACATCGTAGAGGGGTCGTAGAAGTATGAAGATCTTTTATCACGTGACTACACTTTCCCGCTTTTTTGGGGGCGAATTCTGGTGAATTTGAAGTCGCCTCTGTTCTTCTATATTCGCAGATATCATCGTAGCACCCTCGCCACTATGTGACCTGGGCATGACACTCGACGATAGAAGAGGATTATTGTGATCAGTTTCGTCTTTGCCTTCTGTCTGTACACCTTCTTGCCCTTGTAACTCAAAAGCTACAATATAAATCCAATTTAAATTGGTGGGCAGATACTTCTTAGAGCACACACACGAACAACTCCAAATTTCATAAAATCTGAGTAAAAATTAAAGCCAGCTAGACACAGTTTTTCTTATCTTCAATTGGGTATATATGGGAAATCTGCTTCCTTTTGTCCAGCACGTAAATCAATATCACATCTAGATTTCTTCTTTACGAATTTTTATCCAATCAGAATTGAAGGTGCTTGTGACGTATGCAATGTAAAGTACTTAATATGTCACTACAATATTTTCTTTGATTCCAATGCACCACATAATAATTAGCGTAAACCTGTGCCGATTTTTGTTAATATTTTAGTAACTATGTAACCTGCAAATATGTTATTTATATCATTAGAAGGTATTGTTACGGCGCTTGTGCTCATTTTTATTATGTAAAATCTATGCAGAAATGGCTGAGAAATCGCAAGTTAAAAATTGAAATTTTGTATTTACTGATGCCCCAAGATAGAACACAGTCGGGAAGTTTTCCTATTAACTTTGCTTCATATTTGTTTTGGGAGATAATATAACTTTAAATTCTATATATTGCTTGAAGATGAAATATAATAATTATTTGCAAACAATGTAACTAATTCTAATATAAATGTTGGAGCCCAACTTAGGAGTCAGCCCATCTTAAGATGGGCTATAGCCCAAATTAGGATCCTAAGTTGGGTAGCCTATCTTAAGATGGGCTAAGATGGGCTAGAACATATTAGCCCAACTTAGGATACGTAAACTCAGGAATGATTTTAAAGCTAAAAAATAAAAATAATTTTAAAGCTAAAAAATATAAAGCTAAAATATAACCAGCTAGTTTAATAATAATTTGTTCTGTCACACCCCATTTGTTGTTTTTATCATAAAATTGAATATTACACTGTGCTGTTTATTTAAATACTGGCATTTTAATTAAAATGTATATGTTTGTGAAATACTATTTAAGGTTTCTTGTGCTTATTTTATCTGAAGAATTGGTAACATATGTTAGCCCAACTTATAATTTGCACACATAGTTTTTATTTTTGAAAGTGAAATGATATTATTTCTTTATTTTTCTATTTAAATCTTTGTTATTTTCTTTTTTATGCATTGATAGGATTAGTCTTATTTATTTTATTGTTCCAACTTGATTTGTTTCACTTGTGGGGAGTGATTAGGCAACTGGATTAGATTGTAATATTTCTATTGTTTCAACATTTCTTTTAAGTTGGTTTGTTTGACTGTGTGTGTGACTTGATAACTGGATTAGTCTTAGATTTACCCTTTGTTCTATATGATCCAGCATTCTTTTGAACTTGATTTCTATCACCTCTGGTTAAGTGACTAGCTAAAAAGATTAATTAGTCATTGTTATAAGACTATTTTAAGGTGTTGTGAGGGTGATGCTTTACATTTTTACATGTTTGTAAACACACATTAATTTAATCATAATTTTTAAATGTTCACTGTTAAGTTCTTAAATAGACATTTACTCATATAATCTACTAGAAAACACCAATTTTATATACAATGTGTATTTATCAATTTTATGCATCAGTGTGTTGTTTGACTAAATTTATCAAATTAAGATGTTTGATTTAATTACATTTTCCAATTAATAAGTGTAATTTAAAAAGGTAATTTTATAATTCTTTGTTTAAATTAAAATATATAATCAAGCTCACCCATAAAACCACTCACTATATTTGGATTCCCCCTTATAGGTTAGATAGAATTAAACCTCGATATGTTAGGGTATTACTTTGATGTTGATTTGTTTCACTTTATGATTTGGGGTTATTCCCTATTGTGTACTTCACCCTCCCCAGGTGAAACAAATCAACATCAATAGAATGTTCAAACAAAAGGCACATATCCAATTAAGAAATCATCCTAATGAAAGATAAATAGATCAACACCAAAGAAATATTTTAATGCTTCTCAGGGCTCAGGAAACACAATTCATTTTCAGTTTCTGCAATAAACACTCTTTGCTGGGGCTAAATAAATTTAACATATTTAAATAAAATAAAAAATATGCAGACAAAGTCAAATTTTTTTTACAAAGGTCATTTAAGTTGATCAACATTAATGTGATCTTTTTCATAAAAATGTCATATAATTTACTTGCACATGCTTGTAAATAGCTTATCTTATATCCAATATAAAAATCATTCTTGAATTTTATTATCTTAAGTTGGCTGATATGTTCTAGCCCATCCTAAGATACCAGCCCATCTTAAGATGGGCTGACTTCTAAGTTGGGCTCCAACATAAACACTTGCTTTTCATCAGCGAATACAAAGCCATCACATTTCCTACACATAAATATTTACATATGTTGTTCTTGTGAACTGGTTGTTAATAGATCAACACCAAAGAAATATTTTAATGCTTCTCAGGGCTCAGGAAACACAATTCATTTTCAGTTTCTGCAATAAACACTCTTTGCTGGGGCTAGATAAATTTAACATATTTAAATAAAATAAAAAATATGCAGACAAAGTCAAATTTTTTTTACAAAGGTCATTTAAGTTGATCAACATTAATGTGATCTTTTTCATAAAAATGTCATATAATTTACTTGCACATGCTTGTAAATAGCTTATCTTATATCCAATATAAAAATCATTCTTGAATTTTATTATCTTAAGTTGGGCTGATATGTTCTAGCCCATCCTAAGATACCAGCCCATCTTAAGATGGGCTGACTTCTAAGTTGGGCTCCAACATAAACACTTGCTTTTCATCAGCGAATACAAAGCCATCACATTTCCTACACATAAATATTTACATATGTTGTTCTTGTGAACTGGTTGTTAAAGCATGTTCCTGTGGCTCTGTAAGTAGGTTGTCTGCCATGGCTTGTATACCCAAAGTCCTAGGTTTTTATTAGCAAGATTTATTTTATTTACATTTCCTTTTTTAGCAATCTTTTTCTTTTTAAAATTATTTTCTACAAATAGTCCAGCGTTTTTTTGTTGATTCATTATCTCTGAGCTGTGTTGATGAAAAATCAGCCGGTAGCCAGCTTGGCACCCTTGATGAATTTTTTTAAAAGCCAGAGAAAAAAAATAAAATGGCCACCATAAATAATGGAAAAATCTATTTTTACACACATCTTTGCTTCTATTGTACTTAGAGACACAATCTTGGTGTCTAAGTCTAGGTTTCTAGGGTCAAAGAATCTATTTATGATGCGATATAATGTTTAAATAGAACATAAATATTAGTTTTTACAATAACCCGCCAAATTAAAAGAATGTTTTTGACAATATTTTTACATTATTGTCACACACAATGTTGTCATGAATTCCATTTTATTTTGGAAATTGGTTGTTAATCCAATTTGCCAGATCCATTCTACCATACCACACATTGATTTATCTACAACAAGTCACAGTCATGTTCATGTTGGAGCCCAATTAGGAGTCAGCCCATCTTAAGATGGGCTATAGCCCAACTTCAGATCCTAAGTTGGATAGCCTATCTTGGGATGGGCTACGCCCATCTTAAGATCAGTTAGAACATTTTTTTTATAATAGTTTATTCAACAATGAACATAAAGTATATACATACATGTAAAACATTATACAAATAAAACAATTTCAGACAAAATACAAGAACAAGTGTAAATAAAAGACATGCATGAAAAGATTAGTCATGGGCAGAAAAATAATAAACAAAACTGTTTCAAACCAAAAGCAATTTGTAAAAGGCCACTTTGATCTTGCCCCTATCTGTTATAACGGGGTTATCATTTTCCTCAATTTGGACTAATATTTTGGCTTTATCTTTTATTAAACCAAGGAGTTCAATGAACAAGAAACTTTTATTTTTGTTTCTTCTACCATTTATGTAATGTTTTACATACATGATAATACAGTTCAACATGTCAAACAATGGGTCTTCTGTTAATGGTAAGCCAAAAATAACTTCACAAACAGTAAATTTAAATTTTACTTGTAACTTTTCATGTATCCAATCCCCAATTTTCGTCCAAAGTTTCATACTTTCTTTACACTCATAAAGGTGATGTTGAATGGTATCAATTTTTTTACAGTATATACAGAATGGTGAATCCTTGATGCCCCATTTATGTAAATTATGATTACAATTTAAGATTCTCTTCAAAATTTTATATTGAAAACTTTGAAATAAAATTTTTTTTCATAATTTTATATGGTAATCTGAAAACATGACTCCAGTTAAAGTTTTCTAAAAAGGGGTATAATTCAACCCATACATTTAATGATAAAGATGGTTTTGTGTTTTCTTTGATCAAATGAGTGTACACTAATTTACTACTGACTTTTTCTGTTGGTATTAATTTCTTATTTATATAAAGTATAACATCATCTGACCAGTGCTCTATATTATTCAAATTCTCATGCATTACCTGTTTCTTCCAAATTACAGGTATAGAGGTCACCATACAATTGTAAAACATTTGACTTATGTCCGATTCTAACTTTTCATTAAGATTGTCCCTTTTTAATATGCAACCATTATTATCTAGTATATCTAATAGTTTCAGATTGTTGCCGTATTTGTTTGGAAATTGATTTACTGTGATGGGTCTTTTACCAATTTTAATATTTTTATTGTAAAGTACATATTCATTTAGTATTTCAGAGTTTGACACTGGTTCCATGCCGTAGAAATCATCCCAACATTCAAGTACCTGTTGATGAAAGGGAGACAAGCAGTTTTCTATAAAAGAAAGATCTATTTTTTTGTTCAACATGAATTCATTGATAGATAACATTTTAAAAAACAAAACTTTACTATTAAATTTTCACTACAAACAAGGCGTTTTTTCCAGCCAACACTTGGCAGCAATATTCATTTTATGAACATCCACCATTTTTAGTCCTCCATCCACAATAAGACCTGTTATAGTTTCTTTTTTAACTTTTGGCATTTTGTGTCTCCATAAGAAATCCATGAGTATTTTATTTATTCTATCAAGTACTTCTTTTGGGACATAAACCAAACTCAATAAGAAAATGACCTTAGGCAGAACCAGTGACTTTATGATTGTAATTCTCCCCTTTAGAGACAGATTTCTGGCATTCCATATACACAATATTTTTCTCATGTCTTCTAACCGTTCTTCAAAATTTAAACTAACCATTTCTTTGACATTTTTTGAAAACCATACACCTAAGGTTTTAAAGCAGCCAGTTCTGATTTTAATTTCAGATAATGACAATGGCTTCTTGTGATGTTTCTTAGTATTTAACGCCAATTGGTATTATCTCAGTCTTGTCAAGATTGAGTTGTAAGCCTGAAAACTTTGAAAATGCTTGAAATTCTTTTATGGCAAGCTCTATAGAGGCCATATCTTTTAGGATAAGACTGGTATCATCCGCCAACATTTTTATTTTGTAAGTTTCCCCATTTATGTTTATTTGTTTATTTGGGGTTTTACGTCGCTTTCAACACTGTACAGGTCATATCACGACGAGTAGTTGGAAGGGCAGAGGAAACCAGTACATATAGTTTGCTAGGGTTCTGTACTGTAAACTGCCGACCAACGGCAAGCAACTACCAGCTTTCCCACTTACAGCCATGACGGGGATCGAACCCCGGACGCAGAGGTGGGAGGCGAGAGTGTTACCACTCTGCCACCGTGGCCCCCCCATTTATGGTTACACCTTTTATGTTATTGCATTGTCTCAGTTTAATGGCTATTATTTCTGCCACAATCAGAAAAAGTAATGCTGATATTAGACACCCTTGTCTTATTCCCCTTGTTATTTTGAAATAACCTGAATAATAATCATTGTTTCCTACACAGAAAGAGATATCATTATAAAGAATTTTGATCCATTTGATAAACTGTGGCCCAAAATTAAATTTGTGTAATGTATTAAAAAGGAAATCCCATTCTATAGAATCAAAAGCTTTCTTGAAATCAATAAGAACAAAATATCCAGATATTTGAAATTTGTCAGTATAAATTATTAAATCCTCCAGAGTTCTGATATTTTCACCTATGTACCTACCTTTTATGTATCCTACTTGATCCGAACTGATAATTTTTGGCAAAATGTTTTGCAATCTTAAAGCCAAGGCTTTTGTCAGAATTTCGTAGTCAGTCTGTAGAAGACTACCAGGTCTCCAGTTTGCCAAATAGCGCAAGTCTTTGTTTTGCTTTGGTAGTAGATTTAAGATGCCCCATTTTCATTCATCACTTAGGCTATGATTGTCTAAAGAATAAGGATCTCTTTTATATCAATCCAAAAAAAATTGTAAAAATTGGTAGTGAAACCATCAGAACCAGGAGATTTATTGTTTGCTAAGAGTTTAAGTACTTTGGTACATTCTTCAATTGTTAGTAGTTCATCACATAACATTCGATCATGGTAACTTAATTGAGGGATGTTGTGTATATTTAGGAAATCATCAGCTATATGAGACTTATTCGACTGAGATGTATAGAGCTCTTTATAGAAACGCTTTTCTTCTTCAATTATGTCCTCTAAAGTTGTTATTTCTTTGTTATTTTTCGTAATAAGTTTTTTAATGTACTTGTTGTTATAATTTCTTTTCTCCAAGTCCAAAAAGAATTTAGTGTTCTTTTCCCCGTCCTCTACCCATTTAACTTTTGATCTTAAGATAATAGCATTATGTCGTTTTTCCATTATTTTTTCCCATTCATTCTTATAATGTAAGTAATCCTGAAAACTATCACTCTTTTCATTCCCTATATTTTGTTCTAGCTCTGTTACTTTTTTTATATATGCTTCTTCATTCCTTAATGTTTTGGCTCTTTTACTTGAATAAATCATTGTTTGAGACCTTATTTCACATTTTAGGTAATCCCAGAGAGTATTCTTATTTTCCAAAATGGTGTTTTCTTTTACATTCTTTATAATATTTTTTGTGAGTTGTACATAGTTTGGGTCAGACAAAAGGTCATTATTGAACTTCCAGAACCCGCGACCTCGCTTATTGCTTCCTATTAGCTCAAGCTCGATCGTTACTACACTATGATCCGACATATTTCCTGGTGAAACCCATATATTTTTTACCAAATATTTGAGCTGAATTGAAATCAGCCAAAAGTCAAGGTGTGATTGAACCAGACCAGCACTAGTTCTCTGTCTTCTAGTAAAACCTGGGTTTGTTTTCTTTCTAACCCTCCAAATATCCACTAATGAGAGATCCTCACATATTCACTTAATGTTGTCACTATAAACAGATTTTTTTTCAAAAGTCCCACCCCTTTTATCTTGTATTATATTTAAGCAAGTACTGAAAAGGGTTGCCATTGCAGTTTTGTAGCATTTCTCTAAGCTTAGATAAAAAAGAAATCTGTTCATCAGGTTTGTCCTTTGTTGGAGCATATATATTTACCAATATATATATTTTTTCTTCTAACTTGCATTCTATTATGAGAATCCGTCCCTGTGTATCTTTCTTAGTTGACAGAATGTTAAGGTCAATTTTGATATTTTTGGGAATGAGTACAGCCACTCCTCTACTCACAGATGTACCACGTGAGAATATAATGTCATTGCCCCACTCTGTTTGCCATGTTTTTTCATCATCTACAATTGAGTGAGTTTCCTGTATGAGTGTAATTCCAGCATGAGAATTTCTTAGCCATGAAAAAATATGATTGCGTTTAGTTTTGTCACGTAGACCCCTACAGTTGAACAAGTCAAACTTTATTATGTCAAACTTATTGCTCATATAAGTGAAATCAAAATGAAGTGAGGCTGATATCTATTTTGGTTTAATTTGACTGATACTTTCATTGCAATAAATTTGAATGCCTTGCCCAAGACTGACATTATTGAGACAGGTTTGGTAACATCCTTACAGTTACATTTTTCAATCAAAGGAGTTATTTCTTAGGGGATACAAAAACATGAACACATATAAACACTGACATCAAACAAGACAACACAATAAGCATAAATACCTACTCAATACATATTTAAGATTAAATATTTTGTTTATCAGGTGAGCAGCAACATCTTCATTTCACAACCTATGGACAACTACATTTAAATGGTATAATTGTATCATTCAACAACAAATTTATCAACAGCCTTCAAGAAACATGATTTTGTAAAAGCTAATCTAATCGAATGTAGACTTTTATAGTACTTAATCTCAATCATTTGACAGACTCTATAAGGCACAACTAAACATAAGGAGTATGAAAGAATCATGGGTCCATTAGCATAGCAGGGTCATTGAGTCTATATTCATGTATTACAAATTTATAACCAAGCATTTGACACAAATAATATGAATGGATGATTGAATGGGTTCAAACCATTGCATTTTAACAAGATTCAGGCTTTATAGCTTTAGTGATATATTGTAAGTTCAGTCTTTATAGCTTTAGTGATATATTGTAAGTTCTACACAAGACATAGCACCATCAGAACTTTCAGTTGATACATCCTTTTTTACTGGAGAAAATCAAGGATATCAGAAATACAACACTGCTTTCACCGTCTTGAAGATTTCTTTTTGTTTATTCTACTACCATCAATTAAATGAGAATATAATTAACCTGTAAGACCAGATCTACACACATACATTATTATATATAAATTTATTTAGGTTATTAATTTAATGCCATACAGGCCATTATATCAAACTGTGTGGTAACTACCACACCACTAAACTTTCAACAGTTTTAACTCATTTAACCCAATATATAAGTAAATATTGACAAAATATTGTATTGTTGTGTTTTGATCCCCTTAATGTTTTTTTATTGTTTTATATAAGGACCAGCAATTACACATCATTATAAGTTAATTACGAGACTGTGATGACAAACTTTGAGTAATTAAGTTCCATATCACATTCTTCGACTCAGTAATGCATCCTAATATGAACTGTTGTATTTTAGCTAGATTTGTAGTTTTCATTGTTTCAACAAATTTATTTACAATTGTAAGACTATTAAAGTATGGTGTACTAGTAGTATACTAACAAAGTTTCTACACAGTATCACAGGTGAGGTAAGTAAAGTTTTGATATACCTTTCAAATCACACACTATTAATCAACATTTGTCCAAGTACATTTAATGGACAACATAACCAACATCATTCATGCACCTGTGGAAAGTAATATATGTAAGCACACATAGGAAAAAAGGTATAATTAATGATAATAAATCACAATTTGGAACAAAATGTATTACTGATGAATGGTAAAAATCAAGATTCAGGTAAAGACCAAGTTACTGTCTAACTTTCCAATAAACTTTTCATTCCTCACGTTTATGTTATATATAGTTTAAATTTACAGTTTTACAGTGTCTCTCGAATTTCCATCAGCATACCTCCTAGTTTATTTTGTCCCTTCCATTTGTTTTGATTCCAAATGTCCTTGTCTCTTAACCCTAATGCAGCCCCCCAATATCTATCATTCAGGTTTGCTTCCACTAGTCTGGTTTTCTTTGTACCCTTTAGAAAGGATCTGCTTGGTTCAGACTGCTCAAATTTTGCCTCCAGTGCGGCTTTCATAATTCTGTCCCGGTTACTTTCCCACACATCATTCCTTAGACCATTCACTGTATATCCCAATCTCTTGTGTTATTTTGAATCCTCAGAAGTCATTATTCTCTCAGCAGTTTCCTCATCTTTAAATAGCAGGGATTTTGAGACATAAGGTATTGTTCTACACAGTTATAACTTTTTTTCCAACTTGGAAATAGCTTCTGTGATGATTGGTCAGTGGACTTGAAGAAATGAAGAAGGCTGTTATTCCATGTCTTGAAGGTGTGGCAACAGTTTCTGGTTGGAACATTGATGATAGTTTATGTACAGTATCAGTTGTGTATGGCTGTCCATTGAAAATGAGTTTATCAGACACCAATTTCACCGACTGCCTGTATGGGAACTGTTTACCATCAGCTGTGTAGTTGTGCATTGCCCAGTATAAAGGTGTTAGAACTTGCCTGTATTTTGCTACTTCCTCTGGAAAGTCCTCATTCACAAATATGTTCTTCTGTCTCAATGCACTACGGTTCTCAAAGGTATATTGTCTGTCTTTGAATAGTAAGAACCCCACCAAAATTGGTCTTGGTCTTCCTCCAGGTTTGATTTGTGGTCTCCCAATTCTGTGTGCACGTACCACAGCTCTAGGGTTGAGGTTCCCTAGTCCTGCATGTGCCAATGCTTGAATTACTTTTCTTTCACAGTCTTGATAGGTCTCATATCTTTCTTCAGCTATTCCCGACAAAAGTAGATTGTTCCTTCTTGAGTAGGTCTCCTGATTCAACAGTTCCCGTTCAAGATCTTTTCTCAGCTGTCTCTCTCTCTTTAACTCATCTTTGCACAATTCAATTTCTTTGCCTTGTGCTTCTAACTGAGTTTTTAATATCTCCAGCTTTGACAGCAGACTGTTATTTCCTGTTGCAATTTCTTCCTTTAGTATCGATCTGAAATTGCTCCACATTTCATCCTTTATCATTTCCAGTATGTCCCTAGTAGGAATTGCTTGTCCTGTGTACAGCAAATCTGAGCTATCACATGTGCCAGTTAAACCAAGTCTACTTGCTTTAGGCTGATGTGTAATGGAGGGTGAGGGAGTGTTCGGCTCCACATCACTATGTGATCGAACATTTTTTGCTGGGGTCTGATCATACATTCTCACTGTATTTTTATATAAACTTCATAAGGTACATTAATCAAGGTGGCAGAACTATGTGTTTATACTGATGAGATCTGAACACTTAAAGTGTTAGTTGTATTGTGACTATCACTTTCAGTAAAGTTTTAATGCATTTTTCAAAATACTTTTCGCAATTCCCCTTTGTTTATAAAGCTTCAAATCACTGATTTTCTATATGATCTTATAAGAAAGTCAACAACTAAACTCCATCCAAAATGTCAACTTCCTGTCACACATGATCTGGTAAAATCTGGTATTACTGCTCACCTGAACTTTAATGTCTAATACATCCTAAAATCCATAGTTATTATCCAAGTTTGGTAGTCCATTATATTCTATACACCTTTTTTTGCTTTATAGACTAAATCTGGTAATGATAATAACTGGCTAATGTTTATATTTACTGATCATCAATTATTTCCTAAATTTCCTGTCATCCACTCACAAAGCACTCACAAAGATGGGCTAGAACATATTATATCCACTCACAAAACACTCACAAAGATGGGATAGAACATATTACTCAACTTAGGATAGGTAAACTCAGGAATAATTTAAGCTAAAATTTAATATTAACCAGCTAGTTTAATATTAATTTGCTATGTCACACTCCATTGGTAGTTTTAATTATGAAATTGAATATAACCATGCTAGTTTATTTAAATACTTTTACAGTTTTTAAATAATTTTACAGTATATGTTTGTTAAATATTATTTGGAAATGTTATTTCACATTTGTTGTGCTTATCTTATCTTAAGATTTGATTACTGTTATTAGCGCAACTTATAATTTGCACACAGTTTTTATTTTTGAAATGAAATGATATTATGTACTTAATTTAAGATGTGCTAGGACATATCAGCCCAACTTAAGATAATAAAATTCAAGAATGATTTTATACAGAATATAATGTTAACTATTTACAAGGGAATTATTTTTTCATAAAAAAGATGACATTAACATTGACAAGTTTAACTGACACTTGTACAGAAGTATTATGCACTTCTTTTTTATTTTATATCAATATGTTTAACATATGTAACGTCCACAAAAGTGTTAAATTGCAAAAACTAAAATGAATTGTGTTTCCTGAGCCTTGAAAGCATTAAAATATTCCTTTGCAGTTGATATAATTGTCTTTCATTGGAATGATTTCTTAATTGGATTTGTGCCTATTGCTTCAACATTCTATTAATGTTGATTTGTTCCACTTGGGGTGGGTGAAGTACACAATAGAGAATACCCCAAATCATAAAGTGAAACAAATCAACATCAAAGTAATCTCTAAATATAATGAGGCTTAATTCTATCCAACCTATAAGGGGGAAAGCCAAATATAGTGGGTGATTTTATGGGTGAGCCGGACTATAAATTTTATGTTTAACAACAAATTAATAAAATTACTTTTATATATTATTAAACAGCATTTAAATAGCATTTATAAAGCCCTTTATCTTTGGAGCTCGGTTACACTTATTAATTGGAAAATGTAATTAAATCCAAACAAGTTAATTTGATTAATTTAGTCAAACAACACACTGATGCATAAAATTGATAAAAATGATAAAATACACATACACAATTGGTGTTTTCTAGTAGGTTATTTGGGTAAATGTCCATTTAAAACTTAACATTAAGCATTTGAAAATTATGATTAAATCAAAAAGTTTGTTTACAAACATGTAAACATCTAAAGTATCACCCCAAATACCTTAAATGAGTCTTACAACAATGCCCAATTAATCCTATTAGCTAGTCACTCAACCAGAGGTGAAAATAAAACAAGTACAAAAGAATGCTACAACAAAAGGCAAATCTAACACTAATCCACTTTCCCAAGTCATATGCATAGTCAAACAAATCAACTTGAAAGGAATGTTGAAACAATAGATACATCACAATATAATCCAGCTCCCTAATCACTCCCCACAAATGAAACAAATCAAATTGAAAGCAGTGGTTCAACAATTGACTCCTTATAACCTAATGACCCTCCCATTGTCAAATTAACTGAGACAGTCTTGGAACAATAAGGGAATTAAGATTAGGTCCTATCAATGCATTATGACATAAAAAAAAGAAATAACATTTAAGTAGAAAAATAAGTAAATAATATCATTTTATTTCAAAAATAAAGACTGTGTGCAAATTATAAGTTGGGCTAATAACTGTAACCAAATTATAAGATGAGATAAGAACAACAAATCTTAAATAATATTTCAAAATTAATATTTAACAAACATATACTGTAAAATTTAAATATAAGTATTTAAATAAACTAGCATGGTTATATTCAATTTCATAATCAAAACTACCAATGGAGTGTGGCATAACAAATTGATATTAAACTAGCTGGTTAATTCCTGAGTTTACCTATCCTAAGTTGGGCTAATGTGTTCTAGCACATCTTAAGATAGGCTACCCAACTTAGGATCCTAAGTTGGGCTATAGTCCATCTTAAGATGGGCTGACTCCTAAGTTGGTCTCTAACATTCCTATTCACTACCCAATGTAGATATGACACCCATCTATTTCTGTGGCCGTATTTCTGTTCACTAAAAAAAATATACTAGCTGTCACTTTCAGCATAGTGTGAGTGATTAATTTGATCTGACGGATGTGATATAACAGAGTTTCAGCAAATATAACAAACTTGTGATCACTGGAAAATATCTTACACTAGTACAACTGTGTAACAATTCCACTATCCAGGGACAGGATCAGGAAAGTCATCGCAAGAAAGATGATGTTATCATAATTCATCACATACCACCAGTTGGATCAGCTACAGATGACTCACATATCAAAGTAATCTGTGATGATACATATATCTTCATATTACTACTTTACTTCTGTATGCAAGAATAAATGACTGTGAAAAAACAGCATGAAGAGCTTGAGTTCTTCAAGAGAATTTGTAGGCATTCATTAAACAGCAATGGACCACAAAAGGATTACCAGATATTTGCCTTTGTAGGATGTGAACCATTTCACATTAATTTGGAATTTGGGAGGGGAGAAAATACTTCACTGTCCTTTGTCTGCTTGAAGCAGTTGAAGTAGATCCTATCACTGAGCCAACTGCCTTTCCAGGAAATTATTTTTTTCCATAGTTAAAGGCATAATTAGTCTCTATTAAATTATTATTATTTGGAGACAGCCATAATCTTAGATTTGAAAATGTGAAATAATTCAGTTCATAGAATCATTTAATCCTGCAAAGTTTCATTTCTTCGCTCTCTCTCTTTCTATATATACATATATATATATATATTATATATATATCGTTAGTTATATATATAATTTTTTTTTCATTTAGTTACTTGCTTGCCTTTTTTTTTCTTTTTTGAATTTGTTTTATCTAATAGTGATCTTTTGTATGATGCTTCTAGTTTGCTTTTTATTTCACCTGCACCTAAATTTTTCCTGTTCTCAGTTTTTTGTCACTGTAATGGAGTTAAAGAAAAGTAATAGAAGTCTGCACCATTGTCAGTTAATTGTCAGTACTAAAGATTACCTTAAAATTAAAAATAATTATTTTAAACAAAATTTGAGATGCCAGTACATCCCAGGCTTGGGCAAATCTGTGGGAAAATACTCAGTACCTTATAATTAACTATGAACCTTGTTAATGGAAGTCAAATAACTCTGTTGTTGGCGAACTGTCGGGGCTTGAATAATAAGGAAAACGATATGATATCTTAAATTACATTAAGGAGGCTAGAATAAATATAGCCTGCCTTCAGGATACCCACTTGGTTGAGTCGATGGAAAGTGTTGTTAAACATGATTGGGGTGGGGAAGTTTATTTAAATGGTAGTCGCAGCAATGCAAGAGGTGTAGCAATTCTCATCAGTAAAAATTTTGAATACAAAGTCATTAAAATTGAAAAGGATCATGAGGGTAATCTTTTAGTCATGGATCTCGAAATTGAGGATACAAAGGTTAGAATTATAAATATATATGGACCGAACACAGATGATGTAGATTTTTACCGGAAAGTAAAAAGTAAAGTAGGTGACAATGAACAGGATCATTTGGTGATATGTGGTGATTTCAACTTGACCCTCAATCCTAACTTAGACAGCCAAAACTACTTAAATTTGAATAATCCTAGAGCAAGATTAACTGTGCTTGATATTATTGAAGAATATGGACTTGCAGATATTTACAGATACTTCAACCCAAGTAAAAGGAGGTATACTTGGCGTCGACGCAGCCCTCTAAAGCAGGCTCGTTTAGATTACATTCTGACCTCTGACACCTTAGTTGACCTTGTTGATACCACAGACATCAAACCTAGTTATAAATCAGATCATTCCTTTCTGTATTTACGGCTTACTTTGACAAAATTCAAAACAGGAAAAGGAATTTGGAAATTCAATACAAGATACTTACGTGATCCGGAATATGTGAGAATAATAAATAACGCAATTAGGGAAGAATATATCAAATATGCACTGCCAGTATACAACTTAACATATATATCAGTAGATTCTTTTTCAGATATTGCTCTCACAATTAATAGTGAAAGTTTTTTAGAAGCAATGCTATTAAGAGTAAGAGGTGAATCTATCAAATATGCAAGTAATGCCAAAAGGAAGCAAAATAACTTAGAAAATATACTAAAAGCTGATATCGAAAAATTGGAGTCTGAAAGTGATAATAGCCCATCCGATAATCTTGAAATTAAAAAGATGGAATTGGAAGAAATAAGAAGTGAAAGAATGAAGGGTCAGTGGGTTCGATCACGCTCTCAGTGGAACATCGAGGGTGAAAGACCATCAAAATATTTTTGCTCACTAGAAACCAAAAATTACTTGAGCAAAACTATTAAACGCCTTAAAAAGCCTAATGGCAATTATTCAACTTTACAGAATGAAATATTAGACTCAATATCTCAGTATTACAAGACACTTTTTAAAGCAAATGATCAAAATTTTCAAGGTTATCATCTCGCAGATATATTAGGACAGTACTCCATTAATAAATTAAATACAACCGAAGCTAATGCACTAGAGGGTGCCCTAACGAAAAATGAATTAGGGAATGCCCTAAAGCACATGAAACATAATAAAACTCCAGGTATTGATGGTTTTCCATCAAAATTTTATAAAATATTTTGGAGGTATTTAAAATCTTGTGTTTTAAGAGCATTAAATGATAGCATGGACAGAGGAAAACTACCATTGTCACTGCGCCAATGTGTAATAACATGCTTACCAAAAAAGGGAAAAAAACGTGAAATGATTAAGAATTGGCGCCCTCTCTCAATGCTGTCAGTGCTTTATAAACTAGCATCTGCTGCAATAGCAAATAGACTTAAGCCATATCTTGACAATCTAATTAATAAAACCCAAAATGGATTTGTTCCAGGAAGGTATATTGGTGAGTGCACTCGACTGGTATTTGACATTATGAATTATACTGAAAAGCATAACCTTCCTGGAATGTTGGTCCTTATTGATTTCGAAAAGGCTTTTGATTCTATTTCATGGACTTTTATTTATAAAACTTTAGAATTTTTTGGATTTGGAAAATCATTTATCAATTGGATAAAATTATTTAATACAGACATCAAAGCTACCATTATTCAGTGTGGATTTTTATCAAAGTTTATAGGGGCCACGGTGGGAGAGTGGTAACACTCTCGCCTCCCACCTCTGTGGCTGGGGTTCGATCCCCGTCATGGCCGTAAGTGGGAAAGCTGGTAGTTGCTTGCCGTTGGTCGGCAGTTTACAGTACAGAACCCTAGCGAACTATATGTACTGGTTTCCTCTGCCCTTCAAACTACCCGTCGTGATATGACCTGTACAGTGTTGAAAGCGACGTAAAACCCCAAATAAATAAAATAAACAATTATCAAAGTTTATTAATATCGAACGTGGCTGTCGTCAGGGTGACCCTATTTCCCCATATTTGTTCATTATTGCTGCCCAAGTCTTGATAATACTTATATTAAATAATAAAAAAATAAAGGGTATTTTCTGCGGAAGTACAGAAATCAAGCTCAGTCAGTTCGCTGATGACACAACATTAATATTAAATGGAACATCTCAGTCCTTGCAGGCTGCTTTAAATGTTTTAGAAGTTTTTGGATCATTATCAGGTCTACGGGTGAACACTGAAAAAACTCAAGTGGTATGGATAGGAAAGAAAAAGAACTGTAAAGAAAAACTGTTAAGGCTGAATCTCCAGTGGGATACTATTTGTTTCAATATGTTGGGATTGTCACTTTCAGTTGATCTGACAGAATGCACTGAAATCAATTTTTCAAAACAAATAACAGAAATTTGTAAGATTATCAATAACTGGAACAAAAGGTATTTAACTCCTATTGGTAAAATCACTATTGTAAAGACTTTCTTGTTATCTAAGTTAAACCATTTGTTTTTATCACTCCCTAATCCTAAACCCTCTATACTTCAAAAGATTAACAGCATATTTTACAGATTTATATGGTCAAACAAACCAGATAAGATTAATCGGGATGTGATGAGACTGGCATATTTGGCAGGGGGTTTAAAAATGATAGATATCGAAGTATTTATGAAATCGTTGAAAATTACTTGGATAAGGAGACTGTTTAGATACAACAATGCCCCTTGGATTAAGCTTCTACAAGCTGAAACTTCAATTTGTTTAACCAAAATCTCTCACTTTGGACCACAATATTTGTCAGAAATGATAAGAACTTTTAACCCCTTTTGGCAAGATGTCTTTGAGGGGTGGATTGCCATGTCAGCTAACTTAAGAATTTACAACAGTATTGACTTATTGACAATTCCATTATGGTATAACCCATTCATCTCAGACCAACCATTATATCTTCCTGACTGGTACCAGAAAGGAGTTATAACAGTTGCAGATGTTGTATCTTATAACAAGGTGATCAGTTACGAAGAACTTTGTCAAAAGTTTTCTGCCCGCTTTAACTATCTGAATTACCTTTCAGTGAAATGTAAAATAAATATACTTTTGACAAAATTTGGGTATGCATTGGAAAATATTATATTGGAGAGGCCATTTGTTCCTGTCAATCTTAAGTATATTTTAAAAAGCAAAAAAGGGGTTGGAGCAATTTATAGAATTTTTCATACCAATTTTCAAAATGATCACAAAATGAAATCCAGATGGAACCAAGAGTTTGAAATTTGCATTGACCACGACACCTGGAGAATGTTCTTTTGCATATGTTTTAAAACAGTGACTAATAACAATCTAATATGGTTTCAGCTAAAATTGATTTATAGGATCTTAGGAACCAACAGTTATCTGCATAAACTAGGCATAAGAAATAGTCCCAACTGTCATTTCTGTCAACAGCCAGAATCCCTACTGCATATTTTTTATGAATGTCCAAATTCAAGTGAACTATGGAATGACATTGAAAAACTATTGAAAGAGAGGATAAGTTTAGAAATAAAATTTTCTTGTTTTACAATCATTTTTGGATATATTAATAAAGACCAGAATCATATTCCAATCAATAGCTTGATTCTCGTTACTAAGAAGTATATATTTGATATATTTGACGGCAAGAGACTAATTCTAAAGTCACTAAAACATAGATTGAATAGCCTGTTAAGAGACGAGGAATATTGTGCCAAATTAAATGAAAAAGAAACAGAGTTTTCTCACGTTTGGGATAGATGGGCATCTGTATTTAGGAGTGTGCATTAGAATTACCAAAAAAATTGATCAAAATGAAGATGTATAGGGTATTGCTTTAATTACTATAATAAATTGTGGTGTGTGAAAAGTTACTCTTGATCCCTATCAGGGATAATTCTTTATGCTTCATTTGTTTTGTGTATTTTTTTTTCTTTGCCTAAAAGTGACAAGTATGTGTTTAATTTTTTATATGTAAATGTTTTTTTTGCACCTGTTATGAAAAAGAAAATAAAAATATAAAAAAAAAGAGCCAACTGCCTTTATTGCTGCTTGTTACAGATAGGTCTAAGGTGGACTGTGATATGAATACCCATCATTGTATCCACCAGATAGCATCCGGTAGATACTATGGATTTCACTTTGTTAAGGCACCAGTGTGTAGAGAGATTTCACTGTTACCGCTCTAACGAAAAAAATATTATAGCTAGACTTCTTAAATTTGCAGGATATATTCATAACCATAAAATCTTGCCTGGGAATATTTTTGGCCTCATTTTGAAAAACAAGATGGCTGCCACAGGCATTTTTTCGACTTTTATCAAGGAGTTTTATTATCCCTCTAGAGCAATGGGTATGATAGGTACAGATATCAAATTCGCAGGATATGTTTATCATTACACAATCTTGGCTGGGAATTATTTTGGAATCATTTTAAAAAACAAGATGGCCGCCTCAGGTGTTTCTTTGTCAGTCATGAAAAGTGCCTATATCTCCCTTATTATTGGTCCTAGAGGCTTGTTATGTAAGCCAACCCATAGGAAATCATGGGCTGGAAATTTTCTGATGTGGTCAGATTTTACCTTGGACCCCTCCTTCAAGGTCAAATGAGGATCACCAAACTTAAAAAGTGCTTAAAACTCGCTTATTATATTGGTCCTAGAGGTTTGCAATGTGAAACCAACCTATAGGAAATCATGGACTGGGAATCTTCTGATGTGGTCAGATTTGACCTTTGGCCCTTCCTTCAAGGTCAAAGGAGGATAGCCAAATTTAAAAGTGCTTATAAATCCCTCATTATTGGTCCAAGAGGTTTGCAATGTGAAACCAACATATAGCCCAGTAAACATTTTTAGATTTTGCAAACGTTTGAAAGGAAACGTTTGGCAAATGTTAAAAAATGAGGGGTATGAAAATCATTTAAAATACAATGTTTTTAAAACGCTTTAGTTATACCGTTTATGAAACATTTAATGATAAATTTTAGAAAAATGTTACAAACAAACTGAATAAAGTCTGAATAATAATGGGGTGAGAGGTCAAATTCAATATGTTTGTAAGGTTGTTCACTAATGAAAATATTATTTTTATGTCTAAGATTGTAAGATAGTGGCTTAGAAATTGTGCCCCCATTCAATTCTTACTTTTAGGGATTGCATGTAGGGCAAGTCCTAAGTCCTCTAAAATCCCCTATTTTTGCTCACCACCATCTTTGTCAAAGTCAAAGTTGGGGTTTTACGTCCCGTTCAACAGCCAGGGTCATATTGGGACAGGTCCTCAGAATTGCCACTTGTGGGACTCGAACCCACAGAGGTGACAGCCTATGATTAGATGCCAAACTTGCTAACCACTAGGCCACTGAGGACCTCTACCACCATCTTTGTTTGGACATGTTTGAAGGTGAAGGTTTAATAAGCATTTTGAAAACATGGGTTTAAAAACGTTTTGATAGAATGTTTTAAAACATTTGATCAGCAATGTTTGTCACACATTTTATGTGTACTGTTTATCATCCATTTTCTTGATGAATGTTTCAAAACCATTTCCCACATAACCTTCATTTCTTTAACGTTTCTGCTAAAGAAAAAAAACGTTTCCAGTCAAACCTAGCTTCTTAAGTTATTTTACAAAGCTTTAATAAACATTTCCAGTAAAATCGTTTGTATAGAGAATGTTTATAAAACATTTTTAAACATTACACCATAAACATTTACGTGGAAGTGGTTAGAAAACCAAAAGATAGGGTGAGGATAGGTGTTAAAATGTTTTGTAAAAGTTTGAACCATTTTAAAACGTTTCTAATGTCTACTGGGAGTAAATCATGGGGTAGGAATCTTTTGAAGTTTTCAGATTTGATCTTGAACCCCTCCTTCAAGGTCAAACAAGGATAGCAAAATCTTACGCTTCTTATAACTCACTTATTATTGGTCCTAGAGGTTTGTAATGTAACACCAACCTATAGGAAATCATGGGCTCTTTTGATGTGGTCAGATTTGACCTTGGGCTCCTCCTTCAAGGTTAAGTAATGGTTAATTGGCTTTGGTGAGTTGTCTTTCTGGTGTATACAATTTGATTACCTCCAATACAGTGCGTCTTTCTTGAACATGTATATCACACCTATCACAAAGCAACCATATCAAAATCTACAACCCAGTCTGACCAACCAGGCTTCGACCTCATGCAATATGAATATTATGGCGATTAAAATGACACAACATTATATCCAGTCACATTACCATTGGGTGTATCTGTGTATATGTTCAATCACTTGCCTATGCCTCCTGTGGAGGTGTGCTTTAAGAATACGATTCAGGTACACTTCCCCATCAGTTTATCCCCAGGCTGTCCTCAAAACCTTTGATATATTTATAGTTATAATTGCCGAAAAATGTGCTCAATAGTTTCAGGTACTGTACTACTGCACTTATCATTCTGGATCTTGCAGATATTCAAAACTTTATTGATTGTTAAAATTCTCTAAAATATTTAAAAATGGAAACTCTTCAGTGTAGAGCCATCTGTACTAATTAGGTTGGCAACATAATATTTTAAGATCATAGATTCTAATGAAGGTCCAATATATTAATTTGTAAACTTTATCAAATTTTAATTTATACATTCAGTTTTAGGGTTCTGATCTTGACTTGATAGATTTGGAGTTTTACTTGGCATCAACTATCAAAGTTGCAAGAGGCTGAAGTTTCTGACATATCTGCTGTGCCTAAGAACACAGGTATTTGACAGCAGGGACCATTGTTGTCCTTAGATTACTTCAATGATAAGAAACATATACTCTGGACTTCTTTATTGGCATTCTTTATCCACTTTATTAACTTTCATAAACTGAACTGTGAAAATAAACAAGACCTGTGAAGAAATAAAATTGTGCTTGACATATACTATTAGTTATTAATTGGATAATCTATCTTTAATATATAATCTGCAAATGACAGTATAGAGTACTTTCTGTGAAATGTTTCAGTCATCCCTTTTCTTGCTTAATTTTGTAATTTTCAATCACAATTGCCTTGGGATAAAGTGATTAAGTGAGTTAAATTATATTAAATTAAGTTTAATGTTAAATTTTTGCACAAAAGCAAATTGCCTAAGTAAACTTCAGGATTCAACAAACAAGTTATTTTGTAATTAATACCTTTGTAATACAAATCTCTTTTCCCGAAAATTTGATTTGCATACCTCAAGTAAAAATATTCCCATTAAGACAGGTTCAAACATTTATTTCCTTGAGCTTATACCTTTTTTACAACTTGAGAATCTCTTCCAAAAATGAATCCAGTGATCACATACTCCACAGAAGAATCATCCAGTTGAGATATTTCATTTTTGTCCATATCAGTCAATTTCTCAAGTGTTTTTTTTCCCAGTTACCACATTTAATAAAATTGTATGAACTATACTAGCTTTATGGCATCATTTAAGGATGACGCATTTGTCAACTTTAGTCTTTCTTCTGGAAGATCCTGTTCCAGTTGTTATAGTATTATTCTTGGTTTTTGACAATCTCTAGAACTTTCTTGAAAATTTATGAAGCATATGCAGTATTTGGGAGGACCAACATTGGGTGCATAAACTTTGCAATAGTCAGACTTGATAACTGTTATCGCACCAATTAGAGAAATTCCTCTCTGTGTTAGAGTTTTTCAATGCTACCTGGAGTGGGGTGATTGTCTTTTTTCTATCATTAACTGTACATTATACTTAAACACAAGCCCTAGGAGCTTAGATTGTTTATCTAATTTAATATAAATCTGGATATAAAATATTTAAATTTCGAAGGAAACATTTGTCAAGGAATTGTTTTGATATGCAATATTTGATTGTGTTCAAGATTTGTGAGTGTTAAACAAATTTGGCAATTAGGTTTAGGTTATCCTGCAAATCTGACATGTCTGTTCTAGTTAAACCTTGTATTTTATCATAGATTATTGGACCCCAAACGCCTAGACTTAGACACCAAGATTGTGTCTTTATGTAAATTAGAAGTGAAGATATATGTAAAATAGAATTTTCTATTATTTTTTATGGCAGCCATTTCGTTTTCTTGCTGTAAAAAATCCTTACGGGTGCCAAGCTGGTATCTGGCTGATTTTTCACTAGGACATCTGAGATATGCTGAATCAACAAAATAACTTCATAACAGCAACAAAACACTTGGGCCTAATATGCCTAATATGGCTACTTGGCATCTGGACCATGTTCACTAATGGGTAAGTGTTGTCTTCTTTGGGAAATATGTTTAATATTTCATGAAAATTATTTAATTACCTTCTATTATATGTCATTTAAGCTTATAAAATTTAAAAAAATAAGTATTAAATAGCAATATAACTATATCAATATATAGTAATTATAAATTTTCAACAACTAGCTTTCAATTAGCTTTAACACTACCAAGTCAATTGTCTTAGTCAAAGCTAAATTTGTGATACCCTAAAATATTAACAAATCCAATTAAGCAGTCACTTAAATAATGGTTAACAAATCAACAGAATAGGGATGACTTCCAAACTGTTATGAAAAGACTAGTCAGCAGAAAGCCATTCTTATATGTGCGACTATTTTCTGATGTATTGTATAATATATAGGCTGGATTTAACATCATGGATTTAATTTATGGGAGTGAGGCCTTTTTTCTGGTTATTAGTTCACAGGGAAAGATAATCAGTTTTTTTTTATATTTACCCCTTTGATGCACAAAATGACAGTCAATTTACAATAGGATGAATTTTCAAACAGCAGAATAGATGTACTTTAAATACTAGAGGAGGTACACAAGATACCTGAGTAGCCAGACTACAAATACCTGAGGAACAAACCTTCAAATACCTGAGCAGTGAGTGAGCCACTACAGCTCTGCATATAGAGTATTGGATTTATGATCCTAAAGGCATGGGTTTGAATCCCATGTGGATATGTGTTTTTCATATGTATGTTTTTTTCAGCTTTTCCATATGACGAAAGGGGGAAAACTTTAAATTACAACATTTGAATTTTTTTTCTCTCTGAAAACTGAAACCAGGGCAAGATCCCCATCATGAAATTGCAAGGGCAATCACAAGCAATCTATCAACCCAGGTTCAAACCCATGAAATTCCCAAGAGCTTATTATTATTATTATTATGTTCTGAATACAACAGCTTAATGCTTTTCTTTCAGCAAAATATGTTTTGTGTTTGTAAAAGTAGCAGCAAAACAAAAAATTGGTCACATCAAGTTGTGCGTTTTGCTCTCTCTGAATGCATCTTGTTGTAAAAGGTGCGACTTAAACTTCTGCATTAAGAGGGATGCTTGATACCTAAATGAGAGATAGACATGATATTATAATCAATAATATAAGACATACAAAGATCAGCTGTAGCGTAGAAAATCCTCCATTGATTCCAATGGTGATACTCTAAAAGAAGAAGAAAATGCAGTATTAAATGATTTAAATCATATGAAGAAACAAATTGGTTTGAAAAAAAATATATAAGTAGTCCTGTAGAAACTCATCAATAAGTTCTCTCTTGGAAACGGTGACATTCAAGAAATATACTACAGAAAGTAAGTGCAGTCCAATAACAAACTGAAATCAGCTAGAAGCTAACCCAAGTACCAGCATAGGATGTATCTGTGCACAGACATGGTGGCAGAAGGATAGGACCATTTCGAAATGAAGATATATCAGGAAAGCCATTTGGAGAAATGTAGGCCCTACTTAGAGCATAAACAGACAGTTTAAAAGCTACATTATTCTATATGAAAATGAGAAGACGGGTCAGTCCAGTGACATACCAGAGATAAAGCTGTTGCAGAAGTAATATATATGTCATGGTAGAAAGTCCAATTAATCTGGTAGAATTTCAAATTCTACCGTTAGAAAGTCCAATTAGAGTTTCTACTGGTAGAAAGTCCATTCTAGGAGATTTGGGTATTTCTCTAGGATTTCGAAATCTAATAAATGCTGTTGCAGAAGCATAGGTGTTAATTGCTCAACTAAATACAATGTAGCAAGTGACTGCTGTCAAAATTTAATTGGCTAAAGCTGTAGTTTTGTTTAACACTTGTTATAAGATATTTATCGGTTATATCAGTAATGTCCATATTGCAGATTTCCCTTGAGAAATGGTGATGGGATTTGATGTTGATTGTAAAATTCTTAAAATAGACTGAAAATTTCAGTTTTTGTCATGTTTAATTTTGTAAAATCTGTGTTACAGTAAAATATCTTCTTTAATATGCATTTTCTTCATTTCTGAAAGCTGCACTTTGCTTAAATGACATATTTATATGAATAGAAAATTAGAAAACCCACTTTTTGTCTTTTAGTTGGACTTTTTTTCAAGCTTGTATTGAGTTTCTACAAAGATTACATTCTTGCACACAGAGCAATACCTAAATCTCTAGCATTTGAATATCTATCAAGATTATTAGATTTTGGACCCCAGGCCAATAACCAAATCTACCAGAATGGTATTTCTACCGGTATAAACTCCAATTGGACTTTCTACCAGGTTTATTTAAGTATTGCCACCCTGCAGCGGCTATTGAATGTAAAAGTGTAACCAAAAAGTTGTGAAAAAGATCTCTAAGCTAGGTATATACCAAGCATGCAATGGTTGGGTATTTCCACTCCTGCAGCGGCTATTGAATGTGACCTTGAAAAGTTTTGGATTACAATTTGTTTGTTGACCTTTTCTGATGTAAATCTAATTTTTGTTAACGGAGTCTTCTCCAAACAACAGCAGCAACAACAAAATTCATTTGCACACTGAAAATATTTGATTTTGTTCATATCCACATGGTCCTGATAAATTAAGTGATGAAAATAAGATATTATTCACTTTAAAGCTCAGCACAGCAACATATAAAGCCTATAATTAGCTTTCATGCCATCCAGTAATATTTCAATTACCCCATTAAATATATGTAATTTTGAGTTTGAAAAATAAATATTATTTGTTTCCTTTTTTGAAATTTAAAATTTCTCCTAAAAAGATTGATGCAAAATAGTATATGGTCACAAATATTTTCCCTATTATAACGAATAATTATAATTAGGTCTAGCCATTTTTTTTGCACATTTTGCACTCCATCTGAATATGCCTTTTATAAATGATCAACAGTACATCTGATTACTCCATATCATAAATTTTCACTTGATCCAAATGCAATTATAATGTGAAATAGTTTGAGTTTAAACAGAAGAAAACTTCCCTTTTCTGCAAGATTTCTGTACAAAAGACTGGTGCATAATAATATGTAATTGCAAAGATATTTTCAATTCTAGTGGTACTCTAAAAAGGTCAGACCACTTTTTTCCATTTGCACATCGTGATTTAACTGGTACAATTGAGACAGAAAATGTTGAGTATTTGAATGATGCTCTAGCTGATTTTAGTGTAATGGAGAATAATGCTCAAAATCAAAGAAATTATCATTAAGTAATTAAGAACATCTTTAATTACTATTTCCGACAATTAACACCGTGGTCTCATAGTAGCTTAGTCATCAATACTATTAAAGTGATGTAATTCATTGTCTTTACAACTTTCATGTTAGATCCAATACTTATAGTGAGATTCGAGGGAGGATCTCATTAGGAGTTTCAGGTTACAAATTGCTATTCTTGCTTCCGCAACAAGGATTTAGTTTGCAGTGTTTTAAACTTAAGCATCCTGGGTACACATAGTACATCTGTAGTAATACCTTGGTGAATGTGAAAAAGAAACAAAATTATTGTGTTGCATATAAACTGCTGTATTATATTTTATTATATTGAAGTGTTAAATTATTCTCATGGTAGAACACATGTCCATTTAACATTGAAGCAAAAAGGTTCATAGTGCAGTGTTATTTAAGACTGCGAGAAGCAGACCTGAGTAGATACCAAACTTTCTCCAGAATGGCCTTGGAGTGAGAGAACTAAAAATTCTAGCTGTTACCAACAAACCTTTAATATAAATACCTGCTGTGGCTATTGGTGACCTAGTTATAACAGTGAATTAAGATTGTTTTTAGAAATGTGTAAATGAATAATTTAGTTATTTGAATTTAATTAAAAGATGCACTGAACTAGGGTATATATTAACTGACTAAATCATGACAAAAAATATATATATATATCATTGGACAAATTTGAATATCGATTCAATATTTCAGAACTTTTAGTTAACCTAAAATGCAGTAATAAACATCTAAAAATAACTACTCCTAATTCGTGAACAGCCCCCTAGTTACAGCCTGAGATACTGGTGAAATTGGGATTAGCACCAGCCCCCCAAATTCCAAGTATTGGGATTATGATGAATTATGGGTAGCCTGATTAATGTTCCATGTACTTATTTAGTCATAGGATGTCTATATTTAGACATCCTGGAAAACTACCTAGGAAATTGCCTAGGTGGAAGGAAGTTGTGCAATCAATGATGTCATAGAAATGTAATGTTAGGAATTCGCAGGATAAGCAGTTTTACAGTATATAAGAAGGCAGTTTTGAGCCTTCAGGGTCAGAATCAGAAAGTCAGAGAGTCGGAGTGACAGCAGGGCTGGAGAATGTAAGAACTACAAGAAAAGAAGAAATACACTGTAAAATTCACTTATTGTCAGGACTGAAAATTGTTTCTAATAAAAGAACCCAGGATGAAATATTGTTTTAATTGAGAAATTTCCTCCTACCGCTACCTGACAATTTGGAGGCTCTGCTGGGATTAAACTGACCAGAAACCCTGCTGGGACTAAACCGAGCAGAAACTCTACTGGGACTAAACTGACCAGAAACTCTCTGCTGGGATTTGCAGCTGATCAGAAACACCTGCTAGGATTCAACTCAGAAAAATATTGTTAGGACTAGTCAATGGTTATTGTGCACTTGCTTTGATGGAAATGAACTGAGATCTGGAACATTTTGTGGAGCATAAGGCTTGTATGATGAGGCATTAGTAAGCTGACAGCTATTAAAAAAAAACACTTGAAATTTGTGAAGAAACAATTAAATCTGCTGGTGCTAGAATAGAATACTGGACTTCAAAAGTTTATTAGGATATGTAACTTCAAGTGAGTGAATTTACTTACTCTACATAAATTTTATGATTTTAAGAAGTGGGTTTAAAACTTTGGTGCCCCCAGGTGTTGTTAGGAGAGCCTATACTAAGCCAATTAATGCTCCTGCAGTAGACTTACCTGTAATACAAGAAATGTCAGATAATGAAGAACCTGCACCAGGAGAAGAAGGCCAAGCTCAACAAGGTACGGAGCAACCTGCACAAAATGTGGTTATTATAAATGGTCATGAAGATGATGAAGAAACCACACAGAAGGTCAAGCCCATCAAATTACAAGCAAGGTATCAACTACCTCCACCTCACAAATTCGCAGGCACAGAAAATGTGCATCATTGGCTGCAAGATTTTGAGTCCTACTGTACATTGACTCGCATTTCTGATGAAGATCGTGCTGCCTTACTCTATTACAACCTTGCTGGCCTAGCCCTGTCTTGGGTGAGAAACCAACCAGCAGAAATAAGAAGTGACTACAATACCTTGAGACATGCTCTTATCGGCAAGTTTGACACTGAGCATTCCCGCTGGAAGAAAAGACATGAAATACATGGTCGAAAACAACTACCTACAGAACCTGTGGCATCGTACATCAAGGATATGCGCCAGCTATTTGCAGATATCAACAAGACCGAGGAGGAGCAAATTCAGGTATTTTGTGACAATTTGCGTGAGGAACTTAAAAAGTTTGTCTATTCCAAAACCGTACACAGCTTGGATGAAGCTGAAGAAGCTGCCACATTGGGAGAAAGTCTGTATCCGGTAGGTGGAAGTTCCATGATGAAGGAAATAAATCAGCTCACAGAACTTATTAAATCTCTCAAACCACTTGACCAGCCCAAACAACAAGATCTAGGGACTAAAGATCTGTCTACAGTTGTTGAACTTGTTCAAAGTTTGACACCAGAGAGAAACTCCAGGACTGTGGATGGACGGCCTAAATGTTTTAATTGCAACCGACCAGGACACATGGCTAGAACCTGCCTGCTACCCCGTAACCAAACCATGCAAGGACGCTTCTGCAGGTACTGCAGGAAACTTGGACACAGTATTACAGAATGCCGTGCAAAGAAGCCGGCTTACTGCAACATTTGCCAGAAGCCAGGTCATCTCGCCCAGAACTGCCGCCAAAGACAGTACCATAGACAGGTATTAGGATCTGCACTGGCCAGGAGAACTGGACCTTTAAACTACTAAGTGCTCCAACTCAACAAAGGGAGAGTTTGGAGCAAAAAGACACCTCCCTAATTCAATTTGAAGAAAAGACTAAGGATCAAATAGCAAGAAACCGGTCAGGTCAGTATGCATGGTACCTAGTATCTGTTCAAAAGCCAATTATTGTAAAGGTAAAATCTATGAAGAAGTTATACATTGTTTATGTGATACTGGTGCAACTGTGTCAGTAATAGATGAGAATCTATTTGAAAAATTACGTCAAAAGTATGAGATTTCCATTGAAAGTTGTGACCCTGACTTTTTGGCCCAAGCAGTTAATGGGAAACCACTATCGGTCAAGGGTAAGGTGACCCTAATGGTTGAGTTAGGCTCTGGAACTTTTACTCATCTATTTTATGTTATCAAGATAAACAGCGACTTGATTCTTGGTTTGGACTTTTTATCAAAACATAAGGCCAGCCTTGGTAGTAATGAACCAATTAAGTCAATTAAGGAGGTTCCTTTCAACTGGTCTCAAGAATGTGACAAAGCATTTAATGACCTGAAAGATCACTTGACTAAGCCTCCTATCTTGGCATATCCAAGTTATGATCACCAATTTATTTTGTACACGGATGCTAGTGGAAGTGCCCTTGGAGCTGTCCTGTCACAATCTATCAATGGCAAGCCTGAACGAGTCATAGCATATGCAGGACGAGACTTAAAGCCAAATGAAACCAAGTACTCCACCACAGAACATGAATGTTTAGCCGTAGTAGATGCTGTCAGAAAATTTTCACATTACCTGGAAGGAAGAAAATTCACTGTAATTACGGACCATAACAGTTTGAGATGGCTGATGAATTACAAGGATAACAATGCCAGACTACAACGGTGGGCATTAAAACTGCAAGCGTATGACTTTGAAATCATCTACCGGCAAGGCAGGGTACACAATAATGCAGATTCCTTATCTAGGACAAAACATGGTAAATATGTAATGGCCCTGCAACCAAATGAAGTTATAGATGATCCACAGGAGGATCCTTTTAGTGATCTAACATCATTAAAACATGCCCAACGTATGGATGACTGGGGAAGTCTGATATATAAGTATCTAGAGGATGGGACTCTACCAAATGATTCCACAAAAGCAAAGAGAATTGCAGTGGAAGCATAAAGCTATGTAGTAGTAAATGGGATACTCCATTATGTTCAGGTCTGGGGACTACCAAACCCCAGAGTAGAAGAAAAAATATATATTCCAGAGTCCCTGAGAATGGAAATAATGCAGGTATTTCATGATGACCTCACTGGCGGTCATCTCAGCATAAATAAGGTGTATCCCAAATTGGCCAAAAGATACTTTTGGCCAGGCATGTATGCTTATGCCAAAGAATGGATTGCTTCATGCCTAGATTGTGCCAGTAAAAAGTCCCCAACAAATGTCAAAAGAGCACCCTTAATAAACATCCCTGCAGCTTCTAGCGCATATGAACGGGTAGCTGTTGACATAGTGGGACCATTTGTTAAAAGCAGAAGTGGTAATAAGTACCTGCTAGTGTTTACAGATTATCTTACAAGACATGCAGAGGCCTTTGCAATTCCAGATCAAGAAAGCACTACCATAGCGAGAGTGTTAGTTGACAAAGTAATATTCAAACATGGCGCCATGGAATCATTACTCTCAGACAGAGGTCAAAATTTCCTCTCCAAAGTAGTGCGTGAAACTTGTAAGTATTTGAGTATAAAGAAGTTAAATACCACTTCCTTTCACCCCCAGACAGATGGTTTGGTTGAACGATTCAACAAAACCTTAGTTGAAATGTTGAGCATGTATGTTGAGACTTCTCAACGAGATTGGGACGTGTATGTGGATGCTGCATTATTTGCTTACAACACCTCAGAGTGTAGCAGTACCAAGTACAGTCCATTCTATCTCATGTAAGGACGAGAAGCTAAACTCCCTGTGGATTGTAATTTGTTCGGAACACCAAAAGAAACCATTACTATCCAGGATTACTGTAAAGAATTAGAGGCAAAGCTCAGAGGTGCTCGTAACGAGGCCAAGAAAAATGTAGAGCTCAGTCAACAGAAATCTAAAGCTTATTATGACAGGAAATCTGCTGTTCCAGCATACAAAATTGGTGACAAAGTTATGATGTATACCCCACATGCTTCACCAGGTAAATCCAAAAAACTATGTCATTTGTGGAGGGGACCATTTACCATAATTCGTAAAATGTCCCCAGTGAATTATGAAATTTCAACTGAAAATGTCAGAAATCCCAAGACCTATATTGTACATAGTAACAGGCTCAAGTCATATACTGTCCCTACCAGGACGGCTCCCCCAGAACAACAAGCCACTCCCAGGAACCTTGCTGATGTTAATGACCAAGAAATGTCAGAAGACAAAGAGTCTGAAAACCACCAGGGAGATACATATTATGTTGAAAATATATTGGACAAAAAACACAAAGGAGGGAGAGCATACTATTTAATAAAATGGCTAAATTATGGGCCCTCCTATAACACTTGGGAGCCAGAAGAGAACATTTTTAATAAGGAATTATTGAGAAGTTTTGAACAATCTTCTAGCCAACAGAGATCCAAACTAAAACACAAAAGAGGGAAAAAGAATTGAGGTATATACTAACTTGTACATATATTTATATACATATATTCTGTGTTGTATACATTTGCAAATTTGCACCTATTTGTATTAATAAGTCAGGTTTTATATGAGGATCATAATCCAATATGTATCCTTCCAGATTATGAGGTCCACCCTTATGATGATCCTCTGGACCTTGACATATATTGGAATTGTCACTGGTTACCAGGACACCATACTTAGACCTAATTATGGTGTACTGATGCACCGGATAGGGGTACAAATGCAGCCACCACCAACTGGCTACACACCTTCGCAGTGCCCTGGCCTAAGACACCAAAACAGCTGCATGTCAACTTGCCAGCATGCGGAACACCACATGGACCCATTTGCTTAAATTTACAAGCTATCATAAATCAGACAGTGACCCGATACAATGTTACAGTCAACAGTATTGATAACAAAATTGAATTAGTCAAATCCTTTATACCAGCACATATTGATCCTAAGCTTTCACAGGCCAAAACAAAAAGGTCGGCTCCCTTGGCCTTTCTTGGAAATTTTGCAAACTCTCTGTTTGGTGTTGCTACAGATTCCCAAACAGAGACTATTTCAAGGCATGTAGCACAAATTGAAAGAGGTGTAAAGTTAGCTGGACAAGAAATTATCAAGGTTGAAAATGATCTAAGCTCCTATGTCAACACTAGCAACCATAGAATTAATAACTTAGTGAAGGGTTTGGAGGAAGTACATAATTCTGTTGATATAATTGCTGCCAGTACTGAGAATAAGTTTAAGGAAACTCTTGATACATTAACGCATATGACCTTGATAAATGAACAGGTAAATTCAGCCATGTTAAACATTATGGCAATGGATTTAGAAATGCTTGAGTGGGTAGGTGCTACCCAAGCTTTATTAGCAGGATATCTTCCAATGAAATTAGTTCACCCAAAAGAAATTAATAAGGTGATTAACACCCTTGATTCCTTATTACATGATGAAGAGCCATTATATCAAGTTGCTCATAAAAATGCAGGTTATTATTATCAAATGCCAGATATAACCTTCACTCAAAGTTCCCAATACCTGTACCTATCTATCAAAATACCCATATCATTAACTGCTGTTTATCTAGACATTTATTCAGTAGTTTCATTGCCACAGCCATTGAGTGGTAATAATCATAACACCACAAAACTTGTCAATATCAAGCCTTATTTTGCTATATCTCGTGACGGATCCTTCTATGCGGAATTTGACAATGATAGGTTTGCCACCTGCATTGGTCAAGGTGTACTCAAATGTGCAAGTTCATTGAGTCTGAAACCCCGATCAGTTAAGTCATGCTCCTCAGCTATATATTTTGACTTACCAGAATTGGTGGCGAAATTATGTGATGTCCGGTATGAAACTTCTTCATTATATGAAGGTGCTATTGACCTTGGGACAAATCATTTCTTAGCTAGTGGTTCTGATAAATCATGGTCAATGATATGTGCAAATAAACCTCCACAAAGCATAGCTGGATGTGCATACTGCCTTATAACCTTACCTTGTGGTTGTGGACTGCAAACCTCAACATTTATGATACCACCTAGGCTTACGTCATGCGCAGCAGATGAGCAGATAACATACTTGCATTCTGTTAATTTGCCTGCACTGCACCATCTTTTTGGTAAGAAAATACAACTTACACCCTACCTTGGCGCATCCACTTTTCAACAAAAGCCTAGCATTCACCTTCCAAATTTAGAATTTAAATCAGAAAATTGGACTGATACCCTAGCATTAGATTCCAAGTATTCCTTTGATTTCAAAAAGCTCGCTCAGTCAGTATCAGCTTCTAAAAAACTATTTGCCACAAAGTCAGATAAGTTATTTTCAAAAACCTCAAAACAAATGTTTCCAATAAATTATGATCAGCCCTGGACTTTTTTACCCTATGTTTCCTTCGTGATTGCAATTTCAGCACTGCTTCTGTCTGTTTTTATTTGGCTAAGAACACGACGCCATATTGCAGCAGTCCTACCATTACTCGGAAATAATATTCCCCTGACCGAAGCTACAATTGTAGTTTCTAATGAATCACTGGTCTTGAGTTATTTACCTGTTTTAGAGCAATTTACAGAACTAGCTCAGGTTGACGATATCTCATGTTACCACTTAAGTTTGTCCCTAAGTACGGCTATTGTCTCATTATTAAGTCTGTATGCATTGACCCTTGTTGTAAAATGGATTTTTAAGCATGCTTGTCAATATCCAGCCAAACCAATTGTACTTTTGATGGAACTATCATCAGTCAATGATCGAGTACTGATCAATCTATCAGACTATCATTTTTCTGGTTTTTATCTTCTCCAAGAAAACATACAGGCCCCAACACAGTTAATGATAGCTGCAGGATTTCCCAGACCATCAATTGAGTTAAACTGGCTCAACTCTAAGATAGAATTGACAAATGGAGGTCAGATAATCTTGCCCTCAAAAGTATTTCTGGGTTTATGGCAGTTTAGAAAGGTCACTCAAATAATTGCTGAGGAATACATGGTTAATTTCTTCATCAAACATTATGATCTGCTTAGCCCAGTAGTATTCTCTACCAGTGGACAAGTAACCAATGGCGTTTAGTACAAACAAAACAAAAATGACAAGTGGCCTCAAATGGATTCTCTATTTGGAAATTCAAAAATAATATAGCATCCATGTCATTGTATATTTGATGATTGTTGTAGCAGAAACTGAGTTATTGTACATGGTTTGTTGATATATGTAGAACAATAACTGTAGTGAGAAAATTATGCAAGTTTATTGTATACTTTTAGTATTTGTATTTGCATTTACTCCTGTATTTGATAGTTTGTAGTGTGTTGTTCTTGTATTTTAACAACTATAATTCAATAAGTATTCTATGTGTATTATGAATTGTATTAACTATTATTGTAAACAAATATTGTCATCACATTTCTTATGTCTCTTGTGATTGGCTGACATTCTCTACCATTGACCAATCCGATGATAGATTTCAAAATGTACCAGTGCTTTTCAGTACTTTCTATCAAATTTTGAACTCTTCTTCTGCATATGTTGTACAGGCGAAACAGTCAAAACAACTACGTACTAACCAAAGAAATTTGTCTATTATCGGCAGAGACAAAATATATATTTCTTCAAAGAAAGGAGAAATACAAATTATTTTATTTGATAAATTCAGATAGCAGCAACAAAAGCAGCGAAACCCAGTTGAGAGATGGAGACAACATAAATTGGTATATTTGAACTACACAGGGTGAGGGTGGTTTAATTATTTAGATAAAGATGGTTTTACGCTATCCCTAATGGAAATTAACTGTCATTGAGTTTTGGCAGGGCCTGCAACTTTTCTTGCCCAGGGCCCTGAAGTCCTACAACACATTTAGCTATGTGGTGAATACTGCTCATGACCCCCAGCCGTCTCTGAAGATTTCATCAACCTGCAACACAAGAACAACATACAAGGATGTTTACCACCCCATCTTACCAGCGTTTTCAACCTAATCAGCCCCTTCATGATCCTTATGTATGACCCACAAGTATTATTTGTTACAAATGCTATGTCACTACTATTCATGCAGTCTATTTTATTTCCAGGAGGTAAAATTACCATAAATACCACTAATTTGTCAGTACTAAATGGGTTTTATAACTGGTACTGCTCCTCTGTTTATAGTTGAAAGCACATTTACATATCCCTTCCCTGACATGCGTTATTTAATCCATGCTAAGTCTTCATAAGGTTATTGTCATCTAAACCCCCCCCCCCCCTCCCCCCAAAAAATGGTGTACTTACTAGACAAGCCATTTCACGGCTGAGATCAGTGTGTGGGTTGGGAGTGCCCCGTCTATAATTTGGTCCCTCCCGGGAGGTGCTGGGTCTGTCGTCACGCTCCTCCCTGGAGGTGCTGGGTCTGTCGCTACGCTCCTCCCTGGACGTCCTGAGTCTTTCATCAAGCTCCTCCCTGGAGGTGCTATATCTCTCATCACGCTCGCCTCCGGAGGTGCTAAGCCTTTCCTCACGCTCCTCCCCGAGGGTGCTGGCCCTTTCGTCACCCTCCTCCCCGGAGGTGCTATGTCTTTCGTCACGCTCCTCTCCGGAGGTACTTAGCCTTTCGTCACGCTCCTCCCCGGAGATGCTCGGTCTTTCATCATCAATTGTGATGGGGCATTTCACACTTCCCCATTCCTCCACTGGAATGGGGAAGCAGGGGGAACCAATTGGACAGCTACACATAGCACTGAAAAAAAAAAAAAAAAAAAAATCTAATTAAATAACACAAAACAAAACAAATAAACTTAAATATCACTAGCCATATCAGGCAATAACAGTTAACTTTTACTTCTGATGTCATTGATTTACTTATTGTTTATTCTATTTTACCTTGTTCTGCTGACCACACAACATGCTGTGTACAAAAAAAATGTATGTATAGATATAATGTATATGTGATTGTGTATATATGTATAACCATGACATATACATGTATAACTGTGTACTATATATTTATAATTTATTTAATTGCAGTACTTACCTTTCCATATTTAAAATCCTGTCTTCTATCCTTACTGTTATATATATATTTTTTGTAACCACTTGAATAACCACTGGCCAGACAATCCTTGCTCAATTACTTTTATACTGCCAAAACTATATTCCTACTCACCTCACTGAAAAATCTTCTTGGAATTCTAACCCCTCTTCTTCAAGGAGAACTCTCCAAATATGACCATGTCAGACTTGATCTTTTCTAAGATGGAGTTGTATCACTTTCAAATTCCAAAATAATATGCAGCATTTCACATAGACCCATTGCCACAAAGTCCATATTATCTTGTCAAATGTCCCTCCCAATAGGTATGGCACTTTATAAATAACATTTTTGTGTCATAACCCAGGAACTATATCTTTTTTTTTTAGGAATATTTCTTCCCATGCCACTGCCTTCCGGCCTACTTATTAGCCACGTCAGCATTGTAGAAGACATGGCATAACCTCTCAAGTGTGTTATGATTTTTTAGAGATTAGTAACCTTCATAACCCTACCGGTTTGATCAACACCGCTGTTGCCATAAAAACAAACAACGGACAAAGCAAGAATAGCAAACACCAAAAAAATACCATCGGGACGATGTTTTCTGGAGAGGGGAGTATTGTAATGGAGAATAATGCTCAAAATCAAAGAAATTATCATTAAGTAATTAAGAACATCTTTAATTACTATTTCCGACAATTAACACCGTGGTCTCATAGTAGCTTAGTCATCAATACTATTAAAGTGATGTAATTAATTGTCTTTACAACTTTCATGTTAGATCCAATACTTATAGTGAGATTCGAGGGAGGATCTCATTAGGAGTTTCAGGTTACATATTGCTATTCTTGCTTCCGCAACAAGGATTTAGTTTGCAGTGTTTTAAACTTAAGCATCCTGGGTACACATAGTACATCTGTAGTAATACCTTGGTGAATGTGAAAAAGAAACAAAATTATTGTGTTGCATATAAACTGCTGTATTATATTTTATTATATTGAAGTGTTAAATTATTCTCATGGTAGAACACATGTCCATTTAACATTGAAGCAAAAAGGTTCATAGTGCAGTGTTATTTAAGACTGCAAGAAGCAGACCTGAGTAGATACCAAACTTTCTCCAGAATGGCCTTGGAGTGAGAGAACTAAAAATTCTAGCTGTTACCAACAAACCTTTAATATAAGTACCTGCTGTGGCTATTGGTGACCTAGCTATAACAGTGAATTAAGATTGTTTTTAGAAATGTGTAAATGAATAATTTAGTTATTTGAATTTAATTAAAAGATGCACTGAACTAGGGTATATATTAACTGACTAAATCATGACAAAAAATATATATATATATCATTGGACAAATTTGAATATCGATTCAATATTTCAGAACTTTTAGTTAACCTAAAATGCAGTAATAAACATCTAAAAATAACTACTCCTAATTCGTGAACAGCCCCCTAGTTACAGCCTTAGATACTGGTGAAATTGGGATTAGCACCTGCCCCCCAAATTCCAAGTATTGGGATTATGATGAATTATGGGTAGCCTGATTAATGTTCCATGTACTTATTTAGTCATAGGATGTCTATATTTAGACATCCTGGAAAACTACCTAGGAAATTGCCTAGGTGGAAGGAAGTTGTGCAATCAATGATGTCATAGAAATGTAATGTTAGGAATTCGCAGGATAAGCAGTTTTACAGTATATAAGAAGGCAGTTTTGAGCCTTCAGGGTCAGAGTCAGAAAGTCAGAGAGTCGGAGTGACGGCAGGGCTGGAGAATGTAAGAACTACAAGAAAAGAAGAAATACACTGATTGTAAAATTCACTTATTGTCAGGACTGAAAATTGTTTCTAATAAAAGAACCCAGGATGAAATATTGTTTTAATTGAAAAATTTCCTCCTACCGCTACCTGACATTAGTTTCAACATGTCTACTAAATGTCACATTTTAAAACAACTTAGCTTTCTGCAACACTAAAAGTGCATAAACACCGACCAACTTCATGCTTATACTATTCATTAGTGATGCAAAATGTTCATCTGGATCCGATTGTTCCACCAAAAGATATTTAGGTGGACCTTAAATGCTGGAATGGATCAGATACTGGAAAACCCCCTAAAAAGCGTAATATCTATTTATAGAATTGACGTCATTTGAGTGATGCAAGAAATCTCTAAACCGATTTGCGCTGTATCTAAAGATAGTGCCAATATTTTATAAAATTTATTTTATAGTAGCATAATCTGCTGGTTTAAAATTTCTTGCCATATAAGACATAATATTGTGCTTTTTACAGTTTCAATATACTGGCGTAAATAATAACCACAAAATTTAAAGCGGATTGATATTACTTTGTTTACTATGTACTTGCCACGGACCTGCCATTCTTTCATTTCCAATGAAAATTAACTGCGACGAAAATTTTAAAGTGAAATATACTCGGCGAATATCGCCCACGATGGCTCTTTAGCATCCAAAATGATCATTTGACGTGCCTGGCACAAGCCTTGCACATGGCGTGAGTACTTATATTTTCACAGTTATTGTAGATTTATGATAGAAAAATAAATGTTTCTTCAAATTTAGTTCGGCTGGACTTCCATATTGTCGTGTCGGAATTTCAGTTTTTGTTGACAGCAGTGTCCCTTAGATATATCCTACTTTATTCTCATTGACGAATGTGCAAGTTTACAGTAATTAATGTAGGTTATTTCCTCGATGATTAAGTTTTGATTCTGGCGTTACGTCCTTTAATTGCCCATGTGTTACGTACTACGCGTACTGTATATCTTCCACACCACGAGCCAGAACACCAACAGCAGAAACACCTGGTACTAATTGTCGCCACCAGTGAATAATTTTTTCATATTTCAGTATTTTGACAGCCTTTTGTTATGCATTTGTTCCATTCACTTGGGACACAGTTCTACCTTATTTAATAAACTTTGGTTGTACTTTCTAGTCCAGTTATGTCTGAATGCTGTCTGGCAATAATTGGTACATGGGTGGACACAAAGATAAACGGTGGACACGAAGATAAACGTTTTTTGGAATGAAAAATAAAGCTATGTAAACAACAAAATCATATACATTACATATTAAAATAGACTGAAACAAATATTTTTATGATATTTCTTGGTTATTTGGTGAATTATTTTTTGTTTATTCAACGAAAATATGCAAATTGCCGAAAATCGTTTACCTTCGTGTCCGTTTATCTTTGTGTCCACCCGTGTACCTGACAATAATATGGTAGCCAGGCAGTAGTATTTCGTTGCTCTGTGAAATCTGCTTAGTCTTAGACCAAATGCTTAGTCTAAGTTTTGAAATGGTTACCACGCCTCTACTTCCATGTAGAACTGTGGAAATAACATTGTACTATTTTAAACCACCAGATATTTACATTGTATGATGGGAGTTTGTATTGTATTTTCAGTTTTCAAAATGAAGTTGTTTCCCTTGCACCTTTCCCTTTGGGAATTGAAGAACGTGACCGTAGAGTACCAGCAGTATGGATTTCAGTCTATACGAAGATTTTCCCCTGTTTTCAGGGGACCTGCTGGATGGGTTAAGCCCCCAGCCTGATGAACTTCCCCATGATGCCGCAGAAGAGTGGCAGCTCCCATTCTCCAACAATGCCAATGGCATTGAAAAGGTCTTTGAGACCAAGCAGCCCAAAACAGGTTTGCATTATTGCTTTGTCTTTTACCTTTACTTATGATCACATAAATTTACATATGAATCTTGGAACTGTTGGAGTCATAGCTTTCACAATTCTGAAATGGGTAATTGGAGGATCCATTGGGGCACTAAAATTAAAATTGTATTGTTCACATAGTGTACTCCAAATATCCACATGTATGGTGCTCACAATATACAAAGCCTGAAATGTGGTGTTTTTTTTCCTGTCTACTTAGGTTTAGGTGTTAACAGACTGCGGTTTGTGAAGTATCATAGATAAATTGAATCTCTGAATATTCTTATTAGATGAATTGTACTTTTGTACACAACATAAAATTCACATTTATGAAATCACAAATTGGGCATGGAACGTCGGGAAATGCATTCAAAAATGAATGAATGTAGTATTTATTAGTTTTGGGACAATCAGTGGTCCATGCAATGCATCGATCGATAGTGGCATCACCTTTGATGTATCAAGTGTAACCTAGGAATGGTATTGTTTATCGATATTGAAATATTTATCATTTCTTGCTAAATATGCCAATATCGATAATGTAGGGTACAATATCAATATCGGAACATATTATTTAATAGATGCAATTAAGTTGTTCTCCATTCAAATAAAATACAGAAATTGAGGAATATCTTGGTTTTCATATCATTTTTGTCAACTTTCACTTACCGCTAAAGCGGAAAGGCCATATTTGTTTGCGTTTCGGGAAACTACTAAAACTTGCGAAAGAGTTTGGAAGGTCTCTCTCGGAAAACATCTATGACCCGATATTTCAATATCGATCGATACAGAAGGCGAAAATATGGTTTGATATCGATATATATTTTATTATTCGATACCAACACTAGTGTAACCACATGGAATCACTCCAAGTAAAACCCCTATTTTCCGTCAACTAGTTGCATGGCCCTAGTTTCAACTGTCTTTTCCTCATATTTTAAATTATTGTCAGGAAATGCCACAATATTCACAGACCTCACATTTTCAAATTTGTATATTTTGTTTAAGATATTGCAAGGAAATCCCACAGAATTCCGATTCCCGTTTTCTAATTTGCCTATTTTACTTTAACATATATTAATATATTTTAACAATGATGATCTACAAGTAAGATTTTATTTTTTTTGTAAGTTGATAGTTCGAATATGTTTAGTTTTGTTTATGTAATGATTTTTGTGATCTTTTTTGTGTCTGTTAATTGAGTCCAATGATTAATCGAGCCGAAGTGTGCGATAATAGAGTCTCTACAAATGGCCAAGACACAGCTCTAGTATTTGTAAAGCCCCAAATTGAGTTCTTCAGGAAATGCTAACAAAGTACATTTTATTTATAGAGCAAGACCCTTTCATAAAATCTGTTGACAAAGATATTGTCCTTTTTTTCATTGATTATTTATAACATCACTTTGAAGGGGATTGATTTTCATACTGGATTAATTTCAACCTAAACATTATTGAAAACAAAGACTAAAAACTTTTATGATGCAGTAATTACTTAAGAATGCCAGAGTAGCTGCTGGCTATTGTAATCAAGAACAACATAAGATATGTGAAAGTAATCTGTTTCCTATTTTATGTTTGTTGTAGAAGTGCAGATCACCATTGACTACAACAATGTTAACCTATTTGACACCAAAGTTGACTTGTTGGAACTCATAAAACCAGGAAATGCTGATTTGTCCTCCACACAGTCCCAGATTGCTTCTCCAGTTAGTGACAATATCATCAACAGTTATATAGGTGAAACTGATGCCCTATTACATGTTTCAGAACTTTTGGCCTCTGATCTACAATCTCTGGAGTATGCATCTCCATCCAAAAATATCACAGAGCAACCCTCCCCTGATTACAGCACTATAGAGTACAATGCCACAGTACTAAAGGTTGATGATGGTAGTGCAGAAGTGGATTCCATTTTGAGTGGTCAAGACATGGATTCCATTTTGAGCAGCAAAGAAGTAGATTCTATTTTAAGCAACAGTGTGGAGTTGTTGGGAGCTGCCCCCATTCTGTCGCCAGTAAGTACTGAAGATATTGACCGTGTCTTGCAGTCGGAGCCCACCAGTCCATACAGCATCGAGTCTGAAGATACCTCACTGGAAAATTCCCTCATTGAAAGTGACCCCGATCTTGTAACTGTGGACTCAAGTTATCTGATGGAAGAATTGTTGAAACCAGCACCAGAAGTTGCGGTTCAGCCTGAGATATCATCTCGATCAATGAGGCCTCAGAGGCAAAAGGTGAGGTATGATCCATATACGCCACCCGATAGTCCAGATTCTGTGGGTAGAAGTCCTTATTTGAAGACCAAATCCAAGTACGAACCTAGTAAAGTGACAGACTCAAAATCTCGCAAGAAACAACAGAACAAGGATGCTGCATTGAGGTACAGGATGAAGAAGAAAAATGAGAAGTCAAACATCGTGGACGAGTGTTCTCAACTGGAAAAGAAGAACGAAGAACTGAAAGATAAGGTTGACTGCATGACTCGGGAAATTAAATATCTCAAGGACTTACTATTGGAAGTTCATCAGGCCAAGTCAGGCTTCAAATCCCAAAGCCATTTAATAAGGAGCAAGTGAAACACCAGCTACCTTTGTGTATGTAGAGTTTAGATTAATGTTAATGTATCAGGATTTGTAATTAGATAAGCAGAAGTTATAATTCATACTTAAACCTTTTAGTAGTATGTACTGTTGGTACCACGCAATTTTTTATTTATTGATAGAAACTATGCAAGAAATTTCAGAAATTACAAGCTTGGCAGATTTAGCTTCTGTTTATCTGATGTATAGATGTGGTATGCGTTTGTTGTGTCACTTTCAGTTATGTGTAATCTTGTAGTTACAATTCAACATTTATTCTAGTTATGAGCTCGGTTATAATTTCAGTAAAGTGTTCTTTTTAGTTGTCTTGAATGCACCAATTATTTATTCCATTAACATGAATCAAGGATTGAGGTCAATAACTTGGTATTCTAACTTCTAAGTAACCATAATAAAATATATACTTGTATTCTGTTTCTTTTATTTTCAGTATTTTTACCCTATCGAAACTGTTTTCTGGTGGGTAAATTGAGATATGGGATTCCAGTTGTGTGTGGATCTTTATACTACTTGTACTGTCACTTGAATTAGTTGGATGCACTCAAGATCAAGTGTTAGTGCCGTCGTCCGGGAATATGAGGTCTCTATACCGTTAACAGAACCATGAGCGATATCGCAGTGCCATCGTTTCACAAATAAAACCTACATTTGCTCTTTAAACGGATGTGCATTAATATAACTTTTACTGAAAAAAAGTTAAATTTTATATTTCTTTTGTGCTAACAGTTGTTAAAATGATGAATATTTCAAGCAATAAAAAGTAGACAAAACTGAAGTTTTTTGTGTTTTTTTTTACTTCCTGTAGGATGTGGAACTAGCCATCACCATAGTTACGTCGCAGAGATCGAAACAAAAAAAGTAGAAATTATATGAATATCAAATTTTTATGAAACTCCTCTGAAAATAAGCTACAGTTAACAGTAATTAATGTTTTTAAGATGCATTGCGGCTGATCATTAATCCTTGATTATCTTTCATTTATTTCATCACCGGTGAATGTACAATATCGCCACAATATCGCCACAATATCACTTTATTCCATTTAAGACATTGATGGTTGGGGAAGGTCAGAGGCCAAATGTAAGCCAACTGTAGTATACTCCTGGATCTGGCCCACCTGGCATTCTCAGTAACCCTGTTGCAATGTACTTTCTAACTTTAGATCTTGGTGAAGGTTGAACTTTACTGTAAACATTTCACAACCAGTGACAGGCAACATGATCTGGTTGTTTTAAAGGAAATGGTATAATGATATAAATTCAGCAAGTCTTTCCGCATCTTCATGGTTAAAAATCTAAAACTGGTCATAAAGTTACAGCTGAAAGTCCTAATTACAAAGCCCTAAAATGTTTTACATTTCCAACCACTCTGAACACTTTTCGAAAATTAGGAAACCTAAACAAAGGCACCTTTTATGTACTGATAAATTGAGCAGCTTCATCAACTTGGGTGGGGAATACTTTTGCAAAGAATCTGCGAGCTGCATAGCTGTTAAAAAGGAACAAATTGAGATTGTTAAAGGCCTTCTAACATGTGGGAGTGGTCAAATTTGGCATTTGATCCCCTGATTCAAAGCAGGTTGAATCCATCTTGGGAAAAATGCTCATCCTAACAAATCAGGCTCATTCAGTAACAGTAGAATAAAAATATTGTTTTTACCAAATATCTTCATGTTCAAAAAATAAAATACAAATGCCACCCATTTTATACATTTCCATTTCACCCAATTTGTTGTTCTAACAGTTCCAAGAGTTTAAATATTTTACTGGAAATTTTTCTACTTTTAGAATTTATTTTTATTTTAGAAAATGGGCACTGATCTGTTGAAAAGAGCTAAAAACCCCAAATTTACATGTTTAGAAAGGATTTGTAAATGGCCATCTATTATTTTGCGGAAATAGGCACAAAATCAAAACTAGCTATTCAAGCTATTGTAATAGACAAAAATAGCATCAGAGATGCCCATACCTCGCAGCCTGGCGAAATAGTTTTCACCACCATGAGATATACAATAAGTGATGGAGTACAAGGATGAAACTTTCAGAGCACACAGTGTGACCTGATGTTACAAAATGACACCACCTAAACAAAGTCCCTATCATGTATTAACTTCTACATCTTGCGGGTTTAACCCACAGCCCTTGAGGGCTGTCAGGGTATTATTTTCACCCATGGTGTCCGGATTGGCGGTGATGAATAGTTTGTCTAGACTGGATCTCAGAAACCGTAAGGGTGTGGGCGAGTAACGTCATGGTGTGACCTTGATATAGTGACCTTGACCTATAAAAATCTTGTCTGTGCTATATCTCGGAAACCGTAAGGTGTAGGAAGGTGATACTTGGTAGGGACATTGGTTAGGGGGTGTAGCTGTGCAACACCATGGTGATTAGACCTTTGACCTTGACCTATAAAATCTTGTCCGGGCTATATCTCTGAAACAGTAAGGTGTGGGGGCCACGGTGGCAGAGTGGTAACACTCTCGCCTCCCACCTCTGAGGCCGGGGTTCGATCCCTGTCATAGCCTTAAGTGGGAAAGCTGGTAGTTGCTTGCTGTTGGTCGGCAGTTTACAGTACAGAACCCTAGCGAACTGTATGTACTGGTTTCCTCTGCCCTTCCAACTACCCGTCGTGATATGACCTGTACAGTGTTGAAAGCGACGTAAAACCCCAAATAAACCGTAAGGTGTGGGAAGTTGATACTTGTAGGGACATTCATTGGGGGGTTGTAGGTGTGCAATGTCATGGTGTTACCGTTCTTGTATCCACCGGAGGCATCCGGTGGATACTTTGGTTTAGCGTTTGCTACGCCGCCACCGCGCATAGAGACATTTTTGGCGTTTACGCTCTCGGAGGAAAACATCAGCTAGGTTCACCAAATTTGCAGGATATCTTCATTGGGGGATAAGCTTCTCTGGGAAGGAAATTAGCCTCATTCTGAAAAACAAGATGGCCACCGATGGCCACCTTATTATTGGTCCTAGAGGTTTGCAATGTGAAACCAACCTATAGGAAATCATGTGCTGCAAATCTTTTGATGTCCGATTTGACTTAGGACCCCTCCTTCAAGGTCAAACGAGGATAGCCAAACTTAAAAGTGCTTATAACTCTCTTATTATTGGTCCTAGAGGTTTGGGATTGTAAACCAACCTATAAGAAATCATGGGCTGGGAATCTTTTGGTGTGGTCGGATTTGACGTTGGGGGCCCCTTCTTCATGGTCATACGAGGATAGCCAAACTTAAAAGTGCTTATAACTTGCTTATTATTGGTCCAAGAGGTTTGGGATGGTAAACCAACCTATAGCAAATCATGGACTGGGAATCTTCTGGTGTGGTCGGATCTGACCTTGGGCCCCTCCCTCAAGGTCAAACGAGGATACCCAAACTAAAAAGTGCTTATAATTCACTTATTATTGGTTCAAGACGTTTGGGATGGTAAACCAACCTATAGGAAATCATAAGCTGGGAATCTTCTGGTGTGGTCGGATTTGACCTTGGCCCCCCTCCTTCAAGGTCAAACGAGGATAGCCAAAAGTAAAAGTGCTTATAACTCGCTTATTATTGGTCCTAGAGATTTGGAATGGTAAACCAACTTACAGGAAATCATGGGCTGGGAATCTTTTGATGTGGTCAGATTTGACCTTGGACCCCTCCTTCAAGGTCATACGAGGATAGCCAAAGTTAAAAGTGCTTATAACTTGCTTATTATTGGTCCTAGAGGTTTGCAATGTGAAACCACCTTATAGGAAATCATGGGCTGGGAATCTTCTGGTGTGGTCAGATTTGACCTTGAGCCCCTCCTTTAAGGTCAAATGAGGACAGCCAAACTTAAAAGTCTTATAACTCATGGGCTGGGAATCTTTTGATGTGGTCAGATTTGACCTTGGACCCCTCCTTCAAGGTCATACGAGGATAGCCAAAGTTAAAAGTGCTTGTAACTTGCTTATTATTGGTCCTAAAGGTTTGCAATGTGAAACCACCTTATAGGAAATCATGGGCTGGGAATCTTCTGGTGTGGTCAGATTTGACCTTGAGCCCCTCCTTTAAGGTCAAATGAGGACAGCCAAACTTAAAAGTCTTATAACTCATGGGCTGGGAATCTTTTGATGTGGTCAGATTTGACCTTGGACCCCTCCTTCAAGGTCATACGAGGATAGCCAAAGTTAAAAGTGCTTATAACTTGCTTATTATTGGTCCTAAAGGTTTGCAATGTGAAACCACCTTATAGGAAATCATGGGCTGGGAATCTTCTGGTGTGGTCAGATTCGACCTTGAGCCCCTCCTTTAAGGTCAAATGAGGACAGCCAAACTTAAAAGGGCTTATAACTCATTTATTATTGATCCTAGAGGTTTGCAATGTGAAACCAACTTGCAGGATATTGTGGGCTGGGAATCTTCTGATGTTAGATTTGACCTTTGGCCCTCTCCTTCAAGGTCAAATGATGGTTCACTGGCTTTGGTGAGTTGTCTTTCCGGTGGATACAGATTTGTATCGGTTGTCTGATGCGTAGGTCTAGTTTAACCTTGATGTAATGACCTTGACCTATAAAATATTGTCTGGGCTATACCTCGCAAAACTGTAAGGTGTAGGAAGTTGATCCTTGGTAGGGACATTGGTTATGGCTTTTCTTATAACAAAGATGTATGGATTGCTGCAACTGATTATCATATATACTTTACACAATTGTGCCATTTCCATTGACATCTATTAATAAATTTTACAGCATCATAATTTTTAGTTTACTGATTAATGCTGTCATCTTGCTATTGAATTGTTTTGTTTTAATACTTCAACTTTACATACTTTTTCTTTCTCTTAAACATTTTCTGTGCTTAAACATTATTTGGACCTATATATAACGGACACTGCTCTCAAAAATATCCCAATCTTTGTACTGTTTTACCACTTCTATATATCTTGTGGTGTTGATAACTATTTCCCCAGGCTGTGGAGGTATGGGCTGTGGGGTACTTAGCAAAGAATGTTGTCACGGGCCGTATTCACCCCCAATTTGTGACCTTCACCTGAATGTCCCTACCTTTCTTTATGAAAACCTGTTGAATTTAGTGTTAATATGGTTTGGATTTTGCCTCAAAAAAAGAACTGTACATCTTTCACTTGGTGGAGAGCAAAATGTCATTAAATTTATCAATCTGTCAGTTGTTTGTTTATATCCAAATATAAACACAGGCTGTGAATACCTTAAGACCGACCAAAGCTTTCCATTGGTACATACAAACTCACGAGTGGTGCACGCGGGCTCACATCCTACTAATGGATGCAGTAATAGCCCAGACAAGATTTTGCAGATTAAGGTCACTATGGCAAGGTCAAATCAAGGCCATATCATGACCCAGGACATCTACAATTCCTGTATATGCCAAATATCAACTTCCTGTACCTTACGGTTCCCGAGATACAGCCTGGGCAAAAATTTAAAGATCAATGCCATGTCATGGCCAAAGCATTATGTTACCTCCCCCCCCCCCCCCCCCCCCCAGCCAATGTCCCCAAGGCTAAAATTTTCTACATCTTACAGTTTCCGAGATATCGCAAGGACAAGCTTTTAAAGGTCAAAGCCACTGGCAAGATCACACCAGTCCATGACGTTGCACACCTATGTGTACTATCCAATACCTCTACTAAGCAACAACCTTCTACACTTTACGGTTTCAGAGATGTAGCATGGACAAGATTTTCACACTCAAGGTCACTATGGCAAGGTGAAAGGTCACATCAAGGTCACACTGATGTTTCACACCTTCACCTCCAACCAATGTCCCTACAAAATATCGACTTTCTACACCCTACGAAGTAAATCTGACTGGCCATGTATAGTGTATATGCTTTCCTATTCCCTCAATACATTCTAAAGCTGTAAAAGCAATAATAAAGGAGGTCAAGGGGTAAATCTGACCGGCTAAATAGACTCTCCACATATGATTTCCCAATACTGCTTAATACATTGTAAAGCTGTAAAAGCAATAATAAAGGAGATATAAAGAAAAAACACAAAATTGGCTATTTTGTGACCCCTGTTTGACCCTTAAAATCTGACCAGCTATATACTCTGCACATATGGTTTCCCAATAGCTCTTAATACATTCTAAAGCTGTAAAAGCAATAATAAAGAATATATAAGGCAAAAACACAAAATCAGCTATTTTATGACCCCCAGTTTGGGGGGGCGGGGGGGGGGTCAATCTGACCGGCTATCTAGACTCTTCACATACGGTTTCCCAATACCTCTTAATATATTCTAAAGCTCCAAAAGCAGTAATAAAGGAGGTATAAGGCAAAAGGATCAAATCTGCTATTTTATGACCCCAGTTTGACCCATAGGAGAGGGGGGGGGGGGGGGGGTTTCAGGTGGTAAATCTGACTGGCTATCGAGACTCTTACCATATGGTTTCCCAATACCTCTTAATATATTCTGAAGATCTAAAAGCAGTAATAAAGGAGATACAAGGCAAAAGCACAAAATCGGCTATTTTATGACCCCAGTTTGACCCATAAGAGGGGGCAAGGGGGGTAAATCTGACAGGCTATCTAGACTCTTCACATTTGGTTTCCCAATAACGCTTAATATGGAGGCTGTAAAAGCAATAATAAATGAGATAGAAGGCAAAAACACAAAATCTGCCATTTTATTGCCTTAATACATCCTATCCAATGTACAATATGCTAAACCGGTTGGCGCAGACCAGCCCGCCAAACGTCAGAAAAAGACGTCCTGTGTTTCCACCGACCTGCCGGTCCTCACACTGCACTCGCCAGGTGGCGCATCGTACTTCCTTCCTGTCTGGACAATCTGACGTCATAGCATCTTTTTCGTTTGGCGCATGCACTGCCTGCATGGAATATTTTGAGTTGTGAAACTTTTTAGAATTTTGTGAGTTTATGGAAGTGTTTTACTTTACAACTTTTTTATTTACTTCCACACATATTATAGACCATTGTCTTCTCCCAGCCAGCGTCGAGGGGGTTGTGGCATGATGGCAGGGTTTGATCATCACTCTGTGCGCGTTGTCGCGATAAGAAAAAGGGCTCTGACCCTTGTATTGAAACTCCACCTGCTGCTTGCGCGCATTGTGATGCATTGTCTTCAGAGCAAAAGGCCCAGTTATCCACCCCTTCGTACAAGCTTAAGAAGGAGAAGAAAGAAGCTAAGTCATCTACTTCAGCTAAAGTATCAGACACTCTCGGTCCCACACTCGTGGACCCGGCACTTGTCGGTAGTGGGGGTTGTGGATGGCCAGACAACCTCTGGTTTGAGTGGGCCGGTAGAGAAGAAACCTAAGAAGGCTGAGAGCAAGAAATCTACATCTACATCTGCCAAGCCGGCTAGATCAGAGAAGTCGGTGAAGTCTTCTTCCAACCGACCACCGACTACCTCAACCACCGACCAGGGCAAGTCCACCACCTCCTCTACCGACTCAAGAATTTCTGATCTTGACAGGAAGTGGTCGGACAGATTCAATAGGCTGGAAGCCTGTTAATGGCAAAGACATTGGACAAACCTCAGGACCCTGTTTTTAGTACGGTGAAGGTTACTCCTGCTCATGCTCCACCAGCTAACGTGGTCCGATCCGACCCGTTTTTGAAACCAACCGACTCTTCTCAGCACAAGTCTGCTAGAACCGGCTACTAGAGAGACTGCTCAGAGACAACTAACCAGTGCTTTTGACACTTCTAGAAAGGAATCTCCCTCTTCTAGTGAATCCGACTCCGACTCTCTCTCATCAGACCGACCTCCCTTGGATATCTTCCCGGAAGAAGGTGAACTTTCGGATGATCAGGAAGCTAACCTGTCTGATCATGACCAATCCCTGTCCGAGGAACAATCATACCGAGAAACAATGAGGGGGATTCGGTCGTACATGAGTTGGAATCACATCCCGGACATTGATTCCGGTGCCACTACTTCAGAAGATAACCCCTTTGCGGGCCCAAAACTTCATACACCGGGCAAAGTCTGTAAATCTACCAACCGACGAGTGGCTATGTCGGAAGATGTCAAAGCTTAACATCACACTGGTCCAGGGATATCCCACACGTACTTCTGAAGCAGGTGGACTTTTAAGGGACCAATTTGTACGCCCTCCAAAGTCACAACAGAAGTGGTATGGTTTCCATGCGAATCCAAAGAAGGACTCTGATCAATCTGTCTCCTCATGGCACACCGGATCAAGGCTCAACAGTACCTATCTCAGGATAGCTAGACAGGCCGGTATTGCTAGTTCGCCTCCCATGTCCCGTCCAATCTCTCAGGAGAATTTACGAAAATGGGAGAGGTCTGCACGCGAATCAACAGTGATTTGTAATCATGCAGCCGGATTCAACCGTTGCCCGTTGAAAATCCAGGAGAACATGAACACTCAGTTAAAAGCCATAAAGGTGGAGTCCAAGGGGAAGACAGCAGCCAAAGTGTCATCAGCAGTGGACAAACTCCAGTTCTTACTAGACTTTAATTCTAGTGTTTGCCAGGCCATGGCGAAATCCATGGAGCACCTAACGGAGTTTGTTTTTGTTACCATGGCTAACACCACACTTCTTAGACGTGACTCCTACCTTGCCTACCTGAAAGCTGGTGTAAAAGCAGACACACTTAATGCTCTACGTACTGCCCCTCTTCATCTGGACACTCTGTTCCCAGATAATGTTGTTAAAAGGGCAGAGGAAGACATTACTACATTTGATAAGGGTCGGTCAGCCTCAGTGTACAAGGGTCGGAGATACCACCCATATGAAAGACAGGACTCAAGGTCGCACAAACAGCAGGACAGGCCAGCTTGGAAGAATCTGTCCTGTACTCAGCGTAGGAAGAACAAGGGCAAGCAACAGTATTCCTCGCGTCCGGCCAAGGGTCAGCAGCAGTACAAATGACAATCAATGTGTAATTCAGTTGAAGCCTCTGCTGCTGGCCGGGAGCCCTACAGAAAAGACAATGAACACTATACCACATGTAAAGCTAAATGTTGTACCTTCTGTTCATACTGCGCCCGGGCATTCTCAAAAGAACGAAACAAGTCCCGGGGCAGCAGGTTGTCATTACAAGAAAAACAAATTAAAATCTGTGAAAAGTGTTTCTTGTGTCATTCCATTGTCTTATGTAATCCTGTCACAAATGCTCCCAATGTTGCCATGAATCTGCCTGTAGGGGCCAGACTTCAAATCTTTTGGAAAAAGTGGTTAGATCTGGGTGCCGGTCCGAAAGTAATTCAAATACTGAAGGAGGGTTACACCCTCCCCTTCCGGACCCGGCCAAGTTTGTCAAGAACTCCCCCAGTCATAAGCTGTTGGCACTCCTCACAGGAACCTCAAACTGTTAGAGGCATTACATCAGCTTATGGACAAAAATACCATAGAATTAGTTCACAAACAGACCTCACTAGGGATTTTCAACCGACTATTTCTAGTCCCAAAACCCGACAAGTGGAGACCCATTTTGGACCTAAGCAATCTAAATCCTTTCCTCAGGACCGAAAAATTCAAGATGGAGACACCGGAAACCATCAGGACATCTCTCCAACAGGGAGAGTGGGTAACCTCCATAGACTTCAAGGACGCTTACTTCCACATTCCAATACAAGAACAGTCCAGGAAATTCTTGAGATTTCATATCCGGGACCGGACCTTCCAGTTCAAAGCACTGCCGTTCGGTCTGTCGACAGCGCCCATGGAGTTCACTATCATAGCAAAGGAGGTAAAGCTGATGGCCGTTCAAAAGGGTATAAGGATCCACCAATACCTAGAGGACTGGTTGGTGAGAGCCACATCCCACCAGGTCTGTCTCCAACATACACAGGTCCTAGTACAAATGTGCCAAGAGTTAGGTTGGCTGGTGAACATAGAAAAGTTGGAGCTGGAACCAAAACGAATTTTCAACTTTGTCGGTTACCAGTTCGACCTCGAGTCCGGTCGGGTTCGACCTACACCGGACCGGTGGCAAAGCCTACAAGAAAAGATTCTGGAGCTTCTCTCCCTACCGACCTGTTCGGTACGGGATTTCATGTCCTTGATAGGCCTCTTAACAGCCACAGAAAAACAAGTTCACCTAGGAAGATTGCACATGAGGCCCATTCAATGGCACCTCAAAAGCAATTGGAGGATACCGGAATCACTAGAAAAAGTGATCCCTCTACCCAGATCTCTACATCCTCACTTGAAATGGTGGCTCAAGGAAGACAATGTCCTCACAGGCCAACCATTACACCCCATGCAACACGCTCTGCAGATCTTTACAGACGCATCAAAAGAAGGGTGGGGCTCTCACTTAAACGAGTTCATTGCCAGAGGAACCTGGGGCCTGTAAATCGAAGCATTCGTAAAATAGTTAACTAATCAATACTTAACGACAATATAATGACATATTAACTAAAGCATTCAGTGGGTAAATGGAAAGCACTCTTTATGTTTTCGTTACATTATGCTTTCGTTTGGTAACTATAGACTAAATGTGTGCTTGTATTTGGTTACTTGTGTGTTTGTGTAGCAGTGTCCTTTGCCACAGTACCTTATTTGGTAGACACACAAGAGTGGGGTTTACATATTTTAATCACTAACATTGACATAGATCTAAAATACCATCTACCTACTGGTGTAATCAGAGATTAAGGCCAACTTAATAAAAATATATAGTTAAACATTTTACATACTTTATATTGAGTATACTGAGATATATTTGCAATAAACTAAGATAGCAACATAGATTATGTTAAGGTGGCCATACCGTAGCTTGGCCCAATTAGTTGTCTTTGTGAGTCTTTGTAACTAGTGGACAGGATGACATTTAGGTTGAAACTTAGAGTGAAGTCAATTTTTGAGTAATTTTACTTTACCAACATAGATTTTGGGCCAAGCTAAGGTTATGTATAACTTTAAGCATTTACTTATGATAATAGTATCATAATTTAGATTTTCTGGTTAAGTAGAGTGGGTTAAGGAGTAAATACTGTGGTGAACAATCTAATAAGTATCCCATTGTTGTTTTGTTCACAAAAGAGGCAGATTAAAAATGATGAATATTCATAAATATGTATAAATGAACTATTAAAAGGTGTAAACATAAAAGATGAGTAAAATTGTAAGATCTGCACTTAAAACAAAGATAGTCAAAACTTACAAAAAATTAAGATAATCATTAAAAAATTCTTAGCATTTCAAACTTGTGAGATTCATGTACTATGTGGGAAAAGTTGACCAAACATCTTTAAAAAATGTGATATTTATCTAAAATTGATTTGGGATACCCAGGATATGTTAGTAGAGATCCCCTTCAATTCATAAATCTTCATTGAAATGCATCACTCACTCAACCAAATCCAATGTAAATTACCATTTATATTCACATTACCTTTATGCACAATATTCACTAACTTTGTTTTATATAACAATGATAACTTTATATTTATGTGGAAGTAAAAGACAAAGGGTTCATGCAACTAACACTTAACAACAGGGTCAGAGTTATCGTTAAATTTGAGGGTTTTTACGAAAAAAATAACCAAGAGTAAACTAACTAAGGTTTTGATTTACACGACACTTTGCTAACTTAGGGTTAACTTAGAGTTAACCAATTAGTTAGCAAAACGAAGGCTTTGATTTACAGCCCCCTGGTCCCTGCCAGAAAGCAAACTGCACATAAATTATCTGGAGCTAAAAGCAGTCTTTCTAGCCTTACAAGAGTTCCAAGACCTATGCGTGGGCAAATTGGTTCTTATAGCAACCGACAACATCACGGTAGTGTCCTACATCAACAAGGAAGGAGGCATGAGGTCGGGCCCACTGTGTGCCCTACTTTGGAGAATCATGACCTGGTGCACCAGGAAACAAGTAACTCTAAAGGCCCGACACATTCCAGGCCACTTAAATGTAGTGGCAGACAAACTATCCAGATTAGGCCAGACCATCCAAACAGAATGGTCCCTCCTTCCTGAGGTTTTTCAAGCCCTGTGCAGCAGGTGGCACCAGCCTCAAATAGATCTCTTTGCCACGAGATTCAACAACAAATTGCCCCTGTTTGTATCACCAGTTCCGGATCCCATGGCCACTGCAGTGGATGCACTCAGCTTGCCATGGGAGAATCTGGACGCGTATGCCTTCCCACTGACAGCCATATTGGGCAAAGTGGTGGAGAAGTTGCAGGACTCCCTATACCAAAGGTTGATCATCATTGCCCCGGGGTGGCCCAACATGACATGGTTTGGTGATCTAGTGGAGATGTCCAGCCAGATCCCATTGCTCTTGCCTCAGCTACCAAACCTGACTCAACCCTTCAATCAGACCCCTCACAGAAGTCTGACAAACCTAAATTTCCATGCATGGCTCCTAGAGCCACAGCTCTCAAGGAGCAGGGTTCTCTGAGGCGGTGGCAACAAGAATTGAGCTCCTCAAAGAGGGTCAACCAGATCCGTCTATGAGGCAAAGTGGGCCATTTTTACAAAGTGGTGCATCACAAATCAGGTGGACTTCAGGGCACCACCTGTAAAGTCAGTTGCTGACTTCCTTATGTACCTTTTTGAGGACAGGAAATTACAGCCCAGCACCATTGATGGCTACAGGTCAGCCATTGCTGATAAACTTGCAAATTTTAATTAGTAAATTAAATTTTTATTAGTTAATACCTTACCTACCAGACGATAGCTATATGCCGGCGCCAGCCGGTCCCGCCAAACGAAAGAAAAAGACGTCCTGGGTTTCACCCCCGGCAGGACCGGTACACTACATCCCACTCGCCAGGTGGCCTAGTTCCTGCCTCACTCGCCAGAGGGACGTGACGTCATAGCATCTTTTTCGTCCCTAAGGTTGAATTGGAAGGCTGAAAGCGGGGAAGGCTGGGTGGGAATTTCCCGTCTGGTAGGTAAGGTATTAACTAATAAAAATTTAATTTACTAATTAAAATTTGCAATTTCATTGCGTTAATACATCTTACCTACCAGACGATAGCTAGAATAACTACCCAGTGGAAGGAGGGCAGCCTTCTGAGGATTGGAGACAACTCTTATGTTATACCTAGGTGTGAGGTTCTAGTCCTTTGAGGAGACATGTTAGTCTCAAGGGTAACTAGACCCACCTGCCCCCCCCCCCTTTTTTGACTGCTCTGAGGGGAGGAAGAGAGTAAGAGTTCAAGTCAATGATTCCCACGGTTAACCTGGAAGAGTAGGGAAAGTCCTATACCCAGAGGATTACTCTGAAGTAAAAGACTTTGAGAAGCCAAGGCCTAGGCTAAAAGTGAGCCTACACCTAAAACTAACTAGTATGTACACTATATATAATTATATACAAAGAAGCTTAGGGGACTAGTGGTGGATTTGCTGGGCAGCCACCACAGGACCCAAGTGAAAAAGCTCCTTATCTGCCCAGGCAACATCCTTAAGGTAAAACTGTGTAAAGGTGTTGTGGGACTTCCAGTGGCATGCTGCTAGAATCTGGTCCAGAGATATGCCACCTTGAAAGGCTTTGGAGGCCGCAAAGGCCCTAACATCATGGGCCTTAACCTGATGTAAGGTCAAGGAAGCTTGGTCAGAGAGATCATAACACAACACTACTGTTTGTTTGATCCAGGACGAGATAGTGGCAGGAGAGATGTCCTTGTTAAAACCTTGTTTGAATGAAACAAAAACTAACTCCTTTCCCGTTCTTAGGTCCTGCGTTTTGTCCAGGTAGTAGCGAAGAGCCCGAACGGGGCAAAGGGATCTGTCTTCCTTTAAAGACTTATCCAGAGTGGGGGCTAAGGCCGGAATGACCACAGGGGCCACGCACTCTGGTCCCTCTTTTGCCAAGTGATTTTTCGCCAAGAAGCTTGGTGAAGGGTAGAGGGAAACTTTGGACCAATCAGCTTGGTGTCTAATATTTTTGTTTAACCAAGCGTGAATCTCACTCCTGCGTTTTCCTGAAGCCAGGGCTAGGAGAAAAACAGTTTTGAAAGTAAGGTGCTTCAGAGAAGCCTTTCTGAGTGGTTCAAAAGGCGCTTTTGTAAGCTGGTGTAAAACCAGGGAGAGGTTCCAAGCAGGAACCCCCCGGCGCCCTTTGGGTCTATCTCTGTGAAAACTGTCTAACAGTCTAGTCAAATTTTCATCCTTGCCGACATTAACCGAGGTATTTCCCAGTTTGTCTGCAATGGCTGACCTGTAACCATCAATAGTGCTGGGCTGGAGATTCTTCTCCTGGAAAAGGTGCAGGAGGAAATCTGCTATTTGTTTTATAGATGGGTTCCTGAAGTCCACCTGACTTGTTTCACACCATCTGACAAAAACGGCCCACTTCGCTTCGTAGACTGTTCTGGTTGAACGTCTTTGAGGCGCCTCAATTCTTGACGCCACTGGGCTAGAGAACCCCTGCTCCTTGATTGTCTGGGCTCTAGGAGCCAGGCATGGAGATTTAGGTTTGTCAGATCCCTGTGACGTGCCTTGTTGAAAGGTTGGGTCACTAGATCTGGGTGGTGTGGAAGACAAAGAGGAACCCTCGCAGATAGTTCCACTAGGTCCCAAAACCAAGGCATGTTGGGCCATCCCGGGGCAATCAGGATTGCTCTGCGATACCAGTGATCTGACAGCTTGCTGACCACCTTCCCCATCAGAGACACTGGGGGGAAGAGGTACATGTCCAGGTCCTCCCAGGATAATGTCAGAGCATCCACTGACCAGGCCTTTGGGTCTGGAATTGGGGACACAAATTGAACTAGCTTGCAGTTGTACCTTGTTGCAAACATGTCCACTCGGGGATAATGCCAGGTTTGACAAAGGAGGTCGAAGGTCTCTTGATGGAGGGACCACTCCGTCTGAATGACCTGCCTTTGGCGAGACAATTTGTCTGCAATTACATTCAGACGGCCTGGAATGTGTCTGGCCTTCAGTACTATTTGATTGAGGCTGCACCAACATAGGAGCCGCCAAAGAAGGGCACAGAGTGAGCCTGACCTCATACCTCCTTCCTTGTTGATGTATGCCACAACCGTAGTGTTGTCTGTGGCAATCAGGACGACCTTTCCTTGCGCTAAATGTTGGAATCTTTTTAGTGCTAACAACACGGCTTTTAGTTCTAAGAAGTTTATGTGCAACTTGCTTTCGGGCACTGACCAAGTACCGCTTGCTGTGAAGTCGCCTAAGTGAGCACCCCAGCCTTCTTTTGAGGCGTCTGTAAAGATTTGAACTGCGTGTCGCAGGGGGTGTAAGGGCTGACCCTTTAGGACATTTTCCTCTTGGGTCCACCACTGCAGGTACTGATGGAGAGACCTCGGAATTGGGATCTCCTTTTCCAGAGATTCTGGGACTCTCCAGTGTTTCTTGAGGTGCCACTGAATAGGTCTCATGTGCAGTCTGCCTAGGGTCACCTGTTTTTCTGTCGCAGTGAGAAGACCTATAAGAGACATGAAAGTTCTCATTCGGCAAGATCTGTTCTGTAAAAGCACTGTTATTTTTTGTTGAAGGGCTTCCCAACGGTTTTGAGTAGGCCTGACTACTCCGTTGAGTAGGTCGTACTGGTAGCCTACGAAGTCGAAGACTTGTTGGGGTTCCAGTTCTGATTTTTGCATGTTTACCATCCAGCCCAACTCCTGGCAAAGGGCTAGGAGGGACTGGGTTCCCTGGTGGCAAGATTCTTTGGTAGGGGCTCGAATCAACCAGTCGTCTAGGTACTGGTGGATTCTTATACCCTGTGACTGAGCCATTAACTTGACCTCTTTGACCACACCAGTGAACTCCATGGGAGCTGTTGACAGGCCAAAGGGAAGTGCCCGAAACTGGTACGACTGGTTCTGAAAGTGGAACCTGAGAAATTTTCGGGATGTGTAGTGAATTGGGATGTGGAAGTAGGCGTCGCTGAAGTCTAGCGATGTCACCCACTCCTCTTGTTGTAGAGAGGTCCGGATTGTCTCTGGAGTCTCCATTTTGAATGTTTTTACGCATAAAAACTGATTTAGAGTACTGAGATCCAAGATTGGCCGCCACTTGTGGTTCGGCTTTGGGACAATGAACAGTCTGTTGAAAAAGGCTAGTGAGGTTTGAACCCTGACCCTCTCTACTGCCTTTTTCTCGATCAGAGCTTGTACAGCTGCTTGCAAGTGGGAGTCTCTGATGGGGTTTGCATAGCCACTTACTATCAGGGGATCCCTTACTAAGGGAGGTCTTACTTTGAAGGGAAGAACATAACCCTCCTTTAATATGGACACTACTTTTGGGTTTGCACCCTTGTGAGCCCATATTTCCCAAAAACTCTGAAGACGTCCCCCCACTGGTTGGACACTTGCAACATTGGGGACATTTGGAACATTTGGAGCAGAAACAAAGTGACCGACAAAAGAAGCACTTTTCACACACTTTATTTGACTTTTGATCTTTGATTTTGGCCTTACGTCTTTCTTTTGTGACTGCCACCTTGTTACAGTAGGTACACGACATACAACATGATAAGAAACATTTGTTGGAACAGATACAAAAGAGTTTCTTGTTCCTACACTTTTCACAGAACTGACTGGCCGGGCCACCGGCACCGGACTTGACTTGCAGTAATTGTCATTTATACTGTGTCTTCTCATGAGCCATCTTGGTACCACGTCCGGGTTGACCACCCCGGCCTCTGCCCCGGCCTCTATTGCGGGAACCAAACGCTTTCCAAGCTGGTAGTTCCTTTCCGGCTTGAGAAGTTGTTTTAGCAGTGTCTTGAGGTTTCCAACCAGTACTGTAGGGTTGGTATCTCTGTTTTCTGCCTCTACCGGCGAACCCCCCGCGGCCCGGGCCGGGCTGGGAAGTACGTCGGGAAGCTTCTAATTGGTTTATTTCATCCTCAGCTTTTCTAATAGCAGCATCTGGAAATAACCCATATCCATTCAGGGGGCAATTTCTCAAGGAATTGAAAGTATCTGGTTTAATCCCCGGTTTCACAGCTTCCAAGTATGAATCCCTACGGAGTAGGGTCAAATTTGCCATCTGCACAAATGTAAAGTCTGCCAAATGTTGTAGAGATTTACCCATGGCGAAACTGACATTCTGGTTAAATGAGGATAAATACAAAAGTTCATCCAATGCACCTTGAGCTTTGACAGAAGACTTGCCTTTCTTAAGTTCACTTTGTAAAATATGCAATTGTTCTTGGAAGGCATCCTGTATTTTGGTAATACAGCGATTAAACCCCGCTGACTGGTTGCAAATATATGAAGACTCTTTTGCTGCTTTCTCCCACTTACGCATAGTGTCTTGTGATAGTGGGCGGGATGGAGGCTGAGGAGATGCAGAAGATATGGTTGAAATCCTGGGGAATGAACTATTGATCTTCGCCGCATCATTTGGCCAAGAATTCACTGATTTACCCGGCCTAGTTGGATCTGTAGGCTCCGCCGGGTGTATCCCATACCATCTGCTCTGGGATTTGGGGGGTCTGAGGAATTGGTCCACATGCAGGCCACCTGGATCACTAGATTTTGAAGGATATCCTTCTATCAGTACAAGGTTTAGAGTTTCTAGTTTTCGGCACAACCAATCTTCCGGTGGAAAATCCACAGAAATCTTGCCCACAGGCTGAGAACGGTGACCTGCCCAAGGATTATCAGTGCAGGATTGAGGAGAAAACTCCAGGTCAGGAATGTGTGTCCATCCCATGAACGCGCGGACGCCTCTCACAGTCTCGCGGTAATTTTGATCTTCACTGAGGACCCGGTCCGGGTCTGAGGTTTCTAAGACTGGGGATTCCTCTGCGTCAGATAACTCACCCTCTTCAAATGTTTCCTGAGGATTGACATCGCGGAAGGTGACCGGCCCGGAGCCGGAAGAAGGTTGTTGAAATGCAGATTGAGAGGAAGCAGACATAGCAGCTGACGACACAGTAGCCACCGGAGCAGGGTGTTTAAACATAGGTTCTGCTTCCGGGTAGAGGTTTTGAAGTGGAGATTGTCTGTCAGCAAAGGAAAAATCCTGATCTCTAGGCTCATCCGGGCCAACAGCCGGACCGGCTGGGCCGGAAGAAGCCGAAGTAGAGACAAAAAAGGGTGTCTGGGAAAGAGCACCTGCTGGAGCAGCATGAGAGACCGGTACTTTGACCGGAGAAAATGTTGGATTTTGTACAGAAGGTGAGGAGCGATGTCCTAAAGTGATAAGTGCCTCAAGCCTGGCCATACGAGTGGCCCACTTTTCGTCCAGTTCCTGAAGATCTTTCTTAAACTGAGGCACAGGAAGGGACAAATCCGGAGCAGAAGAAACAGATACAGCAGGTTCTTGTTCTGGCTGGGTATCAAGTACTACCACAGAAGACGGATCGACTAACACTTCCTTTGCTTTAGCCTTTTCCTTTCTGAGTTTATAGGTAGGAGTACTTAACTTGAGCACTTGCTCCGGGGTAAGGACACTGCAAAAGTCACACTGCAGATTATGAACACAAGGGTCATCACCCTGTCCTTTCTCGCGACAACGCGCACACCTACTATGTTTGTCAAATGAAGCCATAATATGGCCACACGCACCCTTTTTCTGTCCTGGAGATGCCATGATAGAACAGTTAACTAATGGCAACACTTCCGACACAAATTAAACAGATATAACACAAATATAAAACTAAAAAGTTCACAGATAAAAATCCACAACTTTAAAAATCGCGCCAAACGAAAAAGATGCTATGACGTCACGTCCCTCTGGCGAGTGAGGCAGGAACTAGGCCACCTGGCGAGTGGGATGTAGTGTACCGGTCCTGCCGGGGGTGAAACCCAGGACGTCTTTTTCTTTCGTTTGGCGGGACCGGCTGGCGCCGGCATATAGCTATCGTCTGGTAGGTAAGATGTATTAACGCAATGAAATGGGAAATTCAACCCTCAACATCAGCAAAGATGAAAATCTCACCCGCCTCTTGGATAGTTTCCATAGAGACAGACCCAAGGGCAGAAGGGGTATCCCTTCCTGGACCCTATCTCTGGTCTTACACCAGCTAACAAAGGCTCCCTTTGAACCAATGAAGGAGGCCTCCTTGAAGCATTTGACCTTCAAGACAGTTTTCCTCCTAGCCCTTGGTTCAGGCAAACGCAGAAGTGAGATTCATGCTTGGCAAAGTAAGAACATCAGACACCAGTCGGACTGGTCTAGGGTGTCCCTGTACCCATCTCCCAGCTTTCTTTCCAAGAACCAGCTGGCCAAAGAGGGTCCGGACAGCGTGGCCCCAGTGGTTATACCAGCCCTGGCCCCAACTCTGGATAGGTCCCTCAAGTCTGATAGGTCCCTCTGTCCGGTCAGAGCATTGCGCTACTATTTGGACAGGACCTCAGACCTCAGGCAGAATAAGGAGTTAGTCTTTGTCTCCTTCAAGAAAGGTTTCGACAAGGACATCTCACCTGCCACTATCTCCTCATGGATCAGACTGTGATCCTATGTTATGAGCTGTCAGACCAAGAGGCGCACACCTTACATCAGGTCAAAGCCCATGTCAGGGCCTTTGCTGCTTCCAAGGCCTTCCAGTCGGGGGTTTCCTTGGAACAGATCTTGTCAGCCTGCCACTGGAAGTCACATAATACATTCACACAATTTTATCTGAAGGATGTGGCATGGGCTGACTCGGAGCTTTATCACCTGGGACCTGTAGTGGCTGCTCAGCAGATCCACCAGTAGCCCAGGTCAGGGAGGAGATTTGTACATATGTAAATAGTATACATGTGTATATATATTTAAGAAGCATAAAAAAAAACCAAAAAAAAAAACTCAGACGTGCTTCCTTCGGGAGGTTTATTTCCTTAGGGACTGAACTCATCCCTCTCTTCCCCTACCTCAGAGCAGGTCTGTAAAAAAAGGGGGGGGGAGGGGAGGCGAGTCGGTTTGGACCGGTTAACCGGTTTCTGTTGACCGACTATAGCCTCAAGGGTCTTGCCGATCTCAGGTCGACCCGGGCTTAGAGGAAATCTTGTTAGTTATTTTCTGAGTTCGCTTAAGTTCCTAGTAACTTACCCGCCGACCAAGCGGTAGTTATTCAGCATATTGTCCATTGGATAGGATGTATTAACGCAATAAAATTGCAAATTTAACTAGAGGATCGCTCGCAAAAAAAAAGATAATGTTTTTGCTATGCAAAAACAAAGCGTCCCGAAAAGGATATAAAGGTGAGTGCTAAAGTATTAAGAAAATGCTTCGTTTCTAGCCTTATACTGTTGTGGCAACCAAAGTCAGCGCAGTCTGCTCTATCTAGCACGGTTTTCAAGATATAAGCATTTTTGTGTTTTGCAAAAAATTAAAAAATTTAAAATGTCCGCTATATTTGGCGAGACAAAAATATTTTGAAAATTGGCATGGGTACTCTGCAGAGATACCCAGCAGGTCAAAAATTTTGTTGAGTTCGCTCCATATAGCACAGTTTTCGAGATATAAGCATTTTTGTGTTTTGCAAAAACTTTGAAAATTCAAAATGGCCACCATTTTTGGGGAGACAAAAATTTTTGTCAAGACCACTGCCGCGGTGTGTATCTCCCGCTGTTGTGTAAACACAGATGAGCAGTTGCCTGGTAATCAGTGATAAAGTTCCAATTTGCTAGTTCTACTTTTATTTACAGTGAAATTACATCAATAATCCTGATACATATATTTTATGGTAATTAATTAGGTCTGCCTAATTAATACTTCTTTAAGAATTTCAAAACTGTTCAGATGAAAATTACTTAGGTCTGCCTAAATAATATATTTCTACATATATCTAGCTCTATGGCTGAAAACACTTCTTACTGCCTCAAAATAACTCAGAAAACTGTCTCCTGTGTACATTGCAGTAACCAACTAATACACAATCAAAATCTGCCCTGTGGGAAGGGAAAGATCTACAATAACATAAGGGTTGAACATAATAGTTAAACTGTCAAAGTGATCAGCTGGAGAAACACATAAATGTTTCTAGGAGTGAAAATGACAAAGAAAATATCTTAGCCTTTGCAGTGGCTATGTTTTAACATCACATTAATTGACTTAATAAATCACGATAAACTGTTTATATCTGAGTTTTACAAATATATTCCAAATGAGTAAAGGCGAGGGTGGACTACCTCCCTTTACTTTTACAGCAGTTCCCCTGTGTATTATTCTGACACGTAGCGGGGGACTGGAAATTTTGAAACCACAACTTCGGTAAACTAGTAATATAAACTTTCAAGAGACTGAATCATTATTTTACATACAACAATCACAAAAAACAAACAAATATTTATATAACAGTGATACAACATACTAATAAAAAACACATATATTACACCCGCCAAGCATTAAAGCAGAAGAAATAGCTTTTCCGAGATATTCACAATTTTTCATTTTCGTGTGTGAAAGCTCTTCCAAAAGTAGGTGAATGAGTTATTTGAGAAAAATTGGCTATCTGCAATACTATTAAGAGATAATTCACATTTACTCATTTTGAGTACATGAATAATTATCTATGGGTCTGAAACTTCAAGTGAAAGCTCTCCCAAAAGTAGGTCAATGAGTTATTTGAGAAAAATTGGCTATCTGCAATATTTTTGGAGATAATTCGCATTTACTCATTTTGAGTAGGTGAGTAATTAGCTATGGGTCTGATACTTCTCCATGTGAAAGCTCTCCCACAAGTAGATGAATGAGTATTTGATAAAAATTGGGTATCCGCAATACTTTTAGAGATAATTCACATTTACTCATTTTGAGTAGGTGAATAATTAGCTATGGGTCTGAAACTTCACCAAGTGAAAGCTCTGCCAAAAGTAGGTGAATGAGTTATTTGAGAAAAATTGGCTAACTGCAATACTTTTAGAGATAATTCACATTTACTCATTTTGAGTAGGTGAGTAATTAGCTATGGGTCTGAAACTTCACAGAGTGAAAGCTCTCCCAAAAGTAGGTGAATGAGTTATTTGAGAAAAATTGGCTATCTGCAATACTTTTAGAGATAATTCGCATTTACTCATTTTGAGTAGGTGAGTAATTAGCTATGGGTCTGAAACTTCACCAAGTGAAAGCTCTCCCAAAAGTAGGTGAAGGATTTATTTGAGAAAAATTGGCTATCTGCAATACTTTTAGAGATAATTCGCATTTACTCATTTTGAGTAGGTGAGTAATTAGCTATGGGTCTGAAACTTCACCAAGTGAAAGCTCTCCCAAAAGTAGGTGAATGATTTATTTGAGAAAAATTGGCTATCTGCAATACTTTTAGAGATAATTCGCATTTACTCATTTTGAGTAGGTGAGTAATTAGCTACGGGTCTGAAACTTCACCATGTGAAAGCTCTCCCACAAGTCGATGAATGAGTTATTTGATAAAAATTGGGTATCCGCAATACTTTTACAGATAATTAGCATTTACTCATTTTGAGTAGGTAAATAATTAGCTATGGGTCTGAAACTTCACCATGTGAAAGGTCTCCCAAAAGTAGGTGAATGAGTTATTTGAGAAAAATTGGCTATCTGCAATACTTTTAGAGATAATTCGCATTTACTCATTTTGAGTAGGTGAGTAATTAGCTATGGGTCTGAAACTTCACCATGTGAAAGCTCTTCCAAAAGTAGGTGAATGAGTTATTTGAGAAAAATTGGCTATCTGCAATACTTTTAAGAGATAATTCGCATTTACTCATTTTGAGTAGGTGAGCAATTAGCTATGGGTCTGAAACTTCACCAAGTGAAAGCTCTTTGGGATAGCTGCTCTGCAGAGATACCCTGAAGATCAAAAATTTCGTCGAAATCGCTCTATGTAGCACAGTTTTCGAAATATTAGCATTTTTGTGTTTTGCAATTTTTCCGCAAAAATTCGAAAATTCAAAATGGCCGCCACTTTTGGCAAGACAAAATTTCTTTGAAAATTGGCATGGCTACTCTGCAAAGGTACCCTGTGGGTCAAAAATTTCGTCGAAATCGCTCTATCTAGCAGGGTTTTCAAGATATAAGCATTTTTATGTTTTGCAATTTTTGCGAAAAATTCGAAAATTCAAAATGGCCGCCATTTTTGGCGAGACAAAATTTTTTTGAAAATTGGCATGGCTACGCTGCAGAGATACCCTGTGGGTCAAAAATTTCGTCGAAATCGCTCTATCTAGCACAGTTTTCGAGATATAAGCATTTTTATGTTTTGCAATTTGTGCGAAAAATTCGAAAATTCAAAATGGCCGCCATTTTTGGCGAGACAAAATTTTTTTGAAAATTGGCATGGCTACTCTGCAGAGATACCCTGTGGGTCAAAAATTTCGTCGAAATCGCTCTATCTAGTACGGTTTTCGAGATATAAGCATTTTTATGTTTTGCAATTTTTGCGAAAAATTTGAAAATTCAAAATGGCCGGCATTTTTGGCGAGACAAAATTTTTTTGAAAATTGGGAAAACTACTCCGCAGAGATATCCTGCGTGTCAAAAATTTCGTCGAAATGGCTCTATCTAGCACGGTTTTTGAGATATAAGCATTTTTGTGTTTTGCAATTTTTTGCGAAAATTTCGAAAATTCAAAATGGCCGCCATTTTTGGCGAGATAAAAATTTTTTGAAAATTGGGAAAACTACTCCGCAGAGATACCCTGCGGGTCAAAAATTTCATCAAAATCGCTCTATCTAGCACGGTTTTCGAGATATAAGCATTTTTGTGTTTTCCTTATTTGGAAAATTCGTAATGATTAATTAATCATTAATTACTCGGCCATTTCTTAACCAATCAATGCCAAAATCTAATGATTTCCAGATTTTAATAGAATGAATGTATTTGCCAAGTTTCAGGTGAATTGATAAAATTCCTTTCAAGTTATCATCCGGACAAGCTTCCCCATCGAAAAAAGACATTTTTGGTCATGTGACCTCTCTGATTGGTTGAAATGTCACTGCAGCATATTCAAAAAAATTCCCCAAGGCTACTGCCCAAACCTGCCAAATTTGAAAAGAATCCGCCTAACGGTTAGAGAGTTATAAGGAAAACAAAATGCGGAGCCGGCGGAGCCTGAAGGTCTCCCATACACAAACAAGCGTCCCTTGCGGGACGCTTAATAAGTAAATTAAATTTTTATAAGTTAATACCCTATCCAATGGACACACAAGACCCTCCCACCGACCCCGCTATCAGCTTACTAGGGGTCTAATACATTTAGACAACGAAAAAGATGCTATGACGTCAGGTTGTCTAGACAGGAAGGAAGTATGATGCGCCACCTGGCGAGTGCAGTGTGAGGACCGGCCAGCCGGTGGAAACACAGGACGTCTTTTTCTGACGTTTGGCAGGCTGGTCTGTGCCGACCGGTTTAGCATATTGTCCATTGGATAGGGTATTAACTTATAAAAATTTAATTTACTTATTAAATTTGCAATTTTATGACCCCAGTTTGACCCATAAGTGGGGGTCAGGAGGTAAATCTGACCGGCTATCTAGACTCTTCACATACGGTTTCCCAATACCTCTTAATACATTCTAAAAGTCTAAAATAGCATCAGAGATGCCCGTACCCCACAGCCTAGGGAAATATTTTTAACACCATGAGATATAGAAGTACTGTATCAGTACAAAGTTCAGGATACTTTCAGAGCACAGTTAGTTATATAAAGGTCCAAACAATGTTTAAATAGAGAAAATAATGTGTAAGAGAAAGATGAAGTATTAAAACAATACAATTCAAATCAAGATGACAGCATTAATCTACATCTGCATGGCCGAATTATGTTTTAGATGTTTTGAATATTACCATGCATACAAAAGTGGTAATACATTCAATGAATGCTTATGTGTGGTGTTGGAGCAAAATCTGTGGCTCACTTGATGAAATTCCATATTACAATGGGAAGTTATAAAAGTAAAATTCTTAATAAATTCTAATATGAACTGAACAAAAGACAGACCGAAAGGTGCAACAAGATTTTAAAGGTCAAGGTCACTACGACAAGGTCAAAGGTCAAATCAAGGTCAGACCATGATAATACACACCTATAGCCCCTAACCAATGTCCCTACCAAATATCAAAATATCAACTTCCTACACCTTATGGTTTCAGAGATATAGCCCGGACAAGATTTTATAGGTCAAGGTCACTACAGCAAGGTCAAATCAAGGTCAGACCATGACATTGCACACCTACACCCCCTAACCAATGTCCCTACCAAATATCAAAATATCAACTTCCTACACCTTACGGTTTCCGAGATATAGGCCGGACAAGATTTTATAGGTCAAGGTCACTACAGCAAGGTCAAATCAAGGTCAGACCATGACGTTGCACACCTACACCCCCTAACCAATGTCCCTACCAAGTATCAACTTCCTACACCTTACGGTTTCTGAGATACAGCCCGGACAAACTTTTTCCTTGCGGTATCCGAGATATAGCCCAGACAAGATTTTCAAACTCAAGGTCACTACGGCAAGGCCAAAGGTCAAATCAAGGTCAGACCATGACGTTGCACACCTACACATCCTAACCAATGTCCCTACCAAGTATCAACTTCCTACACCTTGCGGTTTCTGAGATACAGCCCGGACAAACTTTTTCCCGCCACCCACCTGCCCATCCGGACACCATGGGTGAAAACAATACCCTCAAGGGCTTTGGGGTAAAAAGCAGTAATAAAGGAGATATAAGGCAAAATGTCAAAATCGGCGATTTTATGACCCCCATTTGACCCCTATAGGGGGGGGGGGGGGGGGGGGGGGGATTTTACTTGCTTTCCAGACTCTCAACATATGGTTTCCTACTACCTCCCAATACATTTTATGGCTCTAAATGCAATACTTAAGAAGATAATGGGGGGGGGCTCATAAATCAATTAATTTTCAACGGATCGTTCCCAAGATCTAATCAGCTCGCGTTTTTGATTGTACAAACATGTACAGTATGAAATTACAAGCATCTGCAGTCAGTAGGTTTTGCTGAGTGGAGATGACGGGCGGGTGTTCCCAAGAAAACTATTTTTTGATCATGTGACCTTGATTAAGATCACGGGTCAAATTTAAGCATGTGGAAAAATTTTCCCACACCTAAGGTACATAACTGCCAAGTCTGGTTAAAAAGATTCCAATAATAAGGGAGATATTCAAGGGAGACCATACTGTGGCGGCGGTGGCCAGGAAACTGAAGGTAAAACAAAGAATTGCCCTTTCAGGGACACCTAATTAGTTGGGTTATATGCAATGGTTATGCAATTTAAATTTACCAATTTATAAAGTAGTCATAGTTGTTTTTTTTTTTTTTTCAGAATGAATAGAGTAAGAAATCTAAAATTTGCCAGGAATCTAAAATTCGCCACCTCTAAAACCTTAGTTAATTTTATGACGAAAATGATGTTTTTGTCCAAGAATTGGTATTTTTCAGTTCAAAAAGCCTTAATTTACTATACATTCAACAAATCTCACCACAATTCATTTATTTTATTAGTATTTTCACATGTGGCGAATTTCAGATATGTGGCGAATTTTAGATTTCTTACTCTACCAAGCTGGCTTTTGATATTCAAAGGTTACACTGTCAGAACCATCTTGCTTAAAAGTTTTTAAAATCATGTAAATATTGTTATAAAATAACCATTAACCCTTGTGGTGTCTTCAATGAATGTTTCTTCTCCATTTAATGAGAATTCAATAATTCATTCAATAATTGCTTATTATTGGTCAAGTTTATGGGGGATATAACATTGGCAACACAGGCAAAAACAACAGTTGTAAGCACTTTATTCAGCCATTAATGATTACAAAAATAGCTTTTGCAAAAACAGTAAGACGTTTTTTTATGAGGTGCAAAAGAAAAAACTAATTATTTTGATAGTGTTTGAGGCACTATGATGCAGCATTTTTCTGTTTTAGAACTGATTGAAATTTTCTACTGATTTCACCAAGATAAAGAATTTGAAACAGGACATCTACTGTGCGAAATACATTATAAATCAATACATCAAGACAGAGTTCTGACAAAACACACTGAAGTCATCCATAATGCCACACCTATTTACATGGCCATCCCTAAAACATGTGAAATGTAAAAACCCAACAAAAAAATGCATAGTTCAGAATTTCACATTAAGGAATTTTTAGATATATTTTACTTTCAAATGCTTCAAATTGTATGATTTTTGCCATATTGTAAAAACATAACTCGAAATAAAACTGGAATTTCCCCACATTTTTGAGAAGTTACAAGGTTTCTGATAGACTAAGGAGAAATTTAGTTCAATATATTTGACTTATCTATGAGGTCATGCATTTATTAAAGAGCAATACTCAGATTTCAAAGATGGATCTTTAAATTGAATACATGTACATTATTACTTCGCAAAAGTTTTTGCAAAAGTATATTACTCATTCTTTTTGCTTCTTTGTAAGTTTGTTTACAGCATAACTTCAAAATAAAACTAGAGGATCGCTCGCAAAAAAAAAAGATAATGTTTTTGCATAGCAAAAACAAAGCGTCCCGAAAAGGATATAGAGGTGAGTGCTAAAGTATTAAGAAAATGCTTCGTTTCTAGCCTTATACTGTTGTGGCAATCAAAGTCAGCGCAGTCTGCTCTATCTAGCACGGTTTTCAAGATATAAGCATTTTTGTGTTTTGCAAAAAATAAAAAAATTAAAAATGTCCGCTATATTTGGCGAGACAAAAATATTTTGAAAATTGGCATGGCTACTCTGCAGAGATACCCAGCAGGTCCAAAATTTTGTTGAGTTCGCTCCATATAGCACGGTTTTCGAGATATAAGCATTTTTGTGTTTTGCAAAAACTTTGAAAATTCAAAATGGCCACCATTTTTGGGGAGACAAAAATTTTTGTCAAGACCACTGCCGTGGTGTGTATCTCCCGCCGAGCATTAAAGCAGAAGAAATAGCTTTTCCGAGATATTCACAATTTTTCATTTTCGTGTGTGAAAGGTCTTCCAAAAGTAGGTGAATGAGTTATTTGAGAAAAATTGGCTATCTGCAATACTATTAAGAGATAATTCACATTTACTCATTTTGAGTAGGTGAATAATTATCTATGGGTCTGAAACTTCACCAAGTGAAAGCTCTCCCACAAGTAGGTGAATGAGTTATTTGAAAAAAATTGGCTATCTGCAATACTTTTAGAGATAATTCGCATTTACTCATTTTGAGTAGGTGAGTAATTAGCTATGGGTCTGAAACTTCACCATGTGAAAGCTCTCCCACAAGTAGATGAATGAGTATTTGAGAAAAATTGGGTATCCGCAATACTTTTACAGATAATTAGCATTTACTCATTTTGAGTAGGTGAATAAATAGCTATGGGTCTGAAACTTCACAGAGTGAAAGCTCTCCCAAAAGTAGGTGAATGAGTTATTTGAGAAAAATTGGCTATCTGCAATACTTTTAGAGATAATTCACATTTACTCATTTTGAGTAGGTGAATAATTAGCTATGGGTCTGAAACTTCACCAAGTGAAAGCTCTCCCAAAAGTAGGTGAATGATTTATTTGAGAAAAATTGGCTATCTGCAATACTTTTAGAGATAATTCGCATTTACTCATTTTGAGTAGGTGAGTAATTAGCTATGGGTCTGAAACTTCACCAAGTGAAAGCTCTCCCAAAAGTAGGTGAATGAGTTATTTGAGAAAAATTGGCTATCTGCAATACTTTTAGAGATAATTCGCATTTACTCATTTTGAGTAGACGAGTAATTAGCTATGGGTCTGAAACTTCACCAAGTGAAAGCTCTCCCAAAAGTAGGTGAATGATTAATTTGAGAAAAATTGGCTATCTGCAATACTTTTAGAGATAATTCGCATTTACTCATTTTGAGTAGGTGAGTAATTAGCTATGGGTCTGAAACTTCACAGAGTGAAAGCTCTCCCAAAAGTAGGTGAATGAGTTATTTGAGAAAAATTGGCTATCTGCAATACTTTTACAGATAATTCGCATTTACTCATTTTGAGTAGGTGAGTAATTAGCTATGGGTCTGAAACTTCACCAAGTGAAAGCTCTCCCAAAAGTAGGTGAATGATTTATTTGAGAAAAATTGGCTATCTGCAATACTTTTAGAGATAATTTGCATTTACTCATTTTGAGTAGGTGAGTAATTAGCTATGGGTCTGAAACTTCACAGAGTGAAAGCTCTCCCAAAAGTAGGTGAATGAGTTATTTGAGAAAAATTGGCTATCTGCAATACTTTTAGAGATAATTCGCATTTACTCATTTTGAGTAGGTGAGTAATTAGCTATGGGTCTGAAACTTCACCAAGTGAAAGCTCTCCCAAAAGTAGGTGAATGAGTTATTTGAGAAAAATTGGCTATCTGCAATACTTTTAGAGATAATTCACATTTACTCATTTTCAGTAAGTGAGTAATTAGCTATGGGTCTGAAACTTCACAGAGTGAAAGCTCTGCCAAAAGTAGGTGAATGAGTTATTTGAGAAAAATTGGCTATCTGCAAAACTTTTACAGATAATTCGCATTTACTCATTTTGAGTAGGTGAGTAATTAGCTATGGGTCTGAAACTTCACAGAGTGAAAGCTCTGCCAAAAGTAGGTGAATGAGTTATTTGATAAAAATTGGCTATCTGCAATACTTTTAGAGATAATTCGCATTTACTCATTTTGAGTAGGTGAGTAATTAGCTATGGGTCTGAAACTTCACCAAGTGAAAGCTCTCCCAAAAGTAGGTGAATGAGTTATTTGAGAAAAATTGGCTATCTGCAATACTTTAAGAGATAATTCGCATTTACTCATTTTGAGTAGGTGAGTAATTAGCTATGGGTCTGAAACTTCACCATGTGAAAGCTCTCCCACAAGTAGATGAATGAGTTATTTGAGAAAAATTGGGTATCCGCAATACTTTTATAGATAATTAGCATTTACTCATTTTGAGTAGGTAAATAATTAGCTATGGGTCTGAAACTTCACCATGTGAAAGCTCTCCCAAAAGTAGGTGAATGAGTTATTTGAGAAAAATTGGCTATCTGCAATACTTTTAGAGATAATTCGCATTTACTCATTTTGAGTAGGTGAGTAATTGGCTATGGGTCTGAAACTTCACCATGTGAAAGCTCTTCCAAAAGTAGGTGAATGAGTTATTTGAGAAAAATTGGCCATCTGCAATACTTTTAGAGGTAATTCGCATTTACTCTTTTTGAGTAGGTGAGCAATTAGCTATGGGTCTGAAACTTCACCAAGTGAAAGCTCTTTGGGATAGCTGCTCTGCAGAGATACCCTGAAGATCAAAAATTTCGTTGAAATCGCTCTATGTAGCACGGTTTTCGAAATATTAGCATTTTTGTGTTTTGCAATTTTTGCGCAAAAATTCGAAAATTCAAAATGGCCGCCATTTTTGGCAAGAGAAAATTTTTTTGAAAATTGGCATGGCTACTCTGCATAGATACCCTGTGGGTCAAAAATTTCGTCGAAATCGCTCTATCTAGCACGGTTTTCGAGATATAAGCATTTTTGTGTTTTGCAATTTTGCGAAAAATTCGAAAATTCAAAATGGCCGCCATTTTTTGCAAGAAATTTTTTGTTTGAAAATTGGCAGCTACTCTGCAGAGATACCCTGCGGGTCAAAAATTTCGTCGAAATCGCTCTATCTAGCAGGGTTTTCGAGATATAAGCATTTTTATGTTTTGCAATTTTTGCGAAAAATTCGAAAATTCAAAATGGCCGCAATTTTTGGCGAGACAAAAATTTTTTCAAAATTGGGATAACTACTCTGCAGAGATGGCCTGTGGGTCAAAAATTTCGTCGAAATCGCTCTATCTAGCACGGTTTTCGAGATATAAGCATTTTTGTGTTTTGCAATTTTTGCGAAAATTTCGAAAATTCAAAATGGCCGCCATTTTTGGCGAGACAAAAATTTTTTGAAAATTGGGAAAAGTACTCCGCAGAGATATCCTGCGGGTCAAAAATTTTGTCGAAATTGCTCTATCTAGCACGGTTTTTGAGATATAAGCATTTTTGTGTTTTGCAATTTTTGCGAAAAATTCGAAAATTCAAAATGGCCGCCATTTTTGGCGAGATAAAAATTTTTTCAAAATTGGGATAACTACTCTGCAGAGATACCCTGCGGGTCAAAAATTTCGTCGAAATCGCTCTATCTAGCACGGTTTTCGAGATATAAGCATTTTTGTGTTTTGCAATTTTTGCGAAAATTTCGAAAATTCAAAATGGCCGCCATTTTTGGCGAGACAAAAATTTTTTGAAAATTGGGAAAAGTACTCCGCAGAGATATCCTGCGGGTCAAAAATTTTGTCGAAATTGCTCTATCTAGCACGGTTTTTGAGATATAAGCATTTTTGTGTTTTGCAATTTTTGCGAAAATTTCGAAAATTCAAAATGGCCGCCATTTTGGGCGAGACAAAAATTTTTTGAAAATTGGGAAAACTACTCCGCAGAGATACCCTGCGGGTCAAAAATTTCGTCAAAATCGCTCTATCTAGCACGGTTTTCGAGATATAAGCATTTTTGTGTTTTCCTTATTTGGAAAATTCGTAATGATTAATTAATCATTAATTACTCGGCCATTTCTTGACCAATCAATGCCAAAATCTAATGATTTCCAGATTTTAATAGAATGAATGTATTTGCCAAGTTTCAGGTGAATTGATAAAATTCCTTTCAAGTTATCATCCGGACAAGCTTCCCCATCGAAAAAAGACATTTTTGGTCATGTGACCTCTCTGATTGGTTGAAATGTCACTGCAGCATATTCAAAAAAATTCCCCAAGGCTACTGCCTAAACCTGCCAAATTTGAAAATAATCCGCCTAACGGTTACAGAGTTATAAGGAAAACAAAATGCGGAGCCGGCGGAGCCGGCGGAGCCGGCGGAGCCGCCGGAGCCGGCGGAGCCGGCGGAGCCAGAAGCTCTCCCATACACAAACAAGCGTCCCTTGCGGGACGCTTAATAAATGCACGGATGGTTATGAATTTTTTGGCAAGTGTCAGAACCGTTACAAGGCCAAGCTGATCCAAATTTGGGCACGATTGGGTCAATATCCTCGATTCTGGAGCAGAATGAGTAATATACTTTGCTAAAAGTTTGCAAAGTCTGTGCTCGCCTCACCTCCAAGTGAATATAATATTGTTAGGTATGCTGTCAAAGTTTTATTGGCCTTTCACAGTCTCATTTTATCGCCCGTACTTCTGTAATTGCCCGTGTTCTTTATTGCCCATGCTCATACAATTACGCATTCCCTTAATTTTTCCTTTCACCCAAGGGCACTCCCTTGGATGACTTCAGTACTTTTCTTTCAGATGGGTATGATATGAAAGTACTAAATATTCCGCATCTGTACTAGATACTACAAAACCTTTCTGAATCTAAGACATTGAAATTTTCAACATTTTAGTACCAATTAAAATGCTCTCCCATATGGGAACATCAGAAATATCGGCACAATATCTTTCTAAATACAAAAGCAACTCATCCTTTCACACAAAAGCAAGAAATGCTGCAAAAAAATAAAAATGCATTTAGGTAATAATCTGTACACAAAGGTTAAATCAGTGCAAAAAGTAAAATGGAATGCCTCCACATTTGTGGAAATACAATTAACTAATATTCAAAAATGTTTTTGAAATTAATTAACAGAACACACAAATTACTCCAGAGTTTTGTGACTTATTATAAACTTATTATAAAATTAGAATGAAGATTAGTTTTCTTTTGTAAGAGTTTATGGTTAGTTTAGCTATTTATTTTTAGAACTAATAAACAAAAGTTTAAAAGAGTTTACTTAAACTTTATTAGTCTTAACTTCATTATTGCTTCTTGGTAACTCTTTCCGCGTCTAAATGTTTTCCTGTCAGTCAAAGAGTACTCTTTTTCTATTCTTTAGCAAGACCCACGACTGAGCGAATGCTGAAAAAAATACACAACATTCTGGAGAATGCAGAATAATAAGAAAATAACTGGGCATCAGACTTGTAAAAATCTGTTGAAAAAATGTTATGATTCTTTTTTAACCATGAACTAAAAGAATCGATGTGCATTCAAAACTATACATTGTATAACTGAGATCAATCTGGCCATTTAGCATTTGCACCTGTGTAACGATATTTGATTAAAACAAATCAAGAAATTGTACTTTCTAGGTCCAAGTCAATAGTCATTTTGTTTATTCATCTTTCAATATATATGAGTGATTGGAAATCAATACAAATGACACTGAGTCTGTCTTTACAGCCATATTATATGGTCTAGTAAAAATGAATCTATAATTCAAAATAAAGCATTGATGGAAACTACACCTGTCACTCGAAAATGCCATCATTTTAGAAATTGAAACAACAGCAAAACCTTAGTACAAATGGCCCCAATAAAACACTTTATTCAGTAGTTGAATATTTTGACTTTTTCATTTAAAAGACAAGTTAACATTTAAATCATTTAAAAAGGCAATTAAATTATTTACTTAAAAATATTTATGACCCTGATTTTTGTTTTGTTCAAACTTTATGTTTTGAAATTTTAAAAGGTAACAATGGTCACATGACCACAGTGATTTAACTCTGAAAAATTATAAGCTACACATTAGTTTACCCTGCGCATTACCTTTAGCAACTATGTAACTACCAATATACCTTGGCCTAGGTTAAATTTGGTTTTTGTCCAACTGGTTATGCCATGTAATAACAAGTCTAGTAGATTTCTATCCTTATCTTTCCCCTACCTAAGATAAACATACTCATTCCTACAAACTCTGCAGCTAAAGTGTTGCCATGGCAACAGTTGTTACTGGATACCTCCAAAACCACAGTGATTTATGGGCTGGGTAAAAAAGCAATGAAAAGTTAGAGGCTCTGTGACATAGTTAAAAATTGCTCAACACAGTTTATATTGTGAGAAACAAGAATTGTATGACCACAAAGAAAGTGTCAGAAATCTGAAATTCCCTACAAATGAAAGATTTGCTAAATGAGCCATTGGTCACTTTCTGTATAGACTCCTTCCCACTACCACATCCCACAACCACTTGGAGTCTCTTAACCTGAGATACTAAATTGAAAATTTTGATTACTTAAATGTAACTTTTATAAGCTACAAGCTTATCATGTGGAACTGAATGCTTTCTCGGGAGACCGCAGGCATCCGGCCAACGTCCAAGAAAAATAGACGTTTAGCGTACTGAGAGTGTACCATAACAGTGTAATCTCGCGTCTAACACTTCTCTCGTTGTAAATTTAGCCCATACCCCCTCAGCTGGAATACAGCAGGGAGGCAGGGTAGGACTCGCTTCAGTTCTACATGGTAAGCTTATAGCTTATAAAAGCTACATTTAAGTAATTAAAATTTTCAATTTTATTGCGCTACAATAGCTTACCATGTGGAATTGAATGCTGAATCCAAGCATCTGGTGGAGGGATTACAGCTAAGACTAGAAGTATACCGAATTTTTCTTGGATTGAATTAATAAATAAAATGAATATTTTGAAAAAAAAAACAACCCAATTCTGAAAATTGGACCTGTAAAAGGCCAAAGACCAGAAGATTAATGAATGGCAGTACCGATATTGTCTGGATGTTTTGATTGAAGGGTTAAGTGCAGCCGTGCTCACTTATGCGAGTATAGCCCCCAAGAGCATCACTGTAATGAATACCAGCCGTAAGCTTGAATCTCATTAACTTGCCACCCTAAATATGAGATTATGGTACACTGAAAAGACTTAATACATTATACAGTTAAATAACAGATAAAGAGACTTTACCATAACATCCTGAGGAGGTAACCAATACCTAGACCCTGGGATTAGACTCCTGAAGACTTGGCTGCAGTGGAGGTGCGCCCCCCCTCCCCTCTCCTTCTTTCTGAGGATGAGCAGTCAGAGGGGAAAGGTCTAGGACTTGTGCCGCTACTACTGGTCCCAGATACATATTGTTGTCTGACCAAGTAAGGTCTGTTAGGTAAAAATTTGTAAATATGTTGTGAGCTTTCCAGTGACACGCTTGCATGATTTGGTCCACTGATACCCCACCGTAAAAGGCCTTAGAGACCACAAAGGCCCTAATGTCATGCGCTTTGACTTGGACCAGGTCCAAGGCTTGTTTGTAACAAAGTAAGATAGTTAGTTTTAGCTAAGAAGAGAGTGTAGCGGGTCTGGTGTCTGAGGTATGTCCTTTCTTAAAGGAGATAAAGAGAAGGGATCGAGACCCTCTTAGGTCTTTGGTTCAATCCAAATAGTACCTCTGGGCCCGTACCAGACACAAGGTCCTGTCTTCTTTGAATTGTCTATCTACAATGGTAGTTAGAGCAGGAATAGTCACCGGAGACACACTTTGAGAACCTTCTCTTGCTAGTTGGTTTTTGGCTATGAAATCTGAAGAGGGGAACAAAGCAATCGTTTCCCATTGGCCTAGATTTGATACTTTGTTTGCAACCCAGGCATGGATTTCGCTACGGTGCTTGCCGGAGGCTAGAGCTAGCAAGAAAGCAGTTTTGAGGGTAAGATGTTTGAGGTCTGTGTCTTTCATAGGCTCAAAGGGTGCTTTTGTGAGCTCATTCAGTACAACAGAAAGGTTCCACTTAGGAAGATTCCTGGAACTTTTGGGATGTCAAGGTGTCAACAATGGCCGTCCTATAACCATCAATGGCCGAAGGACGCCTGGTTAGGTCTTGGTACAGGTACATGAAGAAGTCTTGAGACTTGCTTTACAGAGGGAGTGGAGAAATCCACCAAATTTTCTCTGCACCATTTTTCAAATAGGGCCCACTTTGACTTGTAGATGGTCTTTGTTGATGACCTCTGAGGGGCAGCAATTCTCTTTGCCATCTCCACACAGAAGCCTTGCCCTTCTAGCTGTCCACTCCTAGACACCAGGCGTGGATGTTGAGATGTTGTGGACTGCTGTGAAACAATAATTGTGGGACTGTTTGAGAAGAGTTCTTGACACAGGTAATTGAAGTGGGATCTTTGTTGAGAGCTGCACTAGGTCCCAAAACCAGGGCATCTCTGGCCAGCCTGGGGCTATTACAATGATCAGACAACTGGATTGCCTGATTTTTTGGATCACCCTGTGAAGGAGAGCTGTGGGAGGGTAAGCATAGGTAGTCAGACCCGACCAGTTTATGTTCAGAGCATCTATGTCCCAAGCATTTTGGTCTGGGACTGGAGATACGTACAGTGGAACTTGGTTGTTCAGACGAGTGGCAAATAGATCTACATGAGGAGTGAACCACTTGTGACAGATCTATTTGAACACCTGCGGATGCAGTAACCATTCTGTTGACTGGACTTGGTTCGACCTGGACAGAAGGTCAGCCATCACATTCAGACACCCTGGAATGTGTCTGGCTTTTAAGGTTATCTGGTAATGATGGCACCAGGTCATGATCTTCCACAGGAGAGCGCACATCTTCGCCGAGTGGGTTCCTTCTTGTTTGTTTATTTAGGCTACCACTGTTGAGTTGTCCGCAGCAACTAACACTGTTTGGGTTTGACACTGGTCGTTGAACCTTTGAAGGGCCAGAGAAACCGCCTTCAGCTCTAGAACATTTATGTGTAGCCTTTTTCCCCTGTCTGACCACAGACCCTTTGTAGATGCTTGCTCTAAGTGAGCGCCCCAGCCTTCGTTTGAGGTGTCTGTAAAGAGTTGGATACTCTGGTCTTTGGGATGAAGGTCTGTACCTTTCATCATGTTTGTGGGATTCGGCACCACTCTAGGTGTGCTGAAATGGTTTCTGTCCAAGGAAGGAGGTTGTACAATGACTGAGGAAATCTCCAGTGCTCCTTGAGGTGGAACTGGAAGGGCCTCATGTGAAAGCATCCCTCCAGGGCCATTTTCTCCGTTGAGGCAAGCAACCCAATTAGCGACATCAAACATCTTGCAGTCAAAACATGTTTTGACTTGAGTCGTAGGATCAAATCCTGAAGTTTAAGCCATCTCTCTTGAGTGGGTTTTACAAGGGCTGATTCTAGATGGTATTCGTAACCCATGAACAAAAACACTTGAGTAGATTTTAGTTCAGACTTCTCCTGATTTATTATCCACCCTAAGGACTGAGTTAGGTCTACCACTGTCTGAGTGTTCACTTGTGCTTCTTCCTGAGACTCAGCCCTGATAAGCCAGTCGTCCAGGTACTGGTGAAGTCTCATTCCCCTTGTCAGGGCTATCAGCTTCACTTCTTTTACAATCTTGGTAAAGACCTGAGGGGCCATGGCTAGCCCGAAGGGAAGGGAGGTGAACTGGAACACCCGTGAAGGTAGGTGTTAGTGTTAGGAATCGGTCAGAAAAATCAGAATCGATTAATCGGTCATCCTTAGTGATCGATTATCGATTATAATCGCCTTTCTGCTTGTTTTTCAAGAAAGACAAGGAATTCTTTATTTTTTCTCAAATATCAGAATACAGCAGTTTTTCTATCAATCAAGTCTAAAATAATCCATGTTATTTGGTTCCAGTTTGTGGTAGGGAAGGGGGGTATCATTGAAAGACTAAGCAAGTATGTTTATGAGCAATAATGTAGTAATCTACTAAGGCAACCTTAACAGTTAAAATTTTTCATTTATTTCCATCAACCCTTTTCAGCTTAAAAATCATTTATGGTGTTTGAATGTAACTTCAGCATATTAAAAAAACAACCAAGAATGCTGAAAGTTAAAATAAACATATTTTCAACCACTTTTATTCAACATCACTCCATGCTTCTTTTTTTATAACACATAATCATATCTTTTGCCTTATATTTTACTCCAAGCTGTAAATATCTCTAACATCTCTAACTTCAATCAGTCTCCTGTAATCTTTTCTCTGAGTTTAGGTTACTGTAAAGTATTGGCCTATTGTTCTATTAAATTTCTGTCATCCTGAAAAAAAATATTCCATGAATTTTGCTTTTTAAGCCGATCTACATGATCTATGCATTTTATATAATTATAATTTCTTAAATACTGTACAATTCAGAGTATGATAATGTACTAAACATTTAACTTTTATTATTCAACAAAAGTTGTCAAAAACATTCATGGCAAATTGGTGAAGTGTTACAGTGAATGAGGCCTGTTCTCTCCACTTGATTGATGGCCAATGTTGTTATTCCCCATTTGCAGGGAGTATGCATGGTGTTTATGATGCAGTGAAAGTTAAATTTAACTTAGGTTACACTTATTTTATTGTCTTAAAAGATCTTTTAAACGTATACAAAAATCTCGAGTTTTAGTCTTACCCAACAGGAAGTATCAGTGAAACAAATATGGCAGATAATGTAAACAAATGTCACAAAAATAAAATGTTAAATATTTACACAAAAACTAAAATTGGGTGACTTTTAAACTTTATTTTCGATTCATAATCGATTCTTAACATGAGAATTGATTTTCTACATCGAAATTTGTAAAAAGACGTTGAATCGATTTTCCGTCAAATCGTTGGACCACTAGTAGGCGTCTAATAGGTCTATCGACAACACCCATTCCCCTGGAATCAGAGAGACCCTGATGGACTCTGGTGTTTCCATTTTGAACCTTTCTACAAGTAAGAAGGTGTTGAGCCTGCTTAGGTCTATTACTGGCCTCCACCTTGATGAGGCTTGGGTACAAGAAACAGGCGACTGTAAAACCCGAGAGATTTATTAGATTTTCCACTCTTTCTATTGCGTTCTTTGACAGAAGAGACTGGATACAAGAGGTCAGAGCTTGTTCTTTGAAGGGCCTTGTAACCTGATAGAATCAGTGGAGCTCTGACCAAATTTGGTTTCGAGATGAATGGAAGAACGTAACCATTGGTGATAATGTTTAACACATTGTCTGAACATTTGTGTGTGAGCCAGTCTTTTCTGAAAGAACGGAGAAGACCTCCTACTGGTGGACTGACGGAGGCCTGAAAGGAGTCATAGTGGGAGGGGTCTCCACGCCCTCATCCCTTGAATGGGGTTGAAAGCGACCCCTGAAGCCTCTTAAGTTTGGTATCCCCCTACCTGAGGAAAATGATTGGTTACTGCTTGAGAGGAATTTGCCCCCATAGGAGCGTTTCCTGTAGGAGCCTCATATTGTGGTGGGGAACACTAAAGGGGAATTTTCATAGGGTCTAAAAACCCTGTGGGTCTTTGGGGTGCCTTTAAGGAGGAAGTCTTCTCCATCCTTGACTAATTGTGACTTGAACAGAGGAGAAGGCCAAAAGGGCGAATTCCTAAGTTCTTGATATCTAGAATCCCCTAGATATGATTGAAGGAGGGTCATGTTGGTCCTGCCTCTTAGTAGGCCAGAGTTTGCCCATGGTGTACAGTTTCCTCTGGAGGATATGGGTTACAGATTGTTTAGGCAGGATAAGGATTACGCACCCTTCTGAATCTGGTTTTTAACCCCTTAAGGGCAGCCTTAATAGTGTGACACTTTACCCAAGGAGTGTTACAGGAGGAAGTAGTCTTGTAAAAGTAGCTGTGGAATGAAGGTAGAGAGGGTCTGCCTAGTTTGGTGCTCAAGTTCGAGAGGGTTTAGGAGAGACACAGATCTTGGCAAAATCTATATTGAGCTCCTGAAGATTGTCCTCAAAAAACAAGGTTGTCTCACTTTGCAATAATTTGCTGTTGAAGTAGGGGGTTTATAAATTTACCCTCAGGTAAATTAGAGGCCAAGAAGTCCTATTCAAATTTCTCAAAGATATCTTTGAGGTATGGACTTGAGGGAGCATAGCTAAAGGGCCTCTTGGCCTGAGCTCCTGTTGGCCTTTCGTCACCCAGGACCAGCACAGTAGAAGAGGACCTAGGCAAAGTTTTCCTGGATCAGGAAAAGTAAGAACGTGCCGAAGGTCTACTTCTGTATGCTATGAAGGGAGGTCAGACAGATCTACCTCCCTGTTGCTGGTCATGTTCAGCAGGAGCATGTTGAGGCTTTAGAGGAATGCACCCCTTGAGGTCGTTCCAAGTGATCAGATTGAGGATCCGAGTAATCGGATTGAAGATCCCAGTGCTGGGAGATTATTCCAGTAATATGCAAATTGGGTCCGACCATCCGAGTGACTGGATTCAGGATCCGAGTGCTTGGAGCCATGGTCGGATTGTGGATCCGACCATTCTAGTGATCGGATGCAATCGGAAATAAAACCAGGCATCATATGGTCCACCTCTCTTCCAAAGTCAAGGATTGACTCAGCCAGAATTAGGGTTCGATACTCTGAACTAGTGCAGAGAATAAGTTAAAAGGGGAACCCCATTGAAGCAAATTGGGAGGACAACGCAAAGGAATTACACTTCCTAAACTGAAAGAGTGCATTAAATAACATAATAAAATATACGTCTTCTCACCAAGAATTGTGCATACAATATTCTAGATATTTTGATTAAAATAACTTATAGAACTGCACAAGGAAAAAGACTTGCTATTGCGTAACAAACGTCACCCAAACAGAGTTGGCAAGGACCTGTTGTGCAGAAGAAGACGTTGAGAACAAAGACTCGAATTTGTGCTTTATTTCATATTTAAACCCTATAAATGGTCAAATACTGTAGCAGATAGGGATTAAATTATTTATTTTATTTTATTTCGACAGGTACAGGCCCTGTATATAATCTACATACACGAGTTGGTCGTCTAATGTTTCCTTCAAAACGAAGACGAATCGGAAGTTTTCGGAAAAAAACTCTGACATAAAACCTCGTATATAGTACTTTATTGATATTTTAACCCTTTAAATGGTCCAATAATGTAGCAGATAGGGAATAAACTCTCAAAATATTTTATTTTATTTCGACAGGTACTGATCCTGTATATAAGCTACATGTACGAGTCAGATGTTCAACTCTTTCTTCACGACTTAACCCGGAAGTGGATTAAATTGTAAAATATGTTAGATATACTTATGTGTTCTGTGATTTGTCACAAAAATACGATTCTATATATATATAAATAAAGAAACTGATGTAGTTTCAATATCTGACGACAAGTATATCATGTGAAAACAGTGAAATATTGTGAATTTATTTCAAATGCTTTTTAAGATGGCGGCCAACGAGAGAAGAAGGACGAATTACCTAACGATACTGCTATGGTACATACTAAACCACGGACTCAGCCAAATCCAAACGTCCATTTTTCTTGGTCGTTGGCTGGAGTCCTGCGGCCTCCCGAGTTAGCATTCAGTCCCACATGGTAAGCTACTGTAGCGCAATAAAAGCCTAAAATTAAAGCTTTGCCAACTTCAAAGGTAAGCAGATGATCTAACAATGTGTAGTAGGACCCTATGAAGTATAATCTCCAGAGAAATATTCTAACCTTAACAGAATTTCAGTTAACAGAGTCATTTTCACTTGGAAAAGACCATCTGAGAACCCGGGGCCGTATTCACAAAATGGATTAGCATATGCTAAAACTTGACCTGATCCATTTTTTTTTAAAAATATAGTTCAGCTAATCTTTGGATTCAATCGGCATTTATAAAGTTAAGCTAATTTTGCGATTATGTGCAGCACATTCAATCCAAAATTTAATCCATTTTGATGAGTGGATTAAATTTAATCTAAAAGTTAATTAAAACATTAGGTTAACTTATCTGCAAATACTAACCTTAAAGCTACGCCAATTTTTTGATTAACTAAAGCTAATTTTTTGCTAGTTTTTCGCTTATCCTTTCTTTTAAGATGGCCTCAGATTTTTACTTCTACTTTAAAGGTATTCTCCTTTTGATTGAACATCTTTACCTCTCCCCTGAATGCATCAAATCAAAAGCCTTGTTGATTTCCTCCAGAGGAAGATTATGTGACACAAAGTCATCCACATTCAGTTCTTTCTTCATGTATTCCTCCACCAGCTTTGGAACACTGTCACGACTCTTCCACCCTAAAATATAGCACCTGGATCATCGACTGTAATGAAAGAATGAAAAAAAAATGGCCTAACGTACTTCCAAAATCCAAGGACAAAGTAAGATTATGAAATCTTTCATCAGTTGTGGTGAAGTTGTGACAAATTTCAGTGCCACAAGTCTTAAACAAGCCTCTAGTAAATATTATATAAATAAACAACATGATTTGAAATGTCAATGGTTGCATGAAAGATCTTGTAGAAATTCAGCAAACAAGGAGAGTACCTTGATCTGGCTGGAAGATTGACGTGAGGAGATCTTATGATATTTTAAAATAGGGCTGTAACAGGGATCCAGGACATCATAAAACGGCCTTTCTCTGTTGAGACTTGGTGCAAACTAATGAAGGGTGTACACTTAAAACTATTCAAGTATGGTTTATTTCCAAAAAATGAGTGAAAACCAATATTCAACAAGACTGGTCTACACAATATCTGTTTTAAAAATAGTTTTCTTTATTTTCAGAGATAGCCGACATTTTATTTTCAGTAAATCTCTTTACAGAGTGCGCCACATTTGCTTTGCTGGTACGTCAAGTCGGTCACAACCAAAAGAAAACAACTCCGACTCAGGTTAGTTATTGCAGAACAGATACCAGACCCAAATTTTCACCCCACATCACACATCTAGTTGATTATCTTTCTGGTGAAGGGCCTTTATATTTTTATTATCCACTGTGCAACGTATTTACCCTTAATAAGGGGAAATACAGAGCGGGAATGTATTTTTTTTTGCATGTACTGGCGCTATGGATAATGAGTGTGAATAACTTCCGGTTTTTCAACAATATCTCGGAAAGTATGTAACTTACATATATGCATAATACATCATTAGAAAGGTAGTCATACAGCGCTTCTACTCCTGTGAATTACATAAAAGCCATGCAGAAATGATTGAGATATTGAAAGTTAAAGATTGAAGTTTTTATATTCACTGTTGCCACTGCTTTTTGAAAGCTTTTTTTCATATTCTCTCATTAAATATTCATGTTATTTAACCCATTAAAATGGTGGATAATAAAAGTAAAACATCCCTCATCAGACATATACAGAATAAATATATCTCTCATGAAGATTAACAATACTCGTGCTACGGACTCGTATGATCTTGTTATCTTCATTCGTGATATATTTTTTTCTGTATATGTCCTTTGGGAAGTTTTCCTTTTTTGTACAGATAGTATGCTAGTACAATATACAACAATACAGACCTCCAAAGGCAGTTCCCTTCCAAACTCTGCCGGTGACCAGCTGGAATGGACGGGTGGAGATTTCTTGCCCTGCAGCTGCCACTCCAATGATAGTGGACACTCCCCATCCCTTGTGACAAGACTCCAGCGCAGCTCTCTGAAATATAGAGTACAGTATCAACCGTTTCAAGTGGACCTCTGTTGAGCAGAATCAGATACAGTGACAAGTAGTGAAGTGACTACCGTGCAATTTATTTCTGATCTCAAATAATGAAATTCTAATTTGGCTTGCCATACTGATCGATATTAAAACATCGTCCCAGGCTGTAAAATGATGGCTATTGATCCTTCTGTTAAAATAAACAAGAGGGTCAGAGGTGCCCCAAAAGGCGGGTTGCGCACGCAGGAAACAAGGTTAGCAACTGCTCTCATTAAATTTAGGAACAAGGAAAGAAATGTTAGGTTACCCACTTAAGGTAAATGTGTTCGACGTGCTAAGAAATGTAATACTTCTAATCTAAAAACGAAAAAATGGACAGAAAAACAAGACAAATGAACGGACGGATTTACACCAATTTCGAAAGGAACCTAGCTATGATGGTGATGTATGTCCCTGTGAAGTTTGAATTAGATTGGAGTAACCGTTTTCGAGTTAGAGTCCGGAAACAAAAATGTGGACGGACAGATGGATGGACAGAAAAACGGACAAAAACGAAGAAACGGACGGAAAAACGGACAAACAAACAGACGGAATTTCACCAATTTCGAAAGGAACCTAGCTATGATGGTGCTATCTCCCTGTGAAGTTTGAATTTGATTGGTCAAACCGTTTTAAAGTTAGAGTCCGGAAACAAAAATGTGGACAAACAGATGGATGGACAGACAAACGGACGAAAAACGGACAAACGAACACACGGAATTTCACCAATTTCGAAAGGAACCTAGCTATGATGGTGATCTATCTCCCTGTGAAGTTTGAATTTGATTGGTCAAACCGTTTTAAAGTTAGAGTCCGGAAACGAAAAATGTGGACGGACAGATGGACAGACAGACAGACGGACAGACGGACGTCGGACACATCAATCTAATAGGCGGGTTGGTTACACGCAACCCGCCTAAAAATGCTCCACTTATATATTTAAACTGATCATACACTTGACAAACTGGCTACAGATCTAACCAAATATTTACAAAATATCTAAGAATAAATCTCTTGACGTATGAACATTCAAATTGATGATTGAAATATACTGATGAACAGCAATAACGCTTAAAGCTCACTAGACTTGCGTATCAGTGTTGATTCTAGGAATTTCAAAAAGTGGGGGCGATCCCCCACCACTACACAAAATGTGGGGGAGGGGCTAAAAATTCTGGGGGACGACTTTATGATAAGTTTAAACTAATAAAAAATACATTTTCAGTTTATTTAGGCATTTTTAACAGTGGACTTCTATTAATTAGTGGTCAATTTTTATTGTCTTGCCCAATAAAAATAAACTTCAAGGCTAGTGATTGAATTTTAAAAAAATACTGAAAATGGTTATTTACATCAAAGTGGCTCCTGTCATGGCATTATGGTTTTAAGTTTTCATCTGAAGTCATGGCATCACAAATTCAGTCATCACACCATCAATTCATACAAATATGTTGGAAAACCCCACAGAATACCATGACCTCATGAATAGTAATGAGTAGTCCACAAATTCTTCAAGTAAAATATTGCTAAAAAATCCAATGGAATCGTCAAATATTTTTTACGCATACATGAGCTCTGTAGTCCTTCTAGTATTTGATCTTAAATCAGAAAATATTAAGAATTAAAACCACCACGAAAATCTGTGACCTCATTAATATTAATGAGTTGTCCGTGAATTTTGATCCAGTAAAATATTTTTCTAGGGAATTCCGATAGATACATAGTAGCTTTCCACCAGTGAACGCCCGCCTTATATATCTTTATTAGAGGTCAAAGACAAATGCTTCTATTTGCAAACAAATTGGGCGTTCACTGGTATTTCCGGTTAGCGGGAAAACACGGTCGATAATAGAGATATATTGTCAAATTACATCACTTTCAAAGAAATGTTCCCCAGCATATTAAATCATTAATTATCTTGAATGTCATTGGATAATTTGGTTGAAGCAGAACATAAACTAAACCTCCAAATATAAGATAAATGCTAAATATTATCTTAAACACGGGCGTTTACTGGTAGAAAGCCACTACGCCAATAGGGTCACCACCGGCTTCACTGCCATGGCCTGTTGTGGTAACAATCCAGTCTACTGTAAGTTTCGTTTTTCTTGCAGCCATTTTTTATATAATCATCCACTTTCAGCTTAATTTTATATTTTTGGGTAAAATATGTCCAAATACTGTCTGTACCTCATAATATATTTGAGTTTGTAAACGATCACGAAACCAAAATCGTCTACAGGCATTATTCGAAGAACGTTTCGACGGAAAAATCAAAACCTCGACAAACTCTCGCTCCACGCATCGTTTCGATTTCTTTGATCTCTCGTCTTTTCGCTTCGTATAATATATCCCGCATTGCCTTGTGCTGAATGCTTTCTTTTACAATCTTGTCCCCGCATACTTCGATGAAATCCGCGAGCAAAAGCAAATTAATGCGAGATATCGCAGAAAACGCATCCTAGAAGCAACTCTGCGTATGCGTATATGCAAGAAAAGCTTCCAATGTAAATGACAGTACATAAACTCACTGTCTGCGTTGCGTATATTGCCTTGCATTGCGTTAATTCTCAACACACTGCGTTGCATATGAAAGCTACAGGGGGGCTTTTTTACACATACGCAATGCGTTAAACAGAGTATTTGAATGGTATTTCTTGTGGATTATATATAGTTAGTACGTATAAAACACTAAAACACTCAGCCTTTGATGCACAAAAGGTATGCAGACCCCGTCTTCAGTGTAGTCATGTCAGCCTCAATGCTAAATAGCCTTCTAATGACTAAGCTGTGAAGGTATTGCTTTTTTAATTTAAGGCAATCTGATATTCCTGACTAGAAATCTGAAAATTATGGTTAAATAGTTTCGATAAATTAATAGAATTCCCAGAAAAACCTGTAGCTTGTACAAATTTTATGAAAATTGTAATTTATTACATGAAAATGTTTATATTTTAACCCCAGAGTAATTCACCAAGGCTAACACACCTATCTCTTTTCTTTCCATGTGTGCACATACACACAAGAGATTTATATGTGTTCGAAAAGCTATTTTTATTTCAAACAGGAACTTTAGTGTATCTTGTGGCAATTTAATCACAGTTTGACTGTGGTTTAATGACAAACTACTGAATTCCATATATCAGAGAGAAATGTCTAAAATAAATGTCGTAATAAATCTTTCACCACCATTCATATACAGTAAATGTACGAAGGATCAAAACAGACGAGTTTATACTGAACGCATACGCCAACACAGGGCTATGTACGCAAACGCGTACGCAATACGCAGGTCTAGTGAGTTTTAAGCTTAATAAACTTACCTTCAGTGACAAAGATTAAAGTGGGTACAGACTTAGCTGGCTATAGAAATTTACATTGTCTCAGCATTACATATATTTTCAAACTGACAGTAGCCTGGTTGGATGAGCATGCTTGTAACGAATATTTATGTCTCTATCTTGCATCTAGCTAAGATGAAAATCTGATTTAATTATAAATAAAACAACTAATGTCACAGTATATTTCTGGGAAAATGTTATTAGCCATATTACCATGGTGGCCACATTTCCAATACATTCAAAGGTGTAGTCAAGTCCCCCGTCTGTCATCCCCACCAACACTTCCTGAATACTCTTACTGTGGTCCTTAGGATTCACACATTCTGTGGCTCCAAATGTGGCGGCTACAGATACAGACAGTATATTATATAATACAGTTACCTGGATACCCGTACTGTTGTCATGAGGATTCATACATACCATGGCTCTATTACCTCTATTATCCAATCTTGTTATCTGATTATATACAATTTTATGGACTACTTTCCACTCTCCAAATTGATATCTATTTTTTATTGTTTTATCCTCTTTCATATGAAGAACTTTCTATTGTCAGAACAAAATGCTACTTTCCCATGTTCACAGAGAGCAATAAATGAGAAAAGCGCCACAGAAGAAAAGTACACTCTACCTTAAATTATTGGATCATGTATGTTAAATGTAAATTTTGACCACAATATTGGCTACATGATTTCATGGATTGCTACTTCCTGTTACTTCAAATTCTGCATTTCTCTTGGTAACATGAACTGAACCATACCATTGAGTATAATGCTGGGACACACCAAGCAAACAAGAGCAGAGGTTTTTTTCACAAAATTTGGAGGACCATACTTACTGTACATATGTTGACATAAAAATGCACTATACAAATATAGTACAAATATGGACAGAAATACAGAAATACTGTACAAATATGGAATTCCTATCATTTGGAAAAGATGGGACCGTTTACAGAAATCAAAACCAGTTACTGGGGCTTTGAAATGAACGAAATCCAGAATTTTGTACGCTTGTTAATGTGCAGTAAAATTATTCGCACAACATATATCAGGCAGAACTTGCAACTGGAAATTGCTTTCGCGAGAAATTATTAAGTACGTGAACATGATTTTTGCTAAATATAAAGTAAAAATGTGACATATTTCACAAAATATGCATATCTTTTGTTCTTTGATGAAGTATCAGCAATTAGGTGGCCTAAAATGATGACGTTTTCAATAACTGGTTCCCAAATATTCTTTGCGAGTTTCGCTATTTTTGGCAGAAACGAACAAAAACCGCATACCGGTTTATCGTTCACAACACTATAACTTTGTGACAGGTAACAAAATAGCACCATTGTGTTATTCTGTATCTGATTTTTCACCCCTGTGTTTGAACACCAAACTTATACATTAAATAGTATTCACAAGTGTTAATTATTGCAAGAGAGTCAAGTTGATAAGATGATATCTTCAATACTTGATATGCTTTTAAAGTAGAAGTTGCCATAAGTAGAACTAAATGGCAGGCATTTTACAACCTAAACTTAAACCAAATTCTACTGTACCTTTTGGTATTTTTACACATATTAAACTTTTTTTTCAATAGATATGTTGACATCAACCACCATATTGCTCTACTTGTATTTCCAATTGGTTTACTCTAAACCTCAGATACTTGGATTCGGGATGAACATTGTTATAAGGATTTCAGATGGCTATTACAACACAGATTTATTTCAATACATTCCATTTATTTGTCCGATTCACACTCATATGTTAATTACATTTACATTTTCTGCCAGCACGATACTGATCACATATTGATATTTCAATATCTGTAAATACAGTTGTCTTGGATTTCAATATCAAAATTATCCTGAAATTCCCAAAGTTACTATTAAGTGCATTATTTCGTTTCGTATCAGAAGCCAATACAGGTTTACAGAAGGACTACAGTTGCATATATTCAAAGAATTAAGTGTGTCACCCAGTTTGAACTTGTCTGGGTTGATATCGATCCCTATGATCTTGGAAGCTCCCGCCTTCTTGCAACCCATAAGGACAGCAAGTCCAACTGCACCCAGTCCCCACACAGCACAAGTGGATCCAGGCTCCACCTGCAAATATACGTCAGAGTCTGGTCTAATTAGTTGTACCTCTTTACCACTGACAATATATGACATTCTTGTTGGATATCTTCAGGGCAAAATGGATGGGGTGCGAACAAGTAGAGTAAGAAATCTAAAATTCGCCAGGAATCTAAAATTCGCCACCTCTAAAACCTTAGTTAATTTTATGAAGAAAATGATGTTTTTGTCCAAAAATCGGTATTTTTCAGTTCAAAAAGCCTTAATTTACTGTACAGTCAACAAATCTCACCACAATTCATTTATTTTATTAGTATTTCCACATGTGGCGAATTTCAGATATGTGGCGAATTTTAGATTTCTTACTCTAATAGATGCTTGCTCAATGAGCCAAGCTTCATGGAAATTCAATCCATATTTTAGGGGTTATGTGCTCACATACATATATAAAATACCACTGAATTGGAAATGTTTTACACAATAAATCTCATTATGCGCCATTTTAGACATGATATTCACTAATTTATATGTTAGTATGAGCTAATTCTAATAATACAAGGCTTTTATCTTTATATTATTTTTTTTTCAATTACAAGAGCCATTATTTTGGATGTTGTTTCCTGTCAAGGAATAAAACTTTTACCTTAATTTCAAATTTCTGGGAATTCACTTTCATAAATTCTAACTGACAGATACAACCACTCAAGAAATTAATATATTTTACTACAAATTAATTTTCACTGCCCAAGTTTTTGCATCAAAAACAATTAAAATTAAAGGCCAGTAAAAATGTCTAGTTATTCATAATTTGGGTTAAGTTAAGTAAAAAGAATTGCAATATCCCTGAGTGTGTCTATCAGACGTACTGAGTTTACTAATGAGAGAGTATAGTTATACAGAAGCAGATGCCTTTCTGACAGTACCTTTGCAGTGTTAAGAGCTGCTCCATATCCAGTAGAAATGCCACACCCAAGCAGGCAGACCTTGTTAAGAGGGGCAGCGGTGTCAATCTGTGGATTTCAGAGAAATGCACAATATGTGTCAATAGAACTTAAATGCACACTTCAACTTGGTGGTATTCCAGCAAATTAAAGAATCTCAGCAAACAATCTGTGTTCACAGCTTAATAACATGAAACAACAAACTGAATAACTTGTGATTAGTTTTGTTATATGTTCCAAAGGCAATTTTTTTAGATGTGTATAGCACTTTTAAACCCAGTTGATATTGACCAACACTATTTTAATACATTATTACACTAAACTTTACCTTAACAAATGATAAAAGTTCCCATAGGACAATTTAATCTTAAAACTGACTGGTGAAGGGATTCACCCGTGTCAGTAGTTTTCATATTTTGTAGCTCTAGAAGCAATTATAAGGGAGATATAAGGCTTTTTTGATATGATGACCCTCCTATTTGGTATTAAAGATGTGATATGGCGGTCATTTTGTTTCCAAAACAAGGACACAATTACTCTCAGGCAAGCTTTCATATCCATTTACATTTTGTGCAAATCTGATGAAGCTAGCTTCAATATTTTAGTTACAGAAAATATCAAAGATTTTAGAAGAAACTTTAAGACCCCAAAATTTAAAAGTGTTGCCATGGCAACAGTTGCCACTGGATACCCCCAAAACATAGTCAGCTCTAGATCCTCTTGGGACAAACAGATCCTGAAAATTTGGTGAAAATCTGTGCAGGGGTTTAGGCTGTGGAACACCCACAAACATTAAGACCTAAAAATCTTAAAAGTGTTGCTATGGCAACAGTGGTAGCTGGATACCCCCAAAAACCTAATCAGCTCTAGATCCTCTTGGGACAAACATATCCTGAAAATTTGGTGAAAATCCGTGCAGGGGTTTAGGCTGTAGAACACCCACAAACTTTAAGACCCGAAAATCTTAAAAGTGTTGCTATGGCACCAGTTGTTACCGGATACCCCAAAAACCTAATCAGCTCTAGATCCTCTTGGGGTAAACATCCCCTGAAAATTTGGTGAAAATCTGTGCAGGGGTTTAGTCTGTGGAACACCCACACACTTTAAGACCCGAAAATCTTAAAGTGTTGCCATGGCAACAGTTGTTACCAGATACCCCCCAAAACCTAATCAGCTCTAGATCCTCTTGGGGTAAACATATTCCAAAAATTTGGTGAAAATCCGTCCGGAGGTTTAGTCTGTGGAACACCCACACACTTTAAGACCCGAAAATCTTAAAAGTGTTGCCATGGAAACAGTTGTTACCGGATACCCCCAAAACCCAATCAACTCTAGATCCTCTTGGGGTAAACATCCCCTGAAAATTTGATGAAAATCCGTGCAGGGGTTTAGTCTGTGGAACACCCACAAACTTTAAGACCCGAAAATCTTAAAAGTCAGTTGCCATGGCAACAGTTGTTACCGGATACCCCCAAAACTTAATCAGCTCTAGATCCTCTTGGTGCAAATATCCCCTGAAAATTTTCGTACTGAAAGGCAAGATGTATTTTAGCTGAATACATGCACTCAATTTGTAAAAATTCTCAGAGACCGACCTTGTTGACACCCTGTCAGGCTGTCACCCTGTCGAATTGGCAACAATTAATTGATTACATGTCTTTTTGTCCCACCAACAACACTGTTATGTAAAATATGCCAAAAAAAATATGAGATGTAAAACGGAGGAACCCCTCCTATTCGTATTTTGAACTGTAGGAGGTTCTAGTCAAGTTTCTGTCTCTTGTGACAATTTTGAACAATTTGCAGATCTTTCATAATCTTGTTTTTGCTTAATATTACTCTCTTAAACATAAATACAAGCACACACCTTACAGACGGATATCTCTGCTACCACAGTGTATTCACTAAAACTGCTGCAGCCCATAAAGTGGAAGACTTCCTTGCCCTGACAGGTAAAGCGGCTTGTGCCATCTGGCATCACACCGGCCCCCTGTGTGGACCTGCCCAACCAAAAACAGGTGCTGTAATCTTACCAATAAACAAGGGGGTCAAAGGTGCCCCAAAAGGAGGGTTGCGCAGGCAGCAATAAGGTTAGCGACTGCTGTAATTACATTTAGAAACAAGGAAAGAAATGTTAGGTCACCCAGTTAAGGTGAATGTGTTAGATGTGCTAAGAAATGTAAAACTTGTAACCTAGGTTACATAATTGTACCTATGCTATAAACGGACAGACGAAAGGACGGAATTACACCAATTTCAAAAGCAACTTAGCTATGATGGTGATGTATCTCCCTGTCAAGTTTGAATTTGATTGGACAAAGCGTTTTCCAGTTAGATTCCGGAAACGGAAATGTTGACGGAACAAACGAACAGACAGAATTACACCAATTTTGAAAGGAATCTAGCTATGATGACGATCTATCTCCCTGTTAAGTTTGAATTTGATTGGACACAGCATTTTCAAGTTAGAGTCTGGAAACAGAAATGTTGACGGACAGACAAATGGACAAAAAAGAGAAAAACGAAAGGACAAAATTACACCTATTTCGAAAGGAACCAAGCTATGATGGTGATCTATCTCCCTGTCAATTTTGAATTTGATTGGACAAACCATTTTTGAGTTAGAGTCTGGAAACGGAAATTTTGATGGACAGACAAACGGACAAAAAACGGACAAACAAACAGACGGAATTACACCAGTTTCACAAGGAACCTAGCTGTGATGGTGATCTATCTCTTTGTCAAGTTTGAATTCGATTGGACAGACCATTTTCAAGTTAGGGTCTGGAAATGGAAATTTTAACGGACAAATGAATGGATGGAATTACACCTATTTCGAAAGGAACCTAGCTGTGATGGTGATCTATGTCCCTGTCAAGTTTGAATTCGATTGGACAAAGCGTTTTTGAGTTAGAGTCCAGAAACGAAAATGTGGACGGACAGACGGACGTCGGACACATCAATCTAATAGGCGGGTTGGTTACACGCAACCCGCCTAAAAACACTGCAGAAATGTATGTATCTAGAATCTCTCCACCTATCTGAGTGGACCCACCCAAACAACTCAAAGTATTTTTAAACTTAACAGTGAAAAGCGTAGCAGAAAGATATCTGTCTTGCATGGCAAATATTCCTGGTGAAAGAATGATGGTGAAAGGGTTGAGTATTCTTTACAAAACAAAAATTTGCAGAACTACCCATTGTTAGAATAAAAATAAGAATAAAAACACGAGTGTCCTGAGTATGAATAGACACCAAAATGAACCCTCAATTAAATAAATTGGTTTATGCCAATTGGATGTATTGCCCCAATATTCCACATCCACCATTTCTCTCTCATCTTTCTGTGATCAGTAATGGCTTCGTGGTATTTAAGGGAACACCATTCCAGAAGGGAGAACTGCATATCTTTAACAGAATGACCCTGTTCTGTAAAGTGTTTAGAGACTGGGGTAATTCTGGAATCCTTAGGTTTAGACACAGACAGTCTATGTTCATAGATTCTTTTCCTGAACGGGCGTCCTGTTTCACCAACATAGTATTTGTCACATTTTCTACATGTGATAAGGTATATGATATCACTAATCTCACAAGTTTTGTGAGTAGGGATGTTGGTCAGGGGGTAAGTTCTATGTGTGATTTTACACTTGACCTGGGTGATAGGTGTTATAAGAGGACAATATGTACACTTTCCTAGTCGTGTACAGTATGTGGGTCTAATTGTACGTTTTTGTATATTAGATGGGGGGGTATGAAATCTGTGCTCTGGTTAACAGATTCCTAAGGTTGGGTAATTTTCTGAAACCCACTAATGGTTTATCTTTGAAAGTATTGACACAGTCATTGCTGTGTTCAATAATGTTCCAATTCGAGTGAATGAACTGCTTGATGTCTGGGTTGCTGGGGTTGGATATGTGTGCAAGAAAACCCACTAGACCAAGCCTGGTCATTCCAAAGTGCAAAAGGGATACCCTTATTGTGCCTGAATCGCTCAAAAGCAACCAACAGGAGAAAACAAGCACTGTGGATAAGTGTTAATAAGACAGCAAAATAAAACAACAGTTTATTTTTTATTAACATTTATTTTACATAACTAATCCTCGTAATATTATTTAAAAACTAAATAATAAATTTCTGTAATCAATAGAATATTGACTCTACCTATGAGAGATCACCACAGTTTAAAGTGTAATAATTGTCTCTTGAAAGAACATTATCTACAAAAGACATTGTAATAATCCTATCACATTATTCATAATACACACATTTTATATATAATATATTAATATGTCATATTATGTTTTGTAATAAATAACTATGATCTTCTCATATCTTGTTTCTGGATTCATATACACTAGAAATTGACCTTATTCTTACCTGTAAATTGCAGATCTATCCAGCACAGGTAACTATATATTAGATAGTGACTATCACAAACTGGATTTAGAAATGGATGGATACACATCCACACTATTACCAGTTTTGACAGCCACATAAAATTTGACATTACTGCTCCTACTTAAAACCCCACCCACAGCCTATCTCCCAAACATAGAGCGACTGTGAGCATTTAATAACCCATTTAAAATACTAGGGGAATTAGAAGGTGAACTGGGTCAGCAATTTTGATTAGATACCTGTAAAGAGTGTAAATAACACTAGGGTAACCCACTCCCTAACCAGAACCACTAGACTGACAAACCTAACTGGGAGTGAACAAACATCTTTTGGGAATAAGATATATATATTACAAATAAGTAATATATCTTATAAACTTTACAATTGATAAAAACCAAAAGATGTCCCCCAGTTATCAATAAAGTATAAAATTTTGATAAATTTCTCAAAAAGCACTTTTACACCAACACCCTGCACCCAATGCACTGCACCAAAATGCACTGCACCGGTGCAATTCACCGGTGCAATTGCACATCTGAAAAAGTACTTCAGGGGGAGTGTCAGACTTATTCTCCAGCCTCTGATGAGATAGCACACTTTGACTATCGAAATACAGTTGTGTATAACATTACAACAGTATAAGGCCCAATACTATATATAATTGGTATAAAGTGAACTGTATCTGTGACTACCATCACTTCTGCATCTGTTTCCTTTATGAACTACCCATTGTTGTATAACAATGTGGTGGCATCTAATTTTTCAATAAAAATGTCTTAATCTTGTTCACAATGGTCTTAACAATTTAAACAAAATTTACTTTTGTTTGCAACCTAGTTTCTGGATAAAGGATAAATGATCAAGGAGAAAAACACAAGTAGACAGAAACATTGAACTAACCTGATCTTGCTGCAAAGGTTGGTCTTGGGACTCCTACAGAACTTGCAGTCATTACACTGTGGAATGTACAGAGGAATTACATGGTCTCCTACAAAATAGATAATGTGCTTTTTGATTACCTTCCATGATAAAATTATGTATATCAATCTATCAGTATGCAATCAACTTTCACACTGTGAATTTTAACCTGGCACTTGTAGGGTTTGACTTGTGCTTATTGCGTGTGCATGAGATAGTGTTTGGATTAAAATGCAACATGAAGCTTTTGTGTCCATGTGTATGGGTTGACAGCGCTTACTGACACAAAGGTCAAAGTTGGGGTTTTAAATCCCGTTCAATAGCCAGCTTACTGACACAATGACACTGACACAATGCAGCATGACTGTTTAATTACCTCCAACCGGGAGGTATTATTTTCATGGTCATTTGTATGCCTGTTTGTTTGTATGCCTGTTTGTTTGTTACGCATATAATAATAGTTTGAACTTTGTGAAAAAAAATCAGATGACGGATCACGGTCCAACTTTGATCCCATTAAATTTTTAGACTTATCTGGAACACCGTCTGGATACAAAAAGAAAAATCTGGACTTTCCCATTTGCTAATTATTATGTGTCTTGGCAGAGGTCTGCCCTTTATGAGTGCTCTTATTTGTTTCATTTTGGCTCCAGATATATATCAACTTAGATAAAATACACCTTCTTGGTGGTCCAATTTTGATATTTTTGGTCACTATGTTCAATCAAATGAGACGTAAATTCTGTAACCAAGAAAGATAAAACGTCTGCTAAAATATATACCAAAACTCGCTTGTGGGAAGTTCAGGATGCAGAAATAATCAACCAGTGATAAAAAAATTCAAAGAAAAGAACACCGTACCCACATCTGCAACCCTTACACAAGTAAACACTCCTAGAACTTGAACTTCAATATTTTTACTGTCAACCGTACAAACTGTATCATGGGCACATACACTATTGATGACAAACCCTAACTTTGTTTAATTATTGATTTTGAACTTTTGTTTCACACTGTAAAATAGGCATGGGGCCTCAATGCTGGTATTAAGATTACTGAAATACAGCTAGAAAACAGTATCATCCACATCTCATCTGTCACAATATGATGCAGGAAAACCGAAAGTGAAAACCATCAAAAATAGCCAGCCTCGGCAGGCAAGAACCCCAGCCCACAGGTACAGGTAAATGGCCAATGACATTGGGATTTGGGAAAATCTTAGGAACAATGTCCGTTGTAAGAAGTATAGAGCTCCCACAAGATGTTCTAGAAAAGATTCACAGGACATGATTTCTTACAAGTAGTTTTCATATTTTGAAGCCCCAGAAACAATTATAAGGGAGATATAAGGCCTTTTTCACATGATCACCCTCGTATTTGGCATTAACAATGTGATATGGTGACCATTTTGTTTCCAAAACAAGGACACAATTACTCTGACACAAGCTTTCCTGGCCATTTACATTTTGTGCAAATCTGATGAAGCTAGCTGCAATATTTTAGGTTACAGAAAATAGTAAACATTTTAGAACAAATTTTAAGACCCCAAAATTTTAAGTATTGCCATGGCAACAGTTGCTGCCAGTTACCCCCAAAAACCTAATCAGCTCTAGATTCTCTTGGGGTAAACATATCCTGAAAATTTGGTGAAAATCCATGCAGAGGTTAAGGCTGTGGAACACCCATAAACTTTAAGACCTGAAAATCTTAAAAGTGTTGCCATGGCAACAGTTGTTACCAGATACCCCCCAAAACCTAATCAGCTCTAGATCCCCTTGGGGTAAACATCCCCTGAGAATTTGGTGAAAATCTGTGCAGGGGTTTAGTCTGTGCAACACCCACAAACTTTAAGACCCGAAAATCTTAAAAGTGTTGCCATGGTAATAGTTGTTACCGGATTCCCCCCAAAACCTAATCAGCTCTAGATCCTCTTGGGGTAAACATACCTGAAAATTTGGTGAAAATCTGCCTAAGGGTCTAGGCTGTGGAACACCCACAAATTTTAAGACCGAAAAATCTTAAAAGTGTTGCCATGGCAACAGTTGTTACCAGATACCTGCCAAAACTAATCAGCTCTAGATCCTCATGGGATAAACATCCCCTGAAAATCTGGTGAAAATCCGTGCAGGGGTTTTGGCTGTGAAACACCCACAAGCTTTATGCCCACCGCCACTGCCAGGACGGCGCAGGGGATGACTATAACCCCAGCCTTTATGGACTGGGGTTAAAACAAATCGTAAATCTGAAGAACTGACAACTTTTTGCCCACTATTATTGCAGATTTTAGGCTTGTATACATTAAAGGGACACACACACACACACATACAAGACTTGGTAATGACCAATCCCTTCTGTTAAAAAGCGTTTATTAGACAGATATAAACACTTCACTTGCCAAAACAATTTATATTAAAATACTAGACAGGATTACAAAATAAAACACAAAACTGCCAAAGGTAATTAAATTTCTGTAATTAAATAAAAAAAACTTTTTTATATTTTTAAATGTGAAACAAATTCTTTTGAAGGAAAAGGTATATACCTATATCCTATTATAGGGATATGCCATAAAAACCCAGAATTTGTGCTCTAAATTTGCGTAGAGCAGGGATTTTATGGTATATCCCTATTCTAATATGATATGTCCACAATAAAGTATTTTTATTACTTTTTTGTGGTAAATTTTATGTTTTTAAAGGCTAACGATAACCAGACGTAACAGCCACAACTTTCTGAAAATACTGAGCATGGTATTTTTGTTAAATTAGCCAATCAAGAAACTCTGTTACATCGGCGTCATGTTAGAATGAGTCACAAAAGACTTTGAGGAAAGTAGAACACTGAACAAAGGTGGTGATAGAAAGATGTATGGCTGAGTGGCTATGTTTCTCACAAATTTTTGAAGTAGTTCCACCTTGTTTCAAAGACAGTTTCAGGGGATTACGAATCCTCCTGATCACCACCTCTAAAAATTCTATTGCATTCTATTGAGATCTATTACAGATGTGAAGTCTTAGACAGCCACCTCGAGATCCAAGAATTAAGAGACCACTCTGTGAAGGGTCTAATGAGACTTCAAGAGTTGGGTCTGTAAAAAGATTTATGTCAACATGTCTTGCTGAAAGGAATAGAACTTTTCTTTTGGAAAGGAGGCAAACAGGTGCCAAGAGAGTGCAAACATTTCCCAAACGGTGAGGCCTCCCTGGTTGCATAAAGTATACACAGACAGTTACGTTCTGGATGATCCTAATGTTCCACTGGAGTCAACAAGTCGGTAACTATGTAATTTTTGGGAGTCGGGACCAATGTTTACATAGTCTGTAACAGTTGGTTGTAGTTTCCAGGCTTGTGGTGGTGGGTCGGCAAAAAATGAAACATGTTTGATATTTCACCGACCCCCGCCAACTCTTGTTCCCGACCTTGGCTCCATCCCCCTGGTAACCAGCTTTTCCTAGTCACTTCCTGTCTTGTCCTAATCACTTCCAGTCTTGTCTTATCACTTCCAGTCTTGTCCTTCTCACTCTCAGTCTTGTCCTATCAAGAAACCAGTTTGTGACCAGAATTACTGCATGCTTACCCTCACGTCCGGAATAGGGTTTTCCACAGAGGCTCAAAATAATTTGGTATAAATATGTAGAGAAATTGCTCACACATACGGAATATTGAAGGGGGCTCTCCCAGAGGTCCGAAATCGGAGTATAAAAGCCAGCAACAAGTAAGAGAGCCTTCCTTGTCATGCAAGATATTGTCAGAAGCACATCTCCCTCTGCTTGTTGGAACAGAAAGCAACATTTTTAATGAAAATTTTCTATTTTAAGTGGCTTTTTCGGTCATAGTCTGAAGAAGAAATACATTGATTTATTTCTTATATAATTTTAAAGCAAAAACCTGAACACTGTAATTAAAATAACAAAAATTTCAATTTGGACGTTCTCGTCACGTGACGGGATCAATATTTACTATTGACTTAGTTTTTGATTTGTCTTATTTTTTTTTATTTTTGGACAGGTAGTAAACTCTTTTTTCCCAGAAATTCATAAAAAATTGTAATGGCAATACCGACTTCAAGTCTATATATGGTGATTCTGTATACTTCTGCAGTCCTTTCTTTTTGTCAGTACGGCTTGTCGGGACTTGATACAGCTTGTCTGTTAGGGGATTAGGGCTTGTCCTGGTAGTTTACAGTCTAGTCCTGTAGCAAATAGCCTGACCCCAAGTCAGGTCGGCCACTAGATCCAGACAAGCCTGGATGTCCTGTCGGGGAGGTGAAACAGGCCCAGATGTTTCCTGCCCTTTTTTCTGGATTTTTGTCCCCAACCTCCGCCTTTTGCAACCAACCATAGAGTCGTAGAGTCAGATCCAGTAAAACCCCTGCATAAGATGAAAGGATAACTGAGGAACAAATGTCTTGAGAGCAAATGCACAGCTACGAGCTCCAGAAAACTGATGTACAGATTAGACTACTGCATGGAAATAGACCTAGGCAGTCAAATGAGCACAACAGGCTCCCCAACCTTGAACTGAGGAATCCATGAAAATAGATGACACATACTAGAAAGGGAGCTTTGCAATGACATTGTTCCTGAGTAACCATCACTTTAGATGAACCTTCACAGAAGGATCTGAGGAGAATGGAGAATCCAGAACATCTTTAAGATGGAAATTGTAATGTTTCCAACATGAAGCTGAAGATGCCTCATATGCAGGCAAGCTTGAAAAACTAGCTTCTTTGTGGAATGCAGGAAAATTAAAAAGTGGATAACTGAAGAGAAAAAAATAAAGGTATTGTAAAGCAGGGGGTGGATTGTCTTGAATGAACAGGAATCTTGCCTCTATGAGGAGAGAAAACACCTTTGGACAGGTAGTAAACCTGACCTAGGAAGAAGATCTGCTCTAGGAACAGATACAATTTCTCCCTGCTGAAAATACACCCTAAGTTATGAATCAACTCTAAGATACAGTTGCAAATAAACCTCTTGACAACTATTGGCCAACCTCAAAGCCATCTTTTTTACTTCCTTGACTACGGTAGTTAATTCCTAAAGGGAAGTGGCTAGGTCTAGTCATTGCCACGACCTGGTATACCAAAAATCAGCAAAAGCGAACCAAAAGAGAAAGAAAAGTGGCAAAGTGAGGAACAAAGAACTGGTCCACTGGCTAACTTTAGGACCAAAAATGATCAACTGATAAGTTTCTATCTTGAAAGTTGGGAAAACCAGGAAAAGAGATATAAATAATATGTTGATTTTCAATATTCTCTTTTCTTTGCCAAAAAATAAGGTCTTGAGTTTAAAAAAAAAGGTAAAAAGAAGCCCAGACGCTTGAATTGCTCCCATGAACAGCAAGTGTGAGGCTGATTAACAAAGAACAGCATTAACAAAGAGAAGCATAAAGGCTGTAGCTGTAGATTTCTGGAAACAGAAAGGATGGCACCCAAACATTTCAAATGAAAATGGAAATAAATTAGTTGACCTCCCACTGGCAGTGGAGGGATCTGGAAGTAGAACTTTGTAAAGATCCAAAGTCACTCTAGTCTCCTGGATAACATCAATGTTGAGATGGAGGCTGAGATTTTTGCCCCTGCCCTGGAAGGACTTCCACCATGAGAATTGTTAGAAACTCAAAAGGAACCATCCTTTAGCACTCAATTAAGCTGAAGCTCCTTGTTTTGGGAGGAGAAAGGCCTTTGATTTGGATTGCCTCAAGAGGCTGAAACAGAAAGCTGAGAAAAGATCCCTTTAACAAGAGGAATCTAAAAAGGCTCTGCTTATACTGTTAAGTGTGGATAATGAAGTCTCTGAAGAGAGGACCGACAAAACAGTAAAAACTATACAAAGGAAAGGACCTAAGGTCCCTTACAAAGTGATCAAAGCTTATGTAAAGGAAAAGAGGGGAGATAGAAATCTCTACTTAGATTACCAAGGAAAAGAGAAAGATTGGTATAGGCCAGAGATCAGTCAGGAGAAAATTGGGCTGATTAATCCATTGAAAAGATGTCCATGGGTGGATGATGGGTGTTAAAAGACAACTGAGAATAAAGTGTCAAACATTTATTTAAAATCACTCTATCTTTAGATTCTTTACTGGTCTTGGAATTAACTGACATTTACGATCTGCCAAAATTCAAGATGGCGGCCGAAACTTTTTCCAAGGCGTTATATCCAGGGTCTATCATATCAAAAGGGTATAGATTTTGCTCAAAATCATTCTGTCTCTTATGGTTTTCGGGATAATCAACATTTTCAATGTCCGCCAAATTCAAGATGGCTTCCAGAATTTGAAAAATTAAAAATTTTCAGAGGCATTATGTCCAGGGTCCATACTACCCAAAGGCTCCAAAATTTTCTCAAAATTGCTCCACCTCTAACAGTGTTTGAGATAATCAATTTTTTTTATATGTGCCAGAACGCCGCTATTGGTCTAGCAGTGGATTACCAAGGCCACAAAGCAATAGGCTTCGAGGCATTATCTTTACATACCTAGAAACTAAATGTTAAAGGTCTAAGTAACAAATTATTGTATATGAAATGCCAAAAAGTGAAATACCTGAAATTTGGCCTTTAGAAGGCTATCATTGGTCTTTTAGTGGAAGGCCAAGGCCATAAAGCAAGTGTATGCTTATGGGGGACATACATGTATGATATACATTACCCTTGAGAATTTCAGATGATCTTTACTTCTGTTTATCAGTACTAGGCCAAAATGTAAACAAATATCCTAAATTATGCCTTAAGAAAGCCACCATTGGTCTTCCAGTGGAAGGCCGAGTCCACAAAACATGTGCATGCTTATAGGGGACATATATATTAATGATATACATCAGTCATAGGATGATCTGTTGTGAGTACTAGGCCAAAACATATCTTCTTCTGTATGTGAACATTAGGCCAAACGTGCAGAAATACCCTAAGTTTGACCTTTACAAGGCTATCATTGTTCTTCTAGTAGAAGACCAAAGACACAAAACAATACACTTTGAGGGCTTATCCATATTTACCTGCATACCAAATTTGAAAGGTTTACCTAATATATTGAGTTATAGCATATATCAAAGGAATGCTCCACAGGAAAAAAGGCCAATGTTTGAAGGCCAGCCATTAGTGTTGGTATCCAATAAGAATATGTATATCGATATCAAACCATATTTGGCCTTCCGTATTGATCGATATTGAAATATCGGCATGAAATGTTTTCCTAAAGACACCTTCCAATCTCTTTTGTATGTTTTAGTAGGTTCCTGAAGTAAAAGTGGACAAAAATAATATGAAAACCAATATATTCTTCAAATTTTGTACTTTACTTGAATGAAAAATACGATTGTTGTACCTGTTAAGTGGTATGTTTCGATATTGATATTGTACCCTACATTATCGATATCGGCAAACTTAGCTTGAAATTGATAAATATTTCAATATCGATAAACGATACCAGCACTACCAGCCATAACCTTGCTGAAAGAGGTCAAAGTCAAATTTCCACATGCTTATGGGGACATATATATCTATTATGTGTGTCATCCATAGAATGATCTGACCTTCTGCATGCGAGTAACAAGCCTGAATGTGAATAAATACCCCTAATCTGATCTTTAGAAAGCCATCATCCGTCTTCTAGTAGAAGGCCACAAAACAATAGGCTCTGAGGTCTTACCTATATATACCCAGATAACACAGGTCGCAAGACGTTGCTAAAACCTAAGTATCCCAGAATTTCGCATGTGGATACAATCAGTATTATTGTTCCTTGTGATTGAGCAGTTTAATTTGGGAGGAGATTACATGAGTCAACAAATGTTGGTTCTGGGTGAGTCAACACAGGGAATGTTCAATGCATATTTTGCACAGGTGAGTAACACAGGTGAGTAACTGACTTTCACCTCACAGAGACGACGGAGTCACATTATCATCAGTACCTGGTTGTACACTGGTCACATGTTCTCCCACACTTTCCACAATTCCACCACCTTCATGCCCTAAGACCACCGGGAACTTCCCTTCAGAATCAAACCCATCCAGAGTATATGCATCAGTGTGGCATACGCCAGTATACAAAATCTGAGAAATATAGTAAAAACAGTTTCATATTACAGGTATTGAAAAAACAAACTTCCACAGGGTACAAAATACTAAATTTGTCACAGTGTTATACATCGAATTATCTTTTGGATTAACTGTCCATTTCTCAAAATATACTACCTGGACCAAATTCTACGTATATAGTTATAGATTAAATATTTTGATGTATCTGTTGTCATTTCACTTGTATATCTTTTAACACACTAAATGTATAGAGACTGCAAAATATAATTTACACATATTATTTCTGTATTATATAGATTAGCATGAAGAGAGTAAATTTTTCATGTCTTTCTGTTTTGTGTAAAATTGCAAATTTAATAAGTAAATTAAATTTTTATAAGTTAATACCCTATCCAATGGACAATTGCTTTACCGGTCGGCGCGACCGGTCCCGCCAAACGTCAGAAAAAGATGTCCTGTATATAATACCACAGGACCGGTCACAGAGTGTGCATTCGCTAGGTGGCGCATCTAACTTCCTTTGCTATCTAGACAACGTGACGTCATAGCATCTTTTTCGTGTCTAATCCTATTAAGCTGATAGCGGGGCCGGATGGGTGGGCCTTGCCTGTCCATTGGATAGGGTATTAACTTATAAAAATTTAATTTACTTATTAAATTTGCAATTTTATTGCGTTAATACATCCTATCCAATGCCAATTGCTGAATAACTACCGCTTGGAAGGCGGGTAAGATGCTAGGGACATACATGAACTCATAAAAGAACAAAACTGATAAGGCCCATTTTGACCTAGGGTCAGATGACCCGAAAGGTCAAGGTCGGCTAAACCTAACGGTTAACCGGAAGTCCAAGGTTGCCCCCCCCCCTCCCTTTTTCTCAGACCTCCTCTGAGAGGGTTGAGTTCAGTCCCATAAGAAATAAACTTCCCAAAGGAAGCAAGTCACAGTTTTTTTTGTTTTTGTTTTTTTTATATACAATTGTACAAGCTATGTACATATATACATATTTACAAATCTACATGTCTCCTCATTTATGGGCATGGTGGTGGTGGACCTGTTGGGCAGCCACCACTGGCCCTAAATGAAAAAGCTCTGTGTCAGCCCAAGCCACATCCTTCAAATAGAATTATGTAAAGGTGTTGTGGGATTTCCAGTGACAGGCTGACAGAATCTGCTCTAAGGAGACCCCCGACTGGAAGGCCTTATAAGCAGCAAAGGCCCTGACATCATGGGCTTTGACCTGATGCAGTGTGAGGGCCTCCTGGTCAGAGAGCTCATAACAAAGGATTTGTTTGATCCATGAGGAGATGGTGGCAGGTGAGATGTCTTTATCAAAACCTTTCTTGAAGGAGACAAAGACCAACTCCTTGTTCTTCCTAAGATCTGAGGTCCTGTCCAAGTAATAGCGAAGGGCTCTGACTGGACACAAGGACCTGCCACCCTTGAGTGACTTGTCCAGAGTGGGGGCCAGGGCTGGAATGACCACTGGAGCCACACTATCTGGACCCTCCTTAGCCAGCTGATTCTTGGATAGAAAACTGGGTGAGGGGTATAAGGACACATTAGACCAGTCTGACTGGTGTCTGATGTTCTTATGAAGCCAAGCATGGATCTCACTCCTGCGTTTACCAGAACCCAGGGCCAGCAGAAAAACAGTCTTGAAGGTTAAGTGTTTTAGTGAGGCCTCTTTTAAAGGTTCAAAGGGAGCCTTAGTAAGCTGGTGTAAGACCAGGGATAGGTTCCAGGAGGGTATACCCTTCCTGCCCTTGGGTCTGTCTCTATGGAAGCTATCCAGGAGATGGGTGAGATTCTCATCTTTGCTGACATTAATGTTAGAGTTGCCCAATTTGTCAGCAATGGCTGATCTGTAACCATCAATGGTACCAGGTTGCAACTTCCTGTCCTGAAACAAGTGCAACAGGAAGTCAGCTATGGCTTTCAGAGGTGGTGCCCTGAAGTCCACCTGATTACTGAGGCACCACTTTGTAAAACTGGTCCACTTTGCCTCATAGACGTATCTGGTTGATCCTCTTTGAGGAGCCTCAATTCGTGCTGCCACTGCCTCAGAGAAGCCCTGCTCCTTGATTGCTGTGGCTCTAGGAGCCAGGCATGTAGGTTCAGGTTTGATAAGTTCCTGTGCAAGGTCTGGTTGAATGGTTGAGACACCAGATCGGGCAGGTTGGGCAGACACAGAGGGATCTGACTGGACATTGCCACTAGATCCCAAAACCAGGGTATGTTGGGCCACCCTGGGGCAATCAGAATGATCCTGCTGTATGGGTAGTCCTGCAACTTCTCCACCACTTTGCCCAAGATGGCTGCTGGTGGGAAGGCATTTGGGTCCAGATTTTCCCATGACAGGCTGAGTGCATCCACTGCCCATGCCTGGGGGTCCGGAACCGGTGACACAAACTGTGGTAGTTTGTTGTTGAATCTGGTGGCAAACAGGTCCACTTGTGGCTGGTGCCACCGGGAGCATATAGCTTTGAACACTTCTGGGTGAAGGGACCATTCCGTTTGAATGGTCTGGCCAAGTCTGGATAGCTTGTCTGCTATCACGTTCAGCTGGCCATGGATGTGACGTGTCTTGAGGGTTACCTGTTTCCTGGTGCACCGGGACAAGATTCTCCACAGTAGGGCACACAGGGAGCCCGACTTCACCCCCCCCTTCTTTGTTGATATAGGCAACCACTGTTGTTGTCTGTGGCTAGCGGAACTATGTTGTTTGAACAGAGGTCTTGGAACTCTTTTAAGGCCAGAAAGACCGCTTTTAGCTCCAAGTGATTTATGTGCAACTCTCTTTCTGGAACTGACCAGGTTCCCCTTGCAGTGCATTCATTTAAGTGAGCGCCCCACCCTTCTTTTGATGCGTCTGTAAAAATCTGCAGAGCATGTTTTAGAGGGTGTAATGGTTGACCCGGAAGAACATTGCTTTCCTCCAGCCACCATTTTAAGTGAGGGTGGAGCTACCTGGGAATGGGTATCACCTTTTCTAGTGATTCTGGTACCCTCCAGTTGTTTTTCAAGTGCCACTGTATGGGCCTCATATGAAGTCGACCCAGGTGGACTTGTTTTTCTGTGGCTGTTAACAAGCCTATAAGGGACATGAACTGCCGGACAGGGCACACCGGACCAGACAGGATTGACAATATCTTGTCTGTTAAGGTCTGCCAACGCTCTGGTGTGGGTCTGACCTTGCCCTCCCTGAGGTCGAACTGGTAACCTACGAAGTTGAAGACCTGTTTTGGGTCCAGTTCTGACTTTTTCTCATACACAAGCCACCCTAGTTCTCGACAGAGAGATACCAAGGTCTGTGTATGCTGGAGACAAGTTTGGTGGGATGTGGCTCTCACCAACCAGTCGTCTAGGTACTGGTGGATTCTTATACCCCTCTGTAAGGCCATCAGTTTGACGTCTTTGGCCACCACTGTGAACTCCATAGGTGCTGTGGACAGACAAAAGGGTAGGGCTTTGAACTGGCAGGACTGCATTTTGAACGACTCTGTGTTTAGGAAGGTGTTCAATGTGCTCAGGTCCAGGATAGGTTTCCACCGGTTGTTGGGTTTGGGTACCAAAAGTAGCCGGTTGTAAAAACCCAGTGAGTTTTGGTTTGTTACCGGTTCCACTGCATTTTTGTTTGTCAGCTGATACAGTGCCTCCAGAAGGTGACCATTGGTGACCTTGTTAGGTTGGGTTGAACCGGAAGGGAAGGGTGTAACCCTCTCTCAGTATTTTGACCACCTTTGGACTCGAACCCAGAGCCTCCCACTTCTCCCAAAACTGCTGTAGCCTTGCCCCTACAGGTGGATTTATGACAACAGTTGGAACATTTGTGACAGTATTTGCAGAACTCAAGTGACCTACACAGGAAACATCGTTCACTTCACATGCTTTATTTCTGTATGAGTGCAACAATAATTGGGATTTACGCCTTTCTTTTGTGGCAACCCGGTCACAGAATGAACATTTGCAACAAAAGAGTTTACATGTAAAAATACGGTCTCGCTCTTGCTGGTCACTGGTGAAGGGTTTAAATCTTGCTTCTTGCCGGATACATGTACAGAATCCTTCACTCCGGCTACATTTAAAACACAGTAATTGTCATTTATTCTTCTTGAATGAGGCTTTACCACGACCTTTCTGTCCAATTTGCCGGTTTCTCTAATTTGCTACCAGGCCCTCTGAGAGATCCTGCATTGTACGTTGCATAGCTTGAGAAATTGAATGGTCGAAGGTCACCAAATATTCGAGTTCCTCAACTGCTTGCTGCATTCTCTCTGCTGCCTTGCCTTTGCCTATATCCACCCGGAGTGACTTCAACTGTGTAACCACAGAATCCTGTACTTTAGTCAAACATCTTGACAGACCAGCAGCCTGGTTACATATCACTGACTGTTCCCGGAACGCCCTCTCTCACCTTCTTAAAGTGTCTTGGCTGAAGGTACGGGAAGCAGGGGCAGAAGGCAAACTACGTCTGGCCACTCTGGTAAAGCTGCTGTTCAGTTTGGCCGGTTCCGGAGACCAGTCACACACAGTTGTACAAGCAGAGTCCTTTTTACCACTATGCATTGCATACCATTTTGATGACCTGGGTGTCTTCACAAACTGGTCTCGCAGCAGTCCACCAGTCTCAGAGTTCCTGGAAGGATAACCTTCAGCAACAGTTACATTCAGTCTCTCAAATTTTCTGCACAGCCATTCATCTACCGGTAACTTGACCGACACTTTACCAGTTGGTTTGGCTCGGGAGCCGGCAAATGGATTATCATCCAGGGAGGAAGATGTACTGTCGTAGTCAGGGATCTGATGCCAGCCCATGAAGGATCTGACCCCTCTGATAGTCTCCCTGTAGTTGGCATCTTCAGAGAGATCCTGGTCAGAGATCTTCTGGTAATTCATCCTGGACGTGAACACTAGATGGTGAAGCCGGTTCTCCATCAACCTCTGCCTCACTGTCAGATTTACCGGCCAACTCAACAGGTCGTACACCGGGAAGGGACTTGTTCGACTGTGTAGACTCATTTCTGGTTGGCAGAACTTCAGGACCTGCACCAGGAGCCTGTGGAGGCTGGGTGGCTGTCCCTGAACCAGGAGCCTGTAAAGGCTGGCTGGCTGTCTCAGCACCGGGAGCCTGTAAAGGCTAGGTGGCTAAATCAGAGGTACCAGGACCCTGAACAGGGCGGGTAGCACTCTTACTCACATCCCCCACTGTAGTTGTACCGGGAACCCCCAGTGGAGTTTGGGTAGTAGTCAACTGGGCAGCTTCACCGGTGGTCTGGACAAGACTGGAACCGGTACTCTCAGTGACCAAGCCAGTAGACATCACACTGGTAGACGCACCCGGATCAGAGAAGGGATGTTCTCTGGTCACCACAGCAGAATTGTTGACAGGTCTAACCGGCATAGCAAACGACTTATTAAGAAGCAAAGCTTCAAGTCGTGAAAACCTCTCACTCCACTTGTCATCTAAGGACTTGAGGTCATCAGAAGTAGGTTTACTGCTTGGGTGTATATTCAACTGAAGACGGCTTGTCAGTACTAACCCGTCCCAGCAGAGTCACCTCTGAAGGGTCCACGAGAGTGGAGGTGGCGTCACTAACAACTTCAGATTTCTTTTGCTCCCCACGTTCTTTCCTGGCTTTGTAGGTCGGTGTGGCCAGTTGTTGGACTTGAGCAGGCGTAAAAGCCTTACATATCTGGCAATCTTGTTTCTTCACACAGGGATCGTCTCCCACCCCTTTCTCCCAACAACGCGCACATTTCTTGTGGTTGTCGAACAGGGCCATAACGTGCCCGCAAGAACCTCGTTTCTGTCCAGGAGACGACATGATGGTCAGTAAACTAGTAGAAATACGTAGTACTACTTGAAATAAAATAAAAGGGTAAAGTTCATTGTCAAACTTCAAAAACGTCTGCACACTCTTCGCACCAAACAAAAAAGATGCTATGACGTCGCGTTGTCTAGACAGCAAAGGAAGTACGATGCGCCACCTAGCGAATGCACACTCTGTGACCGGTCCTGCCGGTATTATATACAGGACGTCTTTTTCTGACATTTGGTGGGACCGGTCGCGCCAACCGGTAAACCAATTGTCCATTGGATAGGATGTATTAACACAATAAAAAGTAAATTTCACAGAAACGTTATATTTGGATCATAAGTAGAAAAATAACATTGGTGGTGCCTGTACCCCACAACCCAGGAAAATAGTTAACATTATGATATACTGAACAAGTGACACAGTACTAAGATCTGGAGACCTTCAGAGCAAAAAGTGTTAGAAGATGTTGCACACCTACACCCCCTAACCAATGTCCCTACCATGTATCAACTTCCTTTACCTTACAATTTTCAAGATATAGCCCAGACAAGATTTTTAAATTCAAGGTCACTACAGCAAGGTCAAAGGTCAAAATCAAGGTTACACCATGACTTTGCATACCTACACCCCCAACCAATGTCCCTACCAACTATCAACATCTTACACCTCAGGGTTCCTGAGATACAGCCTGGACAAACTTCTTCCTGCCGCCTGCCCACCAACAAACACATCCGACAACCATGGGTGAAAACAATACCCACACAGCTTTTAAAGGCTGTGGGTAAAAATAGCATCAGAGATGCCCGTACCCCACAGCCTAGGGAAATATTTTCAACACCATAAGATATAGACGTACTGTACCAGTACAAACTTCAGGATACTTTAAGAGCACTGTCAGTTATATAAAGGTCCAAACAATGTTTAAATGGAGAAATAATGTTTAAAAGAAAGATAATGCGTATAAAGATGAAGTATTAAAACAAGATAATTCAATAACAAGATGACAGCATTAATCAGTAAACTAAAATTCAACACTCTTTATCTACATCTGCATGGCCGAATTATGGTTTAGATGGTTTGAATATTACCATGCATACAGAAGTGGTAATACATTTAATGAATGCTTATTGTGGTGTTGGAGCAAAATCTGTGGCTCACTTGATGAAATTCTATCTCTTACAATGGGAAGTTATGAAAGTAAAATTCTTAATAAATTCTAATATGACTTTTGCTTAATCTGCATCAAAAGACAGACCCAAAGGTCCATGAAGATTTTAAAGGTCAAGGTCACTACGACAAGGTAAAAGGTCAAATTAAGGTCACACCATGATAATACTCACCTATAGCCTCTAACCAATGTCCCTACCAAGTATCAACTTCCTACACCTTACGGTTTCCGAGATATAGCCCTGACAAGATTTTATAGGTCAAGGTCACTATGGCAAGGTCAAAGGTCAAATCAAGGTCACACCATGATGCTGCACACCTACACCCCCTAACCAATGTCTCTACCAAATATCAACTTCCTACACTTTACAGTTTCCGAGATATAGCCCGGACAAGATTTTATAGGTCAAGGTCACTACGGCAAGGTCAAAGGTCAAATCAAGGTCAAATCATGATGTTGCACAACTACATCCCCTAACCAATGTCCCTACCAAGTATCAACTTCCTACACCTCACGGTTTCCGAGATATAGCCCGGACAAAATTTTATAGGTCAAGGTCACTACGGCAAGGTCAAAGGTCAAATCCTGGTCAGACCACGACGTTGCACACCTACACAGCCTAACCAATGTCCCTACCAAATATCAACTTCCTACACCTTACGGTTTCCGAGATATAGCCCGGACAAGATTTTATAGGTCAAGGTCACCATGGCAAGGTCAAAGGTCAAATCAAGGTCAGACCATGACGTTGCACACCTACACCCCCTAACCAATATCCCTACCAACTATTAACTTCCTACACCTTACGGTTTCTGAGATATAGCCCGGACAAGATTTTATAGGTCAAGGCCACTACAGCAAGGTCAAAGGTCAAATCAAGGTCAGACCATGACGCTGCACACCTACACCCCCTAACAAATGTCCCTACCAAATATCAACTTCCTACACCTTACGGTTTCCGAGATATAGCCCTGACAAGATTTTATAGGTCAAGGTCACTACGGCAAGGTCAAAGGTCAAATCAAGGTCACACCATGACGTTGCATACCTACACCCCCTAACCAATGTCCCTACCAAATATCAACTTCCTACACCTTATGGTTTCTGAGATATAGCCCGGACAAGATTTTATAGGTCAAGGTCACTACGGCAAGGTCAAAGGTCAAATCAAGGTCACACCATGACGTTGCACACCTACACTCCCTAACCAATGTCCCTACCAAATATCAACTTCCTACACTTTACAGTTTCCGAGATATAGCCCGGACAAGATTTTATAGGTCAAGGTCACTACAGCAAGGTCAAAGGTCAAATCAAGGTCAGACTATGACGTTGCACAACTACACCCCCTAACCAATGTCCCTACCAAGTATCAACTTCCTACACCTTACAGTTTCCGAGATATAGCCCGGACAAGATTTTCAAACTCAAGGTCACTACGGCAAGGTCAAAGGTCAAATCAAGGTCAGACCATGACGTTGCACACCTACACCGCCTAACCAATGTCCCTACCAAGTATCAACTTCCTACACCTTACAGTTTCTGAGATACAGCCCGGACAAACTATTTCCCGCCGCCCGACCACCCACCCGCCCATCCGGACACCATGGGTGAAAACAATACCCAGACAGCCCTTAAGGGCTGTGGGATAAAAAGTAATACCAGTAACATAAAATAGTGCTGGGTTCTGTCCTTCCACTTTGTCAAGTTTGAAATGGATTAGCAGAAGCATCTTCCAGTTACAGTCTGCAAACAGAATTTCAAGATGGTGGCCATCTTGTTTTTTCCAAATGGTACCAACTTTGAAAACAACCTAGCCTACCACCCTGTTAAGTTTCAAATCAATCAGAAGAAATGTCTTCCAGATAGAGTCTGGAAATGGAATTTCGAGATAGCGGCCATGGCGGCCATCTTGTTTTCCCCAATGACACCAATTTCGAATGCCCTACCACCCTGTTAAGTTTCAAATCAAGTTAGAGTCTGGAAACCAAAATGTTGATGGACAGACGGACACTGGATACATCAATCTAACAGGCATGTTGGTTACACATAACCTACCCAAAAAATGTAAAAACTAGGGTAGTTAGGCTTTTGTGAAGAGATAACATTTCAGCTTCTTCCGAAAAGATAGAAGAGATGTGGCAGAACGGATTTCATCTGGCAATTCATTCTATACCTTGAGAGGTTATGGTCTGCAAACAGAATTTCAAGATGGTGGCCATCTTGTTTTTTCCAAATGGTACCAACTTTGAAAACAACCTAGCCTACCACCCTGTTAAGTTTCAAATCAATCAGAAGAAATGTCTTCCAGATAGAGTCTGGAAATGGAATTTCGAGATGGCGGCCATGGCGGCCATCTTGTTTTCCCCAATGACACCAATTTCGAATGCCCTACCACCCTGTTAAGTTTCAAATCAAGTTAAGACTCTGGAAACCAAAAGGTTGATGGACAGACGAACACTGGATACATCAATCTAACAGGCAAGTTGGTTACACGTAACCTACCCAAAAAATGTAAAAACTAGGGTAGTTAGGCTTCTGTGAAGAGATAACATTTCAGCTTCTTCCGAAATGATAGAAGAGATGTGGCAGAACGGATTTCATCTGGCAATTCATTCTATACCTTGAGAGGTTAAAACTATGACTAAAACTAGTTGACTTATGAATATATGGAATAAACTGTGGTACCAAGAACTTCACCCTCCTTAAAGGTATTATCAGATTATATTACTTGATATGGTGCACAGTGCTTAACCCCAAACCTTGACCCTCTGTTACGTCCACTATAATTACCTTGATCCGGACTTCTCCTGCCTTGGGTGCCGCCACCTCAACAGTCTCAATACTGAGTGGCTTCTTGGGCTCCCAGGCCACTGCAGCTCTGCACTGAATGGGCTGTAAAAATGATGTAACACAAAATTTAGGGGATTTCTTCAAGAACTTTTCTTCCTAAAAACAGCCTGGCATCTCTGTGGTTACTGGTTAACTAGCTACATTTGTCAAATGGCTTCTGGTTAATTAGCCATGTTTGTCTAATGCCTAATGGTTAACTCCCCGATGGAGATTATGTTTTCATGTGAGTTGGTTTGTGCGTTTGTTTGTTTGTTTGTGCATTTGTGAACAAGATAACTCAAAAACTTAAGGACAGATTTGGATGAAATTTTCAGGATATGTCAGCAGAGGTACAAGCAAGAAATGGTTAAATTTTGAGAGTGATCCCAATCACTATCTGGATCTTCTGCATCCATGAAATGTAATTTTTAAAGACAGATAACTCAAAAATAGCATCAGAGATGCCCGTACCCCACAGCCTAGGGAAATATTTTTTAACACCATGAGATATAGAAGTACTGTATCAGTACAAAGTTCAGGATACTTTCAGAGCACTGTCAGTTACATAAAGGTCCAAACAATGTTTAATTAGAGAAAATAATGTCTAAGATGTACATCTGGCATGGCCGAATTATGGTTTAGATGTTTTGAATATTACCATGCACACAGAAGTGGTAATACATTCAATGAATGCTTATGTGTGGGATGCACACCATGATGCTGCACACCTACAACCCCTGACCAATGTCCCTACCAAGTATCAACTTCCTACACCTCACGGTTTCCAAGATATAGCCCGGACAAGATTTTATAGGTCAAGGCCACTATGGTAAGGTCAAATCCTGGTCAGACCATGACGTTGCACACCTACACCACCTAACCAATGTCCCTACCAAGTATCAACTTCCTACACTTTATGGTTTCCGAGATATAACCCGGACAAAATTTTATAGGTCAAGATCTCTACGGCAATGTCAAATCAAGGTCAGACCATGACGTTGCACACCTACACCCCCTAACCAATGTCCCTACCACGTTTCAACTTCCTAAACCTTACGGTTTCCGAGATATAGCCCAGACAAGATTTTATAGGTCAAGGTCACTACGGCAAGGTCAAAGATCAAATCAAGGTCAGACCATGACGCTGGACACCTACACCCTCTAACCAATGTCCCTACCAAGTATCAACTTCCTACACCTTACGGTTTGCGAGATATGGCCCGGACAAGATTGTCAAACTCAAGGTCACTACGGAAAGGTCAAATCAAGGTCAGACCATGACGTTGCATACCTACACATCCTAACCAATGTCCCTACCAAGTATCAACTTCCTATACCTTACGGTTTCTGAGATACAACCCGGACAAACTTTTTCCTGCCGCCCGCCCGCCGATCCGGACACCATGGGTGAAAACAATACCCCGACAGCCCTTAAGGGCTGTGGGGTAAAACTTGTAGCAGTTGCAGTATTAAACTCTAAGCAGAATGTGAGCTTTATTATGTTTCGTAAAGTAGTATATTTTACAAATCATCTTTGCTAGAGGTTGGCTGAAGAGAAACTGTAGCTGTAAATGTGGAATCGTAAATTGTTTCCAGGAGATATTTTATTTAAGGCTTTTTCCATTCTCTCAAAACAGACAAGACGCCGCAGAGTGATGCCATAATAAACCAAAACCATTTGAAAAAATACATTAAAATTTGACATATGAAAATTCAGGGTTTTTGTATCCAGAATGTGATCTGGATTTTTCACAAAATTTCATTTCATTTCCATCAGTCAGGTCCTATGTACATAAAAAATTTCATGAAGATCTGTTCATGCCTTTTCAAGTATTAAGAAACAGAGATACAGACAATCACATCCAAAACATAACCTCCTTATGGTAGTAATGAGAACAGTAATATTTCTGAATATGTCAAAATATGAATTTGAAATACTCTTCATTGATCATATCAAATTGTGTATGTAATAATGAATCTTTATGTATTTTCTTTGCTAATGCATTTATTTTGACTTTCCACAAAGTAAGGCTGACCATACTAAATTTTGTTTTTAGCTTAAAGAAACATTTTTTTCTGGGTAATTTGTCAAGACATTCAAGTACATGTATACTGCAACCCCTCTCCATTAAAAACCTGGGACAATGTTGTAAACTGGGACAGTGTTGTAAACTGGTTTTGTAATTCTAAATTAAATATTTTTAAAGTTAACATGCAACACAAAATAAGTCAAAGTATTAAATATCATAGAATTTAAGTGATATTTGTGCCTCAATAATGTACACTAAGAGAAAAACAAAGAATGTTTGTGTGTGCACTGCAGTAAATCTGTATATGCAGGAGTGAGTGTTTACCTAAGTTCAGTCACCTGAGGAGATGTTGAAAAGGTCTACTGTAAATCTTCCCCACCCCTCCCCCAACCCCTCTCCACTTCAATTGAAACACTGAAGGGAGAAAACCACAGACATATATAACACACACACAGAGGCAATTCTTTTTCTGTAACTCACACACACAGGCAATTCTTTTCTCTGGTGCAGATTTTGCACAGATCAGAAAATATGACAAATGTATAGTTTTATATGCAGCTATTACATAATTTTGCAATCAGCTACAAGTCTGAAATTTTACTATATTATAGCTGAGAGAAAAATAGGTGAAAACACATGTAACAAAATGTTCTAAATGCAATACATTTCAAGTTATAAGTGATTTACTGCATGAAGTCATGGGAAAGATCCAGGCCTGATACTCACACAAGGGAATTTACTTATGGCCTAGTAATAATATATATGATAAGATAAGAGAGAGATCCCTGCAACAATCAATGAGAAAATTGTGATGAAGTGTCGAAATTTTCATATTTGGGTGGGGGTACCTCCCTTCTAATGGCTCTAGCAAACAGACGAACTGACTGATCTGCATGAATTTTATGATTTACCATCCTCGATAGATAAGGTGTCTTTTAAATGTAACACCATGTCTCTGGGTCTTGTGGTTTTGGAGAAGTTGTTCGCAGTGATGCCATGTCAGATGACATAAAAATGAGGTGGGAGCAAGAACTATATATTTACTATGTTAAGATGGCCAAAGTCTCTGAAATACAAGAATTTTAAGTAAAATGAACATGACAATCTTCCTTAAGCTTAATCAATGTGTCAAGTAAACTGATGTTTTTGAACTGTAAGTCAGTTGGCCGCTGAAAACACTCATTTTTATGTCAAGATGGCCATGGGTGTACTTGTATTGGAACTCCAAGGTGGAAAGAAAATTAGAATGTCTTTATTGTCATCTTTAATAAGTGTGTGAAATTTAACTGAGGTCAGGTGAACAATACGATAGCTGGAGGTTAAAAACTCCATAATTTCACTGCAAAATGGCCATAACTTTATTCATATTGGGACTTTAAGGTGACCACAAAAGAGGAATGTCCCTTTTGTCATCCTTTATAAGTCAGTTGAACAAGAAGATAGCTGAAGGCTGAAAACTTCCTTTTTCACAGTAAGGTGACCATAACTTCATAGATATTGGGATTTTAAGGTGACCATAAAATCAGAATATCCCTTCTGGCAACCTTTATAGATGTGCCAAGTTTTATTCTAAAACTTTAAACATTAACTGAACTTAGGGCTGAAAAAACCTACATTTTAAGTTTAAGATGGCCATAACATTATTTATATTTAAATCATAAGGTAGTTAGAGTCTTCTTTTGATCAACCTCAATGTCAATATAAGATAGATTCTTTAAAAATAGAAAAAATAAAGGGGCCAGACGGTTTAATTCCAATTTTATGACTTTAGGGGACCATAGCTCCAATTATATTAACAGTTTAAGGTCACCATAAAGTCAGGATAATCCTTTAGTAAATATATATGCCCAGTTTGGTTGAAAAAAGTGAAAAACTAATTGAACTGGAGGGCTAAAACCCCCTTTTATGACATTAAGGTGACCTTAAGATTGCAGATACAGGGCTAAAAACTTCGGCATGTGAAAGATTATTAAAATGTAGCTTAATAAGTTATTCCAACAAAACGCCAAAATCCTGACCGTTTTTAAGATACAAAGTGTCCATTTAAAAAAAATGTACAAAAATGAAATGCCTCCCATCTAGGCATCTATTAGTGCTGGTATTGTTTATCGATATTGAAATATTTATCGATCCATGCTAAATATACTGATATCGATAATGTAGGGTACAATATCAATATCGGAACATACTACTAAATAGATGCAATTAAGCTGTTTTCCATGTACATAAAATATAACAGTTAAGAAATATATTGGTTTTCCTATCATTTTTTGTCATATTTCACTTACCGCTAAACCGGAAGCGCCATATTTGTTTACGTTTCGGGAAACTTCTAAAACTCGTGAAAGGGTTTGGAATCTCTTTCTCGGAAAACACCCATGACCCGATATTTCAATATCGATTGATACAGAAGCAAAAATATGGTTTGATATCGATATACATATTATTATTCGATACCAACACTAGCATCTATGGTCTGACTGATTAGAAAATCCTTTCCGACCTGCGGATTTAGGTCTAGAATGTACCTGATAAATTTTATAGCACAGGTGTGTGTGGTTTTTCCCGAAACGCGATGACGGGGTGTTTTTGAAAAATGCTTAAGGTTACCTAAAGTATCCCAAAAATATTTCCCACCCCTATAGTTTTAAAGAAAGATAAGAAGGAAAGATAAATTTGAAAGCCCAAGAAGTTATTCAAGGGCGACCATAATCCTGTGGCGGCGGTGATCAGTCCAACTTACATGAAAACAAATAAGCGCCCTGACAGGCCGCTTAATTAAGGTCACACCATGATGTTTCATATCTACACCCTCTAACCAATGTCCCTATCAAGCATCAAGGTCACATCATGACGTTGCATACCTACAGCCCCTTACCAATGTCCAGACCAAATATCAACTTCCTACACCTTACGATTTCCCAGATATATTCCAGACACGATTTTTAAACTCAAGGTCAATACAGCAGGTCCAAAGGTCAAATCAAGATCACACCATGATGTACCATGTATCTTCATACACCTTGTGGTTTCTGAAATACAGCCCGGACAAAATTTCAAAGGTCACTACAGGAAGGTCAAATCAAGGTTACTACAGGGCTTTGCATACCTACAACAGCCCGGACAAACTTTATACTGCCAACTACCTGCCTGACCGCCCATCCAGATGCCATGGGTGAAAACTATACCCACATAGCCCTTAAAGGCTGTGGGTAAATAAAATGGCAAAGAATACTTTAATAGAAAGATAAATTTCACAGTTACATTAACTTGCATAATAGTCATTTGGACAAAGAACAGCACACAAGATATACATGTTTAAACAGAAGAACCCGGATTGTTACAGTTGAAATTGAAGATAAAGTTATCAATAACCACTTCATGGTGCACTAAATGTGTTATTATAGTCTTTGATGTTCAAATGTATAAGGCTAGACTGATGGCTCTTTAAGCAAATAATGGTGAGGGCCTCTTACTAGTACGCTACTACTTGAATAAAATTCAATGATTACAATCAAATGTGACCCTGATAAAAAACTGCAGCAGTTAACACTTGAACACATTGTTTGAACTACAAACAATGATTACAATTCAAATACCAGTATATATTAACATTATGTGTGTAGGATTGCCGACAATGCGTAAAAAACAGTCAGTATGGAGTTCTAAATTAATGGCAATATTATTTTAAACATTTGGAATATTCAATAAATACCACTGAAATAGTGAATCTTCAATTCAGGAAAAACTTTATGAAATTAAGCTCACATCAATTTTCTGTGAGAAAACCAACCAAGTCAAGGCTCTCACATATGTGTTCATATGTGTTGTCAAAACAACTCCCTTCCCTTTTTATTTCCCATATTCACACAAAATGGAAATGTTTTTATCTGGTTAAAATTTGTAAAATTCCCAGAATTGTTATTTCTACCTTGATTTTGACAAAAAAACATCCTTTTAAAGGTTACAGGACAGTGGAAACATCTATGATGATAACACATTGAAATTTTATAGAAAAAAAAATAGAAAAAAAAACAATAATAAAAAACGGTCTGTAAATGTTTCTTTATCACATTACACCATTTATCAGTATTGTTTTATTGTGTAACTATCATGTCTAAGTTCATTGTTTAAACTCCTTGCTAGAAGGAACATGAAAAAGATTATTAAGGTAGTGTTAGGGACTTATAGCCTTTTGTGTATTGTTTTACAGTCAGTAATTGTTGGGTATACATGTAATTATTACCCTTTAGACAATAGTAGCATTAGGCAGAATACAATAGGGATTTTTATAATAAATACAGGGAACATATGAGCTGAAACTCAGAACTTGACATGAGAATAAAGAAGTTAGAACATAAATTATGGCGGAGAATAGAGAATTAAGAATGGTGAATATAGAATACAGAAACAGAGGAACAAGTGAGACAGAAAGAGTAAAGAGATATTGAGAACGTAGGAGCTTTTGTGTGAAAGAGTTGGGAACTGTACTTTATTAAATATTAAATTGTTGAAGCTTTAATTAAATATTATCACCAAAGAAGAACATTTGATACACCCGGAACCTGAACTACAACACTTAGTTGCATTTTAATTTATTTTACTTTGAATGGTTATGATTGTAGTCTGTTATGCTTTTTATCACAAGGAAATTGATGCTGTAGAGACAAAGAAAAAATTGATAAAAATTTGGGGGCATTTGGGGGCATATAGATTAATCATTTCTTTCAAAATAATACAAATATTTATTATTTAATTACCCTTACTGAGGCTCTGGATCTCTAAACCCCCATTCACGCTATGTTGAGGTTTTCTGATTCCCCCCTCACAGGAACTCCACCAGAACACACTAAGATCACCATATCTTTGAACCCATTTTGGAATCAAATCTCAGTCCTCACACTAATATTTGAGAGAAGTAGATCTCTCTACCCATGTTCCACCTACTTCACAGTCCCTCATTATAAAAAGTATTTGTATGACAATATGAAGTTTTTGACATTCATAAAGCAACCTTTGAACCCACAATTGTTTACTTTTTATGCTAACAGCTATTAAAAATTTTTATGAAAATTAGTAAATTACTTAATGTAGTAATTTTACACCTTTATGAAAAAAGTGCTACAAAATTAGTAGAGATGATCATAAAGAAACATCTTGTTCATTAAGATGCTAACCATGTCATCACCTTTTGAAAAGCAATATTATTATACATTTTATTGTTCATATTTCAGATATTTTGTAGGTATTGATATGTTTAAGTATGTGGCATGTGTCTTATAGGATCTTCTGAAGACATTAACAAAGACATATTTTGTTAGGCATTATGTATTGTAATTATTCTTTATACAATACACAGGAAAATGGAAGAAATGTATGCTAAATACACTGTCATCTGCCATTGTTACACTTTGGGCATTTATGTGGCCTATTACTCCATATTTGCATTGCTTTCCAGTTCATGTCATTACATGGGACAGAAGCAATCTGCCATTGATGTTTTAGTAAAAATTTTAATTAGTTAATTTTGGCTAAAATAAAGCCAAAGGTTATAAACTGGCATTTCTTCTGGTTCTTCTCCCAATTAGACTGATTAATCTATTCAGTTAATTGGTACTTCAGTCTACCTTACTTGATAAAGCCATAGGAATTAAAGTCAAGTTATGAATTAAAAGTTAACTCATTGGTTAAACCAAACACTGATCACTAAACCAATAACACAAACACCCAATGGTCATCTAATGACCAAGGCTATTAGGTCAAAGGTCATATATGTGTATTATTTGAAACTGCCCAGCTAAACATTTTACTACTACACAAGAGCCAGGCATGTAACATTTGTGATATATAATTGATTCAAACAGTTAAAGAAATGGGATCTGAACCCAAGTGTTACCGTGCAAGGTTCACTCTCTTGACCAATGAAGGAATAGTTGTTAGTGTGAAATAGTATAAAGGCATCATTAATGGAGCTAAACCAGGATAATATATGTAGTTATAAGAGGTGAGAAGTAAAGGTCACATGTAGGTCACAGTTGCCATTCATAATCTGCCATCCGTGGACAGCATTTCCTCACACTAAACCACAGATCCCAGAGTATAGATATGAAGGTCATATCAAGGTCAAAGATGCACATTTATAATCTACCATCCATGCATAATCCACCAAACTGCTGAAGAGAAAGATTATGATATATTTTTGGGCCATTTCTTTCTATCATTGAACAAGATTAAGATTTTAGTATTATTAGTAAGAACCACACAAAATGAAAGATTTACAAATAGTGAAGAAACTAGACCAAGGACGCATCTGTGGCCAGATGCAAGATGTATCCACCGGCAAAGGCAAAAGTAGCTATTACTCAGCTATGCCACGAGCTAGAGGTCTGAAATTTTACTATGTTATAGCTGACCCAAAAGTAGGTGAATAACAAATTTGCACAAAATTCTCTAAATGCAATAGTTTTCAAGTTACAAGTGATTTTACTCATGATGGAAGTTAGTGAAAAGTCCAAAAATAGCTATTACTCACTTAGCTATTGAGATAGACACTCAAGTTACTCACCATGTTGTAGCTATGGAAAAAAGTAGCTGAATAACATATTTTAACAAAATGCCCTAAATGCAATACTTTTCAAGTTATAAATGATTTAGTGTTGAGTAAGAACCTCAAAGTAGCTATTACTCAGCTATGCAATGAGCCACAGGTCTGGAATTTTACTATGTTATAGCTGCCTCAAAATAGGTGAATAACATTTTGAAAATAAATAATCTAAATGCAACAGTTTTCAAGTTATAAGTGATTTACTCAACAGTGATAACCTAAAAGTAGCTATTACTCAGCTATGCCATGAGCTACAGGTCTGAAATTTTATTATGTAATAGCTGACCCAAAAGTAGAGGAATAACAGATTTGCACAAAATTCTATAAATGCAATAGTTTTCAAGTTACAAGTGATTTTACTCATGATGGAAGTAAGTTAAAAATCCAAAAGTAGCTATTACTCACTTAGCTATTGAGCTAGACACCCAAGTTACTCACCATGTTGTAGCTATGGAAAAAGTAGTTGAATAACATATTTTAACAAAGTGCTCTAAATGCAATACTTTTCAAGTTATAATTGATTTAGTGCATGATTTCATTAATTTTAATGCATTAAAACTTATTTTAAAAATTCATAAAAAAACTTTAGCATGTGAAAGCTCTCCAAAATGTAGGTGAATGAGTTATTTGAGAAATACTGGCTATCTGCAATACTTTCAGTGATAATAGGCATTTACTCATTTTGAGTAGGTGAGTAATTAGCTATGGATCTGAAAATTCACTAATTGAAAGCTCTCCAAAATGTAGGTGAATGAGTTATTTGAGAAATACTGGCTATTTGCAATACTTCTAGAGATAATTTGCATTTACTCATTTTGAGTAGGTGAATAATTAGCTACGGGTCTGAAATTTCACCAAGTGAAAGCTCTCCCAAAAGTAGGTGAATGAGTTATTTGAGAAAAATTGGCTATCTGCAATACTTTTAGACGTAATTCGCATTTACTCATTTTGAGTAGGTGAGTAATTACCTACGGGTCTGGAACTTCACCATGTGAAAGCTCTCCCAAAAGTAGATGAATGAGTTATTTGATAAAAACTGGGTATCCGCAATACTTTTAGAGATAATTAGCATTTACCCGGTACTCATTTTGAGTAGGTGAGTAATTAGCTACGGGTCTGAAACTTCACCAAGTGAAAGCTCTCCCAAAAGTAGGTGAAGGAGTTATTTGATAAAAATTGGCTATCTGCAATACTTTTAGAGATAATTCGCATTTACTCATTTTGAGTAGGTGAGTAATTAGCTATGGGTCTGAAACTTCACCATGTGAAAGCTCTTCCAAAAGTAGATGAATGATTTATTTGATAAAAATTGGGTATCCGCAATACTTTTAGAGATAATTAGCATTTACTCATTTTGAGTAGGTGAGTAATTTCCTACGGGTCTGGAACTTCACCATGTGAAGCTCTCCCAAAAGTAGGTGAATGAGTTATTTGAGAAAAATTGGCTATCTGCAATACTTTTAGAGATAATTAGCATTTACTCATTTTGAGTCGGTGAGTAATTACCTACGGGTCTGAAACTTCACCATGTGAAAGCTCTCCCAAAAGTAGATGAATGAGTTATTTGAGAAAAATTGGCTATCTGCAATACTTTTAAGAGATAATTCGCATTTACTCATTTTGAGTAGGTGAGTAATTATCTACGGGTCTGAAATTTCACCATGTGAAAGCTCTCCCAAAGGTAGGTGAATGAGTTATTTGAGAAAAATTGGCTATCTGCAATACTTTTAAGCGATAAGCCACCTGCCAAATATGAAAGAAATGTGGACTGTAGGTCGCTAACAAGCAATATTCCACATTTTAGACATTTTTGTCTACCACAGGCCTAATTTAGACATAAACCCTACTAAAAAAGATAGGGTGGCGACTGGCGAGTCCTCTAGCATACCAAGCCACCTGCCAAATATTAAAGAAATCTGGAAAGAAATGTGGACTGTAGGTCGCTAACAAGCAATATTCCACATTTTAGACATTTTTGTCTACCACAGGCCTAATTTAGACATAACGCCTACCAAAAAGATAGGGTGGCGAGTTCTCCACCATATCAAGCCACCTGTCAAATATGAAAGAAATCTTGAAAGAAATGTGGACTGTAGGTCGCTAACAAAAAATCTCTGCGGACGCGGACGACGACGCAGACGATGATGAATCCATAGTATCCCCGCTTCGTGCCGGGGATACAATAAATGGGGCTGTCCCCAGTAAACATATAAAATATAAAAGTATTGGGTTACTGGGTGGGTGGGTAAATCTTCACCACGTGTCTGAATAGAATGACTTTACATCAGTAAACTACCAACATATATAGACCTAACTAAGGCTGCGACCGGGTGGTCGGTATTCGCGAGTGGAGTCGATTTGGGAAGATCTCGAGTGCTTTCTGGTCCACCTGATCGTTGTTAACTACTATAATATATTATATTGTCGCTCACTTTATCACATTTTTTAGGATGACAAAGAATGACAACACTGCAAAATGGCGGAATTATTTGTATATTGGGAAATTTTATATAATACTCCTCATTTTATAACAATATAATAAGTTTTGATTACCTTTCACCACTATTTTAATGTTAAGACATCGTTTCCGGAAACCACCATTTTGTTTATGGAGAGGAAAAAACGTGCATACTAAAACACGCGAATATCGAACTGCGAGACAAATTTGCATAGCTCGGGTACCGGGATGGATTTAAACCACCAGTCACAGCCTTAGACCTAACATAAACTACTCAAGCCCTCTCCCAGCCATTAGATCATGAATATTCATTAGTTCACCCATTTTTAAACCACCTTGACATTAATCAACACAAATATATGATCTGCACATGACCAACAACTAGGTTAAAATAATTACGATAAAACCATTAAAACACAACCTCTACTATATATGACATCACTACAGTCGACTGAACAAAATTATTACAATTTATGCCACAATTTCATTTACCTGTTAAATAACATGTAATATACATCCCTGAAATACACCTTCTTTTTAATATGTATAAATATTGAAATATTTATAATACTATTTAAGACATGTCACAAAGGCATGAAGCAGAAGTAAAATTACCCCCAGTATTTCACAGAACACCAGCAGATACATTTTTTGGAAATACTTTCAGAATAACAAAAATATAGGACTAGGTATTTTTCAAAATTTCCATGTAAATGAATTTTTAATTATTTTGATTATTCAAAGAATTCCTTCATGATGAACAAGCTACAAGAAAATTAAACAAACTTTATGCACAGTTAAGGTTTTCAATGTGTCAATTTAACACAGGACCAAGTTCTAAAACGAAATTGGTGGAGATTGAGATTTAGCAAGCGCCAAACTTTTAGCTGCACAAACGAAAATGGATGATAAATGTAAACATTGCAGGTAGCACAAATAAATCACCTCAATATTGTTATTATTACATGGTAGACGTGGTTACCTCGGCTCTACTTACTTGCGTGTAGAGCCGTGGCACGACCCCACATAAAACTGGAGATTTGCATAAAACACAAATACCATAAAAATTATACACACACCTGTTCCCACAACTATTTTGTCACATTAACCTTAACTGTCAGCCAACATGCAAACATATTTGACAAAAAAATAAATTACATTTCCTCATTTTCAATACTTTTTGGACCATTTCTCCAAAAATTTGAAAATGCTCTTTTGTTATAAAAGCTGTATAAAATGTCATATATATTATACACATATTGTATTTGTTGTGTCCTTGGCTTAATATCAACTGCTTTTAAATATATCAAACCATTTTGAGTCATTTTATCAAGTTGTATTCAACAGAAAATGATTTTAGGCAAATCTCTAGTTTTATGTGGGGTAGTGCCACGGCTCTACACGCAAGTAAAATAGAGCCGAGGTAACCACGTCTAATTACATGGATGATATCTGCTTTCAGGTTTTAGACTGATAACACTATATATATATATATACAAGGTATCTTATAACAGCAAGTAACCAAGATATATTTTATCTATGTAAGTGTATAAAGCTGAAAATTAAAATGTGATTTTTAAATGGGTCGCGGTAGGACGTTAGTATGCGGTAACGCAAATTTACTAACGGCCTACATTAGGGCTGCGAAAACCCGTACTGGTCGGCCAGTGAATTTCGTCACCCCAGTGAAGTTTGTCACCTGCCAGAAAAACGCTCAAATACAGGCAATATTCACATTTAAATAAATGGAATAGCTTCTTTCAACGGCAAGGTATACATATATGCCGTAACTGGACAGTAAAAACTGTTTAATATTGTCATAAAATGTAGGTGACAAACTTCACTGGGGTGACGAACTTCACTGGCTGAGCAGTACAGTACATTGGCTATACCGGTTCCTCGGGCGATAATATAATATTTTATTCTAAACACCTTATTAATACAAATGCCTCGCACTATTAATAACAAAGTTAAAATAAAGGTCAGTATTACAAGTGATGTACGGTTCGGTTAACTAACGTTATGTCTAAATTAACGCCCCATAGTAAATACTCACTTTTCCTCTCGTGTCTGCCATTTTCGACCTTCAACCTGAGATGGTTATGACTAAAATGAAATGAGGTGCGGTTCCTTATAAAACCCGGACTTCCGGAAGGGCGGTCGGACCAGGGGCCGTATTCACGAAAGGTCTTAGTCAAGTCTTAGGCTTAAGTTGGCTGTATTTTTATACAAAAGTTAAGCCTAAGACTTGGCTGAGACCTTTCGTGAATACGGCCCCAGAGCGGTAGGGCGGTAGAATTGGGCGGTGGCTATATCTCCTAAACTTTATTGTGTATGATCCAAGTTCTTATTATTTTTGACAAGATTGATGGTGTCTATTTATATAACCTTCACTTTGTTTGGTATCTGGTAGCAAACTATAAATAGAAAACATTTTGAAAAACACAGGGTGCCACCCATAGACAGGGCGGTGAACTAATCATTTGTCAGACCATATACTTGGACTAGTATCTGTTTTCTGATTGGCTGGGCGGTGAGTAGGGAGGAAATCAATACACATGCAGAGGTCACCGCCCCAGCCCATCAAGGAGAAGAGGTCACCGCCCCAGCCCATCAAGGAGAAGAGGTCATCGCCCCAGCCAATCAAGGAGAAGAGGTCACCACCCCAGCCCATCAAGGAGAAGAGGTCACCGCCCAAGCACATGAAAGAGAAAAGGTCACCGCCCCAGCTCATCAAGGAGAAGAGGTCACCGCCTTAGAAATTTTCTTAGAATTACACTTAAGTCTAAGAAAAATTCTTTGCTAAGAATTTTCTTATTCTTAGAATAAAATCCTATTCACAAAAGAATTCTTAGCTAAGAATAATTCTAAGAATAGAAGTAGAAGGAAATGTATGCAATTCTTAGAATTTTTCTTAAACTAAGTGTAATTCTAAGAAAAATTCTAAGAATACAGATCTTGGCCCATGTGAACAGAAAACTGAAATTTTTAAAAATAAATATAAAGAGGCTGCATTTTGTTAGAGTATACACAATTGACAACTAATATGTAACACTGTGTTCTGATTGTCGATTTGTAATCACTTGCTGCACTATAATCATCAAAACAACTATTTTTCGTAAGTTAAGCATGCTATGTGCCATTCTTAGATTTAAACAAAATTCTTAGAAAATTCAAAGAATAAGAGATTTGTGAATAGCAAATTCTTATTCTTAGAACAATTCTAAGAATAAAAACCATTCTTAGAATAATTCTAAGAATAAGTATAATTTTAAGAATAAGAATCTTTGTGAATAGAAAAATTCTTATTCTTAGAATTTTTCTAAGAAAAATGACAATTCTAAGAAAAATTCTAAGAATAAGACTAATTCTAAGAATAAGAATCTTTGTGAATACGGGCCCAGTTTTCCGATTGGCTGTGCGGTAAGTAGGGCGGTCCGGAAATTGGTCCGGTTCCGAGTCCGGTTCTGACTTTTATAAAGTACCATGAGGTGCACCATGAAAAGGTACTACTACAAGTTATAACCCGAAATTAAATCTCGCTGACTCTCTCTAATTATGTGTGCCAACTTACTAAATCTCTTCAAATTGGAATCAGAGATCCAAATGGATTTCTTCACCTGCTTGACCTATCACAACCATTCTCTATGGGAATACTCAAACAGCAACTTATTATTTTTTTTTATTTCATTTATGGCAGACTCTTAGTCCATATACATAAATATACATACAGTGATAATAGCTATAAAAAATAAAAGAGTAATAAGAAATAAAGAGTGTAGGTTATTTAACATAAAATATCACACCACTCTTTGAAAAATGTTGACTTCAACATAGCCCTCGACATGTACACATTTTGAACAAGTAAGTTATCACAAGACTTAATTCTTAACATAAAACTAAACATAGATTTTCTATGTGAAACACTAAAATGGTGTACATTATTGTGTAAAAACATTTGACTAACACTACATGTTAACTTATAAACCAGCAATCTCCTAAAACAATTATTGTATGCAACAACAAACTTTTTGTAGGCTTCTGAGTTATAGTTCCACCATAACTGTGAACAGTAGACATTAGAACAGCATGATTGAAACAACTTGAATTTTACATCATCTGTACATCTGTTAAACGTAATGTTAAGCATATTTGCTCATGCATAGATACTTCTCATTTGTTCTTTTATTGCCACTTAATCGCAAAATTTTTCAGTTAAGGTATAACCAATATACTTGTAGCTACAGACACGCTTAATGCAGTCATTATTGAGAATAAGTGAAGGTATATGCATGGGTTTATGACGTTTGGCTTCTATACACATAAACAAAGACTTCTTATAATTAAAGACCATTTCATGTGTATTAGCATAGGTTTCACAGGTATCTAGCAGCTTCTGTAGACCTTTAGCAGATGGAGCAAGAAGAGTTAAGTCTTCAGCATACATCAGGTGGTTTACAGTTTATTCACAAATTTACAACCAAATTAGAAGCTGACAGGATCAAACTTAAACAATCAAGATACATGTTAAACAAGATTGGGGATAAGATTCCACCTTGTCTAAGCCCATTAGTTACTGTGAATACATCTGATGTTGCATTTCCCCATTTAACACAAAAGCTTTGCTCAGTAAACCAGAACTTCAGAATATGGATAACAACTGATGGTACTTGACGTACAAACAGCTTATTCAGAAGAACCCAATGGTTTAATCTGTCAAATGCTTTACTAGCATCTAGATTTATTTATTTATTTGGGCTTTTACGTCGCTTTCAACACTGTACAGGTCATATCATGAAGGGTAGTTGGAAGGGCAGAGGAAACCAGTACATACAGTTCGTCAGGGTTCTGTACTGTAAACTGCTGACCAACGGCAAGCAACTACCAGCTTTCCCACTTGAGGCCGTGCCGGGAACCGAACCCCGGCCTCAGAGGTGGGAGGCGAGAGTGTTGCCACTCTACCACCGTGGCCCCTAATAGCATCTAGAAAGCATACATAAACTGAACTAGACAGATTTCTGTAGTACTCTACCACCTCTTTAAACCTGAATGCACACATATCAGTGGATAATTTCTTTTAAAACCAAACTGATTATCTGATGTTGAAAAGAGGTTACTATACCGATTGAGTAATATATTTCAAAGATTTTAGACAGTACAGAGTTTATAGCAATAGCAATTCTCTTTCTGCTTCACCCATAAACTTTGAGTTCAGGAGACTTAACAGCATGCTCAAAAATCACTATCAAGAGTAATTACTTTATCCTGTAGGCTTCCTCACATTACCATACAATTAAAAGAAACTGATGTGGCTCTCAGTAAAACACAGGGAACAATATGAATTTGGAATGGTCACAAAAAAAGTTCTAAAATATGGCCAATCTATTATGCTTCAGCGAAAAACTCTATGGTCATATGTGGTGCTTTCGTGCATGGAATTTTAGGTGGGTTTACATGTATATTTCACTGTAATATTCTAAATTTTGGCTTTGGTCAATAATTCTATTTATAAACATTTGAAATTTTTGTGAAAATGTAGCTGAAAATCGATTTTACAGATGAGTGGTGGTTGACACATTGATTTTCATATAAAAAATGTACGCTTAGATTTAATTATGAAAATTATATTTTTGCTGTTGTCCAATGACACCATGGCCTTGTGAGATATATTATTGTATTCAAAGTTATATTTTAGTGATAAATATTTTCAAAAATTTTAATCCACAGTACCTGCAAATTATACTTCATTAGCATATGACATGAAAACTCCATAGTAACAGTTTTATTTGCCCTTTGTTTCATTATCATTTTGCCTTCAAAATATGAATTAAACTTTAAGATGAAAAATCTGTTCTTGTAGGATATAACTTTATACAAATTTCCATTCACTATAAACAAATTCAAATTGAAAGTTTATTTGTTATAATGTTTACAGCCAGTGTAAATTTTTAATAGCATGAAAACCCCACACATCATCATACACTTTGTTTGGACATATAAGACACTAGTACTGTTGCCCAAAATTTAAGCTCTTTTCATATTCCCATTAAGACTATGAAATTCCAAATTCCCTTAAAGATTTTTCCATGTATTTTAGCCAGTTCACATGCACCTAGATCATCAATATTTCTGAATTGAGATCGATGGCAGGATCACCCAAACAGATTTCCCACTCCAGAATTATTAGGATTATTAGGATAGATGACAACATCCCATACTTCTTGTTTTGGGATGTTGCTTTGCATTCAGGGCAAGACTTATGTAAGACCTATCCAGCAAGACATTTGGCTTGTCAGGAGATAACTTTCAATTAAAGATTGTCCAGGTTTATATTTTAAAATGACTTTGCAAATTGTTTTGCATGCCTCTGAATGAACAGAGACTATCTGCTTGCCTGTGAAACACAGTATCACATTTATGCAACATTTACTTTACATTACCAATTATTGTGTCAATATATTTTGAATTACACATCTGATAAGAATTCTTACAAGGAAGTACCAGTCATTCAAATAAAAATGTTTGAATTTTAAATTGTTTTGATAATACAAACTTTCACAGCTTTACCTATGTAACTGAAAATGTTACAAGTACATATGACTAGTCAATTTTACAGTGACAGTGACCAAACATATAAATGTAATTTATCCTGTCAAATATTTCTATGTTTATATGTTTCAACAAATTTTAACACAATTGGGCGAGTTTGTTACATACTGGGTTAAGTTTGTAATGTATGGAGCAGAGTTGGTACCATGAAGGGTTTATTTATTTTTATTTATTCAGGTTTTAACATCGCTTTAAACGAAATATGGGTCATATCATGACAGGTAGTTTTATTGGCAGGGGAAACTGCTACATACAGTTGGTCAAGGTTCTGTACTGTAAACTACTGAGCATCAGTACACAACTACCAACTTTCCCACATAGGGTCCAAGGTTTGAACCACACACCTCAGAGATGGGATGTGGGATTGTAATCACTGCACCACCATGGCCCCTTGTACCATGAAGGGAGCCCAGTTTATGTATTTGCATAGATATGGTTACTGTGGCTCTACTTTATTTGCTCTTACTCTACTGAACAGCAGCACATAAAAAATTAAGATTTCAAGAAATTCTACATATATATTGAAAAAACTTGATAAAATGACTAAATTTGGTTTTATATTGTTAAGAATTTATATTAATCCAAGGATAACTATATTCTATTTCACATATCTTTGAATATAAAATAATCTTTTCTTTAATTTTCAGTGAAAACGTCCCAAAAACATTGACAAAGGGGAACTGTCATTTATTTTTGCCTAGCTATATTTGTGTCTTGGTGGAATGTAACAAAACAGTTGTGGGAACAGTGGCTGTTTACATCTGTAGGGCAATGTTTCATGCATATATTTTGTATACAGTCAGGCCAAGGCTAGGCTCCTCATCGATGTAAGTAATGTAGAGCTGAGGTAACCATGATAAGTAATCAATGTTCAGAGGGTATGGACCAATGACCCAGCAGGCACACGCCTTGAAATGACGTTGATTTAGAGTTGAAAACAGGTCTTGACGTTGAAATCTGCATTATCAACTACTAAATCTAAGTTACTTTTCTGACATGAAAAAGTAGTGATAGTTTCACCAGAAATCATGGTGATTTTTGGTTGAAAAATTGACACTGACACAATTTCAACACTATTTCAAAACTGGATTTTTGACTGGAAAAAGTGGTGATACTTCATGAAAAAATCACCACTAAATCAAGTTAGGTTTTTTGACATGAAATCTTAGTCATGTTATTGAACAGACAACAGGTTGAATATTTGGAAATGAATGACTAGTGATTGTTGATTGAAAATTTTTTTCTAGAGGGTGATGTAGTGATTAAGTCTAACTTTTTGAAAGGTTGGGGGTTCCTGGTTTTTCTTATCTGTATCCAGCTACACAGAACATTAGGCCTTTGACTAAAAGTAATTAGAACCAGTTGTTACTTATTAACTTGATTGAACTTAGATAAGTAGATAAACACAAATGACTACACTGATAAAATATTAAAAAGGGGGTACGGGTGAAGTTAACTATAACGTTTAAGGTTTAACTGCTTCCCAAAATAAAAACATGTCTGCGCAAACGATATCATCAAAAGTATGCGAAACGCCTGGCTGTGGGAAAGAATCAAAACTACAGTGTCCTACTTGCATTAAGTTAAATATTGAAGGTTCCTTTTTCTGTTCTCAGGTAATTGTCTGTGGATGGTATAATCCCCGAATTAGTGGGCGATAATGTAAGATGCAAGAAACATTCTCTCGCGAAACTTTTTCCTCTCGAAAAAAGATCTCTCTCAGAAACCGACGTGTCTATGGCCCGTTGTATACCTACGCACCACTTTACTTAGACGTGGTTACCTCGGCTCTACTATACTTGCGTGTAGTAGGCAGTGGCAGGACCCCACATAAAACTGGAGATTTGCATAAAACACATATTCCGTACAAATGTGTACACAAAACTGTTGCCACAACTATTATGTTACATTTCTTTTAACAATCAGTCAACATGCAAACATGAGTAACTAAAAATAAATGATTTTAAATGTTTTTCTGACCATTTCTCTAAGAATTTGAAAATGTTCTTTTATGATCAAAGTTGTGTAAAATAACATGTATTTTATACACATGCTGTATTTACTGTGTCCTTGGCTCGATATAATTTGTTTGTAACTACATTACACAATTTCCAGTCATTTCATCAAGTTTTATTCAACAGAAAAGGATTTTATGCAAATCTCCAGTTTTATATGGGGTCGTGCCACGGCTCTACACACAATTAAGTAGAGCCGAGGTAACCACGTCTACACTTTACTGTATTACTACGCCAACAAGAATAGTTTTTAAAAAATATTTTTTCCCTACTCATTACAGCAGTCGAATAAAATAATTTAAAAATTCATAAAATTGTTATTTTTGGCTTGATTTTGGCAAGTGATACATCATTTTAAAGCTTACAATACGTGCCATCTATCTAGACTGGCAGCACATCCAATTTATATGCAATATGTCAGAAGTTATCTTGTCCTTTAAAGATTTCCCTTATCTAACTTATCAGAATCTTAAGTCCTATACAGGGGGGACAGCAATTTGCGGGGGACAGCGATTCGCCAACTTCTATTGTACCTCCTTTAAAACTAATATCTATGTTGATACTGAAGGAGCCTTATAGCATAGAAAAGTGTGAAACATGTCTTGATACTTTTCTAAGATTTTAGAACTGACAGCATGCAGGATTATAAAGATGAATACAAAAGCTTATAAGTCAGTGAGAAATATGCTTAACAAACTGCATCTGACTGATGCAAAGAGCTGTATATTCTCTAAATTGTGTCTGGGGTCAATATAAATACTATCTATAACTTCATCATATGCTAGGATACAATGAGAAGAATTGATCTTTAGCTTTAATTATTGTTTGCAAAGTGTTTAACAGTCTTTGTTACTTTTTTGGGAACAGTAGAAAATAATCGGCGAAATGCTGTCCACTTTCCAATAGCCCTAATCTTATTGCCATAGGACAAGTTCTATGGGTGTATTTGTACTTATCACAAAATATATTTATATCCCCAGACGAAAGTCGGGGATATATTGGATTCAGGTCCGTCGCGCCGCCGCCGTAGAAATTTCCTTGTGGACGCGATAACTCAAAAACAAATTAATATTTTTTTTTCAAACTTGGTACACATGTTAAGGATGCCCAAAGGAAGATCCCTATTTTAAGGTGACCTTAAACTCCAAATAATAAAGAACTTATGGCCACCTTAAGGTCAGAAATTGCACTTTTGACCACTTAGAGCCCTCTAGGTCACAAACTATGAGGCGTATCTGGCTTAAATTTTACCTGAGAACACATTCATATATTCTTAGTACATGTGCCGAAAATCAAGACTTTAAGTTGAGGAGAAAATTGTGTTTGGGGTTCATAAAGACCCCACTTAGGACTTTTTTCCTACATTTTTAACATATTTTGCCCTATAATTTGGAAGTGGTAATTCTGATGAGTCTCAAACTGCTCTAGGTGTAACTCTTATATGTAATCCTTGTCTGTGAAAAATTTAAAGGCTGTAGGTTTACCTGTTAGGCCGACTTGAGGTCTCAAAATTGCCCACAGAGACCCAATTTATGGACTTTTTGCCACCTTCAAGCACTGTAGCTTTCAAACTATGTCTCTCATCTAAGTGAAATATCATCTGAGAATATATCAATATGTTTGTCTTGTATGTACTCCAAAATTTAGGCCTTTAATAGACTCTTTAACCCATGTATGAGGACCATAAATCCCCACCCGAGTGACCCGTTTTAGACATTTTTCACATATTTTGCCCTGTAACTTGGAAATGGTAAGTCTGAGAAGTTTCAAACTGTATTAGATACATATTCTATGTGTAATCTTAGTATGTGACAAATTTTAAGTCTGAAGCTTTAATTTGAAGGCCACATTGAGGTCTCTGACGGGCTCCCAAAGACCCAGTATTTGGACTTTTTGCCACCTTTAAGCCCTGTGACTGTTAAACTATGTGACTGATAGGGCTGAAATCTCATCTGGGAATACATTATTATGTTCTTTTTACATGTGCCAAAAATCATGGCTTCAAGTAGACATTTAAACTGTGTATGAGGACCATAAACACCCACCCGAGTAACCCTTTTAAGACATTTTTCACATATTTTGCTCTGTAACTTGGAAATGGTAAGTCTCAGAAGTTTCAAACTTTATTAGATATATATTCTATGTATAACCTTAGTATGTGACAGATTATAAATCTGAAGCTTTAATTTGAAGGCCACATCGAGATCTCTAAAAGGCCCACAGAGGCCCAATATTTGGACTTTTTGCCACCTTTAAGCCCTGTGACTGTTAAACTATGTGCTTGATGGAGCTGAAATCCCATCTGGGAATGCATTATTATGTCCTTTCTACATGTGCCGAAAATCAAGGCTTTTAGTAGATATTTAACCTGTGTATGAGGGCCATAAACACTCACCCAAGTGACCTTTTTTGACATTTTTTTCCGTATTTTGCCCTGTTATTTGGAAATGCTTAGTGTGACAAGTCTTAAACTGTATTATATATAATTTTTGTTTGTTATATTTGTCCCCCAAAAAGTTTCAGCTCTGTAGTTTAATTGCTAAGGTCTCTTTAACAATTGTAAAATGCCCACAGAGACCCAGTTTATGGATATTATACCACTTTAAAGCCCTGTAACTGTCGAACTATGTGGGTCATAGAGCTGAAATCTTTGAATTTTTCAAAGGAAGTGCCTGTCTATTTAAATTTTTATTAATAATGTTATGGATATCTTAGGCTTTTAAGTACTTATTTTTGTGTGTTATCTCTCTGCTTGCTGAGTTTTTAACTTTTTAAAATGAAACTGGTTAAACATATGCAAGTAGGCAAAATGGACACTGTTATTTTCTGGTGAGCTATAAGTCCAATATTAATGAAATTATAGCCTTATGTAGTAAAAATAGGGGATTTTTAACCCTCAACTAGCCCAGTTTTATTCAGTTTGCCTCAGGTAATTTTGACACAGTTCCTACAGTTACTAACTCATTTCAGTTGATAATCACATTCTTAAAATTCTCAATTCTGAATTATTATTATAAATCTGTTCTTGTGGTTTGATAATTTATATTTAATTCTGGAGGTATATAATTTTCCTGTTGGACATTCCTTATTTATATATTTGATTTTATTTTAGTGATAAGATTAACTGAGCTTTTTGTATTTGATTACCCCTTTTGTTTGTTTACCATTTGTGCTGTAGCACTCTATCTCTTTGTAGTCCCATCCACCTCTGGGACCTCCAGCTATTGAGTGACACTAAATAAACAAAGGTATTGAATGATATCAAATGAGAAACAAAGAACCAGACTTTTCAGTGGGGTTGTAGATCTTCTGTAACAGTGAGAGAGGTGTGGAGAAGGGGAGAGGGGTGGGGTTGGGAGATGGGGTTTGCTTCATTATCTAATAAGACAAAGGGGAGTCACAACTGAGATTGTGTCACATATTTAGGTTGCATATATATGGACCACATATATAGGAATTGAGGAAATGAATAACTGAAAAACAATGCAAATTCTAAAAATAATATAATAAAATAATAATATAAATAATATATAATTTTTAAATAATATTTTATTTGTGAACAAATATAGAAACAGATATGCGCTTTTGGGATTATGAATCATTTAAATACTTTGAAAATAGGTTCAGAGTCACCCTTTGCAGGAAGATTGAAAAGTGTGATGAGTTGAGTTAGAAATAATATTTTATTTGTCAACAAATATAGAAACAGATATGCTCTTTTGGGATTATTAATTTGGAATGGACATTCAATCATCAATCATTTAAATACTTTGAAAATAGGTTCAGAGTTATCATTGCAGGAAGATTGAAAATATGCTCTGTTCAGTTATGTATTCGGCGTCTGGGGATACACCATCTTCCTTGGGAAGATATAAACTTAGTAGATTGATGTGCTGAAGTTCATATAACTTTTCCCAAGATTTATGGCATACAACAAATGGCTTACATAAAAAATTCCCGATCAAAACCTGTGGCATGAGTGATGACCTGTCTGGGGATATGTTGGCGCCGAGTTGGCCCAATCTAGTTTATGATGCTGCTATCATTTTACAGTTTGAGGAACCTCTTTTCAGTCTGATAACTTCTATAAAATCACACTGTATATTTGTTCTCAAGAAACTGTATTTTGGTGTTTTTAAAGGCGAATCGCTGTCCCCCCCCCCCCTGTACACCTGACATGTTATTTCTCATTTATACTCCTGGCCACAAATATTTTAGAGGTTTGCATACAATATTCTAACCTATAAATAATTTATAATGTATAATTTATAAATAATTTTAATGTAAGAGAATCATCTATATATGGAAAATATTATCGGAAATTCATGTATGGCTAACAAGTTGCGGGAAAATTATTTTTACAGATGAACAGCAATTTTTAAAGTTATTTATGTTATGTATGTTTGATACATATATAAACAAGACCACTGCCGCGGTGTGTATCTCCCGCCGAGCATTAAAGGGGACCTAACTTTAACACTTTTGAAGATATTTCACATTTTACCTCTTTCATTATTTTGCTACAAATAACAAAATGGCTATTACTCACTTATGGCATGCAATAGAACCCTAAACTATGTACCATGTTATAGCTAAGGACAAAGTAGCTGAACAACATATTTTAGGAAAATACTCTAACTGGAATAGTTTTGGAGTTACAATGGCTTTACTCAACAGTCAAAATTTCAAAGTAGCTATTACTCAGCTATCCGAGGTGCAACAGGTCTGAAACTTTACAATGCGATAGCTTACCAAAAAGTAGATGGATAACATATTTGAAAAGATTTCCCTAACTTTAATACTTTTGAAGATATTTGACATTTACTTCTTCTGTTATTTAGCTACAAATGAGAAAATAGCTATTACTCACTTATGGCATGCAATAGAACCCCAAACTATGTACCATGTTATAGCTAAGGACAAAGTAGCTGAACAACATATTTTAGGAAAATACTCTAACTGCAATAGTTTTGGAGTTACAATGGCTTTACTCAACAGTCAGAATTTCAAAGTAGCTATTACTCAGCTATCCAAGGTGCAACAGGTCTGAAACTTTAATATGTGATAGCTTACCAAAAAGTAGATGTACAACATTTTGAAAAGATTTCCCTAACTTTAATACTTTTGAAGATATTTGACATTTACTTCTTCTGTTATTTAGCTACAAATGAGAAAATAGCTATTACTCACTTATGGCATGCAATAGAACCCCAAACTATGTACCATCTTATAGCTAAGGACAAAGTAGCTGAACAACATATTTCATGAAAAAACTGTAACTGCAATACTTTTTGAGTTATGAGTCCTTTACTCAAAGTAGAAAAAAAATCCACGGCAGCCATCTTGTTAACACCCGTGGCAGCCATCTTGTTTTTTACTATGTGGTAGCTTACCAAAAAGTAGATGTACAACATATTTGAAAAGATTTCCCTAACTTTAATACTTTTGAAGATATTCGACATTTACTTCTTCTGTTATTTAGCTACAAATGAGAAAATAGCTATTACTCACTTATGGCATGCAATAGAACCCCAAACTATGTACCATCTTATAGCTAAGGACAAAGTAGCTGAACAACATATTTCACGAAAAAACTGTAACTGCAATCTTTTTGAGCTATGAGTCCTTTACTCAAAGTAGAAAAAAAATCCACGACAGCCATCTTGTTAACACCCGTGGCAGCCATCTTGTTTTTCAGAATCAGGAGAAAAAGATTCCCTGGCAAGTTTTTCCAATGATGAATGTATCCTGCAAATTTGGAAGCTCTAGCTATAATTTTGAGCTATGAGTCCTTTACTCAAAGTAGAAAAAAAATCCACGGCAGCCATCTTGTTAACACCCGTGGCAGCCATCTTGTTTTTCAGAACCAGGGGAAAAAGATTCCCTGGCAAGTTTTTCCAATGATGAATGTATCCTGCATATTTGGAAGCTCTAGCTATAATAGTTTTAGAGATAGAAAGGCTTTTGTAAAAACGTGATGAACGGACGCACGGACAGAGGGCATTTTATAATCTCCCGTACCGGGCCTATCGGCTGGTGGGAGATAAAAAAATCCTAAATTTACATACATTGCAAATAAAAAATGATTTCTAAGAGTTTTTACAGAAAGCAGATATTTTTAACAGCATGGAAAGAATTCAAAATATTTTTGCATTATAAAGAGTTTAAGGTCATCTTACTGTTTGTATGATATGTCTAATATTAGTTACACCCTGATTTTAAATATACTATTGCATATAATTTAATATTTGGTCCCATAAGGCCTGGGCATTTTAAGGAAAATATTTAACATATCTTTACCAAATTTGGTATGAGCATTAGTTATGGCAATAGCTTGCTTGGGATTGCTTTTAGTGATAAAAGCTATATAACTGACTGAGTAATAGCTACTTAGCTACTTTGAGTAGCTTTTTATGTCAGCTGACTTGTCAGTCAGCTGACATTATGTCATCACTCTGCCGCGTGGGCGTCCGCGTCCGCGTGAACAACTTCTTCTCCAAAACTACAAGGCCTAGAGACATGCTGTTTTTTTTAAAAGATACCTTATCTATCGAGGATGAAAAATTGTTCAAGGCATGCAAATCTGTCTGTTCGTCTGTTTGCTAGAGACATTACAAGGGGGGTACCCCCACCAAAAGTGTGAAAATTTCAACTTTTTATCACAATTTTCTCAGTGACTATTGCAGGGATTTCTCTCATATCTTGCATATATGTACTAGGCCAGAGGTAGATTCTCTTGTGTGAGTATGAGACCTGGATCTGTCTTACTTTTTTTTTAATAAATTTTTTTATTAATTTTTAATGCATTAAAATTCATGAAATCATGCACTAAATCACTTATAACTTGAAAAGTGTTGCATTTATAGCATTTTGTGAAAATATGTTGTTCAGCTACTTTTTTCATAGCTACAATATGGTGAGTAAGTTGGGTGACTGTCTCAATAGCTAAGTGAGTAATAGCTACTTTTGGGCTTTTCAGTAACTTCCATTATGAGTAAAATCACTTTTAACTTAAAAACTATTGCATTTAGAGAATTTCGTATAAATATGTTATTCAGCTACTTTTGGGCCAGCTATAACATAGTAAAATTTCAGACCTGTAGCTCATGGCATAGCTGAGTAATAGCTACTTTTAGGTTATCACTGTTGAGTAAATCACTTATAACTTGAAAACTATTGCATTTAGAGTATTTTGTTTCAATATGTTATTCACCTATTTTGGGGTCAGCTATAACATAGTGAAGTTTCAGACCTGTGGCTCATTTCATAGCTGAGTAATAGCTACTTTGAAGTTCTCACTGTTGAGTAAATCAGTTATAATTGGAAAACTATTGCATTTACAGAAATTTGTGCAAATATGTTATTCAGCTACTTGTGGGTCAGCTATAACATAGTGAAATTATAGACCTATAGCTCGTGGCACAACTGAGCAATAGGTATTCTCAGGTACTGACTGTTGAGTAAATCAGCTATAACTTGAAAAATATTGCATTTGGAGTATTTTGTTAAAATATATTGTTCACCTACTTTTGGGTCAGCTATAACATAGTGAAATTACAGACCTATAGGTCATGGCATAGCGGAGCAATAGCTATTTTCAGGTTCTCACTATTGAGTAAATCGGTTGTAGCTTGAAAACTATTGCATTTACAGTAGTTTGCTTAAATATGTTGTTCACCTACTTTTGGGTTAGCTATAACATAGTAAAATAGTAAAATTTCAGACATGTAGCTCATTGCATAGCTGAGTAATAGTTCCTTTGAGGTTCTCACTGTTGAGTAAATCAGTTGTAACTTGAAAACTGTTACATTTAGAGTAATTTGTTAAATATGTTATTCACAGAATTTTTGGTCAGCTATAACATAGTGAAATTGCAGACCTCTATGTCATGGCATAGCTGAGCAATAGCTACTTTCAGGTTCTCACTGTTGAGTAAATCATTGTATCCACTGGATAGCCGCAGTGTGTAGAGAGAGATTTCACCATTACTGCTCTGATGAAAAAAAATATTATAGCTAGCTTTCTTAAGTTTGCAGTATATATTAATAACCATAAAATGTTGTCTGGGAATATTTTTGGCCTCATTTTGAGAAACAAGATGGCCGCCACAGGTGTTTTTTGTCAGTCATGAAAAGTGCTTATATCTCCCTTATTATTGATCCTAGAGGTTTGGGATGATAAACCAACCTGTAGGAAATCATGGGGTGGGAATCTTTTGGTGTGGTCAGATTTGACCTTCAATGACCCCTCCTCCAAGGTCAAACAAGGATAGCCAAACTTAAAAGTGCTTATAACTCGCTTATTATTGGTCCCAGAGGTTTGGGATGGTAAACAGACAGGAAATCATGGGCTGTGAATCTGTTGATATGGTCCGATTTGACCTTGGAACCCTCCTTCAAGGTCAAATGAGGATAGCGAAAATTGAAAGTGCCTACAACTCGCTTATTATTGGTGACAGAGATTTGGGATGGTAAACCATCCCCCCATAGGAAATCATTGGCTCGGAATCTTTTGGTATGGTCAGATTTGACCTTTGGACCCCTCCTTCAAGGTCAAATGAGGACAGCCAAGCTTAAAAGTGCTTATAACTCATTTATAATTGGTCGTAGAGGTTTGGAATGGTAAACCATAGGAAATCATGGGCTGGGAATGTATTTGTGTGGTTAGATTTGACCTTGGACCCCTTCTTCAAGGTCGAACGAGGATATTGCATTTGTAGTATTTCTTTAAATATGTTTTAACCTATTTTTTACACTTAAACAATTACCTTGTTATTTTCCTTCATAATACCATTTACAAGGCACAACGTTTTTATCCTTTTCTTCTGTCAGCTTCGGAATTTCTTTCGAACTTGCTGTTAGTTACCATTTACTGTATTTCTGTACAGCCCTTTTCCTGATAATTATTCTGTCCTCTAATCACCTTCACAAATCAAAAACACTCAGTCAGCTGACACAGTGCCCGTTCACGGGCACTCTCCTCTTGTTTATTTTAAGCATTTTAAAGGAAAAGTGTTTCATCTATGTTCACAAGAAAAATGTTTGACTTACCTTTACCAAATTGTGTATGGGCAATGGTTAGGTCAATAGCTTGCTTGGTATTGCTTTTAGTGATAATAGCTATATAACTGACTGAGTAATAGCTCCTTAGCAACTTTGAGTAGCTTTTATTTTAAGCAGTTTAAAGGAAAAGTATTTCACCTATGTTCACAAAATTTGGGATGGAGGATTTTTGGATCGGTAGCTTGCTTGGGATTGCTTTTGGTGATAATACCTTTATAGCTAACTGAGTAATAGCTACTGTGCTATATATGATGATGTGACTATAAAGGCTATAAAAAGTGAGTTTAGCAAATATCGGTTGTACTTAAATTTTACTGATAATAGCCTGACAATGAACCAGCACCCAATAATACCAAAGGTTGCAAACATCATCCCAATACTAGTATTTGCAATAACTAATGTCATATTTTGAACTGTGATAAATATTTTACAATGACAATGAACCAGCACCCAATAATACCAAAGGTTGCAAACATCATCCCAATACTAGTATGTGCAATAACTAATGTCATATTTTGAACTGTGATAAGTATTTTACATGACATTGTAGAAAAAGATGAAGCCAAAAAATCCTTTTTGGAATTGCTTTATTATTGAAGAGAATGGAAAAAGACTGCCAAGTGCCGATTTATAGTGTTAATATGTCATTTGATAGTATTACCCACTTTTGGAATATTGCCCAGCTTGGGTTTTCTCAGGTGGGTAATACCCGGGCAGGCTTTTCATCCCAACCCTGTTATAAAAATTCTGCAATATTTACAGTATAATAATTTTTTTGAAAAATAAAGTATAAATATGATACCACAGCTGCTCGTTCTCCATAATACAAATTCACAATGGTGAACTCCACTCCCCAACAGCTAGCATTCAACTGGCCATGTGTAGCGTGTGTGAGATCAGTTCTTCATTTGTATGTAAAGAGATATGACTCTATCTTCTCTCCAAATGAGAAAGTTAAAGAGTTTTGGTAGAGTGAACATTGTTTCGTAAATCATTCTAAAACTTCAGCTTTTGTTGTAATCCCTTTGTATAATGAAAATAATGCCATGAAAGCAACATATTTTTTTTTGGAATGTTTTATTTAGAACCTTTCGTTGGACAATAGTCTGTGGAGGAAGTAGACACTTAAAAAAATTCAACATTACAGAGGTAACATTTACGTTAATACAAAATTAAAGTTAACCTTTGTGTTATCTCACATTCTTTATGTTTTTGTTTTATTCAAGGAATGCTTCAAGGGTAACTGGACAGAACACAAGAAATTGCACAAGCAAGCAAGTAAGATATTTGTTTATGTCTGCTCTATGTTGAGACAGAAAGAAATCAAGAAATATATTCAATAATCAATATATACATTATGGTCTCCCATGAATATCTCCCTTACAATTGGAAGCTTTCTAACCATATTTGGCAGTTATATACCTTAGGCGTTGGAAAATTTTTACACATGCTTAAATTTGACCTTTGATCTTTATCAAGGTCAGATGATCAAAAATATTTTTTTTTAGGTACACCCGCCCGTCATCGCCACTCAGCAAAATCTACTGACCGCAGAAGCTTGTAATTATACACACATGTTCATACTATCAAAAACGTGAGCTGATTAGATTTCGGGAGCGATCCAATCGAAAATGACTGATTTATGAGCGATTTTCTCACAGGTACCAACCAGAAAGCTTAAAATTTATGTGAACCCCCTATTATCTTCTTAAGTGTTGCATTTAAAGCCATAAAATGTATTGGGAGGTAGTAGGAAACCTTTTTAAGCTTTTAAAGCTTTTACAGCTTTAGAATGTATTAAGAGGTATTGGGAAGCCTTATGTGAAGAGTCTAGATAGCCGGTCATGTTTACCCCCTGATCCCCCCTTATGGGTCAAACTGGTGTCATAAAATAGCCGATTTTGTAGTTAGAACTTGTGGAAAGTCTAGGTAGGTGGTCAAATTAGCCATCTGACCCTCTCTTATGAGTTAAACTGAGGTCATAAAATATCAGTTTTTCTGTTTTTGCCTTGCATCTTCTTTATTATTGGTTTTAAAGCTTTACAATTTTTTAAGAGGTAGGGGGAAACCATATGTGGAGAGTCTTAATAGCTGGTCACAGTGTGGTCATAGATTGCAATTTCTACTTTAATATTTCAATATTAATGATGTCATTATCTTAATGTTATTTTCATATCTTAGTGCAAAGGGTGTAACTTTTTGAAATTGCACTCACAACTTATACATACTATTAAAGCAGGCAAAATACATTCCTATTTTGTTGTCATCATCTAAAATTATAATATGCATCAAATTATGCTTGTTTTATTGTAAAAAAACTGCGTCCAAATATTTAAAAACTTATTTCAGTGCAGCAGTTTGATAACGACACATTTATAAATTCCCATTTTCAGGTCATAAGCACTTCTTCTGACTTCCATTCTTCTGCAGTAAACTAATAACTCAGTAATGCAAACATATCTTTTACTGGATTTCCTCTTTACTATATCCCTTATTTATACATAAAATCTACATATCACAGACACTTTCAACAGAGCATAGATAAAAATAAAATCTTACTCCTTATATGAGCATTTCTTCATAAATAGAAATGAGCATTATTCGTAAGATATAAATAGGCTTGTGGGAACTTTGACCTTGTATTTGCTCATTGGGATAGATGTGTTCAGAGCATTGTGTCATAAATTTCTTGCCTTTCTAAAGGCTCTAATTTTACTATGCCTTTTTCTAAAATGTAAATAGATATATGGCATTTATAAAGCACTGTTACTCTTTAATTGAGTAGTTTTATGGTGTAACTTTCAACCTATTATAAGTATTGATGTTTTATGCATTCTGCGCCTGAGCATTTATTCAATTAACTTTTCGCAATTTATGACCATAGAAAACAAAATAAAGTTTAATTTTTTCTTTCATGTTAATGCATAAACTTCCACACTGTGTGCTTAACTTTCACCTCTTGTTAACTTCTTCTCTCAGCGCTACATGTTTTTATTTTCAAAAACCTTTTTCTACTTTATATTAGGGATGGGTCGGTAGTTCCGGTATCTCGGTATAGAGACCATTTTACTGAAATACCGTAATGAGATTTTACAACCGCCACTTCGCTTTTCAGCACATATAATGGAAGGAAAAGTTAAAATATTAGAAACATACCCTAAATCTGAAGAAATTATAAGCTTTTATTCCATATTTTCGTCCATTTAGGCATTTACAGACTTTTATAGCGATACGTTGAGCAGAACTGCCATGTTTTGGTTACGACACTTTATAAGCTCATTTTCGCTTGTCAACTAATATAAATGAAGGGAAACTTAAAATGGTGGACAGAAACCAGAAACATGAAGATATTTTACCTTTTTACTGCATATTTTGTGCATTTGGGAGCTTTTATTGTGACGTTGTTATCCTAAACGTCCATGTTTATTTGGGGAGAACTAAAACGCGGAGTCCCGAATTCGGTACGGTTTTGCATTGGCGACCTCCCGATGTACATATTTTTCATACCGACCCATCCCTACTTTATATTATATTGCATTTCACCTTTTTGGGACGCTTTGTTTTGTTATCTCCCGCCGGCCGGGTGGGAGATTATAAAACGCATTCCGCGCGTGTGTTCGTGTGTTATTGAGTGTGTGTCACGCTTTTATAAAGGGCTGTACATCACACTGGTTGTTTCTCCTTGGCCTTTTCAATGTTTTTTATGACCTTATTGCTTATGTCCTTTCATTTGATGCTGTTATTTCACACCAAGGACCATAGCTAAGTGAGTAATAGCAATGGTGGCTACTTTGAGTAAAGTGCTCATAACTCCAAAACGACTGCATTTAGAGTGTTTCTGTAAAATACGTTGTTCAGCTACTTTCTCCATGCCTACAAGATGGTACCATTTTTAGGGATCTATCTTCATAGCTAAGTGAGTAATAGCTATTTTCTGTTATTAACAATGAGCAAAATGAGTAAATTGATTTTGTCTTTGTAACTGTTACTTACAATATTGGCCTGAAATATGTTGTTCAACAACTCCTTCATGTACTATATCGTGGTGAGGTGTCCAAGGTGTAGCACCATAGCTAACTGAGTAATAGCTATACTAAGTTTAACATTTGACCATTGAGCAAGTCACTTATAACTCAAAAACTATTGAATATAGAGGATTTTTGTCGAATATGTTGTTCACCTATCTTTTGGATATACTGTATTGTGAATTTTCACAGCTGTAACTCCATAGCTAACTGAGTAATAGCTACTTTGATGATAACCATAATGAGTAAATGGCTTATATCTTCAAAAGTATTGCGGCTACACAATTTTGTTCCAATATGTTGTTCAGCTACTATCTCCACAGCTACAACATGGTCACTAGTTTGGAAGTGTATCTCCATAGCTAAGTGAGTAATAGCTACTTTGTCAATTTTTAATGATAACCATAATGAGTAAATGGCTTATATCTTCAAAAGTATTGCAGCTACACAATTTTTCTCAAATAAGTTGTTCATCTACTTCTTTGTGAACTGTAACATATTTAAGTTTCACAACTGTTGCTCAATGTACAAGTGAGTAATGGCTACTTTATTGCTACTTTTGGTGAAAATGTGAAAAATGACAAATATCTCGCAAACCGTAATAGCTACTTTGTCAATTTTTAATGATAACCATAATGAGTAAATGCCATATATCTTCAAAAGTATTGCAGCTACACAATTTCTCTCAAATAAGTTGTTCATCTACTTTTTAAGTCATTCATCTACTTTTGGGAGAGCTTTCACATGGTGAAGTTTCAGACTCGTAGCTAATTACTCACGTACTGAAAATGAGTAAATGCTATTGAGTGTGTGTCACATTTTTATAAAGGGCTGTACATCACACTGGTTGTTTCTCCTTGGCCTTTTCAATGTTTTTTATGACCTTATTGCTTATGTCCTTTCATTTGATGCTGTTATTTCACACCTAGGACCATAGCTAAGTGAGTAATAGCAATGGTGGCTACTTTGAGTAAAGTGCTCATAACTCCAAAACGACTGCATTTAGAGTGTTTCTGTAAAATACGTTGTTCAGCTACTTTCTCCATGCCTACAAGATGGTACCATTTTTAGGGATCTATCTTCATAGCTAAGTGAGTAATAGCTATTTTCTGTTATTAACAATGAGCAAAATGAGTAAATTGATTTTGTCTTTGTAACTGTTACTTACAATATTGGCCTGAAATATGTTGTTCAACAACTCCTTCATGTACTATATCGTGGTGAGGTGTCCAAGGTGTAGCACCATAGCTAACTGAGTAATAGCTATACTAAGTTTAACATTTGACCATTGAGCAAGTCACTTATAACTCAAAAACTATTGAATATAGAGGATTTTTGTCGAATATGTTGTTCACCTATCTTTTGGATATACTGTATTGTGAATTTTCACAGCTGTAACTCCATAGCTAACTGAGTAATAGCTACTTTGATGATAACCATAATGAGTAAATGGCTTATATCTTCAAAAGTATTGCGGCTACACAATTTTGTTCCAATATGTTGTTCAGCTACTATCTCCACAGCTACAACATGGTCACTAGTTTGGAAGTGTATCTCCATAGCTAAGTGAGTAATAGCTACTTTGTCAATTTTTAATGATAACCATAATGAGTAAATGGCTTATATCTTCAAAAGTATTGCAGCTACACAATTTTTCTCAAATAAGTTGTTCATCTACTTCTTTGTGAACTGTAACATATTTAAGTTTCACAACTGTTGCTCAATGTACAAGTGAGTAATGGCTACTTTATTGCTACTTTTGGTGAAAATGTGAAAAATGACAAATATCTCGCAAACCGTAATAGCTACTTTGTCAATTTTTAATGATAACCATAATGAGTAAATGCCATATATCTTCAAAAGTATTGCAGCTACACAATTTCTCTCAAATAAGTTGTTCATCTACTTTTTAAGTCATTCATCTACTTTTGGGAGAGCTTTCACATGGTGAAGTTTCAGACTCGTAGCTAATTACTCACGTACTGAAAATGAGTAAATGCTATTGAGTGTGTGTCACATTTTTATAAAGGGCTGTACATCACACTGGTTGTTTCTCCTTGGCCTTTTCAATGTTTTTTATGACCTTATTGCTTATGTCCTTTCATTTGATGCTGTTATTTCACACCTAGGACCATAGCTAAGTGAGTAATAGCAATGGTGGCTACTTTGAGTAAAGTGCTCATAACTCCAAAACGACTGCATTTAGAGTGTTTCTGTAAAATACGTTGTTCAGCTACTTTCTCCATGCCTACAAGATGGTACCATTTTTAGGGATCTATCTTCACAGCTAAGTGAGTAATAGCTATTTTCTGTTATTAACAATGAGCAAAATGAGTAAATTGATTTTGTCTTTGTAACTGTTACTTACAATATTGGCCTGAAATATGTTGTTCAACAACTCCTTCATGTACTATATCGTGGTGAGGTGTCCAAGGTGTAGCACCATAGCTAACTGAGTAATAGCTATACTAAGTTTAACATTTGACCATTGAGCAAGTCACTTATAACTCAAAAACTATTGAATATAGAGGATTTTTGTCGAATATGTTGTTCACCTATCTTTTGGATATACTGTATTGTGAATTTTCACAGCTGTAACTCCATAGCTAACTGAGTAATAGCTACTTTGATGATAACCATAATGAGTAAATGGCTTATATCTTCAAAAGTATTGCGGCTACACAATTTTGTTCCAATATGTTGTTCAGCTACTATCTCCACAGCTACAACATGGTCACTAGTTTGGAAGTGTATCTCCATAGCTAAGTGAGTAATAGCTACTTTGTCAATTTTTAATGATAACCATAATGAGTAAATGGCTTATATCTTCAAAAGTATTGCAGCTACACAATTTTTCTCAAATAAGTTGTTCATCTACTTTTTTGTGAACTGTAACATATTTAAGTTTCACAACTGTTGCTCAATGTACAAGTGAGTAATGGCTACTTTATTGCTACTTTTGGTGAAAATGTGAAAAATGACAAATATCTCGCAAACCGTAATAGCTACTTTGTCAATTTTTAATGATAACCATAATGAGTAAATGCCATATATCTTCAAAAGTATTGCAGCTACACAATTTCTCTCAAATAAGTTGTTCATCTACTTTTTAAGTCATTCATCTACTTTTGGGAGAGCTTTCACATGATGAAGTTTCAGACTCGTAGCTAATTACTCACCTACTGAAAATGAGTAAATGCGAATTATCTCTAAAAGTATTGCTGATAGCCAATTTTTCTCAAATAACTCGTTCACCTACTTTTGGGAGAGCTTTCACTTGGTGAAGTTTCACACCCATAGCTAATTACTCACCTACTCAAAATGAGTAAATGCGAATTATCGCTAAAAGTATTGCAGATAGCCAATTTTTCTCAAATAACTCATTCACCTACTTTTGGGAGAGCTTTCACTTGGTGAAGTTTCAGACCCATAGCTAATTACTCACCTACTCAAAATGAGTAAATGCAAATTATCTCTAAAAGTATTGCAGATAGCCAATTTTTCTCAAATAACTCATTCACCTACTTTTGGGAGAGCTTTCACCTGGTGAAGTTTCAGACCCATAGCTAATTACTCACCTACTCAAAATGAGTAAATGCGAAGTATCGCTAAAACTATTACTGATAGCCAATTTTTCTCAAATAACTCATTCACCTACTTTTGGGAGAGCTTTCACATGGTGAAGTTTCAGACCCATAGCTAATTACTCACCTACTGAAAATGAGTAAATGTGAATTATCGCTAAAAGTATTGCAGATAGCCAATTTTTCTCAAATAACTCATTCACCTACTTTTGGAAGAGCTTTCACATGGTGAAGTTTCACACCCATAGCTAATTACTCACCTACTCAAAATGAGTAAATGCGAATTATCTCTAAAAGTATTGCAGATAGCCAATTTTTCTCAAATAACTCATTCACCTACTTTTGGGAGAGCTTTCACTTGGTGAAGTTTCACACCCATAGCTAATTACTCACCTACTCAAAATGAGTAAATGCGAATTATCGCTAAAAGTATTGCAGATAGCCAATTTTTCTCAAATAACTCATTCACCTACTTTTGGGAGAGCTTTCACTTGGTGAAGTTTCAGACCCATAGCTAATTACTCACCTACTCAAAATGAGTAAATGCGAAGTATCGCTAAAACTATTACTGATAGCCAATTTTTCTCAAATAACTCATTCACCTACTTTTGGGAGAGCTTTCACTTGATGAAGTTTCAGACCCATAGCTAATTACTCACCTACTCAAAATGAGTAAATGCGAATTATCTCTTAAAAGTATTGTTCTTAGCCAATTTTTCTCAAATAACTCATTCACCTACTTTTGGGAGAGCTTTCACATGGTGAAGTTTCACACCCATAGCTAATTAGTCACCTACTCAAAATGAGTAAATGCGAATTATCTGTAAAAGTATTGCAGATAGCCAATTTTTCTCAAATAACTCATTCACCTACTTTTGGGAGAGCTTTCACTTGGTGAAGTTTCACACCCATAGCTAATTACCTACTCAAAATGAGTAAATGCGAATTATCGCTAAAAGTATTGCAGATAGCCAATTTTTCTCAAATAACTCATTCACCTACTTTTGGGAGAGCTTTCACTTGATGAAGTTTCATACCCATAGCTAATTACTCAACTACTCAAAATGAGTAAATGCGAATTATCTCTAAAAGTATTGCAGATAGCCAATTTTTCTCAAATAACTCATTCATCTACTTTTGGGAGAGCTTTCACATGGTGAAGTTTCAGACACGTAGATAATTTCTCACCTACTCAAAACGAGTAAATGCGAATTATCTCTTAAAAGTGTTGTTCTTAGCCAATTTTTCTCAAATAACTCATTCACCTACTTTTGGGAGAGCTTTCACATGGTGAAGTTTCAGACCCATATATAATTACTCACCTACTGAAAATGAGTAAATGCGAATTATCGCTAAAAGTATTGCAGATAGCCAATTTTTCTCAAATAACTCATTCACGTACTTTTGGAAGAGCTTTCACATGGTGAAGTTTCACACCCATAGCTAATTACTCACCTACTCAAAATGAGTAAATGTGAATTATCGCTAAAAGTATTGCAGATAGCCAATTTTTCTCAAATAACTCATTCACCTACTTTTGGGAGAGCTTTCACTTGGTGAAGTTTCACACTCATAGCTAATTACTCACCTACTCAAAATGAGTAAATGCGAATTATCGCTAAAAGTATTGCAGATAGCCAATTTTTCTCAAATAACTCATTCACCTACTTTTGGGAGAGCTTTCACATGGTGAAGTTTCAGACCCATAGCTAATTACTCACCTACTCAAAATGAGTAAATGCGAATTATCTCTTAAAAGTATTGTTCTTAGCCAATTTTTCTCAAATAACTCATTCACCTACTTTTGGGAGAGCTTTCACATGGTGAAGTTTCAGACCCATAGCTAATTACTCACCTACTGAAAATGAGTAAATGTGAATTATCGCTAAAAGTATTGCAGATAGCCAATTTTTCTCAAATAACTCATTCACCTACTTTTGGAAGAGCTTTCACATGGTGAAGTTTCACACCCATAGCTATTTATTCACCTACTCAAAATGAGTAAATGCTAATTATCTCTAAAAGTATTGCAGATAGCCAATTTTTCTCAAATAACTCATTCACCTACTTTTGGGAGAGCTTTCACTTGGTGAAGTTTCACACCCATAGCTAATTACTCACCTACTCAAAATGAGTAAATGCGAAGTATCACTAAAACTATTACTGATAGCCAATTTTTCTCAAATAACTCATTCACCTACTTTTGGGAGAGCTTTCACTTGATGAAGTTTCAGACCCATAGCTAATTACTCACCTACTCAAAATGAGTAAATGCAAATTATCTCTTAAAAGTATTGTTCTTAGCCAATTTTTCTCAAATAACTCATTCACCTACTTTTGGGAGAGCTTTCACATGGTGAAGTTTCAGACCCATAGCTAATTACTCACCTACTGAAAATGAGTAAATGTGAATTATCGCTAAAAGTATTGCAGATAGCCAATTTTTCTCAAATAACTCATTCACCTACTTTTGGAAGAGCTTTCACATGGTGAAGTTTCACACCCATAGCTAATTACTCACCTACTCAAAATGAGTAAATGCGAATTATCTCTAAAAGTATTGCAGATAGCCAATTTTTCTCAAATAACTCATTCACCTACTTTTGGGAGAGCTTTCACTTGGTGAAGTTTCACACCCATAGCTAATTACTCAACTACTCAAAATGAGTAAATGCGAATTATCGCTAAAAGTATTGCAGATAGCCAATTTTTCTCAAATAACTCATTCACCTACTTTTGGGAGAGCTTTCACTTGGTGAAGTTTCAGACCCATAGCTAATTACTCACCTACTCAAAATGAGTAAATGCGAAGTATCGCTAAAACTATTACTGATAGCCAATTTTTCTCAAATAACTCATTCACCTACTTTTGGGAGAGCTTTCACTTGATGAAGTTTCAGACCCATAGCTAATTACTCACCTACTCAAAATGAGTAAATGCGAATTATCTCTTAAAAGTATTGTTCTTAGCCAATTTTTCTCAAATAACTCATTCACCTACTTTTGGGAGAGCTTTCACATGGTGAAGTTTCACACCCATAGCTAATTAGTCACCTACTCAAAATGAGTAAATGCGAATTATCTGTAAAAGTATTGCAGATAGCCAATTTTTCTCAAATAACTCATTCACCTACTTTTGGGAGAGCTTTCACTTGGTGAAGTTTCACACCCATAGCTAATTACCTACTCAAAATGAGTAAATGCGAATTATCGCTAAAAGTATTGCAGATAGCCAATTTTTCTCAAATAACTCATTCACCTACTTTTGGGAGAGCTTTCACTTGATGAAGTTTCATACCCATAGCTAATTATTCAACTACTCAAAATGAGTAAATGCGAATTATCTCTAAAAGTATTGCAGATAGCCAATTTTTCTCAAATAACTCATTCATCTACTTTTGGGAGAGCTTTCACTTGGTGAAGTTTCAGACACGTAGATAATTTCTCACCTACTCAAAACGAGTAAATGCGAATTATCTCTTAAAAGTGTTGTTCTTAGCCAATTTTTCTCAAATAACTCATTCACCTACTTTTGGGAGAGCTTTCACATGGTGAAGTTTCAGACCCATAGATAATTACTCACCTACTGAAAATGAGTAAATGCGAATTATCGCTAAAAGTATTGCAGATAGCCAATTTTTCTCAAATAACTCATTCACGTACTTTTGGAAGAGCTTTCACATGGTGAAGTTTCACACCCATAGCTAATTACTCACCTACTCAAAATGAGTAAATGTGAATTATCGCTAAAAGTATTGCAGATAGCCAATTTTTCTCAAATAACTCATTCACCTACTTTTGGGAGAGCTTTCACTTGGTGAAGTTTCACACTCATAGCTAATTACTCACCTACTCAAAATGAGTAAATGCGAATTATCGCTAAAAGTATTGCAGATAGCCAATTTTTCTCAAATAACTCATTCACCTACTTTTGGGAGAGCTTTCACATGGTGAAGTTTCACACCCATAGCTAATTACTCACCTACTCAAAATGAGTAAATGCGAATTATCTCTAAAAAGTATTGCAGATAGCCAATTTTTTCTCAAATAACTCATTCACCTACTTTTGCAAGGGCCTTCACATAGTGAAGTTTCAGACCCATAGCTAATTACTCGCCTACTGAAAATGAGTATATGCGAATTATCCCTAGAAGTATTGCAGATGGCCAATTTTTCTCAAATAACTCATTCACCTACTTTTGGGAGAGCTTCAAACCAACCTGTGGAAAAGCACAGGGTAAGGGTAAGACCTTGGGCCACTTCTTTGAGGTGGAATGAAGATATCCAAACCTTTTTAGTGCATATCTTACATGTACATAACTGCGGAATATATACATTCAGTGGCTCTAACTCTGGAATGTGGCCATTCGATGGCCAAATCATTGAATGGGTATATGCTATGATTTGCCATTGAATGTGTACATTCAGTTGCCAGAACTATTGAATGTATACATTCCATGCTGTGATTAATGGAATGTATAAATGACTTTGTGACAAAAGAAAGACAATGTACAAAAAAAAACATTTTATTAGTACATTAAAACATTAAAAACAACTATGAAATGTAAATTTTTAGTAAATAGCACAAACATATTGATCAAGTACATCGTTTTGATATTTCAAAAATGTTCCTGTCATTAACCATTATTACTTTGACTGATTTCCTTTTTATTTTCAACCATTTCATTAGTACTAAACCACAAAGAGAAACTTATGAAATGCACAACATTACTTAATACAGCTATTGCTGAAGCCCATGATAATTAGATTTATTATTATTCGTCATTATTTAGCATACGCAGGGAATCTTTTCATGTTATTGGATTTCATCTTAAAGTTAATATGATTGTCCTGAACAATACATTTGTAATTTCAATAACAAACATCTTTGATGTGTACGCAACAGATTCTTCTTTTTACAAGTTTCATTCTCTATTGCTAATTGCCTTTTATTGTAATTTGCTTTTACTGACAATATTTAATTGTCTCGTGTATAGAACCTGCAAAACATTGATAGTGTCAACAATTATTTATTTGTGACATTACATTTCAAACTAATTATAACATAACGAAACTGTAAATGTTGCTTGTACATTAAAGCAATCGTTCTATCAATATTAAATGATTACTGTGTAATATTAAGAAAATACATACATCTATATAGATACAGAGAAGAAAATAAATTGGTGGTCACTGCAGTAAAGCGGCATTTGACTTGTTGTTAATTTTAAACTTTCGGTTGCAAACACAAGGTCAAGAATACCACCACATATATGACTTGGTTCACTTATGTATTACTTCAAAGAATACCTCTGCAAAAGTGATGTAGCTTTATTAAGATTATATAAATCAAAGTTAAAGTCACCACAAATGATTATCTCATACATATCTTCTTTCAATTTCACTATAAGCTTTTCAACTTCTGCTGTCTTTAGGAGATCTGTAAACAGTCACTAGAGCTAAGATTACTTCATTCGCTTCGATTATCACACATGTACATTCTATGTTAATTGCATGGAATTTCTTCTCACAACATTTGGTGTCTCGTTTGACATAAATACCTGTACCATGAACTGACTTACTACATGTTAATATGTAATTATCCATTTCAAATTTCTTATGTGACGCTATTTTAGAAATATGTGTTTCCGTTAAACATATAGCATCTAACAGTTTAACTGATGGATCAATCTTTAAATCTTGCAGATGCATTTTCAGAGATCTTATATTTAGGCAACCCAAAAGAAAGGCATTTTCCCTTACTATTTTTTCAATTGGAGAAATCCATTGTAATTTAGATTCAGCTTCCATCCGTTTCATTTCTTCAAGAGCACCTGCGTTTACTTTTATATGGCTTGGGTTAAAATTGCAGATTTTTATTCCCCTACTTTTTTTGGCTCTACTTAGCATAGTGTAAATTAGTCCTTGAGGAACACATTTCAAGTTTGATGGTTTCATCATATCTGCGACCATTTCGCTGTATGTACTACCCTGTGCTTTGTGTGTTGTTAATGCCCATGCTAGGTCAAATATGTTGTTCACCTACTTTTTGATGTAGTGCGGCGGGAGATCATACCACGGCAGTGGTCTTGTTAACAAAAACATTTTTCTAGTTTTTAATGGTTTCGCCTGCTGGTATCTAGAAGTGAAAGTGTAGGCGCAGTCAATTTAAATGTAAACTATTCGTCTGTGCATCCCCAATTAAAATATATATAATAAAAAGAAGCAAATAGCTGAAAATTAACATCCAACAATATGTATATTCTGAGAAAACATTAAATATATTGAGAGATATTTCAAACGCTTTCCAATATCGCGGCCAACGAGAGAAGGACGAATTACAAAACGACACTGCTATGGTACACAGTAAAAGACGGACTTGGTCAAATCCAAACGTCCATTTTTCTTGGTCGTTGGCCGGGGTCCTGCAGCCTCCCGAGTTAGCATTCAGTCCCACATGGTAAACTTGTAGCTTATAAAAGCTACATTTAAGTAATTAAAATTTTCAAATTTATCCGTCTGCTGGTTCCTAGACATGAGAATCTGTGTGCAGTCAGTTTAAATGTAAATCAGTCGTCTGCGCATCCCCAAATAAAATACATATTTATCCGTCTGCTGGTTTATGGCGCAGTCACTGTTAACATAAAATTTTTGTCTGCGCCTTTACGTGCCTTCATCCATTCATTGAAGCATGACAATGAATTAAGCGTCCCTTGAAAAGGGGATGCTTATTGTTATCACCCCCTGTTTTCAGTCAGCCGCCGCATTATCATCTCCCTTGAATATCTCCCTTGATATTAGGCCTATCCAAATGATATTTGGCAGTTATAGGCGTGGAAAAATTTTTTGACAGGCATAAATTTGACCTTTGACCTTTATCAAGGTCACATGCTCAAAAATTTAAAAAAAATTACTTCCTTTTCACCAGATTTTCTCAGAAAGTACCAGGTGTGGGTCAACGAAATTTGGTATGCACATTCCTGACATTAGAATCTAGGGGCCAGTCGATATTGGGATCAATCGGGCCATAATTGACCGATTGACGGGCAATTGATTATCGGTTGATAAAAAATTTGCTGAAAATAAGCCTCGAACTTGCTTATTATTGGTCATAGAGGTTTGGGATGGTAAACCAACATGTAGGAAATCATAAGCTGGGAATCTTCTGGTGTGGTCGGATTTGACCTTGGGCCCCTCCTTCACGGTCAGACGAGGACAGCCAAACTGATAAATGCTTGTAACTCGCTTATTATTGGTCCTAGAGGTTTGGGACGGTAAACGAACCTATTGGAAATCATGGGCTGGGAATCTTCTGGTGTGGTTGGATTTGACCTTGGGCCCCTCCTTCAAGGTCAAACGAGGTTAGCCAAACATAAAAGTGCTTATAACTCGCTTATTATTGGTCCTAGAGGTTTGGGATGGTAAACCAACATGTAGGAAATCATGGGCAGGGAATCTTTTGGTACAGTCGGATTTGACCTTGGACCCCTCCTTCAAGGTCAAACGAGGACAGGCAAACTTAAAAGTGCTTATAACTTGCTTATTATTGGTCCAAGAGGTTTGGGATGGTAAACCAACCTGTAGGAAATCATGGGCAGGGAATCTTTTGGTACGGTCGGATTTGACCTTGGGCCCCTCCTTCAAGGTCAAACGAGGATAGCCAAACTTAAAAGTGCTTATTACTCGCTTGTTATTGGTCCTAGAGGTTTCGGATGGTAAACCAAACTATAGGAAATCATGGGCTGAGAGTCTTTTGGTGTGATCGGATTTGACTTTGGGCCCCTCCTTCAAGGTCAAATGAAGATAGCCAAACCTAATAGTGCTTATAACTCGCTTATTATTGGTCGTAGAGGTTTGGGATGGTAAACCAACCTATAGAAAATCTTGTGCTGGGAATGTTCTGGTGTGGTCGGATTTGAACTTGGGCCCCTCCATCAAGGTCAAACAATGATAGTCAAACTTAAAAGTGCTTATAACTCGCTTATTATTGGTCCTAGAGGTTTGGGATGGTAAACCAACATGTTGGAAATCATGGGCAGGGAATCTTTTGACCTTGGGGCCCCTCCTTCAAGGTCAAACGAGGATAGCCAAACTTAAAAGTGCTTATAACTCGCTTATTGTGAGTCTAACATAATCCTTTCAGGAGAATTTCTCTTCACCAATAACATTTACCTCTTCACATTGGTCCTTTAGCATTTTATATAAAAACTTCTAAGCTGTAGGGACGCTTTGTTTTTGTGTACAAAAACATTTTGTCTAGTTTACAATGTATTTGTTATGAACCAATCACATAGCTTGACAGATATTTGTGTTTAAAATACGAAGTCACAGCCTACTAATTTGTCAAACAAGTAAATCGAAAAGAAATTAATGAATGAAGTGACGTCACAGTAGTAGGAGACATTGGCCAATAAAAATATGGGTGGATGCGTAGACAATGATTTTACACTAACAGTGACTGTGCAACACTTGAGGGTTATATTAGAAGCATTTACGAAAATGAAATTTGTGAGTTAATTTACTTTCTACATGTTTATCGCTATTTTTTTATTGCATAAAAACGTACTTACATAATCCCAACAGAAGCTTACGTGACCTACCGTTCGGTCAAGGACACAGACAATGTGTCTCGCCATTTTTTTTACTGAAAGTACACACGTAAACCCCAGCGGGCACCTGCTGGAGGTTATATCTCCACTGTAAGTTGTCATTCTTATTTTGACCGCCGTCAAGTACACACGCGTTCTTTTCGGATCTTCAAAGATTTTTTACCATGTCCGAAAAACAAAGGAAATGCTCCATTTGTGCAGGTGATATGTTGCCTTGGGACAACCATCAGGCCTGTTTAAAATGCAGAAACGACAAGAAAGGGAAGGATAAGTGTGTGATTGGTAAGGAAAGTGACTGTACTATTTGTGCTGGTGCTTTGAAAATTCCTCATAGAAAGAAATCTTCAAAAACTAAAGTTTCTGACAAGTTTGATGACTCGCTGTTGGATGAGCCAACTCCTTCAAAGTCCTCAACTTCCTCCACTTCTACTCCTGATTCATCTCTTCAGGAGATGTTAAAGGCTATGAATTCTCAGTTCTCTTCCCTGGCTTCTCAATTTGAGGAGTTTAAGCGCAGGGATAAACCTTCAGCTTCCAAAACAACTCTTCCACACTCTCAGGAGCAGGGTATGTGTGCCCCTGCCTCCCAGAGCAGACCAGTCCCCTCAGAGGGGGAATTATCTGATGAGGAATCATCTTTACCTGCTACGAAACGCCATAGATCCAGGTCTCCTCAGGGTGATTCAGACACTCATTCCCAGGAATTAGATCCTTCCTATGTGGAAATGCTCAATGCCATCAGGAATCTGTTGGATTTAGAGGTACCACAAGTAGAGTGCCTTGTGGCTCCCTCTGCATTCTCTAAGAAACCTTCTAAGCAGGTGGTCAGAAAACAGAATTTGGCGTTACCTCCTGTTCAAGATATACAGTCCATGTGGGACTATAGATACAGAAAGGCCTCTGGAACAACAGTAAAAGACAAGTCTAGCTCTGAATCTCTATCTCAGGGACAGTTTTTGGCCTTTGAGAGGCCTGACATGATTTATTACACCACTTCTCCTCAAAATACTCCTCTGAAAGCTCCTAAACTTCCTGACTCATACTTCAACATAGCTAAAGTAAAGTCTTTGTCATCTTCAATCTCTGTACCTTCCAAGCAGTTTATTGTACAGGAGACAGTTTGCAGAGAAAATGTTCAAATCCTGGGCCATGTTGTATGGTTTAAAATGGCTATTGAGGAACTCAACAATAGGATCCAGGAGTTAGCTACTGAGATCAAATGTTCAGAAGATCTGGAAACCATCAGGGAATCAGCAGATCTCATGATCAAATACTCTCAACTCCAGGCTTCTGTCACATCTTCCTTAGAAATAGCTCTGGATACAGTCCTCAAGCAGAATATGACTCTGGCATGCAATATGCTCCTTGCAAGGAGAGACAGCTTATTGAAGGACTGCAGCTCAAAATTAGGTCCTAAGGACTTGGCAAGCTTGCGTACAGATCATTTTGACCAACAGGAGGTCTTCAACTCGGATATTTTATCCCAGGTTGAGGATAACATGATCAAAAGATTGTCAATAATGAAGGAATCTGATTCCAAGTCATACAGAGACTCTGTGAAGAATTTCGATTTCGGGAGATCTTCACATCCAAAGCCCTCACAGGAAGGTAACAGGTCGTTTCGTGACAAACGAACGCAGCAAAATTCAACCTATGGCCACTTCTCTGCGCGCGCATCGCGAGGAGGCAGAGGTGGAAAGAGGAAATAACTTCCCAGGGGCAAGATTGCGGACTTTTTGGCAGGTATGGTCAAAAAACCACACCCATCCCAGAGTAGTAAGTTTACTGCAACATGGCTATCGCCTAGACTTCAAGTTTCTTCCAAAATTGTCGAAAATTCCGCTCATTTTGAGCGAATATCACAACAAAAACAAAGATGGCGCCCTCCAAGAGGCAGTTCAGGCCATGCTTACAAAAAAGGCGATAGTTCCTGTCAAAAAACTCACTACTCTGGGATATTACAGCAGACTTTTTCTGGTTCCAAAACCCATGAATCGTTGGCGACCAGTAATAGATCTAAGTATGTTAAACCTTCATTTACATGTACCGACATTCAAGATGGAAACAGCCGAATCTATCAGGAAATCGATTCGAAAAGGGGAGTGGGTCATCTCGATAGACCTCACAGACGCTTATTTCCATGTTCCAATACATCCACAATCTCAAAAATATCTGAGATTTCAGACCAAAAAAGGGGTTTTTCAGTTTCAAGCTCTTCCTTTTGGTGTCGCGACAGCTCCCCTAGAGTTCACTCGCATTGTCAAAGAGGTCAAACTCATAGCTCAAGCCAGGAACCTCAGAATCCATCAATATCTGGATGACTGGCTTCTTCGGTCACCATCAAAAGATCAATGTCTCAAAGATTCGGAAAAGTTAGTTCAATTGGTCCAAGAACTAGGCTGGCTTATCAATTTTCAAAAATCGGAATTGATACCCACGCAAAAACTGGATTTTCTGGGCTATCATTTCGACCTTCAGAGGGGTCTAGTGTTCCCAACCCAGAAGAAACTCGATCGGCTAAACGCTCAGACTGTTTCCATCAGAAAGTCATTAGTCTTGACTCCAAGAAAGCTCATGTCGCTCATAGGGACTTTAGCTTCCTTGGAAAAAACAGTGCCACTAGGAAGGTTACACATGAGACCTTTCCAGTGGTACCTAAAGTCGCACTGGAAGTTTCCCCAGTCGTTGGACATAAGGATTCCAGTAACAGGAAATTTCCTGAAGCACCTAAAGTGGTGGGAGGATATCAAAAATCTCATGGCAGGTGCTCCTATCCATCCTCGGGTACACAACACACTGGTGTTTACAGATGCCTCACAAAAAGGCTGGGGAGCTCACTTAAACGAGATAGTGTTAAGTGGTCTCTGGTCAAACAAGGAAGCCCAGCTCCACATCAATGTATTGGAGCTAAAAGCTGTTCTTCTAGCCCTAAAGGGCTTTCAGGAACACTTACAAGGTCAAACAGTGCTCATTTGTTCAGACAACAGCACAGTAGTAGCTTATCTGAACAAAGAAGGAGGCACACATTCCCTAGAGATGTGTGCTCTTATCTGGAGAATTCTTGCATTCACAAATTCCAGAAGAATCCAGATAAGGGCAAGACACGTACCTGGATCCCTAAACGTCATAGCAGACTCTCTATCACGAAGGGACAAGGTCATACAGACGGAGTGGTCACTTCACCAACAGATATTCAACCAAATTTGCAAAGTTTGGCACACACCAATGGTAGACCTTTTTGCAACTCATCTAAATTACAAACTTCCAATTTATGTATCTCCTGTCCCAGACAGAAAGGCTTGGAAAATAGATGCATTGAATATCTGTTGGGAAGGTCTAGACGGCTATGTCTTCTGTCCAGTAGCCATCCTGCCACAAGTAATTCAAAAAATAATAACATACCCATGCAGGATGATAGTACTGGCTCCAGGGTGGCCAGGGATGCCATGGTTTTGGGATCTGGTGGATCTCTCGACCAGGGTACCCCTACAGCTCCCTCACTGGAAGACACTTCTGAAACAGCCACATTCCAACAGGTTCCACAACAACGTGGAGTACCTGAATCTACATGTGTGGCTTCTGGATTCCAGGAATCCAATTCTGGAAGATTCTCATCTGAGGTGGCAGAAAGAATTAAGGCACCTCAGAGGGAATCCTCAAGAAAAGTCTATCAATCAAGGTGGCCCATTTATGGGCAATGGTGCACAGAGAATAAGGTGGACATCACCTCAACAGCTGTTCCCCAGGTAGCAGAATTTTTAAACTACCTGTTCACAGTCAAAAATCTCAAACCAGCTACAATCACTGGTTACAGAACAGCAATTGCTGATGCTTTGGGTTCACAGGGTGAATTCATTTCAAAAAGTCTAGAACTGAATAGACTTATTGCCAGCTTCGCCAGGGATAGACCTAAACCAAATAGGTCCATACCTACATGGGACCTCTCATTGGTCCTCTTAGGTTTGACAAAACCTCCCTTTGAGCCTTTGTCAGAGGCTCCTTTGAAGTGGCTAACTTACAAGACAGTGTTCCTGTTGGCTTTAGCCTCAGGAAAAAGAAGGAGTGAGATACATGCATGGACTCACTCTTCTGTCTCTTCAAGGAGAAATTGGTCAGAAGTTACTGTCTCTCCTTCTCCGGCCTTCCTGGCTAAAAACCAATTGGCTTCGGATGGCCCTGATGCCATTAAGCCAGTAGTGATACCAGCCCTTACTATCATGTTGGACAGCTCACTGGTGGAGGACAAGTCACTTTGTCCAGTTAGGGCCCTCAAGGTCTATTTAGAGAAGACCAAATCCATGAGAAAGGGCAAGGCCCTGCTCTTTGTATCCCTTAGGGAGGGTTATTCTAAGGATATCACAAGAATAACCATTTCCCAGTGGATCAAACACACCATTCAAACTTGCTATCAGTCTTCAGATACGGCTGATCAACAGGTCACTCAGGTTAGAGCTCATGATGTTAGAGCTATGGCTGCATCACTTGCATTTAAAGGAGGTATCTCCTTAGAGCAGGTCTTGAGCTCCTGTTACTGGAAATCCCACAATACCTTTACAAACTTTTATTTGAAGGATATTTGCTGGGAAAATGATGATATCTTTAAGTTAGGTCCCATTGTGTCTGCACAGCATGTAGTGAACAATTGAGACTTAATAATATAATCAGTCTTTATGTTTTCAGGATATATGGATTTGGACTGGAATGTACTAGGACTTTGATTGTGGAACAAGAATATGGATAAGTCTTCATGTTATGGCTGCTTGGCTTGAGGGACAGCTGCACTCTGACTGTTGGAGTTTTATTCAACTGGGCACAGCTGACCTTTGACCCCTGCACTACTGTATAGACAAGGTGGAGGGTTTCATACATATTATTTGATGTACAGTACAGCATACTGCTTTCATAAGTGGGTGAGTACTTTACAGCTACTTTATTACAATTACTTTTTACTTTAACAGTACTTGTATTGACTATGACAGTAATAATGATACTAGTATTCATATATGTAGTATATTACAGTGTTTGTAGTATAACATATTGTGTATGCATTTTTTTGTATCTGTATACCTAAAGAACTCTCCTATAGCACTTGACAGTCCTCAGAAGTCTACCCACCATGGACCTCAGGGCTGCATTCAAGCTTCTGTTGGGATTATGTAAGTACGTTTTTATGCAATAAAATTGGTTAATTTTATTGTAATTGGAATTTTTATAAATAAAAATACTTACATAATCCCAACAGGGAGAGTCCCACCCTCCTCCCCTCTACCATCTTCTGAGGGGTAGGGTCAAAATTAGAATGACAACTTACAGTGGAGATATAACCTCCAGCAGGTGCCCGCTGGGGTTTACGTGTGTACTTTCAGTAAAAAAAATGGCGAGACACATTGTCTGTGTCCTTGACCGAACGGTAGGTCACGTAAGCTTCTGTTGGGATTATGTAAGTATTTTTATTTATAAAAATTCCAATTACAATAAAATTAACCAAATTTGCATTTCTCACAAAGATGAACTTAATAATTGCAAATATATTCTGTGTACAGTGCCCCTACAATTTCAGAACCTGTCAGTTGTAAAGTCTTCTAATATCAGCCTCCAAAATGGATAAACAGAAAAATGCATGGATGTTATTTTACTACAAAATGATCCGTGACAAGAGCCTTCAATAAAAATATATGCACAACTCTGTAGTTCTACATTCAATCATTGGAAGGGGCTATTGGGGTTTCCATTTCCTAGAAGTTATCATGTGATTTAATATTTGTTAGCTGTTTCAAAGTGTTGCAAGAACTTCTAAAATATTTTAAATGTCTGGAAGATATACTTTTTCAAGTAAACATCACAGGGAAAGGTCTGTTTTACTTGAGAATGAAAATATTACAAATTCGCAGTTTATATGCGCTCATTATAGCATAATGACAAACATCTACATATTTGCTTCAAGATCAAATGCTTGACAAATGACGATGGATTTACAAAAGTTTCAAAGAAATCTATTTGTTAAAAAATAAGGTGCATACATATCATATCTGATATTAAAATACTGATCATCAACAGCTTATATAAAAAGAAGACAAAACACACTAGCTTGGCCACAGAATAAATATAACTGAAGATCCATTCGTGGACTTGTACATCTCATTAATATTCATGAGCTGATCTGTTAGAGTTGGTTTCAAAATTGTGACAAAATGGCTTTCATGAAGACTGCGCAGGACGTTACACAGATCACCAAAATGTGCAATATTTTATTGTATTTTAAATGAAATCATTGAATATTTTATTAAAATACTCAGTTTGCTTGTGTAAAATATCCATATAACACATTGATTTATGTCTTCCAAATTGTTTTATATTTGCAAAATAAACCTGTTTGCTAATTTTATTTTATGTGTACACTTCAAACATAAATACTATGTCTTCTCCCTTCAAAATCAATATCTAAACTGTGTAGTTACACGTTTCTGGTCACTATAAATACCCAACACATCTCGCTACACAGATATGTAAACGTCTCTGCAAGAAGTTTGCAAATGTGGGCGATAATAGAATGACAGATTTCAACACCCATTGCAGTCCTAAGATTCGAGTCCGAGGTTGGCAGAAAGCTAGCCACTGCACTCTTGTTATTGCTTTTACAGCTTTACAATGTATTGAGAGGGTATAGCAAAGCACATACAGAGAGTCTACATAGCCAGTCAGATTTACTCCCTGCACCCCCCACCCCCACCCCCCCAGCTTATGGGTCAAACTGGGCTCATAAAATAGCAGATTTATCTTTTTGCCTTATATCTCCGTTATTATTGCTTTTACAGCTTTAGAATGGATTCCATATATGGAGAGTCTATACAGTCAGTCAGTTTTACCCACTGACCCTCTCTTATGAGTCAAACTGGGGTCATAAAATAGCAGATTTTCTATTTTTACCTTATATCTCCTTTAAAACTACTCTTACAAACTATAGCATTTATTAAGCGTCCCTTGCGGGACGCTTGTTTGTGTATGGGAGAGCTTCAGGCTCCGCCGGCTCCGGCGGCTCCGCCAGCTCCGCATTTTGTTTTCCTTATAACTCTGTAACCGTTAGGCGGATTCTTTTCAAATTTGGCAGGTTTAGGCAGTAGCCTTGGGGAATTTTTTTGAATATGCTGCAGTGACATTTCAACCAATCAGAGAGGTCACATGACCAAAAATGTCTTTTTTCGATGGGGAAGCTTGTTCGGATGATAACTTGAAAGGAATTTTATCAATTCACCTGAAACTTGGCAAATACATTCATTCTATTAAAATCTGGAAATCATTAGATTTTGGCATTGATTGGTCAAGAAATGGCCGAGTAATTAATGATTAATTAATCATTACGAATTTTCCAAATAAGGAAAACACAAAAATGCTTATATCTCGAAAACCGTGCTAGATAGAGCGATTTCGACGAAATTTTGGACCCACAGGGTATCTCTGCGGAGTAGTTTTCCCAATTTTCAAAAAAATTTTGTCTCGCCCAAAATGGCGGTCATTTTGAATTTTCGAAATTTTCGCAAAAATTGCAAAACACAAAAATGCTTATATCTCGAAAACCATGCTAGATAGAGCAATTTCGACGAAATTTTTGACGCGCAGGGTATCTCTGCAGAGTAGTTATCCCAATTTTGAAAAAAGTTTTGTCTCGCCAAAAATGGCGGCCATTTTGAATTTTCGAAATTTTCGCAAAAATTGCAAAACATAAAAATGCTTATATCTCGAAAACCGTGCTAGATAGAGCGATTTCGACGAAATTTTTGACCCACAGGATATCTCTGCAGAGTAGTTATCCCAATTTTGAAAAAAATTTTCTCTCGCCAAAAATGGCGGCCATTTTGAATTTTCGAATTTTTCGCAAAAATTGAAAAACATAAAAATGCTTATATCTCGAAAACCCTGCAAGATACAGCGATTTCGACGAAATTTTTGACCCACAGGGTATCTCTGCAGAGTAGCCATGCCAATTTTCAAAAAAATTTTATCTTGCCAAAAATGGCGGCCATTTTGAATTTTCGATTTTTTGCGCAAAAATTGCAAAACACAAAAATGCTAATATTTCGAAAACCGTGCTACATAGAGCGATTTCAACGAAATTTTTTATCTTCAGGGTATCTCTGCAGAGCAGCTATCCCAAAGAGCTTTCACTTGGTGAAGTTTCAGACCCATAGCTAATTGCTCACCTACTCAAAAAGAGTAAATGCGAATTACCTCTAAAAGTATTGCAGATGGCCAATTTTTCTCAAATAACTCATTCACCTACTTTTGGAAGAGCTTTCACTTGGTGAAGTTTCAGACCCATAGCTAATTACTCACCTACTCAAAATGAGTAAATGCTAATTATCTCAAAAACTATTGCGGATACCCAATTTTTATCAAATAACTCATTCATGTACTTTTGGGAGAGCTTTGACATGGTGAAGTTTCAGACCCGTAGATGATTACTCACCTACTCAAAATGAGTAAATGCGACTTATCTCTAAAAGTATTGCAGATAGCCAATTTTTCTCAAATAACTCATTCACCTACTTTTGGGAGAGCTTTCACATGGTGAAGTTTCAGACCCATAGCTAATTATTTACCTACTCAAAATGAGTAAATGCTAATTATCTGTAAAAGTATTGCGGATACCCAATTTTTATCAAATAACTCATTCATCTACTTGTGGGAGAGCTTTCACATGGTGAAGTTTCAGACCCATAGCTAATTACTCACCTACTCAAAATGAGTAAATGCGAATTATCTCTAAAAGTATTGCAGATAGCCAATTTTTCTCAAATCATTCACCTACTTTTGGGAGAGCTTTCACTTGATGAAGTTTCAGACCCATAGCTAATTACTCACCTACTCAAAATGAGTAAATGCGAATTATCTCTAAAAGTATTGCAGATAGCCAATTTTTCTCAAATAACTCATTCACCTACTTTTGGGAGAGCTTTCACTTGGTGAAGTTTCAGACCCATAGCTAATTACTCACCTACTCAAAATGAGTAAATGTGAATTATCTCTAAAAGTATTGCAGATAGCCAATTTTTGTCAAATTAATCATTCACCTACTTTTGGGAGAGCTTTCACTTGGTGAAGTTTCAGACCCATAGCTAATTACTCACCTACTCAAAATGAGTAAATGCGAATTATCTCTAAAAGCATTGCAGATAGCCAATTTTTCTCAAATAACTCATTCACCTACTTTTGGGAGAGCTTTCACTCTGTGAAGTTTCAGACCCATAGCTAATTACTCACCTACTCAAAATGAGTAAATGCGAATTATCTCTAAAAGTATTGCAGATAGCCAATTTTTCTCAAATAACTCATTCACCTACTTTTGGCAGAGCTTTCACTTGGTGAAGTTTCAGACCCATAGCTAATTACTCACCTACTGAAAATGAGTAAATGTGAATTATCTCTAAAAGTATTGCAGATAGCCAATTTTTCTCAAATAACTCATTCACCTACTTTTGGGAGAGCTTTCACTCTGTGAAGTTTCAGACCCATAGCTAATTACTCACCTACTCAAAATGAGTAAATGGGAATTATCTCTAAAAGTATTGCAGATAGCCAATTTTTCTCAAATTAATCATTCACCTACTTTTGGGAGAGCTTTCACTTGGTGAAGTTTCAGACCGATAGCTAATTACTCACCTACTCAAAATGAGTAAATGCGAATTATCTCTAAAAGTATTGCAGATAGCCAATTTTTCTCAAATAACTCATTCACCTACTTTTGGGAGAGCTTTCACTTGGTGAAGTTTCAGACCGATAGCTAATTACTCACCTACTCAAAATGAGTAAATGCGAATTATCTCTAAAAGTATTGCAGATAGCCAATTTTTCTCAAATAACTCATTCACCTACTTTTGGGAGAGCTTTCACTCTGTGAAGTTTCAGACCATAGCTATTTATTCGCCTATTCAAAATGAGTAAATGCTAATTATCTGTAAAAGTATTGCGGATACCCAATTTTTATCAAATACTCATTCATCTACTTGTGGGAGAGCTTTAACATGGTGAAGTTTCAGACCCATAGCTAATTACTCACCTACTCAAAATGAGTAAATGCGAATTATCTCTAAAAGTATTGCAGATAGCCAATTTTTCTCAAATAACTCATTCACCTACTTTTGGGAGAGCTTTCACTTGGTGAAGTTTCAGACCCATAGATAATTATTCACCTACTCAAAATGAGTAAATGTGAATTATCTCTTAATAGTATTGCAGATAGGCAATTTTTCTCAAATAACTCATTCACCTACTTTTGGAAGAGCTTTCACACACGAAAATGAAAAATTGTGAATATCTCGGAAAAGCTATTTCTTCTGCTTTAATGCTCGGCGGGAGATACACACCGCGGCAGTGGTCTTGACAAAAATTTTTGTCTCCCCAAAAATGGTGGCCATTTTGAATTTTCAAAGTTTTTGCAAAACACAAAAATGCTTATATCTCGAAAACCGTGCTATATGGAGCGAACTCAACAAAATTTTGGACCTGCTGGGTATCTCTGCAGAGTAGCCATGCCAATTTTCAAAATATTTTTGTCTCGCCAAATATAGCGGACATTTTTAATTTTTTTATTTTTTGCAAAACACAAAAATGCTTATATCTTGAAAACCGTGCTAGATAGAGCAGACTGCGCTGACTTTGGTTGCCACAACAGTATAAGGCTAGAAACGAAGCATTTTCTTAATACTTTAGCACTCACCTTTATATCCTTTTCGGGACGCTTTGTTTTTGCTATGCAAAAACATTATCTTTTTTTTTTGCGAGCGATCCTCTAGTTAATTTAACTTTTCAGAGTTTATGACCATAGAAAACAAAATAAATCTTACATTTTTCTTTAATGCATAAACCTCAACACTGTGTGCTAAAATTTCACTTCTGCTGTCAGTGCTGAGGTTTTTCTTTTCAAAAACCTTTTTCTACTTTATGCTATATTGCATCTAACCTTTGGGGATGTTTTGTTTTTGTAAGCAAAAACATTTTCTAGTTTTTCTTATGAATTTTAAAAATTATTTTAATGCATTATGATTCCTGAATTCATGCAGCAAATTACTTATAACTTGAAAAGTATTGCATTTAGAGCATTTTGTTAAAATATGTGTTCACCTATTTTTCTCTCAGCTATAACATAGTAAAATGTTAGACTTGTAGCTCATTGCATGTCTAAGTAATAGCTGCACAAACTATACATATGCTGATCTGTACAGACAGAATACCCTCCCCACTCTCCCCTGTACTCCACACAAAATGCAGCTGGGTGTGTATGTCATGTGTATGTGTGTGTGTGTGCGTGTGTGGGGGGTGATTATGTGTGTGTGTGGTGGGGGGTGGGGGGGTGTATGTGTGTGTACATGTTTGTTACAGGCAGTGATCGTATCTGTTTCCATTTAGATGTAAGGAGAGAACTTTCCTCTTTTTATTTTCTAAGAGTGTGTTCTCTGATCCTGTGGGAGCTTCTTTAATTGTGTAAGACAAACTTTGGTGTTAATCATGTTTGTGGAAACAAATTTTACTGCAATTAGAACTTCCCAACCTCTTTTGCAGTCCAATCACTCAGTCTGAGCCTGTTTGAGCTAGGTGGGTGTTCTACATAAAGGCCTCCCAGTAGAAAGGAACTACACATAGTAGGTTTGATTTACGGCAGTAGCAAGGTATTTCATGTAAAAAAATCAGAAAGGTGCTACAGATAGAGAAAGGCTTTTATTGAGTTACAACTTACTCCTTAGCAAATTTTGCTTTAAATGCTTGATATATTAATAAGACATTGATATTCATATTGGCACAATATTTTATCATCAAGATTGAAAAAGTTTTTTTATACTAAGTCAATTCATGAGTTGATTTCTTTCACAATACTTGATTTGTGAATCGATTCAGTTCACAAGCTTAGGATTCCTTGCACCCTAGCAGTAAGGACTATTTCTTCTGGAAAAAAAATTTGAATTTTTAAAATTCTGACAGCGGTCTTGAATTTTTGTGGAAATGGAAAATGTCATTTATCTTGAGAACCATAAAACGTACACAATTGATATTATAAGTCCCATAAGTCCCAATTTTATTTGCTCCAATTTATTTGTCTGGTGTTGTTTGTTTTGTAGAGCAAGAGAATGTTGAGAAAACTACCAACACAGTGTACAAGCCCTGGCCTGGTTATTCATTTACTGGGGCCCTGAGACCTTTTCCCTTGGTAGGTTTGGTAGTGTTCAGAGAATACCTATATTATGTGCTTTATTTAGTTGTGGTAAAGAACAGTCAAATATGACCTGGTTCGATAAGAGTTGGTTTTTTGAAGGCATTTCAACCGTTATTATCTTTACCAGGAGGTTGTGTTTTTGAGTGTGTTCATTTGTTTGTTTTTCGGTGTTCACATTTACTCCAAAGGTAATGGGCAGATCTTTATGAATTTTTACGTACGTGTGAGGCCTGACCAAAAGCAAGAGGTGATTAAATTGCGTGAAAGATGGGGATCGTATCCCAGATACAAAAATATAACCCAAATTTTCAAAGTTCCCATCATCAATGTTTTTTTTTCAATGATTTTGGCTTTATGCTTGACATTACTCCAAAAGTATCCCTGGATAATGAAATTGGTAGATGGTTTTTGTGCTGTTGCGCTCAAGAGTCCGCTTAATCATAAAAGGCAGATTAAGTGCTATAAAAATCCAGATAGAATCAGAATCAATAGGAGGTCTACATGGAAGTGGGTCCGGGTTTTGCATTTCAAGCCCCCGTTAATATGGGGGTTAACTTGGGGGAAAAGAAAAAGCAAACTTTGGATGAAATTAAGTTTTTACAGTATTTTAAATGTAAATCATGGACAGTAGGTTTTTCCCCAGAGTTGGTACATGTGTAGCTCATGCCTGTAAAGGGAGCACCAAAATAAATTTCAATTAGAATTTAGGGTAAATATCGGGAAAACATCATTGTGTCTTGAGAAATGTATGGAGTGTATTGTTGTAATTTGCACAGAGCCCCACAAGAGAGGTACCAGATCACATACCCAGACCTGATTATGCAGACCACCCAGATGGTGAGTGTGAAATACAATAAGTTTTACTGTGTATTCACATGAAAAACAAAACCCTACCAATTTCTTTTTGAGAGATGCTTGAAAGATGTTATTCATGTGAAAAAGTATGGTTATATCAATGCAATATTTTGTTTACAACTTGCTTATTATTGATCCTGGAGGTATGGAATGTGAAACCAATAGAGCTGAAAGGGATATTTGCATTATTCGTTTTCCGGTCCGCATTTTCCAGATTCGACTTTCATCATAAGCAAACAAATATTCGGTATGAATATGGAAATTAGGCTTGGTATATGTAAATATTGCAAATAACACTCATTTTGTCTAATGTTTTACTAAATAATAGAGCAAAAAGTGAACTTACTTGTTTTTCTTCCAATGGTTGACTGAAAACCTAAATGTCCGTGATTTTACCTAAATTTTGGAACACACTAAAACTATAAAACGAATTTCCGGAAAATATCGGAAAATGCGTAACAAATATTCGACCGCAATTTTGGTCTCTTCTTTCAGCTCTAGAAACCAACCTATAGGAAATTATGAGCTGGCAATCCTTGTGTCCATCCTTTATATTCAAATGGGATGTTTCCAAGTGTGAAGGTGCATTTCTTAAAATAATTTTTGGTCCTGCAGGTTTGCAATGTGGAACCCACTTGTGTCATTTTCAAGATTATATTTTGGGTTTAGTATTTATGCTATACAGGGAATCACAGGTTGCTACCTTGGGTAATACCAATGATAATTGCTAGTTATAATGCTTTGTCTTTCCTGTTGATACAAATATTTATTATCCACCACGCGACGTATTTGCCCTAAATACTGGGAAATACAGACCAGGTATTTTTTTGCATACAATGGCGCCTCCGTACCATGGATAACGAGTTTCAATAACTTCCGTTTTTTAGGCGGGTTGGTTACATGCAACCAAACCGCCTATTAGATTGATGTGTTTGACATCCGACTGTCGGTCTGTCCACATTTTCGTTTCCGGACTCTAACTCAAAAACGCTTTGTCCAATCGAATTCAAACTTGACAGGGAGATAGATCACCATCACAGGTAGGTTCCTTTCGAAATTGGTGTAATTCCGTCTGTTTGTTTGTCCATTTTTTGTCTGTTTGTCCATCAAAATTTCCTTTTCCAGACTCTTAACTCGAAAACGGTTTTGTCCAATCGAATTCAAACTTGACAGGGAGATAGATCACTACCATAGCTAGGTTCCTTTTTAAATTGGTGTAATTCCGTCCGTTCGTTTGTCTGTTTTTTTTTCTGTTTGTCTGTCCGTCAAAATTTCCATTTCCGGACTCTAACTCGAAAACGATTTTGTCCAATCAAATTTAAACTTTACAGAGAGATAGATCACCATCATAGCTAGGTTCCTTTTGAAATTGGTGTAATTCTGTCTGTTCGTTTGTCTGTTTTTTGTTCATTTGTCCGTCAACATTTCTGTTTCCGGACTCTAACTCGAAAACGCTGTGTCCTATCAAATTCAAACTTGACAGGGAGATAGATCACCATCATAGCTAGGTACCTTTCGAAATTGGTGTAATTCCTTCCGTTCGTTTGTCCGTCAACATTTCCGTTTCCGGACTATAACTCGAAAATGCTTTGTCCATTCGAATTCAAACTTGACAGGGAGATAATTCACCATCATAGATAAGTTACTTTCAAAATTGGTGTAATTCCGTCCTTTCATTTGTCCATTTATACATGTAGTATAGATACAATTATGTAACCTAGATTACAAGTTTTACATTTCTTAGCATGTCTAATACATTCACCTTAACTGGGTGACCTAACATTTCTTTCCTTGTTTCTAAATGTAATTACAGCAGTCGCTAACCTTATTGCTGCCTGCGCAACACGCCTTTTGGGGCATCTTTGACCCTCTTGTTCACCAATATCTCTGAAATTATGTTACCTATAAATACATATTATATATCATTGGAAAGGTCATTGTACAGCACTTCTGCTTGTATGTATTGCATAACTATCCATACAGAAATAAAGGAGCTATTGCAAGTTAAAGATTAAAGTTTTTATATTCACTGTTGCCTGTGCTGTTTTGACAGCCTTTTCACATTCTCTCGTTAAATATTCATGTTATTTAACATATAAATCATACAAAATGGTGGATAATAAAAGTAAACATCCCTCATTGGACATATACTGAAAAAAATATATCACTCATGAAGATTAACAATATAACACTTGTGCTGCGCACTTGTATAATATTGTTATCTTCATTCGTGATATATTTTTTTCTGTATATGTCATTTAGGAAGTTTTCCTATTGTCTTTCCTGTTGGTACGAATATGTTCCATTCCCTGATGCACTAGGTCTAGAGTTTTTCCTGTATTTTGGTATACTAATCTCCATGTTCATGTGCCACTTCTATTACCCAGACTGGCGTTGTCGTGATTTTTCTAATGAACTCATTCCTGGCTGTTAAACAGGACATAAAAGCCTGACTTTGACTTCATGAACTCATTTTTACTGTGCCCAAAATTGCATATTTCAACTTTCTTATTCCAAATTGCATGTTCTTCCATACAAATGTAGGTCCTCATACAGGTGTTAACAGACTATTCATTCAGATTATGTTGTTTTTGTTCAGGCTTTCCTGCCAGTGAAAGGGCATTGAGAGGCTCCACAAACATCTCCATACTGGATGACGAGGACCAAGAAGCACTCAGGGTGGCCTGCAAAGTAATAATGGCTTAAAATAGCTCAGTTTTACTTCCTTTTTGTTATCGGATTATTTTATTTTGTCATGTAGTGGATAACACATTCGCCTCTCAACCCTCAGGTCTTGGGTTCGATTTCTAACTTAGCAAAAGTAGACTTGCTTGTCAGTTCCTGATGGTTTTTAGTGTAGAATCTTCACCAACTGGTATGCAGAGCTTGCTTCTGTCCCCTTAAGTACCTGTCACAATATCACCTACACAGCATGTTGACAGCAACGTTAAACCATAATAAGTGTTGTGATGTACCTGGTGCATTCACACGTATATTCATGCTATGCCATGTAGAGAATGTCTTTGCAAATGCTCTTCAAGCAAAACTATTGCTGAATATTCAGGGTATGTTCATTACTAATTGAACTTGTAGCTGTCAACAATGGTCTGCCATAGAGAAAAAGTGAAGATGGTCTAACATCAGGTTACTTGAGCTGTTGGGTATTGATGAATCCCATCAATACTTGATTGTATCATTTTAAAACAGCCCATCCTTATGTACTTTAGATAAATCATTAAAAATACTATTACAACTCAAACACTTGCACTGTTAGAAGGATTAGGATTTACACTGTTCTAGCTTGGCCGTGAGGTGTTAGATGTGGCAGCAGAGGCAGTAGGTGTAGGGGTGACAACTGATGAAGTGGACAGACTTGTACACGAGGTAAGAATCTGTCAAAGCGCGACAGATGTTACATCATAGTTGATGAACAAGGTTTTGCAAAAAGATAATACTACAAATTGTTACAGTATTGATAATCATGTTTTATTATTGAAAATAATGTTTTAATTAAGGCTTTTCTGTGATGTATAATTTTTTCTTGATTAACTGTAAAAGCCTTACTTATATAGTATATGTGTACAGTGCAAAAGCCTTACTTAATTAGTATATGTGTACTGTGATAACACAACTTAATCCAGAAAGCTTGTAAGATAAATGCACAAAGTTGATGTACTTTTGTGAAGTTATAAAACAGTTTTAATAGTGAGCCTCATACTTTAAGTGTACTATCTTTAGAGCGAATATTTTCCAAATTTACTTTGGTACAAGTGCATGTATTGTAGTGAGGATGAGAATTTAAATCCTTTTTAGTACTTTCAAAAAAATACTTTAGTACAGTGAACTTAAGATCAATCCTGTTACTGTATATAGTGTGAGTCAGAACAAGTTAAAGTGAGAAAAATGGAGAAATAAAACACAATTTTTTTTGGTGTTAATAGCGTTTCAAACATTTCTGTGAATGACAACATTTGTTATCCATTACTCTACAGGCTACAATTGACAGAGAATGCTACCCTTCACCTCTCAACTACTACAACTTCCCCAAATCATGCTGCACGTAAGTTACACAAGTTGTAATATGTTATTTAGAGGGTTTTAAGGCACTGAGGTAATAAACAGTGTGACATCAGCAAATTGTGTTTTCTACATCATGTATGAGGGAGTTCAGTAGATTGCCTAGTGTTTTTCACATTAAAATAGAGGCTTTAAGTAAGTGAATTCCTTTACTGTTTTATTGTATAGAACACAGACATGTGTCAATGTGACCCTGGCTGTTGAACGGGATGCAAAACCCAAAACCTTACAAATACAGGCATTTGTTACAGTAATTGTGGTATCTAGCAATTGTTTAAGTTTACAGAATGTCGGCTGTTCTTACTGATGGTCTTTTCTTGTTGTTCCTGTGAACCAGTTCTGTCAATGAAGTCATCTGCCATGGCATACCAGATGCAAGACCTCTGGAAAGTGGAGACATTTGCAATGGTAAGATGATGTGAAAAAGGAATACCTGTGTTTATGTATTCTAGGGCTCTCACCCACAATTGGGAAATAAATAACGAATAAGAGTGCAGTTATTGCCCTATTTATATAGTGAAAGAATTCAAATAGTACATGAATAGGGCCATAACTGCACCAGTGGGAGTTATTGCTTCCTGTTAACCCCTTAAAGACCTTATCTGTCGACTAGCAGTCGACAGCAATGTGTATTCTACAGTACCATGTCTGTCGTCTAGCAGTCGACACCCCCATATGATATGCCAGCTTTCCTTCAGCATTGTAGAATTAAACGTCTTGGTATACTGAAATACCTTATTTAAAATATTATGTACGAGGACGTTATGGACAGCGTAAATCACTTGTGGTGTGTGTTTTAGCAACTTAAACTGTCTGTAAGCTCTTCATCCCGGATTTTCCTTCAGTATAGTAGAATACTGCTCCCTTGGTGGCGAAGGGGTTAATATGATAAAGACATATCATATTTTCTCACATGCAAAAAATAGTCATTAAATGGTAGTTTTATTGCGTTAATACATCCTATCCAATGGACAATAGCTTATCCGGTCGGCGCAGACCGGCCCGCCAAACGTCAGAAAAAGACGTCCTGTGTTTCCACCGGCCAGGCCGGTCCAGTGCTGTGCACTCGCCAGGTGGCGTGTAGTACTTCCTTCCTGTCTAGACAGCGTGACGTCATAGCATCTTTTTCGTTTGGCGCATGCTTGTGTGCACGGAATATTTTCATCAGAAGTTTATCTTCAGTTTTCATTGTTATTGGTGAGAATTGTACTTTATATTTGTGTTTACTTTATCTTGGGAGTATATAGACCTTTTAGAACTCTGTTTTTTACTGCCATCAGATCGTTATGTCTTCCCCGGGCCAGAAACATGGTAACTGTGGACACATCATGGCCAGTTTCGACAGCCATTGTTTCTGCGTGCGCTGCAGGGAGAAAGGAAAAGGTTCAGACCCTTGTGTATCTAATAACGATTGCCAGGCTTGTAATTCTCTGACTGAGGAACAACGTGTTCAGTTGTCTACCCCCAGTTATAGATTGAAAAAAGAGAAGCGCGAATTAAAGAAAGCGTCAGATACTCCCACTAAGGACTCAAACAGTTCCACCCTCATTGACCCGTCCTCTGTGACGGTAGTGGGGGCTGTGGACGGCCAAGGGATGGTACAGTCCCCAGGTTCGAGTTCCTCTGCCAAGAAGAAGAAATCTTCATCTTCTGACAAGAAACCCCCTACAAAACATTCTAAGTCTTCAGAGAAGCCGGCCAAGTCGCCTATCACTCTCAGATCCTCAGCTGACGCAAGGATTGATGAGCTCGACCAGAAATGGTCGGTTAGGTTTAACAGACTGGAGGCCCTCTTACTTGCAAAGACTATGGACAAAGAACCCACCTTTTCAACAGTTAAAGTGGCTCCTACTTCTTCCGCTCCTCCTGGCATTGCTAAGTCTACTGAGCCGTTTATCAGACCTTCAGATGCCATACCACCCTCAGATTTGGCCGGTAACCGTTCCTCTCCACAGAGTCAGGCTACCGACAAGTCGCACTCTTCATCCGCTGATGATAAGCTACCTTCTTCAGATTTGCATGGTGTATCTCAGGCTGCTCACAGAGTTCAGTCGACCAGCAAGTCGCTTAGGGAGAAATCGACCACCTCAGATCTGGCTGGTACCGACCCACCTTCTCATCAGGTTCCCAGCAGGTCGTCTGCCACACCGGCCGGCCTTCACAGCCCACCGGCTATGGACACTGACTCTGACTCAGATTTCTCCGACCAGCCCCCAGTGGACATTTTCGTCGAAGAGGGTGAACTGTCCGACCAGGACCCAGATGCTGCTTCTGCTGACCCCGACCAGGTCCTCTCAGAGGACCAGAATTACAGGGAGACCATGAGAGGCATCAGGTCATATATGGGCTGGTCCCATATCCCTGATTTGGATACAGCGACCACAGCATCTGATGATAACCCTTTCGCTGGGCCTCAGTCTCAACCTACAGGGAAAATCTCAGTCAATATGCCAACCGACGAGTGGTTGTGCAAAAAGATGGGTAGGCTGAACCTAACACTGGTGGAGGGGTATCCCTCACGCAGCTCTGAGGCAGGGGGGCTTCTAAAGGACCAATTTGTCAAGCCGGTCCGTTCACAGGCCAAATGGTACGGTTTTGTATCCGACCAACAGAAGGGAGACGCCACTAGTGAGAAAACTGTTATTTCCTGGAGTACCGACGCTTCAAAGATTAACAACACATACAGTCGCATTGCTAAAGCGGCAGGTATCTCCTCAACGCCTCCAGCCTCCCGTCAGATTTCTCAAGACAATCTTAGACGTTGGGAGAAATCGGCTAGGGAAGCCTCAACTATCTGTAATCAGGCGGCTGGATTTAACAGATGTTGGTATAGAGTTCAAGAAAATATGAAGGGACAAGTTAAAACTCTCAAAACAGAAATGGCCAAAGGAAAGTCTTCCACTAAAGCAACCGGCTCACTCGACGAGTTGCAATTTTTGATGAACTTTAATGCCAGCATCACGCAGGCCATGGCTAAGACACTAGAACATTTAAGTGATTTTGTTTTCGTGTCAGTGGCTAATACTACCTTGGCTCGCAGAGATTCATATCTTTCACATCTCAAAGCAGGTATTAAACCAGATACCTTGGCCTCTCTCAGGACTGCACCTCTCCACATTCCAATGCTCTTCCCTGATGAAGCCCTTAGGCAAGCCGAACAGGACATAGCCGCTTTTGAAAGCAAGGGCCAACTTCACACTGGAAAGAAAGGTCGGTTCCACCCCTATGATCGCCCTGATAAACGTGGGGATAACAGGAAGCAGGAACGACCGGCATGGAAGAACATTGGGCAGCGCGGACAGGGCAGGAAACAGAAGGGCAAGGCCGCTTACTATTCCTCGCGACCAGCCAAGGGCCAGCAGTCCTATAAATGACAGTTATTGTGTAAACAGAGTGATATCAGGACTGCTGGCCGGGAGCACTTTGCAGAGACAAACAGACACTGTTGTAGACTTAAATGTTGTACCTTGTGTTCCTACTGCGCCCGGGCATTCGCAAAAGAAAGAAATAAGTCCCGGGGCAGTAGTTTGTCATTCTCAAAGAAATTACAAAATAAAATCTGTGAAGCTTGCTTCTTGTGTCACTCTGTTATCTTGTGTCAAACCTGTAGTAAATGCCAGAGATGTTGCCTCAAATCCTCCTGTAGGCGCCAGACTTCAAAGTTTCTGGCAGGTTTGGTCGAAGCTAGGGGCCAGTTACAAGGTCGTCCAGATCTTAAGGTCGGGTTACACCCTCCCCTTTCAGAACAGGCCCCTCCTATCAAGACACCCAACGGTCATAAGCCGTTATGTAAACCACCACAGGAACAGCTACCTGTCGGAGGCTTTACATCAGCTTATTTCCAAAAATGCAGTGGAGCCAGTACGAAACCCAAACTCTCTAGGTTTCTTCAACCGACTTTTCCTGGTGCCCAAACCCAACGACAAATGGAGGCCCATTCTGGACTTGAGCAATCTAAACCCCTTTCTAAAAGTGGAGAAGTTCAAGATGGAAACACCGGAAACCATCAGAACTTCTCTTCAAAGGGGAGAATGGGTAACCTCTGTAGATTTCAGGGACGCTTACTTCCACATACCTATACAGGAGCAATCAAGGAAATACCTGAGATTTCATGTCCAGGGTCAGACATACCAATTCAAGGCTCTTCCATTTGGTCTGTCCACAGCACCATTGGAGTTCACGGTAATAGCCAAGGAAGTAAAGTTGATGGCCATGCACAAGGGTATAAGGATCCACCAGTACCTAGACGACTGGTTGGTGAGGGCCATGTCCTACCAAGTCTGTATCCAGCACACAAGAGTTCTGCTGGAAATGTGCCAGGAGCTAGGCTGGGTAGTCAACAGAGAGAAATCAGAACTGGATCCAAAACAAGTCTTCGACTTTGTAGGATACCAGTTCGACCTCAGATCCGGTCGGGTCAGACCCACACCGGACCGGTGGCAGAATCTCAAAACAAAGATTCAGGCTATCTTGGCCCGACCGACCTGTCCGGTCTGGCAGTTTATGTCCTTGATAGGTCTCCTAACAGCCACAGAAAAACAAGTTCACCTCGGCCGACTCCACATGAGACCCATTCAGTGGCACCTCAAAAACAACTGGAGGGTACCGGAATCTTTGGAAAAGATCATCCCTATACCCAGGTCCCTGCACCCTCATCTGCAATGGTGGTTAGACGAAAGCAATGTGCTACAAGGCCAACCATTACACCCAGTAGAGCATGCTCTACAGATCTTTACAGACGCATCAAAAGAAGGGTGGGGCGCTCACTTAAACGAGCTCACTGCAAGGGGCCCTTGGTCGGTTCCGGAAAGCAAACTGCACATAAACTATCTAGAGTTAAAAGCAGTCTTTCTAGCTCTCAAAGAGTTCCAAGAACTATGTACAGGCAAGATAGTTCTAGTGGCATCCGACAACACTACAGTAGTGGCTTATATAAACAAAGAAGGAGGTATGAGGTCCGGCCCTCTATGTGCCCTACTGTGGAGGATCCTGACCTGGTGTTCCCAGAAACAAGTGACGTTAAAAGCCCGTCACATTCCGGGCCATCTGAATGTGATAGCAGACAAGCTGTCCAGACTAGGTCAGACCATACAGACAGAGTGGTCCCTCCTCCGGGAGGTATTTTTAAGCATATGCAAGAAGTGGCACCAGCCTCAAGTAGATCTGTTTGCCACAAGATTCAACCACAAACTTCCTCAGTTTGTCTCTCCAGTCCCGGACCCCCTGGCTGTAGCAGTGGATGCTCTCACTCTGCCATGGGAGGACCTGGATGCATATGCCTTTCCACCGACCTCCATCTTGGGCAAAGTAGTGGAGAAGCTACTGGACTCCCGGTACCAGAGAGTTATTCTAATTGCTCCCGGGTGGCCCAACATGCCCTGGTTCTGGGACTTGGTGGCCATGTCCAGTCAAATTCCCCTCAGCCTACCAAACCTGCCCAATCTCTTGACACAGCCGTTCAACCAGATCCCTCACAGGAATCTGACAAACCTGAATCTCCATGCATGGCTCCTAGAGCCACAGCAGTCAAAGAACAGGGTTTCTCTAAGGCAGTGGCAGCAAGAATTGAGGCTCCTCAAAGAAAATCAACCAGATCAGTCTATGAGGCAAAGTGGACCATTTTTACAAAGTGGTGCATCACTAATCAGGTGGACTTCGGGTCACCACCTATAAAGTCAGTGGCTGACTTCCTTCTATACCTCTTTGAGGTCAAGAAACTTCAGCCCAGCACCATTGATGGATACAGGTCTGCCATTGCTGATAAACTGGGTAACACCACAGTCAATATCAGCAAAGATGATAATCTCACCCGTCTCTTAGATAGTTTTCACAGAGACAGACCCAGAGGGCGGAGGGGTATACCCTCCTGGAACCTTTCTCTGGTCTTACACCAGTTAACAAAGGCTCCCTTTGAACCTCTTAAGGAAGCTTCAATGAAACATCTGACTTTCAAAACTGTCTTCCTTTTGGCCCTGGGTTCTGGCAAGAGAAGAAGTGAGATACATGCATGGCAGCATAAGAACATCAGACACCAGTCGGACTGGTCTAAGGTGTCCCTGTTTCCGTCCCCCAGCTTTCTTTCCAAGAACCAGCTGGCCAAAGAGGGCCCGGAGAGTGTAGCCCCAGTGGTCATACCAGCCCTGGCTCCTACTCTGGATAGGTCCCTCAAGTCTGACAGAACTCTCTGTCCAGTCAGAGCCTTGCGCTACTATTTGGACAGGACATCAGACCTTAGGCAGGGCAAAGAATTGGTTTTTGTCTCCTTTAAGAAAGGCTTCGACAAAGACATATCACCTGCCACTATCTCCTCATGGATCAAACAAACAGTGATCCTATGCTATGAGCTCTCGGATCATCAGGCCCACACCTTGCATCAGGTCAAAGCTCATGATGTCAGGGCCTTTGCTGCCTCTAAGGCCTTCCAGTCGGGAGTCTCCTTAGAGCAGATCCTGTCAGCCTGCCACTGGAAATCTCATAATACCTTCACTCAATTTTATCTGAAGGATGTGGCTTGGGCTGACTCAGAGCTCTACCATCTTGGACCGGTTGTGGCTGCCCAGCAGATCCACCAACAGGCCAGTACCTAGAGGAGATGTGTACATATGTAAATAGTTGCACATAGTTGTATATATTGCACATATAGTTAAAAAAAAAAAAAAAAAAAAAAAAAATTTCTGGACGTGCTTCCTTCGGGAGGACTACTTTATGGGACTGAACTCATCCCTCTCTTCCCCTACCTCAGAGCAGGTCTGTTAAAAAAGGGGGGGGGGAGCAAGGTCGACTGACGGTTCAATTCTTTGTAACCGGATGATGATATTCGACCATAGCCTTAAGGGTTATCGACCTCAGGTCTGACCAGGCTTTAAAGGAAATAGTTCATTATTCCAGTAGGAGTTCAAGGCTAGTCCCTAGTAACTTACCCGCCGACCAAGCGGTAGTTATTCAGCTATTGTCCATTGGATAGGATGTATTAACGCAATAAAATTGCAAATTTAATAAGTAAATTAAATTTTTATAAGTTAATACCCTATCCAATGGACACACAAGGCCCTCCCACCGGCCCCGCTTTCAGCTTACTAGGGGTCTAATTGGTTTAGACAACGAAAAAGATGCTATGACGTCACGCTGTCTAGACAGGAAGGAAGTACTACACGCCACCTGGCGAGTGCACAGCACTGGACCGGCCTGGCCGGTGGAAACACAGGACGTCTTTTTCTGACGTTTGGCGGGCCGGTCTGCGCCGACCGGAAAGGAAAAGGCTAAAGCAAAGGAGGTGTTAGTCGATCCGTCTTCTGTGGTAGTACTTGATACCCAGCCAGAACAAGAACCTGCTGTTTCTGTTTCTTCTGCTCCGGATTTGTCCCTTCCTGTGCCTCAGTTTAAGAAAGATCTTCAAGAACTGGACGAAAAGTGGGCCACTCGTATGGCCAGGCTTGAGGCACTTATTACTTTAGGACATCGCTCCTCACCTTCTGTGCAACAAAATCCAACATTTTCTCCGGTCAAAGTACCGGTCTCTCATGCTGCTCCAGCAGGTGCTCTTTCCCATACACCCTTTTTTGTCTCTACTTCGGCTTCTTCCGGCCCAGCCGGCCCGGCTGTTGGCCCGGATGAGCCTAGAGATCAGGATGTTTCCTTTGCTGACAGACAATCTCCACTTCAAAACCTCTACCCGGAAGCAGAACCTATGTTTAAACACCCTGCTCCGGTGGCTACTGTTTCGTCAGCTGCTATGTCTGCTTCCTCTCAATCTGCATTTCAACAACCTTCTTCCGGCTCCGGGCCGGTCACCTTCCGCGATGTCAATCCTCAGGAAACATTTGAAGAGGGTGAGTTATCTGACGCAGAGGAATCCCCAGTCTTAGAAACCTCAGACCCGGACCGGGTCCTCAGTGAAGATCAAAATTACCGCGAGACTGTGAGAGGCGTCCGCGCGTTCATGGGATGGACACACATTCCTGACCTGGAGTTTTCTCCGCAATCCCGCACTGATAATCCTTGGGCAGGTCACCGTTCTCAGCCTGTGGGCAAGATTTCTGTGGATCTTCCACCGGAAGATTGGTTGTGCCGAAAACTAGAAACTCTAAACCTTGTACTGATAGAAGGATATCCTTCAAAGTCTAGTGATCCAGGTGGCCTGCATGTGGACCAATTCCTCAGATCCCCCAAATCCCAGAACAGATGGTATGGGATACACCCGGCGGAGCCTACAGATCCAACTAGGCCGGGTAAATCGGTGAATTCTTGGCCAAATGATGCGACGAAGATCAATAGTTCATTCCCCAGGATTTCAACCATATCTTCTACATCTCCTCAGCCTCCATCCCGCCCACTATCACAAGACACTATGCATAAGTGGGAGAAAGCAGCAAAAGAGTCTTCATATATTTGCAACCAGTCAGCGGGGTTTAATCGCTGTATTACCAAAATACAGGATGCCTTCCAAGAACAATTGCATATTTTACAAAGTGAACTTAAGAAAGGCAAGTCCTCTGTCAAAGCTCAAGGTGCATTGGATGAACTTTTATATTTATCCTCATTTAACCAGAATGTCAGTTTCGCCATGGGTAAATCTCTACAACATTTGGCAGACTTTACATTTGTGCAGATGGCGAATTTGACCCTACTCCGTAGGGATTCATACTTGGAAGCTGTGAAACCGGGGATTAAACCAGATACTTTCAATTCCTTGAGAAATTGCCCCCTGAATGGATATGGGTTATTTCCAGATGCTGCTATTAGAAAAGCTGAGGATGAAATAAATCAATTAGAAGCTTCCCGACGTACTTCCCAGCCCGGCCCGGGCCGCGGGGGGTTCGCCGGTAGAGGCAGAAAACAGAGATACCAACCCTACAGTACTGGTTGGAAACCTCAAGACACTGCTAAAACAACTTCTCAAGCCGGAAAGGAACTACCAGCTTGGAAAGCGTTTGGTTCCCGCAATAGAGGCCGGGGCAGAGGCCGGGGTGGTCAGCCCGGACGTAGTACCAAGATGGCTCATGAGAAGACACAGTATAAATGACAATTACTGCAAGTCAAGTCCGGTGCCGGTGGCCCGGCCAGTCAGTTCTGTGAAAAGTGTCGTAACAAGAAACTCTTTTGTATCTGTTCCAACAAATGTTTCTTATCATGTTGTATGTCGTGTACCTACTGTAACAAGGTGGCAGTCACAAAAGAAAGACGTAAGGCCAAAATCAAAGATCAAAAGTCAAATAAAGTGTGAAAAGTGCTTCTTTTGTCGGTCACTTTGTTTCTGCTCCAAATGTTCCAAATGTCCCCAATGTTGCAAGTGTCCAACCAGTGGGGGGACGTCTTCAGAGTTTTTGGGAAATATGGGCTCACAAAGGTGCAAACCCCAAAGTAGTGTCCATTTTAAAGGAGGGTTATGTTCTCCCCTTCAAAGTCAGACCTCCCTTGGTAAGGGATCCCCTGATAATAAGTGGCTATTTAAACCCCATCAGAGACTCCCACTTGCAAGAAGCTGTACAAGCTCTGATCGAGAAAAAGGCAGTAGAGAGGGTCAGGGTTCAAACCTCACTAGCCTTTTTCAACAGACTGTTCATTGTCCCAAAGCCGAACCACAAGTGGCGGCTGATCTTGGATCTCAGTACTCTAAATCAGTTTTTATGCGTAAAAACATTCAAAATGGAGACTCCAGAGACAATCCGGACCTCTCTACAACAAGAGGAGTGGGTGACATCGCTAGATTTCAGCGACGCCTACTTTCACATTCCAATTCACTTCACATCCCGAAAATTCCTCAGGTTCCACTTTCAGAACCAGTCGTACCAGTTTCGGGCACTTCCCTTTGGCCTGTCAACAGCTCCCATGGAGTTCACTGGTGTGGTCAAAGAGGTCAAGTTAATGGCTCAGTCACAGGGTATAAGAATCTACCAGTACCTAGACGACTGGTTGATTCGAGCCCCTACCAAAGAATCTTGCCACCAGGGAACCCAGTCCCTCCTAGCCCTTTGCCAGGAGTTGGGCTGGATGGTAAACATGCAAAAGTCAGAACTGGAACCCCAGCAAGTCTTCGACTTCGTAGGCTACCAGTACGACCTACTCAACGGAGTAGTCAGGCCTACTCAAAACCGTTGGGAAGCCCTTCAACAAAAGATAACAGTGCTTTTACAGACCAGATATTGCCGAGTGAGAACTTTCATGTCTCTTATAGGTCTTCTCACTGCGACAGAAAAACAGGTGCCCCTAGGCAGACTGCACATGAGAGTGGCACCTCAAGAAGCACTGGAGAGTCCCAGAATCTCTGGAAAAGGAGATCCCAATTCCGAGGTCTCTCCACCAGTACCTGCAGTGGTGGACCCAAGAGGAAAATGTCCTAAAGGGTCAGCCCTTACACCCCCTGCGACACGCAGTTCAAATCTTTACAGATGCCTCAAAAGAAGGCTGGGGTGCTCACTTAGGCGACTTCACAGCAAGCGGTACTTGGTCAGTGCCCGAAAACAAGTTGCACATAAACTTCTTAGAACTAAAAGCCGTGTTGTTAGCACTAAAAAGATTCCAACATTTAGTGCAAGGAAAGGTCGTCCTGATTGCCACAGACAACACTACGGTTGTAGCATACATCAACAAGGAAGGAGGTATGAGGTCAGGCTCACTCTGTGCCCTTCTTTGGCGGCTCCTATGTTGGTGCAGCCTCAATCAAATAGTACTGAAGGCCAGACACATTCCAGGCCGTCTGAATGTAATTGCAGACAAATTGTCTCGCCAAAGGCAGGTCATTCAGACGGAGTGGTCCCTCCATCAAGAGACCTTCGACCTCCTTTGTCAAACCTGGCATTCTCCCCTAGTGGACATGTTTGCAACAAGGTACAACTGCAAGCTAGTTCAATTTGTGTCCCCAATTCCAGACCCAAAGGCCTGGTCAGTGGATGCTCTGACATTGTCCTGGGAGGACCTGGACATGTACCTCTTTCCCCCAGTGTCTCTGATGGGGAAGGTGGTCAGCAAGCTGTCAGATCACTGGTATCGCAGAGCAATCCTGATTGCCCCGGGATGGCCCAACATGCCTTGGTTTTGGGACCTAGTGGAACTGTCTGCGAGGGTTCCTCTATGTCTTCCACACCACCCAGATCTAGTGACCCAACCTTTCAACAAGGCACGTCACAGGGATCTGACAAACCTAAATCTCCATGCCTGGCTCCTAGAGCCCAGACAATCAAGGAGCAGGGGTTCTCTAGCCCAGTGGCGTCAAGAATTGAGGCGCCTCAAAGACGTTCAACCAGAACAGTCTACGAAGCGAAGTGGGCCGTTTTTATCAAATGGTGCGAAACAAGTCAGGTGGACTTCAGGAACCCATCTATAAAACAAATAGCAGATTTCCTCCTGCACCTTTTCCAGGAGAAAAATCTCCAGCCCAGCACTATTGACGGTTACAGGTCAGCCATTGCAGACAAACTGGGAAATACCTCGATTAATGTCGGCAAGGATGAAAATTTGACTAGACTGTTAGACAGTTTTCACAGGGATAGACCCAAAGGACGCAGGGGGGTTCCTGCTTGGAACCTCTCCCTAGTTTTACACCAGCTTACAAAAGCACCGTTTGAACCCCTCAGAAAGGCTTCTCTAAAACACCTTACTTTCAAAACTGTTTTTCTCCTAGCCCTGGCTTCAGGAAAACGCAGAAGTGAGATACACGCTTGGTTAAACAAAAATATCAGACACCAAGCTGATTGGTCCAAAGTTTCCCTCTACCCATCACCAAGCTTCTTGGCGAAAAATCACTTGGCAAAGGAGGGACCAGAGTGCGTGGCCCCTGTGGTCATCCCGGCCTTAGCCCCCACTCTGGATAAGTCTTTAAAGGAAGACAGATCCCTTTGCCCCGTTCGGGCTCTTCGCTACTACCTGGACAAAACACAAAACCTAAGAACGGGAAAGGAGTTAGTTTTTGTCTCATTCAAACAAGGTTTTGACAGGGACATCTCTCCTGCCACTATCTCATCCTGGATCAAACAAACAGTAGTGTTGTGTTATGATCTCTCTGACCAAGAGTCCTTGACCTTACATCAGGTCAAGGCCCATGGTGTTAGGGCCTTTGCGGCCTCCAAAGCTTTTCAAGGTGGCATATCTCTGGACCAGATTCTAGCAGCATGCCACTGGAAGTCCCACAACACCTTTACACAGTTTTACCTTAAGGATGTTGCCTGGGCAGATAAGGAGCTTTTTCACTTGGGTCCTGTGGTGGCGGCCCAGCAGATCCACCACTAGTCCCCTAAGCTTCTTTGTATATAATTATATATAGTGTATATACTAGTTAGTTTTAGGTGCAGGCTCACTTTTAGCCTATGCCTTGGCTTCTCAAAGTTTTTTACTGCAGAGTAATTCTCTGGGTATAGGACTTTCCCTACTCTTCCAGGTTAACAGTGGGAATCATGGACTGGAACTCTTGCTCTCTTCCTCCCCTCAGAGCAGTAAAAAAAGGGGGGGGGCAGTTAGGTCTAGATACCCTTGAGACTAACATGTCTCCTCAAAGGACTAGAACCTCACACCTAGGTATAATATAAGAGTTCTCTCCAATCCTCAGAAGGCTGCCCTCCTTCCACTGGGTAGTTATTCTAGCTATCGTCTGGTAGGTAAGATGTATTAACGCAATGAAATTGCAAATTTTAATTAGTAAATTAAATTTTTATTAGTTAATACCTTACCTACCAGACGGGAAATTCCCACCCGGCCTTCCCCGCTTCCAGCCTCATCATTCAATCTTAGGGACGAAAAAGATGCTATGACGTCACGTCCCTCTGGCGAGTGAGGCAGGAACTAGGCCACCTGGCGAGTGGATTGTAGTGTGCCGGTCCTGCCGGGGGTGAAACCCGGGACGTCTTTTTCTTTCGTTTGGCGGGACCGGCTGGCGCCGGGCTATAGCTATCGTCTGGTAGGTAAGGTATTAACTAATAAAAATTTAATTTACTAATTAAAATTTGCAAGTTATGATAAAAGAGAATTGTAATGCACAATTTTTTCTACTCATTTCATTCCTAATGAAGCTTTTTTGTGATTTTGAAGAAATTAATCTCTTATTTTCATTGACACCACTTTATGTTAGAGGGGCCTGGTTTCTTATTGCGACAATACAGTCTTTGGATTGAAATGTTTTGCAATTGATGAAATATCGATAATTAAAATATGCTACCATCTCAACCATAATAAATATACAGAGAGTTGGATATTTTGTTTGGATAAGGGCATCATTAGAACATAAAAAGAGGTCATTCAGTACATAACTTCAGGAAAATGCAGTTTTGGGAGTGTGGATATGTTACAGTGAATATGTGTAAAAATTTCAGGGAATACGTGTATTCCCTGGTTTTGATGACCAGAGAATACGCGTATTCCCTAACTAGAAATTACTGAGAAAGCAACTTTGTATTTTTATAAAGAACTTTACCTTGCTACGTAACATCATACATGATTAGGTAACATAGCTTTCACTGTACCATAATTGAAAACATAAAAATACAAAATATGTGCCAAAAAGTAGTATTTATGCCTTGTTTTAAGATTGTCTGTTGGCTATTAGATATTTTAACTAAGTTTATAATATATACTTATCCTTTAGAATAAAACTGTTTTTAGTTTTTTTTTTAATTTATGAAATAGTTCTCCTTTAAAACTGTCTTCAGATTAAGTATCTATTATACTACACTCTACTCTGACTAAAAACTGTATTAACTTGAAACACCCCAAAATTTTAGTTTTAATTTAAAAGTATCCATTAGTTAAATATAGAGCTAAAGTAAACAACTAAATGGATAATTTATTAGATATCAGCTTGTCAGAGTAATTTTCTCAAGGCTTTTGTTTATTAATTGTACATTCTCAGTTAATCCAATTGGTGTCACAGTCTTATGATTTCTCTTTACTTCACTCTTTGATCTTTAATCCTTTCAATCAGAAAGCCACCCATGCATCAGTGATCAAGACAGGTTATTAAGATTAAAGAAATATTTCCCTAGCTATTATAAAGCTATTATAAAGGAACCCATTCAGTTTATAACTAAAATATCTTGTGTTAAAAATATTGGTCAAGCATGAATAAGTAAAAATTGGAAACCCCCATCCATTTTTAATGGATTACAGCTAAAGTAAACAACTAACTTAAAAGTTAAATATAATTTATCTCCCAAAAGTTGAGAAACTGACTTGTCACAATATTACACATTTTACATGTGAATCACTTATTGGTTATTAGATTGTTGTATTTTACCATAGAATGCCGTTTTTCCCTCCTTAACTTATTGATACTCTGAAATTGTAGCTCATCCTTCTAGTATACATTATAGTGTCTATAAGTATGCTTTGTAGTAAAGTTACAGAAAGTAATGTATGATGAGAAGTGAGATATTAAATTGTTAAATTTAAATGTGAAGTTTCTAGCTTATTTCTAGTGTAATACTTTAAAGGTGATCCATTACACATATTCACTGATTTTAGTTTAGTGAATATGTGAAGCAACTGCTTGACAAAACCAGGGAATACACGTATTTCCTGAAAATTTTAGGGAATACACGTATTCCCTGACTGCTTTAGGGAATACTTGTATTCCCTGAAATTTTCAGTGAATACGCATATTCCCTGATTACACATATTCACTGTAACAGATATATGTTCATAAAATTTAGTTTATGGAAATGGAGGTTCAACAGGTATTTCACCTCATGAAGTTATTTCAACAGTAATTAATCAGTTTGGAACAAAAAACACTGTATATATCTGTTTATCACAGATATCATAATATTATGTACTGTTTCGCTTTCTTTTTGACAGTTGACATCACAGTTTATCACAGAGGTTTCCATGGTGACTTGAACGAGACGTTCTTTGTTGGCGAAGTGGATGAAAAAAGCAAGAAACTAGTAAAAGTGTCGTATGAGTGTCTTATGAAAGCTATAGACTTAGGTAATACATCGTGCAGTTGTTATACAACAATTCCACTCTCATAAGTTTGCCTACATACTGCCTCAATAAAGTAATCCCAAGCATGCTACTTACCTTTTCAGTAATCCTGACAATTGTAGATGCATGTCCCAGTTTTAAACATGTTTAAGCATCTATGTGAGTGGACATCCTCTAAGTGCATTGGAGGATTCCTATCAGTTTTGAGCCATATAAATGCTCCTGTTCTATTCTCTGATATCTTTCTTGAGTTACTATGACCAGTCCTTTAGTTGTCAGTCGCCTTTGACTTTTCTTTATAGTGCTGTGAACTATCTTTAATAATGCTATGACTTATCTTTGTATGGTAATTGTATGGGTCTGATGATTAATGCACAAAAATTTTTAGGACTTGATGTTATGACTGTACTTAACAAATCCTTAAAACTCGTGATCAAGTCGTGACAGTGATCAATTAGGTCATACTATTTTTCTTGCCACTTAGACAAATGTTGTGAAATTATGATTGCCTCCCTTTTTGAGGAAATCTAGTCACAGAAACCTCTCAAGTTAAAATCAGCTAACTCCGCAACCACATACGATGACTTCATAATCTAAGTAATAGCTGTAACTCAACAGAATTTCCAGATAACAAGATAAACAACAATAGGAGCCGATATTTCGGTGTTTATTTAACCAAAATTCTACAAAGTTGTACTGGGTTTAATGTGACTTTTAACGCTTCGGTATGGGTCATAATCACAGTATTTTGGGAGGATAGTTCGTCAGAATTTTACCTCAATCAGCTAATCATATCCTTGCCCTCATAGAGTTTGTAAGCTTGTATATATGCATATATATATATATTATATATATTTTCTTTTTATCAGAAAAAGGGTGAATAAGCCACTGGAAAAAAAATAGACTACCCTGCTTAAGTTTTTTGCCTAGACTTACATCACTTCTGTAAATCTTTGGGAATTTGCAAGTGTTTCTAGTTAAAAGTTACTGTTTGATATTGTATGTGTTTTAAGTGAAGCCAGGTACAAAGTACAGGGAGGTAGGTGATGTGATACAGAAACATGCTCAGAGTCATGGATTCTCAGTGGTCAGAACCTACTGTGGACACGGGATTCATAGGTAACTACAGATAAACATTTTCATGTAAAGGTAAACCGGAATAAGTTATTTTCATGAAAGGTAATCGGTGATATGTTTTTAATGAAAATAGCCGTGGATAGTTTATTTTCATAAAATACAATCATGGCAACATTATTTTTACGAAATATTTCATTGTTAGACATTCTGTGAGCATGCAACTCCTAGTTAAAAAATGTGCAGATTTTCATAAAAGGGAACCAAACTGAAACATGCCAGGGTCTCCCAGTGAGTATTGTCACTCTGCTGATCAAATTTTCCCAACCATCTATGGAAAGAAAACGAGCTTCAGGAGTTAGCGCTGGTACATCAGAATAAAAATCTGGTGCATATTTGACCTTTATGATATAAAATTGGATTCACTAAACAGAAGAGTGCTGACCATATCATTCAACGGTAGGGATGGGTCAGGAGGCCCGGTGTCTCAATATCGAGGGTATTTTAATGAACTACCGTGACAAGATTTTAAGGCCGGCACTTCGCTTGTCAACACATATAATTACAAAAAAACTGAAATATAATCCAAACCTAAAGAAATTATAAGCTTTTATAAGACACTTTAGAACCTAAGTCTCACTTGTCAAACTATGAAATGGAAGGAAAACTTAAAAATTTCAAACAAACCAGAAATCTGAAGGGATTATACACGTTTTTCTCATATTTTTTTTGCATTTGGGGACTTTTTATTGCAATGTCGTGAAGAGGTAATGTCCATGTTTGGTTGGGTGTACTAAAACGTGGAGTCATGGAAACGGTAAAGTTTTGCTTTGGTGACCTCCTGATGTACACATTTTTGGTACCAACCCATCCCCATTCAACAGTAGCAATTTTCATAACGGAAAAGCATTTTGCCATTAATCAGTGAAATGATAGAAAATGGAAAGTGTAAACTTTTGGCCAATCTAGTATTTCTGGTTTGTAGAAGTTCCAAAGTTCACTCAAAAACTCCCCTGGAAATTATAATAAACTCAGAGTTCACAAAGCAGTTAGAAGTCACCCATATGAAGAAAAGGAGGTATTTTTGCCCAAATATAAAACATGCAAGAGAATGTGTTGACGTGTATCAAAAATATGTCTGGATAATATGTGTTTGTATTTGTAACACAGTTTAAAGATTTTTTACAGGTTTCTGTACTTTAAGTACTTTTGAAAGGACATGATTGAACTAGATTGAAGTTCACTAGTCTGCACAGATACCAAATATTGAAGCCAAAAGTCTACGCAATTTCTCAGGGCTAAAGTATGGTTGTAGAAAGAAACAGTTAGCCAATAGTTTTATGATAGACGATCCACTCTGATGTGTTTACTACTGTTATTTGTACTGTTATTTTTACATGCTTTTCTGGTATTTTTCAGACTCTTTCATACTGCTCCAAGTGTTCCTCATTATGCAAGTAAGTCCGGTTTTTTTTTGTAACATTAAGTAGGGATGAAAAGATGGCATATTTGTATCCCCGGACGAAAGTTGGGGATACTTAGGATTCAGTACGGTCACGCTACCGCTGCCGCAGATTTCCTTTTGGATGACTTGTCTGAACCTACCAGACCGGTGAGCTAGCCTACTGTCAGGACCTCCTAGCTGGTCGAAAGTGTTAGACCAACCAGTTACGGCTCAAGGAAAATTGGTTACAGAGAAAATCCTATACCAGTCATTGGTCTCGGTGACATGACTGTCTCAACCTACCAGACCAGTCAGCCAGCCTACTGTCAGGACCTCCTAGCTAGTCGAAAGTGACTATAGATCAGAAGACTTTCCCAACAAGATTTGTCCAACTACCTGTCAGCCTTATCTTATCAGACCCGACACCAGCCAGTTAATGGTCCCGGTGAGATGCCGAACTCAACCGGACTGGTTAGCCTACTGCCAGCAAGAAATCTGCTTTATCAGTTACTGTGGATGTTCATCAAGTTTTTCTTATGGGTTCCAGTGAGATACAGTGATCCACCGTCCTAGACTGGCCACTCAGCTTGCCTTTTACCCAGCCTGTGAGCAGCGTCAGCTGACACCAGGGGCCTGAGTTTCCAAACTCAGTCTTCCCCTCAAAATTATAACCCATTTGCCGGTTTTCACAACTCAAGCGATGGTAAATTTATCTGTTAATCAGACCAGGGGTCACAGTTCTCATAAATGGCTATTAGTGTTTTCCACAGTGGGGTTGTGTGGGTTACTGACACCCATACAGAAGCAAGTCCACCTAGGTCGCCTCCACTTGAAGCCTATACAGTTGCACTTGAAGAACAGCTGAAGGGTACCAGACTCACTAGAAAAGGTGATCCCAGTTCACTCCACCCCATCTAAAATGGTGGTTGTAGGATGACAATGTGCTTCAAAGTCAACCAATACACCTACTTAAATATGCTCTGCAAATCCTTATAGATGCATCAAGAAGGGTGGGTGTTCACGTAGGGGAACAAACTGTAAGGGTAACCTGGTCTCTTCCAGAAGCAAGTTACACATAAAGTATCTGGAACCAAGGCGGTCTTTTGTCCCTCAAGCAGTTCCAAGACCTCTGCTTGAACCTTCTTGCTACCATAGCTACAGACAACACCATGGTGGTTGCCTATTTAAGGAGGGGAGGGGGAGTAAGTCAGGCCCTCTTTGTGCCCTACTATGGACAATCCTGACCTGGTGCTCCAGGAAACAGGCTCAAGCCCGACACATTCATACTTCAACCATGTCTCGTCCGGGGATACACTGCTTCAAGACGCAATGTCTAGTTTCCACATTGGTGTCTGAGCAAAATCTTTTTCATTCCAGGATACCAAAACATTATGTTAGTATTGTCCAAATTGTGTAGGCTTCCCTCAAATGGTATGGCATCCATAAAGTCCCCTCCCCTTCAAAAAAAAAAAAAATACAAAAAATACAAAAAAAACCCCTAAATATAGGCAAAAAAAAAATGGAGAGGTGTTAGAATTTCTTAATGTCTTTTAACTGTTTCGGCGTGGTTGGCAACTACCGTTAACACAAGGATAAAAACACGATATCACCGTCATTATTGAACGTTTCAGTGTTGAATTATTTTGTCTCACACAAGTGTCGATCAAAATGGCACATTTTGCCACAGAATTATTTCTCACTATGATGCATAATGTCGTTTCATGAGATATGCCAATTGTGATCAACAGCTGTCCATCAAAATAAATTAATAGAGGAGAGGAATGGTTAGAGAGAGAGAGTGGTATAATTGATGGTTTGCCATCTATTCATGACTAGCACAACAACCAGCCAATTAAAAAACAAATTAAATCTTTGGGTTTTAATTGGCTTTCGAATTTGAAATAATGAAATGAAATATTCTCATTTCTGAATGCTATATAACACTTGACTTTCAATGTACATCACAAATGACATATCATCTTTTCTGTTTTGTGTTTCAGTACGTCATGACGATTACTGTTGCCTGTTGTGCTTTATAATAAAGTTGACGTCAGTTGACAACAGCATTTCCAAATAATTTTATTCATTGAATTTTGCGGTAAAAGAGTTAATATGTTTTGTGATATTTTAAGGTTTTCCGCCTTGGGTTGAGAAATAAAATGCTGGTTATGATATTTTGGTATTTCACTATTCGATAATACTGTCATTCTAGCCCGCTGTTAAGGCGGTTTGAACATGAGCTTCATCCTTTCATGGGTAACACACTTAGATAGCATTTCTAGAGATTTTGTGAGAAAGTTAATAGTATTGTAATATTTCACGTGCTACAAAAATATAGACTAGACATTCTCTGTCGGCAGTGTGCCGTAATCCCTTGATATCCTACCATTTGGCCTGAGAACAAAACAAAATACTGTATAACAGTGTTTCACTAACAACCCTACATGCAATGTACACAGGTTAACATCTGTTAATAGATAGAAATTTTTATTAATTTTGCTAATAATTAATGTGTTGTGTAATAAATACATTTACAGAGAACAAAGCAGTTGGAATCATGAAACCAGGACATTCATTCACTATAGAACCAATGATTTCAGAAGGTGAGTACAGTTATTCACTCTAAACTGGAGATGGTGAATCATGCTCAAATTACATGCAGGAACACAAAAAGCATATATAATTCTTTTACAGTAGACTCGGTGTAATTAGAGCCAGTGGAACTAGAAATTACACATATATGGATCCTATTTTAAGGTCAGAACAGAAAAACAATGCATAGTGTTTATACATACAAGTGGAAGTAAGGCACTGCTAAAGTCCACCTCAGGAAATATGGTATTTGTATCCAACGGAGGGCTCTGGTGGATTTTACTTCAGTGTGCCCCCATTGCTGCATGTAGAGTTTTCTCTTGACCACTGTGCCATATTTTGTTACACCTAGGCTTCTCAAATTAACTTGATACATTCTTCTCTGGGAATACTTCTGACCTTAATTTGTTTTGTTTTTTTAAACTATGGAATCAGTCATTTTAAAAGTGATTATATCTCACTTATTAATGGTCCCACAGGTTCGGACCTCAAAACTAACTAGTGTTTCCTCACTTACATTGGCCTTGAAGGCACACATGCTTAGTCCTCGAAATTTATCACTCGCCCTGATTTCTTGTATCCGTAGGCACTTGGAGGGACCAGACGTGGCCAGATGACTGGACAGCTGTTACAAAGGATGGCAAGAGGTCGTCTCAGTTCGAGCACACCCTGTTAGTGACTGAAAACGGCTGTGACATCCTCACTCAGAGACGTATGAACAATGGACAAGCCTGGTTCCTGGATAGAAACTCTTAAGTGACTGTGTGAAATTCTTTTTAAAAGGGTTCGGGTGGGTGTTGTTCACAAATATACATGCATACATTTTGAAACATTGCGGTAAGTTGGTCATCTTTTTCAAAATGTAACTGTAAATCTTATGAATAAAGAGCTTACTGAGCAGATTCTTTGGGCATGAGACCCTGAACTAAGTTTTTGTACATTCATCCGGCCCTGAACTGAGTTTTTGTACATTCATGCAAGTTCCTTTGGATTTGAAAACCTTGCAGTTATGTTGGCAACATATATACAGAGTGAAGGGCTACCAATAATGCTTTGCACCAGTATTTTGTTGTTATACAAGTATAAGGGGTACTTTATGAGATATTCTTTGCTTGAGTTTGGATGCCATTTTATTATTTATTCAACAGACGTTCATGACAGCAAAATTTGTTAGGAAATTTCTATACTTTTTTTTTGATAATCCCCCTTTTCATATAAAAATATGTAGAAAATCCCCGAGGAATTCTGTGACTTCATATTGTCTGCACATGTTAGTGCACAAACAAGGCCAATAAATAGGGTTAATTTAATTGCTTCCAGTTGTAATGTCTATTGTCTTTATATGATTGTTTGCAATTTTTCAAGTCCACATGAACTCTGCTGCATTAACTGCATATTAGTTTGTTAACATAATGCAAAAGACAAACTACACACACATAAAACAAGAAAAATCTGTGTGATTTTCAATGTTTGAAGTTGGTCTGATTGTTTCGAGTTACACATGCTCTGTGGCAGTTGATTACTTGGATATCACACATGAGGACGTGGGTGTGTTTCCCATTCATAGCATCTTGTGAGAATCACTGATTGTCTGTACTGATGTAACCACAGCTTTACCAGGACACATCTGGCCCCAACTTTGACCCTTTATATGGGTATTGTAGCATAACCTGGATGCTTCTTGATCTAATAATGTTTTGCAGTATTATTGTGAAGCATACACACATTTTACTCTATTATATTACATTGAATCAGTGTAAGTTAAAGAGAGTGGAAAACTGAAATTTACTACTCGCCAATTTGTGCAGCCATTATTCCCCCATATTTATGTGTGTGACTAATCCTAGGAGTCAACAGATTTATAACTTAAGAGGTTGTTGCGAGAAAACTGGCAAAACACATTATTCGTAACAATTGAAAATGCAAGTCGAGTACCCAAAAGGTCGCCGCAACGGTCTGCTCCAAACTGTTAAGATTAATTAGTCATTGGACCAAGCCCCATTTGTTACTGTGCTTTCATGATCAAACTGGTACCAGGGATTTTTTTACGGGGCGCAATTACTCTGCTTTATTTCACAGAAGAATATGCAAGATAAGTCATAATACCAAAGAGTTAAGTCACAAGCTGCTTGCGATGAAAAAGATTGGTTGCAACTACTCTGGGAGAGATATGCTCACTTGTCCATAAATTCTGCGGTTATAGTTGTCCACTGAGCTGTTTGGCCTTCAGCGATAGGCATAAAGCTTGTGAATGTCCCAAAACCTAAACCCATGCACAGATTTTCACTAAATTTTCAGGATATGTTTACCCTAAGTGGATCTAGAGCTGATTAGGTTTTCGGTGGAATGTACCAACAACTTTTGCCATTGCAACACTTGCATGATTTTTCGGTCTGAAAGTTTGTGGGTGTTCCACAGCATAAACCCATTCACAGATTTTTACCGAATTTTCAGGATATGTTAACCCCAAGAGGATCTTCAGCTGATTAGCTTTCAGAGGGTATCTGACAACAGCCATTACCATGGCAACGCTTTAAATATATTGGGGTCTTAAGCTTCTTAATTGAAAAAGGGGCGCTATTAAAAAGTTGTTACTACAGTTGCATTTATATTTTCCACCTGCCAAAGGCAGGGGTTGGGATATTATCAAATGCTTTCCATGTGTTTTTACATAAGCTTCTATGTCTCATTCATTTATGAAGATATCTTCACCAAACTTGCAGATAATGTTTATCGCTGTGAAATCATGGCTGTAAAAAAAATTGTCCTCATTGTTAAAAAAACAACATGGCTGCCATAGTGGATTGTTCGAAAATCGTTAATATGTTCTAAAACTTAAAATATTGCAGCTAGCTTCATCACATTTGCAGAGAATGTAAATGGCTAGGAAAGCTTGCACGAGAAAAATTTTTGCCTTGTTTTGAAACAAAATGTCCACCATATCACATCTTTAATGTCACATTTGGGGGGGGGGGGGGGGGGGGGGGGGGGGGGGGGGGGAATTGAGGGTCTCTCCTGATACCACCCTGGCTGAAAAACTGTTGAAACCCTGAAATTTGACTTTATTCATAGTATACTGTATGTCCTCTACATTTGTGTTAACCAGATATATCACATGTCTCTTGTTATCTTTAATTCATGCTTCTTGCACAGCTTACTATGATCTCTATAACCAATAAATAGCATATTATACTTCATTGAAGAGTTAATATTGTATATTCAAACTTGCTCAGTTATCACCAAAATAAAATAGGCAACACAATTGTGTCATGTGAGTAGTTTTGTAATTGTATTGTTCATAGCCTACCATTTGTGTATGTGTAACTAAATGTGTTATCTCTGTAACCATAACTCCATGTAACACTATATTTACCACAACATCAGATGCAAATCTATTTGGGAACTTAGTTTTTCATAAGTACTCATTAATACTGTTCAAATATCCACTTCTAATTCAGATTTATGAACATTTGAAGAATGTAATCTTACCAATCTTGTATGATTATTTTCCAATATTTTGAAATTCATAGTTTCAGGTAGACTCTGTATAACTAGAATTGGTGTAAATGAAACTTAGGTCAAGTGGAACTAGTTTCAAGGTCGAATCTACTATTGTGGGTTGGTTTAAGTTCCACATGACTTAAATCAAATTCTGGGGATATTGCAAATATATATTGATGTAAGAGATCAAAGGAGGTGCTCATGTTTGAGTTTTTATTCATGCACAAAGATTGTTTATGTAAAACACACATTGAAACAACAAATGTGGTAAGCTAAATTTCTTCTCAAATTATTTAAATTTTTCGGAAAAGTATCTCAGAAACATTGTATATATAAGTAAATACAAATACTTTTTACCCCAAAGTCTTTAAAGGTTGTACTGGAATTCTTTTCACCCATGGCATCTGGTAGGGTGGGTGGGTGCTTGGTCGGACGGGTGCAGGGAAAGAAAATCTTGTCCAGGCTATATCTCAGAAACCTTAAGGTTTAAAAGTTGATACTTGGTAAGGATATTGCTTAGTGGGTGTAGGTGTGCAACATCATGGTGTGACCTTGATTTCACCGTGCTGTAAGGACCTTGATTGTTAAAACATTATCTGGGCTATATCTCAGGAACTTTAATGTGTAGGATGTTGATTTTTTTTTTTTTTTTTTTTTTGGTATGTTGTGGTGTGAACTTGATGAAATCATTGAACTTGCTGTACTGACCTTAACCTTTAAAATATTGTTCAGGCTACATTTCAGAAACCATAAAGTGTAGGAAGTTGAAACTATGTAGGGCCATTGGTTGGAAAATGTAGGTATGCAGAGACATGATATGATTAGTATGTTTTCTACTGCCATATTTGAGACAGGTTTCTCCAATGGGGAAGATATATGGATTGATGCAAGTGATTATTATTAGAACTTTTAATATAATAGTATAATCGCCATTGACAGTAATACTTCAATTAAGAAATTTTACAGATTAATAACTTTTAGTTTACTAATTAATACTGTCATCTTGCTATTGAATTGTCTTGTTGTAATATTCTGTCTTTACACACACATCCTCCCTCCTAAGCATTATAGCCTGTGCTCCTTTTTGTTACTTGAAAGTTTGCTGGTCTCTATATTGTTTCATCTCTTCTATATCTCATGGTGTTCCAACACTATGTCTCGATGCTTTGGGGTATGGGCATCTCTGATGCAATTTTTACCAGTTCTTTTGAAGTATGTTAAAATAATTTGAAAAAAAAATTGTTTAAAAACTTCAAATACTTTATGTATTTGTGCCCAGCCTTGGATACTAGAAGTTGTACTTGCCGAGTCTGCTGTATCAGTTTGCCTGTATGTCACAAACCAAATGGCAAAGGCAGCAGCAAAAACCTGGAAGTTATTCTTTCGATTTCTTCTGTTTTGTTTACAATTCATCAGTCAATGATGAAATACTATTTCATGCATTATGAGACAGCTAGTTATCCCTCAGTATCCAAACACAGGTTTATTAATATACAAGATGCTTGAAAGTATCTGATCGTAAATTTTATACAAGCTGTCTGTAAAAGTAGTTAATTTTCATAAAATTAATAATTCAGTATAGCTCCTCAGTATGTGAATATTAATGATTAAACTACAGAGAACTGATAACAGTATTTTAAATATTCTTCTTAATGAGTTTGTGGATGCAATGGTGAAATTGACGCTTGTACTGAGATTGAAATTCATAAGGATATATTTATCAACAATGAAATATTGATATATTATCCCTTCTCTACTTCAATTCCAGGTGGAGGAGGGGGGTTGCATGAATGTGCACTCACTAGTGACATTACATGTGAGGTGGTTGTCATTATGATATCATCTGCAAAGACTTGCCATGAAAATTAATAAAATGTGTTACTTTATGTGGGTGTTCCACTGGGGCCGACCTTTCGGTAACTAAGCGTTTTTTGAGGGTCGGGAGCAATGTTTACATAGTCTGTAAAGGTCGGTAGTATTTTCCAGGCTTGTCGGGGTGAGTCGGCAAAAAATCAAACATGTTTGATATTTCCCCCGACCCTCCCCGACTCTTCTTACAGGCCATGGCTCCGCCCACCTGGTAACCAACTTGACCTAATTACTTCCCATCTTGCTTATCACTTCCAGGCTTGTCCTAACATGAAGCCGGCTTGTCTTTTGAAACTTAAGTACTACTCATTTGCAGTTCATTTCCAGCATGATGTGAGGTGAAAATATGACAAAAAATTATGTCAGTAATTACAAAAAACAGTACAAGTGATCATAATTTTGAAGTTAACAGATAGAAAAGTCCACATGTATGCTGCAAGTAATTGAGAAACCTGAACAAGTGTTTTATTTGGTCACATAATAATCAAATTCTCAACCTTTTCACCAGAGAAATTAAAAAAGAACAGTCAACAAACTATTGCGATCCCATCCCATAATTTAACACTTTTAATGAAAATTTCATATTTTAAGTGGCTTTTTCATTCATACTCTGAAGCAGGCATACATTTATTTATTTCTGATATAATATTAAAGAAAAAACCTGAAAACTATAATGAAAATAACAAAAAATTAAATTTGGACATTTTGGTCACGTGATGGGATCCAAATATTCAGCCTTGACCTAGTTTGTGTATGGGAGAGCTTCCGGCTCCGCCGGCTCTGCCGGCTCCGCATTTTGTTTTCCTTATAACTCTGTAACCGTTAGGCGGATTCCTTTCAAATTTGGCAGGTTTAGGCAGTAGCCTTGGGGAATTTTTTTGAATATGCTGCAGTGACATTTCAACCAATCAGAGAGGTCACATGACCAAAAATGTCTTTTTTCGATGGGGAAGCTTGTCCGGATGATAACTTGAAAGGAATTTTATCAATTCACCTGAAACTTGGCAAATACATTCATTCTATTAAAATCTGGAAATCATTAGATTTTGGCATTGATTGGTCAAGAAATGGCCGAGTAATTAATGATTAATTAATCATTACGAATTTTCCAAATAAGGAAAACACAAAAATGCTTATATCTCGAAAACCGTGCTAGATAGAGCGATTTCGACGAAATTTTTGACCCACAGGGTATCTCTGCGGAGTAGTTTTCCCAATTTTCAAAAAAATTTTGTCTCGCCCAAAATGGTGGCCATTTTGAATTTTCGAAATTTTCGCAAAAATTGCAAAACACAAAAATGCTTATATCTCAAAAACCGTGCTAGATAGAGCAATTTCGACAAAATTTTTGACCCGCAGGATATCTCTGCGGAGTACTTTTCCCAATTTTCAAAAAATTTTTGTCTCGCCAAAAAAGGCGGCCATTTTGAATTTTCGAAATTTTCGCAAAAATTGCAAAACACAAAAATGCTTATGTCTCGAAAACCGTGCTAGTTAGAGCGATTTCGACAAAATTTTTGACCCGCAGGGTATCTCTGCGGAGTAGTTATCTCAATTTTGAAAAAAAAAATTTCTCGCCAAAAATGGCGGCCATTTTGAGTTTTCGAATTTTTCACAAAAATTGCAAAACATAAAAATGCTTATATCTCGAAAACCCTGCAAGATAGAGCGATTTCGACGAAATTTTTGACCCACAGGGTATGTCTGCAGAGTAGCCATGCCAATTTTCAAAAAAGTTTTGTCTCGCCAAAAATGGCGGCCATTTTGAATTTTCGAATTTTTCGCAAAAATTGCAAAACATAAAAATGCTTATATCTCGAAAACCCTGCTAGATAGAGCGATTTCGACGAAATTTTTGACCTGCAGGGTATCTCTGCAGAGTAGCCATGCCAATTTTCAGACAAAAAATTTCTCGCAAAAAATGGTGGCCATTTTGAATTTTCGAATTTTTCGCAAAATTGCAAAACACAAAAATGCTTATATCTCGAAAACCGTGCTAGATAGAGCGATTTCGACGAAATTTTTGACCCACAGGGTATCTCTGCAGAGTAGCCATGCCAATCTCTGCAGAGTAGCCATGCCAATTTTCAAAAAAAATTTTTGTCTGGCCAAAAATGGCAGCCATTTTGAATTTTCGAATTTTTGCGCAAAAATTGCAAAACACAAAAATGCTAATATTTCGAAAACCGTGCTACATAGAGCGATTTCGACGAAATTTTTTATCTTCAGGGTATCTCTGCAGAGCAGCTATCCCAAAGAGCTTTCACTTGGTGAAGTTTGAGACCCATAGCTAATTGCTCACCTACTCAAAAAGAGTAAATGCGAATTACCTCTAAAAGTATTGCAGATGGCCAATTTTTCTCAAATAACTCATTCACCTACTTTTGGAAGAGCTTTCACTTGGTGAAGTTTCAGACCCGTAGCTAATTACTCACCTACTCAAAATGAGTAAATGCTAATTATCTCAAAAACTATTGCGGATACCCAATTTTTATCAAATAACTCATTCGTGTACTTTTGGGAGAGCTTTCACATGGTGAAGTTTCAGACCCGTAGATGATTACTCACCTACTCAAAATGAGTAAATGCGAATTATCTCTTAAAAGTATTGCAGATAGCCAATTTTTCTCAAATAACTCATTCACCTACTTTTGGGAGAGCTTTCACTTGGTGAAGTTTCAGACCCATAGCTAATTACTCACCTACTCAAAATGAGTAAATGCGAATTATCTCTAAAAGTATTGCAGATAGCCAATTTTTCTCAAATAACTCATTCACCTACTTTTGGGAGAGCTTTCACTTGGTGAAGTTTCAGACCCATAGCTAATTACTCACCTACTCAAAATGAGTAAATGCGAATTCTCTCTAAAAGTATTGCAGATAGCCAATTTTTGTCAAATTAATCATTCACCTACTTTTGGGAGAGCTTTCACTTGGTGAAGTTTCAGACCCATAGCTAATTACTCACCTACTCAAAATGAGTAAATGCGATTTATCTCTAAAAGTATTGCAGATAGCCAATTTTTCTCAAATAACTCATTCACCTACTTTTGGGAGAGCTTTCACTCTGTGAAGTTTCAGACCCATAGCTAATTACTCACCTACTCAAAATGAGTAAATGCGAATTATCTCTAAAAGTATTGCAGATAGCCAATTTTTCTCAAATAACTCCTTCACCTACTTTTGGCAGAGCTTTCACATGGTGAAGTTTCAGACCCATAGCTAATTACTCACCTACTGAAAATGAGTAAATAGGAATTATCTCTAAAAGTATTGCAGGTAGCCAATTTTTCTCAAATAACTCATTCACCTACTTTTGGGAGAGCTTTCACTTGGTGAAGTTTCAGACCCATAGCTAATTACCTACTCAAAATGAGTAAATGCGAATTATCTCTAAAAGTATTGCAGATAGCCAATTTTTCTCAAATAACTCATTCACCTACTTTTGGGAGAGCTTTCACTCTGTGAAGTTTCAGACCCATAGCTAATTACTCACCTACTCAAAATGAGTAAATGCGAATTATCTCTAAAAGTATTGCAGATAGCCAATTTTTCTCAAATAACTCATTCACCTACTTTTGGGAGAGCTTTCACTTGGTGAAGTTTCAGACCCATAGCTAATTACTCACCTACTCAAAATGAGTAAATGCGAATTATCTCTAAAAGTATTGCAGATAGCCAATTTTTCTCAAATAACTCATTCACCTACTTTTGGGAGAGCTTTCACTTGGTGAAGTTTCAGACCCATAGCTAATTACTCACCTACTCAAAATGAGTAAATGCGAATTATCTCTAAAAGTATTGCAGATAGCCAATTTTTGTCAAATTAATCATTCACCTACTTTTGGGAGAGCTTTCACTTGGTGAAGTTTCAGACCCATAGCTAATTACTCACCTACTCAAAATGAGTAAATGTGATTTATCTCTAAAAGTATTGCAGATAGCCAATTTTTCTCAAATAACTCATTCACCTACTTTTGGGAGAGCTTTCACTCTGTGAAGTTTCAGACCCATAGCTAATTACTCACCTACTCAAAATGAGTAAATGCGAATTATCTCTAAAAGTATTGCAGATAGCCAATTTTTCTCAAATAACTCATTCACCTACTTTTGGCAGAGCTTTCACTTGGTGAAGTTTCAGACCCATAGCTAATTACTCACCTACTCAAAATGAGTAAATGCGAATTATCTCTAAAAGTATTGCAGATAGCCAATTTTTCTCAAATAACTCATTCACCTACTTTTGGGAGAGCTTTCACTCTGTGAAGTTTCAGACCCATAGCTAATTACTCACCTACTCAAAATGAGTAAATGCGATTTATCTCTAAAAGTATTGCAGATAGCCAATTTTTCTCAAATAACTCATTCACCTACTTTTGGGAGAGCTTTCACTTGGTGAAGTTTCAGACCCATAGCTAATTACCTACTCAAAATGAGTAAATGCGAATTATCTCTAAAAGTATTGCAGATAGCCAATTTTTCTCAAATAACTCATTCACCTACTTTTGGGAGAGCTTTCACTCTGTGAAGTTTCAGACCCATAGCTAATTACTCACCTACTCAAAATGAGTAAATGCGAATTATCTCTAAAAGTATTGCAGATAGCCAATTTTTCTCAAATAACTCATTCACCTACTTTTGGGAGAGCTTTCACTTGGTGAAGTTTCAGACCCATAGCTAATTACTCACCTACTCAAAATGAGTAAATGCGAATTATCTCTAAAAGTATTGCAGATAGCCAATTTTTCTCAAATAACTCATTCACCTACTTTTGGTAGAGCTTTCACTTGGTGAAGTTTCAGACCCATAGCTAATTACTCACCTACTCAAAATGAGTAAATGCGAATTATCTCTAAAAGTATTGCAGATAGCCAATTTTTGTCAAATTAATCATTCACCTACTTTTGGGAGAGCTTTCACTTGGTGAAGTTTCAGACCCATAGCTAATTACTCACCTACTCAAAATGAGTAAATGTGATTTATCTCTAAAAGTATTGCAGATAGCCAATTTTTCTCAAATAACTCATTCACCTACTTTTGGGAGAGCTTTCACTCTGTGAAGTTTCAGACCCATAGCTAATTACTCACCTACTCAAAATGAGTAAATGCGAATTATCTCTAAAAGTATTGCAGATAGCCAATTTTTCTCAAATAACTCATTCACCTACTTTTGGCAGAGCTTTCACTTGGTGAAGTTTCAGACCCATAGCTAATTACTCACCTACTCAAAATGAGTAAATGCGAATTATCTCTAAAAGTATTGCAGATAGCCAATTTTTCTCAAATAACTCATTCACCTACTTTTGGGAGAGCTTTCACTTGGTGAAGTTTCAGACCCATAGCTAATTACTCACCTACTCAAAATGAGTAAATGTGATTTATCTCTAAAAGTATTGCAGATAGCCAATTTTTCTCAAATAACTCATTCACCTACTTTTGGGAGAGCTTTCACTCTGTGAAGTTTCAGACCCATAGCTAATTACTCACCTACTCAAAATGAGTAAATGCGAATTATCTCTAAAAGTATTGCAGATAGCCAATTTTTCTCAAATAACTCATTCACCTACTTTTGGCAGAGCTTTCACTTGGTGAAGTTTCAGACCCATAGCTAATTACTCACCTACTCAAAATGAGTAAATGCGAATTATCTCTAAAAGTATTGCAGATAGCCAATTTTTCTCAAATAACTCATTCACCTACTTTTGGGAGAGCTTTCACTTGGTGAAGTTTCAGACCCATAGCTAATTACTCACCTACTCAAAATGAGTAAATGCGATTTATCTCTAAAAGTATTGCAGATAGCCAATTTTTCTCAAATAACTCATTCACCTACTTTTGGGAGAGCTTTCACTCTGTGAAGTTTCAGACCCATAGCTAATTACTCACCTACTCAAAATGAGTAAATGCGAATTATCTCTAAAAGTATTGCAGATAGCCAATTTTTCTCAAATAACTCCTTCACCTACTTTTGGCAGAGCTTTCACATGGTGAAGTTTCAGACCCATAGCTAATTACTCACCTACTGAAAATGAGTAAATAGGAATTATCTGTAAAAGTATTGCAGATAGCCAATTTTTCTCAAATAACTCATTCACCTACTTTTGGGAGAGCTTTCACTTGGTGAAGTTTCAGACCCATAGCTAATTATATCCCCAGACGAAAGTCGGGGATATATTGGATTCAGGTCCGTCGCGCCGCCGCCGCCGCCGCCGCCGCCGCCGTAGAAATTTCCTTGTGGACGCGATAACTCAAAAACAAATTAATATTTTTTTTTCAAACTTGGTACACATGTTAAGGGTGTCCAAAGGAAGATCCCTATTTTAAGGTGACCTTAAACTCCCAATAAAAGAGAACTTATGGCCACCTTAAGGTCAGAAATTGCACTTTTGGCCACTAAGAGCCCTCTAGGTCACAAACTATGATGCTCAGCTGGCTGAAATTTCACCTGAGAACACATTAATATGTTCTTAGTACATGTGCCGAAAATCACGACTTTAAGTTGAGGAGAAAATTGTGTTTGAGGCCCATAAAGACCCCCACTTAGGGATTTTTTGCTATATTTTTCACATATTTTGCCCTATAATTTGGAAGTGGTAACTCTGATGAGTCTCAAACTGCACTAGGTATAACTTTGATATGTAATCCTTGTCTGTAGAAAATTTTAGGGCTGTAGGTTTACCCAAAGGGGTCGACTTAAGGTCTCAAAAGTGCCCACAGAGACCCAATTTATGCACTTTTTGCCACTTTCGAGCACTGTAGCTTTCAAACTATGTCTCTCATCTAAGTTAAATATCATCTGAGAATATATCTATGTGTTTTCTTATATCTGCCCCAAAATTTAGGCCTTTAATAGACATTTAACCTGTGTGTGAGGACCATAAACACCCACCCGAGTGACCCTTATAAGACATTTTTCACATATTTTTCCCTGTAACTTGGAAATGGTAAGTCTGAGAAGTTTCAAACTGTATTAGATATACATTCTATGTGTAACCTTTGAATGTGAAAGATTTTTAGTCTGAAGCTTTGATTTGAAGGTCACATTGAGGTCTCTAAAAGGCCCACAGAGACCCGATATTTTGCCTTTTTGCCACTTTTAAGCCCTGTGACTGTTAAACTATGTTACTGATAGAGCTGAAATCTCACCTGGGAATATATCATTATGTCATTTTTACATGTGCCAGAAATAAAGGCTTTAAGTAGACATTTAACCTGTGTGTGAGGACCATAACACCCACCCGAGTGACCCTTTTTAGACATTTTTCACATATTTTTCCCTGTAACTTGGAAATGGTAAGTCTTGAGAAGTTTCAAACTGTATTAGATATACATTCTATGTGTAACCTTTGATTGTGAAAGATTTTAAATCTGAAGCTTTGATTTAAAGTTCACATTGAGGTCTCTAAAAGGCCCACAGAGACCCAATATTTGGACTTTTTGCCACTTTTAAGCCCTGTGACTGTTAAACTATGTGACTGATAGAGCTGAAATCTCATCTGGGAATATATTATTATGTTCTTTTTACATGTGCTGAACATCAAGGCCTTTAGTAGATATTTAACCTGTGTATGACGACCATAGATACTCACCCGAGTGACCCTTTTTAGACATTTTTTACATATTTTGCCTTGTAACTTGGAATGGTAAGTCTGAGAAGTTTCAAACTATATTAGATATACATTCTATGTATAATCTCTGATTGTGAAAGATTTTAAGTCTGAAGCTTCAATTTGAAGGTCACATTGAGGTCTCTAAAAGGCCCACAGAGACCCAATATTTGGACTTTTTGCCACTTTTCAGCCCTGTGACTGTTAAACTATGTGACTGACAGGGCTGAAATCTCAACTAGGAATACATTACTAAGCGTCTTCTTTTTCCATGTACCGAACATCAAGGCCTGTAGTAGACATTGAACCTGTGTATGACGACCATAGACACTCATCCAAGTGACCTTTTTTGACATTTTCTACTGTATTTTGCCCTGTAATTTGGAAATGCTTAGTGTGACAAGTCTTAAACTGTATTATATCTAATTTTTGTTTGTTATGTATGTCCCCCAAAAAGTTTCAGATCTGTAGTTTAATTGCTAAGGTCTCTTTAACAATTGTAAAATGCCCACAGAAACCCAATTTATGGACATTATGCCACTTTAAAGCCCTGTAACTGTCAAACTATGTGGGTCATAGAGCTGAAATCTTTGAATTTTTAAAAGGAAGTGCCTGTCTCTTTAAATTTTGAATATTAATGATGTTATGGCTATCTTAGTCTTTTAAGAACTTATTTTTGTGTGTTGTACCTCTGCTTGCTGAGTTTTTAACTCTTTAAAATGAAACTGGTTAAACATATTCAAGTAGGCAAAATGGACACTGTTATTTTCTGGTGAGCTTTAAGTCCCAATATTAATAAAAGTATATCCTTATGTAGTAAAACTAGGGGATTTTTAACCCTCAACTAGCCCAGTTTTATTCAACTTGCCTCAGTTAATTTTGACACAGCTCCTACAGTTATGAACTCATTTCAGTTGATAATCACATACTTAAAATTCTCAATTCTTTTTGTATTTGATTACCCCTTTGATATATATCAGATTGTTTGTTTACCATTTATGCTGTAGTCCCAACCCACATCCCCCACCCACCTCTGGGACCTCCAGCTATATTGAGTGACACTAAATAAACAAAGGTATTTAGTGATATCAAATGAGAAACAAAGAACTCAATGGGGTTGCAGATCTTGTGTAATAGTGAGAGAGGTGTGGAGAAGGGGAGAGGGGTGGGGTAGGAGGTGGTGGGCTTCATCATATAACACAAAGGGGAGTCAGAACTGAGATTGTGTCACATATTTAGGTTGCATATATATGGACCACATATATAGGAATAGAGGAAATGAATAACTGAAAACAATTTACAAATTCTATAAATAATATAATAAAATAATAATATAAATAATTTTTTTTTAAATAATATTTTATTTGTGAACAAATATAGAAACAGATATGCGCTTTTGGGATTATGAATTTTAGAATGGACATTCAATCATCAATCATTTAAATACTTTGAAATTAGGTTAAGAGTTATCATTGCAGGAAGATTGAAAAGTATGATGTTGAGTTAAAAATAATATTTTATTTGTCAACAAATATAGAAAGAGATATGCTCTTTTGGGATTATTATTTTAGAATGGACATTCAATCATCAATCATTTATTAATAAATACTTTGAAAATAGGTTTAGAGTTATCATTGCAGGAAGATTGAAAATATAATTTGAGTTATGTATTCGGCGTCTGGGGATACACCATCTTCTTGGGAAGATACAAACAGAGTAGATTGATGTGCTGAAGTTCATATAATAATGGGTAATTATGCTTTAAAAAATTCCCGATCAAAACCTGTGGCGTGAGTGATGACCTGTCTGGGGATATGTTGGCGCCGAGTTGGCCCAATCTAGTTACCTACTCAAAATGAGTAAATGCGAATTATCTCTAAAAGTATTGCAGATAGCCAATTTTTCTCAAATAACTCATTCACCTACTTTTGGGAGAGCTTTCACTCTGTGAAGTTTCAGACCCATAGCTAATTACTCACCTACTCAAAATGAGTAAATGCGAATTATCTCTAAAAGTATTGCAGATAGCCAATTTTTCTCAAATAACTCATTCACCTACTTTTGGGAGAGCTTTCACTTGGTGAAGTTTCAGACCCATAGCTAATTACTCACCTACTCAAAATGAGTAAATGCGAATTATCTCTAAAAGTATTGCAGATAGCCAATTTTTCTCAAATAACTCATTCACCTACTTTTGGGAGAGCTTTCACTTGGTGAAGTTTCAGACCCATAACTAATTACTCACCTACTCAAAATGAGTAAATGCGAATTATCTCTAAAAGTATTGCAGATAGCCAATTTTTGTCAAATTAATCATTCACCTACTTTTGGGAGAGCTTTCACTTGGTGAAGTTTCAGACCCATAGCTAATTACTCACCTACTCAAAATGAGTAAATGTGATTTATCTCTAAAAGTATTGCAGATAGCCAATTTTTCTCAAATAACTCATTCACCTACTTTTGGGAGAGCTTTCACTCTGTGAAGTTTCAGACCCATAGCTAATTACTCACCTACTCAAAATGAGTAAATGCGAATTATCTCTAAAAGTATTGCAGATAGCCAATTTTTCTCAAATTAATCATTCACCTACTTTTGGGAGAGCTTTCACTTGGTGAAGTTTCAGACCCATAGCTAATTACTCACCTACTCAAAATGAGTAAATGTGATTTATCTCTAAAAGTATTGCAGATAGCCAATTTTTCTCAAATAACTCATTCACCTACTTTTGGGAGAGCTTTCACTCTGTGAAGTTTCAGACCCATAGCTAATTACTCACCTACTCAAAATGAGTAAATGCGAATTATCTCTAAAAGTATTGCAGATAGCCAATTTTTCTCAAATAACTCATTCACCTACTTTTGGCAGAGCTTTCACTTGGTGAAGTTTCAGACCCATAGCTAATTACTCACCTACTCAAAATGAGTAAATGCGAATTATCTCTAAAAGTATTGCAGATAGCCAATTTTTCTCAAATAACTCATTCACCTACTTTTGGGAGAGCTTTCACTTGGTGAAGTTTCAGACCCATAGCTAATTACTCACCTACTCAAAATGAGTAAATGCGATTTATCTCTAAAAGTATTGCAGATAGCCAATTTTTCTCAAATAACTCATTCACCTACTTTTGGGAGAGCTTTCACTCTGTGAAGTTTCAGACCCATAGCTAATTACTCACCTACTCAAAATGAGTAAATGCGAATTATCTCTAAAAGTATTGCAGATAGCCAATTTTTCTCAAATAACTCATTCACCTACTTTTGGGAGAGCTTTCACTTGGTGAAGTTTCAGACCCATAGCTAATTACTCACCTACTCAAAATGAGTAAATGCGAATTATCTCTAAAAGTATTGCAGATAGCCAATTTTTCTCAAATAACTCATTCACCTACTTTTGGGAGAGCTTTCACTCTGTGAAGTTTCAGACCCATAGCTAATTACTCACCTACTCAAAATGAGTAAATGCGAATTATCTCTAAAAGTATTGCAGATAGCCAATTTTTCTCAAATAACTCATTCACCTACTTTTGGGAGAGCTTTCACTTGGTGAAGTTTCAGACCCATAGCTAATTACTCACCTACTCAAAATGAGTAAATGCGAATTATCTCTAAAAGTATTGCAGATAGCCAATTTTTCTCAAATAACTCCTTCACCTACTTTTGGCAGAGCTTTCACATGGTGAAGTTTCAGACCCATAGCTAATTACTCACCTACTGAAAATGAGTAAATAGGAATTATCTGTAAAAGTATTGCAGATAGCCAATTTTTCTCAAATAACTCATTCACCTACTTTTGGGAGAGCTTTCACTTGGTGAAGTTTCAGACCCATAGCTAATTACCTACTCAAAATGAGTAAATGCGAATTATCTCTAAAAGTATTGCAGATAGCCAATTTTTCTCAAATAACTCATTCACCTACTTTTGGGAGAGCTTTCACTTGGTGAAGTTTCAGACCCATAGCTAATTACTCACCTACTCAAAATGAGTAAATGCGAATTATCTCTAAAAGTATTGCAGATAGCCAATTTTTCTCAAATAACTCATTCACCTACTTTTGGGAGAGCTTTCACTTGGTGAAGTTTCAGACCCATAGCTAATTACTCACCTACTCAAAATGAGTAAATGCGAATTATCTCTAAAAGTATTGCAGATAGCCAATTTTTGTCAAATTAATCATTCACCTACTTTTGGGAGAGCTTTCACTTGGTGAAGTTTCAGACCCATAGCTAATTACTCACCTACTCAAAATGAGTAAATGTGATTTATCTCTAAAAGTATTGCAGATAGCCAATTTTTCTCAAATAACTCATTCACCTACTTTTGGGAGAGCTTTCACTCTGTGAAGTTTCAGACCCATAGCTAATTACTCACCTACTCAAAATGAGTAAATGCGAATTATCTCTAAAAGTATTGCAGATAGCCAATTTTTCTCAAATAACTCATTCACCTACTTTTGGCAGAGCTTTCACTTGGTGAAGTTTCAGACCCATAGCTAATTACTCACCTACTCAAAATGAGTAAATGCGAATTATCTCTAAAAGTATTGCAGATAGCCAATTTTTCTCAAATAACTCATTCACCTACTTTTGGGAGAGCTTTCACTTGGTGAAGTTTCAGACCCATAGCTAATTACTCACCTACTCAAAATGAGTAAATGTGATTTATCTCTAAAAGTATTGCAGATAGCCAATTTTTCTCAAATAACTCATTCACCTACTTTTGGGAGAGCTTTCACTCTGTGAAGTTTCAGACCCATAGCTAATTACTCACCTACTCAAAATGAGTAAATGCGAATTATCTCTAAAAGTATTGCAGATAGCCAATTTTTCTCAAATAACTCATTCACCTACTTTTGGCAGAGCTTTCACTTGGTGAAGTTTCAGACCCATAGCTAATTACTCACCTACTCAAAATGAGTAAATGCGAATTATCTCTAAAAGTATTGCAGATAGCCAATTTTTCTCAAATAACTCATTCACCTACTTTTGGGAGAGCTTTCACTTGGTGAAGTTTCAGACCCATAGCTAATTACTCACCTACTCAAAATGAGTAAATGTGATTTATCTCTAAAAGTATTGCAGATAGCCAATTTTTCTCAAATAACTCATTCACCTACTTTTGGGAGAGCTTTCACTCTGTGAAGTTTCAGACCCATAGCTAATTACTCACCTACTCAAAATGAGTAAATGCGAATTATCTCTAAAAGTATTGCAGATAGCCAATTTTTCTCAAATAACTCATTCACCTACTTTTGGCAGAGCTTTCACTTGGTGAAGTTTCAGACCCATAGCTAATTACTCACCTACTCAAAATGAGTAAATGCGAATTATCTCTAAAAGTATTGCAGATAGCCAATTTTTCTCAAATAACTCATTCACCTACTTTTGGGAGAGCTTTCACTTGGTGAAGTTTCAGACCCATAGCTAATTACTCACCTACTCAAAATGAGTAAATGCGATTTATCTCTAAAAGTATTGCAGATAGCCAATTTTTCTCAAATAACTCATTCACCTACTTTTGGGAGAGCTTTCACTCTGTGAAGTTTCAGACCCATAGCTAATTACTCACCTACTCAAAATGAGTAAATGCGAATTATCTCTAAAAGTATTGCAGATAGCCAATTTTTCTCAAATAACTCCTTCACCTACTTTTGGCAGAGCTTTCACATGGTGAAGTTTCAGACCCATAGCTAATTACTCACCTACTGAAAATGAGTAAATAGGAATTATCTGTAAAAGTATTGCAGATAGCCAATTTTTCTCAAATAACTCATTCACCTACTTTTGGGAGAGCTTTCACTTGGTGAAGTTTCAGACCCATAGCTAATTACCTACTCAAAATGAGTAAATGCGAATTATCTCTAAAAGTATTGCAGATAGCCAATTTTTCTCAAATAACTCATTCACCTACTTTTGGGAGAGCTTTCACTCTGTGAAGTTTCAGACCCATAGCTAATTACTCACCTACTCAAAATGAGTAAATGCGAATTATCTCTAAAAGTATTGCAGATAGCCAATTTTTCTCAAATAACTCATTCACCTACTTTTGGGAGAGCTTTCACTTGGTGAAGTTTCAGACCCATAGCTAATTACTCACCTACTCAAAATGAGTAAATGCGAATTATCTCTAAAAGTATTGCAGATAGCCAATTTTTCTCAAATAACTCATTCACCTACTTTTGGGAGAGCTTTCACTTGGTGAAGTTTCAGACCCATAACTAATTACTCACCTACTCAAAATGAGTAAATGCGAATTATCTCTAAAAGTATTGCAGATAGCCAATTTTTGTCAAATTAATCATTCACCTACTTTTGGGAGAGCTTTCACTTGGTGAAGTTTCAGACCCATAGCTAATTACTCACCTACTCAAAATGAGTAAATGTGATTTATCTCTAAAAGTATTGCAGATAGCCAATTTTTCTCAAATAACTCATTCACCTACTTTTGGGAGAGCTTTCACTCTGTGAAGTTTCAGACCCATAGCTAATTACTCACCTACTCAAAATGAGTAAATGCGAATTATCTCTAAAAGTATTGCAGATAGCCAATTTTTCTCAAATTAATCATTCACCTACTTTTGGGAGAGCTTTCACTTGGTGAAGTTTCAGACCCATAGCTAATTACTCACCTACTCAAAATGAGTAAATGTGATTTATCTCTAAAAGTATTGCAGATAGCCAATTTTTCTCAAATAACTCATTCACCTACTTTTGGGAGAGCTTTCACTCTGTGAAGTTTCAGACCCATAGCTAATTACTCACCTACTCAAAATGAGTAAATGCGAATTATCTCTAAAAGTATTGCAGATAGCCAATTTTTCTCAAATAACTCATTCACCTACTTTTGGCAGAGCTTTCACTTGGTGAAGTTTCAGACCCATAGCTAATTACTCACCTACTCAAAATGAGTAAATGCGAATTATCTCTAAAAGTATTGCAGATAGCCAATTTTTCTCAAATAACTCATTCACCTACTTTTGGGAGAGCTTTCACTTGGTGAAGTTTCAGACCCATAGCTAATTACTCACCTACTCAAAATGAGTAAATGCGATTTATCTCTAAAAGTATTGCAGATAGCCAATTTTTCTCAAATAACTCATTCACCTACTTTTGGGAGAGCTTTCACTCTGTGAAGTTTCAGACCCATAGCTAATTACTCACCTACTCAAAATGAGTAAATGCGAATTATCTCTAAAAGTATTGCAGATAGCCAATTTTTCTCAAATAACTCATTCACCTACTTTTGGGAGAGCTTTCACTTGGTGAAGTTTCAGACCCATAGCTAATTACTCACCTACTCAAAATGAGTAAATGCGAATTATCTCTAAAAGTATTGCAGATAGCCAATTTTTCTCAAATAACTCATTCACCTACTTTTGGGAGAGCTTTCACTCTGTGAAGTTTCAGACCCATAGCTAATTACTCACCTACTCAAAATGAGTAAATGCGAATTATCTCTAAAAGTATTGCAGATAGCCAATTTTTCTCAAATAACTCATTCACCTACTTTTGGGAGAGCTTTCACTTGGTGAAGTTTCAGACCCATAGCTAATTACTCACCTACTCAAAATGAGTAAATGCGAATTATCTCTAAAAGTATTGCAGATAGCCAATTTTTCTCAAATAACTCCTTCACCTACTTTTGGCAGAGCTTTCACATGGTGAAGTTTCAGACCCATAGCTAATTACTCACCTACTGAAAATGAGTAAATAGGAATTATCTGTAAAAGTATTGCAGATAGCCAATTTTTCTCAAATAACTCATTCACCTACTTTTGGGAGAGCTTTCACTTGGTGAAGTTTCAGACCCATAGCTAATTACCTACTCAAAATGAGTAAATGCGAATTATCTCTAAAAGTATTGCAGATAGCCAATTTTTCTCAAATAACTCATTCACCTACTTTTGGGAGAGCTTTCACTTGGTGAAGTTTCAGACCCATAGCTAATTACTCACCTACTCAAAATGAGTAAATGCGAATTATCTCTAAAAGTATTGCAGATAGCCAATTTTTCTCAAATAACTCATTCACCTACTTTTGGGAGAGCTTTCACTTGGTGAAGTTTCAGACCCATAGCTAATTACTCACCTACTCAAAATGAGTAAATGCGAATTATCTCTAAAAGTATTGCAGATAGCCAATTTTTGTCAAATTAATCATTCACCTACTTTTGGGAGAGCTTTCACTTGGTGAAGTTTCAGACCCATAGCTAATTACTCACCTACTCAAAATGAGTAAATGTGATTTATCTCTAAAAGTATTGCAGATAGCCAATTTTTCTCAAATAACTCATTCACCTACTTTTGGGAGAGCTTTCACTCTGTGAAGTTTCAGACCCATAGCTAATTACTCACCTACTCAAAATGAGTAAATGCGAATTATCTCTAAAAGTATTGCAGATAGCCAATTTTTCTCAAATAACTCATTCACCTACTTTTGGCAGAGCTTTCACTTGGTGAAGTTTCAGACCCATAGCTAATTACTCACCTACTCAAAATGAGTAAATGCGAATTATCTCTAAAAGTATTGCAGATAGCCAATTTTTCTCAAATAACTCATTCACCTACTTTTGGGAGAGCTTTCACTTGGTGAAGTTTCAGACCCATAGCTAATTACTCACCTACTCAAAATGAGTAAATGTGATTTATCTCTAAAAGTATTGCAGATAGCCAATTTTTCTCAAATAACTCATTCACCTACTTTTGGGAGAGCTTTCACTCTGTGAAGTTTCAGACCCATAGCTAATTACTCACCTACTCAAAATGAGTAAATGCGAATTATCTCTAAAAGTATTGCAGATAGCCAATTTTTCTCAAATAACTCATTCACCTACTTTTGGCAGAGCTTTCACTTGGTGAAGTTTCAGACCCATAGCTAATTACTCACCTACTCAAAATGAGTAAATGCGAATTATCTCTAAAAGTATTGCAGATAGCCAATTTTTCTCAAATAACTCATTCACCTACTTTTGGGAGAGCTTTCACTTGGTGAAGTTTCAGACCCATAGCTAATTACTCACCTACTCAAAATGAGTAAATGCGATTTATCTCTAAAAGTATTGCAGATAGCCAATTTTTCTCAAATAACTCATTCACCTACTTTTGGGAGAGCTTTCACTCTGTGAAGTTTCAGACCCATAGCTAATTACTCACCTACTCAAAATGAGTAAATGCGAATTATCTCTAAAAGTATTGCAGATAGCCAATTTTTCTCAAATAACTCCTTCACCTACTTTTGGCAGAGCTTTCACATGGTGAAGTTTCAGACCCATAGCTAATTACTCACCTACTGAAAATGAGTAAATAGGAATTATCTCTAAAAGTATTGCAGATAGCCAATTTTTCTCAAATAACTCATTCACCTACTTTTGGGAGAGCTTTCACTTGGTGAAGTTTCAGACCCATAGCTAATTACCTACTCAAAATGAGTAAATGCGAATTATCTCTAAAAGTATTGCAGATAGCCAATTTTTCTCAAATAACTCATTCACCTACTTTTGGGAGAGCTTTCACTCTGTGAAGTTTCAGACCCATAGCTAATTACTCACCTACTCAAAATGAGTAAATGCGAATTATCTCTAAAAGTATTGCAGATAGCCAATTTTTCTCAAATAACTCATTCACCTACTTTTGGGAGAGCTTTCACTTGGTGAAGTTTCAGACCCATAGCTAATTACTCACCTACTCAAAATGAGTAAATGCGAATTATCTCTAAAAGTATTGCAGATAGCCAATTTTTCTCAAATAACTCATTCACCTACTTTTGGGAGAGCTTTCACTTGGTGAAGTTTCAGACCCATAACTAATTACTCACCTACTCAAAATGAGTAAATGCGAATTATCTCTAAAAGTATTGCAGATAGCCAATTTTTGTCAAATTAATCATTCACCTACTTTTGGGAGAGCTTTCACTTGGTGAAGTTTCAGACCCATAGCTAATTACTCACCTACTCAAAATGAGTAAATGTGATTTATCTCTAAAAGTATTGCAGATAGCCAATTTTTCTCAAATAACTCATTCACCTACTTTTGGGAGAGCTTTCACTCTGTGAAGTTTCAGACCCATAGCTAATTACTCACCTACTCAAAATGAGTAAATGCGAATTATCTCTAAAAGTATTGCAGATAGCCAATTTTTCTCAAATTAATCATTCACCTACTTTTGGGAGAGCTTTCACTTGGTGAAGTTTCAGACCCATAGCTAATTACTCACCTACTCAAAATGAGTAAATGTGATTTATCTCTAAAAGTATTGCAGATAGCCAATTTTTCTCAAATAACTCATTCACCTACTTTTGGGAGAGCTTTCACTCTGTGAAGTTTCAGACCCATAGCTAATTACTCACCTACTCAAAATGAGTAAATGCGAATTATCTCTAAAAGTATTGCAGATAGCCAATTTTTCTCAAATAACTCATTCACCTACTTTTGGCAGAGCTTTCACTTGGTGAAGTTTCAGACCCATAGCTAATTACTCACCTACTCAAAATGAGTAAATGCGAATTATCTCTAAAAGTATTGCAGATAGCCAATTTTTCTCAAATAACTCATTCACCTACTTTTGGGAGAGCTTTCACTTGGTGAAGTTTCAGACCCATAGCTAATTACTCACCTACTCAAAATGAGTAAATGCGATTTATCTCTAAAAGTATTGCAGATAGCCAATTTTTCTCAAATAACTCATTCACCTACTTTTGGGAGAGCTTTCACTCTGTGAAGTTTCAGACCCATAGCTAATTACTCACCTACTCAAAATGAGTAAATGCGAATTATCTCTAAAAGTATTGCAGATAGCCAATTTTTCTCAAATAACTCCTTCACCTACTTTTGGCAGAGCTTTCACATGGTGAAGTTTCAGACCCATAGCTAATTACTCACCTACTGAAAATGAGTAAATAGGAATTATCTCTAAAAGTATTGCAGATAGCCAATTTTTCTCAAATAACTCATTCACCTACTTTTGGGAGAGCTTTCACTTGGTGAAGTTTCAGACCCATAGCTAATTACCTACTCAAAATGAGTAAATGCGAATTATCTCTAAAAGTATTGCAGATAGCCAATTTTTCTCAAATAACTCATTCACCTACTTTTGGGAGAGCTTTCACTCTGTGAAGTTTCAGACCCATAGCTAATTACTCACCTACTCAAAATGAGTAAATGCGAATTATCTCTAAAAGTATTGCAGATAGCCAATTTTTCTCAAATAACTCATTCACCTACTTTTGGGAGAGCTTTCACTTGGTGAAGTTTCAGACCCATAGCTAATTACTCACCTACTCAAAATGAGTAAATGCGAATTATCTCTAAAAGTATTGCAGATAGCCAATTTTTGTCAAATTAATCATTCACCTACTTTTGGGAGAGCTTTCACTTGGTGAAGTTTCAGACCCATAGCTAATTACTCACCTACTCAAAATGAGTAAATGTGATTTATCTCTAAAAGTATTGCAGATAGCCAATTTTTCTCAAATAACTCATTCACCTACTTTTGGGAGAGCTTTCACTCTGTGAAGTTTCAGACCCATAGCTAATTACTCACCTACTCAAAATGAGTAAATGCGAATTATCTCTAAAAGTATTGCAGATAGCCAATTTTTCTCAAATAACTCATTCACCTACTTTTGGCAGAGCTTTCACTTGGTGAAGTTTCAGACCCATAGCTAATTACTCACCTACTCAAAATGAGTAAATGCGAATTATCTCTAAAAGTATTGCAGATAGCCAATTTTTCTCAAATAACTCATTCACCTACTTTTGGGAGAGCTTTCACTTGGTGAAGTTTCAGACCCATAGCTAATTACTCACCTACTCAAAATGAGTAAATGCGAATTATCTCTAAAAGTATTGCAGATAGCCAATTTTTCTCAAATAACTCATTCACCTACTTTTGGGAGAGCTTTCACTCTGTGAAGTTTCAGACCCATAGCTAATTACTCACCTACTCAAAATGAGTAAATGCGAATTATCTCTAAAAGTATTGCAGATAGCCAATTTTTCTCAAATAACTCATTCACCTACTTTTGGGAGAGCTTTCACTTGGTGAAGTTTCAGACCCATAGCTAATTACTCACCTACTCAAAATGAGTAAATGCGAATTATCTCTAAAAGTATTGCAGATAGCCAATTTTTCTCAAATAACTCATTCACCTACTTTTGGGAGAGCTTTCACTTGGTGAAGTTTCAGACCCATAGCTAATTACTCACCTACTCAAAATGAGTAAATGCGAATTATCTCTAAAAGTATTGCAGATAGCCAATTTTTCTCAAATAACTCCTTCACCTACTTTTGGCAGAGCTTTCACATGGTGAAGTTTCAGACCCATAGCTAATTACTCACCTACTGAAAATGAGTAAATAGGAATTATCTCTAAAAGTATTGCAGATAGCCAATTTTTCTCAAATAACTCATTCACCTACTTTTGGGAGAGCTTTCACTTGGTGAAGTTTCAGACCCATAGCTAATTACCTACTCAAAATGAGTAAATGCGAATTATCTCTAAAAGTATTGCAGATAGCCAATTTTTCTCAAATAACTCATTCACCTACTTTTGGGAGAGCTTTCACTCTGTGAAGTTTCAGACCCATAGCTAATTACTCACCTACTCAAAATGAGTAAATGCGAATTATCTCTAAAAGTATTGCAGATAGCCAATTTTTCTCAAATAACTCATTCACCTACTTTTGGGAGAGCTTTCACTTGGTGAAGTTTCAGACCCATAGCTAATTACTCACCTACTCAAAATGAGTAAATGCGAATTATCTCTAAAAGTATTGCAGATAGCCAATTTTTGTCAAATTAATCATTCACCTACTTTTGGGAGAGCTTTCACTTGGTGAAGTTTCAGACCCATAGCTAATTACTCACCTACTCAAAATGAGTAAATGTGATTTATCTCTAAAAGTATTGCAGATAGCCAATTTTTCTCAAATAACTCATTCACCTACTTTTGGGAGAGCTTTCACTCTGTGAAGTTTCAGACCCATAGCTAATTACTCACCTACTCAAAATGAGTAAATGCGAATTATCTCTAAAAGTATTGCAGATAGCCAATTTTTCTCAAATAACTCATTCACCTACTTTTGGCAGAGCTTTCACTTGGTGAAGTTTCAGACCCATAGCTAATTACTCACCTACTCAAAATGAGTAAATGCGAATTATCTCTAAAAGTATTGCAGATAGCCAATTTTTCTCAAATAACTCATTCACCTACTTTTGGGAGAGCTTTCACTTGGTGAAGTTTCAGACCCATAGCTAATTACTCACCTACTCAAAATGAGTAAATGCGAATTATCTCTAAAAGTATTGCAGATAGCCAATTTTTCTCAAATAACTCATTCACCTACTTTTGGGAGAGCTTTCACTCTGTGAAGTTTCAGACCCATAGCTAATTACTCACCTACTCAAAATGAGTAAATGCGAATTATCTCTAAAAGTATTGCAGATAGCCAATTTTTCTCAAATAACTCATTCACCTACTTTTGGGAGAGCTTTCACTTGGTGAAGTTTCAGACCCATAGCTAATTACTCACCTACTCAAAATGAGTAAATGCGAATTATCTCTAAAAGTATTGCAGATAGCCAATTTTTCTCAAATAACTCATTCACCTACTTTTGGGAGAGCTTTCACTTGGTGAAGTTTCAGACCCATAGCTAATTACTCACCTACTCAAAATGAGTAAATGCGAATTATCTCTAAAAGTATTGCAGATAGCCAATTTTTCTCAAATAACTCCTTCACCTACTTTTGGCAGAGCTTTCACATGGTGAAGTTTCAGACCCATAGCTAATTACTCACCTACTGAAAATGAGTAAATAGGAATTATCTCTAAAAGTATTGCAGATAGCCAATTTTTCTCAAATAACTCATTCACCTACTTTTGGGAGAGCTTTCACTTGGTGAAGTTTCAGACCCATAGCTAATTACCTACTCAAAATGAGTAAATGCGAATTATCTCTAAAAGTATTGCAGATAGCCAATTTTTCTCAAATAACTCATTCACCTACTTTTGGGAGAGCTTTCACTCTGTGAAGTTTCAGACCCATAGCTAATTACTCACCTACTCAAAATGAGTAAATGCGAATTATCTCTAAAAGTATTGCAGATAGCCAATTTTTCTCAAATAACTCATTCACCTACTTTTGGGAGAGCTTTCACTTGGTGAAGTTTCAGACCCATAGCTAATTACTCACCTACTCAAAATGAGTAAATGCGAATTATCTCTAAAAGTATTGCAGATAGCCAATTTTTCTCAAATAACTCATTCACCTACTTTTGGGAGAGCTTTCACTTGGTGAAGTTTCAGACCCATAACTAATTACTCACCTACTCAAAATGAGTAAATGCGAATTATCTCTAAAAGTATTGCAGATAGCCAATTTTTGTCAAATTAATCATTCACCTACTTTTGGGAGAGCTTTCACTTGGTGAAGTTTCAGACCCATAGCTAATTACTCACCTACTCAAAATGAGTAAATGTGATTTATCTCTAAAAGTATTGCAGATAGCCAATTTTTCTCAAATAACTCATTCACCTACTTTTGGGAGAGCTTTCACTCTGTGAAGTTTCAGACCCATAGCTAATTACTCACCTACTCAAAATGAGTAAATGCGAATTATCTCTAAAAGTATTGCAGATAGCCAATTTTTCTCAAATTAATCATTCACCTACTTTTGGGAGAGCTTTCACTTGGTGAAGTTTCAGACCCATAGCTAATTACTCACCTACTCAAAATGAGTAAATGTGATTTATCTCTAAAAGTATTGCAGATAGCCAATTTTTCTCAAATAACTCATTCACCTACTTTTGGCAGAGCTTTCACTTGGTGAAGTTTCAGACCCATAGCTAATTACTCACCTACTCAAAATGAGTAAATGCGAATTATCTCTAAAAGTATTGCAGATAGCCAATTTTTCTCAAATAACTCATTCACCTACTTTTGGGAGAGCTTTCACTTGGTGAAGTTTCAGACCCATAGCTAATTACTCACCTACTCAAAATGAGTAAATGCGATTTATCTCTAAAAGTATTGCAGATAGCCAATTTTTCTCAAATAACTCATTCACCTACTTTTGGGAGAGCTTTCACTCTGTGAAGTTTCAGACCCATAGCTAATTACTCACCTACTCAAAATGAGTAAATGCGAATTATCTCTAAAAGTATTGCAGATAGCCAATTTTTCTCAAATAACTCCTTCACCTACTTTTGGCAGAGCTTTCACATGGTGAAGTTTCAGACCCATAGCTAATTACTCACCTACTGAAAATGAGTAAATAGGAATTATCTCTAAAAGTATTGCAGATAGCCAATTTTTCTCAAATAACTCATTCACCTACTTTTGGGAGAGCTTTCACTTGGTGAAGTTTCAGACCCATAGCTAATTACCTACTCAAAATGAGTAAATGCGAATTATCTCTAAAAGTATTGCAGATAGCCAATTTTTCTCAAATAACTCATTCACCTACTTTTGGGAGAGCTTTCACTCTGTGAAGTTTCAGACCCATAGCTAATTACTCACCTACTCAAAATGAGTAAATGCGAATTATCTCTAAAAGTATTGCAGATAGCCAATTTTTCTCAAATAACTCATTCACCTACTTTTGGGAGAGCTTTCACTTGGTGAAGTTTCAGACCCATAGCTAATTACTCACCTACTCAAAATGAGTAAATGCGAATTATCTCTAAAAGTATTGCAGATAGCCAATTTTTGTCAAATTAATCATTCACCTACTTTTGGGAGAGCTTTCACTTGGTGAAGTTTCAGACCCATAGCTAATTACTCACCTACTCAAAATGAGTAAATGTGATTTATCTCTAAAAGTATTGCAGATAGCCAATTTTTCTCAAATAACTCATTCACCTACTTTTGGGAGAGCTTTCACTCTGTGAAGTTTCAGACCCATAGCTAATTACTCACCTACTCAAAATGAGTAAATGCGAATTATCTCTAAAAGTATTGCAGATAGCCAATTTTTCTCAAATAACTCATTCACCTACTTTTGGCAGAGCTTTCACTTGGTGAAGTTTCAGACCCATAGCTAATTACTCACCTACTCAAAATGAGTAAATGCGAATTATCTCTAAAAGTATTGCAGATAGCCAATTTTTCTCAAATAACTCATTCACCTACTTTTGGGAGAGCTTTCACTTGGTGAAGTTTCAGACCCATAGCTAATTACTCACCTACTCAAAATGAGTAAATGCGAATTATCTCTAAAAGTATTGCAGATAGCCAATTTTTCTCAAATAACTCATTCACCTACTTTTGGGAGAGCTTTCACTCTGTGAAGTTTCAGACCCATAGCTAATTACTCACCTACTCAAAATGAGTAAATGCGAATTATCTCTAAAAGTATTGCAGATAGCCAATTTTTCTCAAATAACTCATTCACCTACTTTTGGGAGAGCTTTCACTTGGTGAAGTTTCAGACCCATAGCTAATTACTCGCCTACTCAAAATGAGTAAATGCGAATTATCTCTAAAAGTATTGCAGATAGCCAATTTTTCTCAAATTAATCATTCACCTACTTTTGGGAGAGCTTTCACTTGGTGAAGTTTCAGACCCATAGCTAATTACTCACCTACTCAAAATGAGTAAATGCGAATTATCTCTAAAAGTATTGCAGATAGCCAATTTTTCTCAAATAACTCATTCACCTACTTTTGGGAGAGCTTTCACTTGGTGAAGTTTCAGACCCATAGCTAATTACTCACCTACTCAAAATGAGTAAATGCGAATTATCTCTAAAAGTATTGCAGATAGCCAATTTTTCTCAAATAACTCCTTCACCTACTTTTGGGAGAGCTTTCACTTGGTGAAGTTTCAGACCCATAGCTAATTATTCACCTACTCAAAATGAGTAAATGTGAATTATCTGTAAAAGTATTGCAGATAGCCAATTTTTCTCAAATAACTCATTCACCTACTTTTGGGAGAGCTTTCACTCTGTGAAGTTTCAGACCCATAGCTATTTATTCACCTACTCAAAATGAGTAAATGCTAATTATCTGTAAAAGTATTGCGGATACCCAATTTTTATCAAATACTCATTCATCTACTTGTGGGAGAGCTTTCACATGGTGAAGTTTCAGACCCATAGCTAATTACTCACCTACTCAAAATGAGTAAATGCGAATTATCTCTAAAAGTATTGCAGATAGCCAATTTTTCTCAAATAACTCATTCACCTACTTTTGGGAGAGCTTTCACTTGGTGAAGTTTCAGACCCATAGCTAATTACTCACCTACTCAAAATGAGTAAATGCGAATTATCTCTAAAAGTATTGCAGATAGCCAATTTTTCTCAAATAACTCATTCACCTACTTTTGGGAGAGCTTTCACTTGGTGAAGTTTCAGACCCATAGCTAATTACTCACCTACTCAAAATGAGTAAATGCGAATTATCTCTAAAAGTATTGCAGATAGCCAATTTTTCTCAAATAACTCATTCACCTACTTTTGGGAGAGCTTTCACTCTGTGAAGTTTCAGACCCATAGCTAATTACTCACCTACTCAAAATGAGTAAATGCGAATTATCTCTAAAAGTATTGCAGATAGCCAATTTTTCTCAAATAACTCATTCACCTACTTTTGGGAGAGCTTTCACTTGGTGAAGTTTCAGACCCATAGCTAATTACTCGCCTACTCAAAATGAGTAAATGCGAATTATCTCTAAAAGTATTGCAGATAGCCAATTTTTCTCAAATTAATCATTCACCTACTTTTGGGAGAGCTTTCACTTGGTGAAGTTTCAGACCCATAGCTAATTACTCACCTACTCAAAATGAGTAAATGCGAATTATCTCTAAAAGTATTGCAGATAGCCAATTTTTCTCAAATAACTCATTCACCTACTTTTGGGAGAGCTTTCACTTGGTGAAGTTTCAGACCCATAGCTAATTACTCACCTACTCAAAATGAGTAAATGCGAATTATCTCTAAAAGTATTGCAGATAGCCAATTTTTCTCAAATAACTCCTTCACCTACTTTTGGGAGAGCTTTCACTTGGTGAAGTTTCAGACCCATAGCTAATTATTCACCTACTCAAAATGAGTAAATGTGAATTATCTGTAAAAGTATTGCAGATAGCCAATTTTTCTCAACTCATTCACCTACTTTTGGGAGAGCTTTCACTCTGTGAAGTTTCAGACCCATAGCTATTTATTCACCTACTCAAAATGAGTAAATGCTAATTATCTGTAAAAGTATTGCGGATACCCAATTTTTATCAAATACTCATTCATCTACTTGTGGGAGAGCTTTCACATGGTGAAGTTTCAGACCCATAGCTAATTACTCACCTACTCAAAATGAGTAAATGCGAATTATCTCTAAAAGTATTGCAGATAGCCAATTTTTCTCAAATAACTCATTCACCTACTTTTGGGAGAGCTTTCACTTGGTGAAGTTTCAGACCCATAGATAATTATTCACCTACTCAAAATGAGTAAATATGAATTATCTCTTAATAGTATTGCAGATAGCCAATTTTTCTCAAATAACTAATTCACCTACTTTTGGAAGAGCTTTCACACAGGAAAATGAAAAATTGTGAATATCTCGGAAAAGCTATTTCTTCTGCTTTAATGCTCGGCAGGAGATACACACCGCGGCAGTGGTCTTGACAAAAAATTTTGTCTCCCCAAAAATGGTGGCCATTTTGAATTTTCAAAGTTTTTGCAAAACACAAAAATGCTTATATCTCGAAAACCGTGCTATATGGAGCGAACGCAACAAAATTTTTGACCTGCTGGGTATCTCTGCAGAGTAGCCATGCCAATTTTCAAAATATTTTTGTCTCGCCAAATATAGCGGACATTTTTAATTTTTTTATTTTTTGCAAAACACAAAAATGCTTATATCTTGACAACCGTGCTAGATAGAGCAGACTGCGGTGACTTTGGTTGCCACAACAGTATAAGGCTAGAAACGAAGCATTTTCTTAATACTTTAGCACTCACCTTTATATCCTTTTCGGGACGCTTTGTTTTTGCTATGCAAAAACATTATCTTTTTTTTTTGCGAGCGATCCTCTAGTTTCAGATTTGTTTATTGGTCGACATCTTGCCCTGGTAGTTTCCAGTCCAGTCCTGCAGAAAATAACCTGACCCCAAGGCAGGTCACCTCTAGATACAGATGTATCACGTCCAGTCGGGGAGGTGAAACTGACCCACAAATTTCCCACCTTTTTGGTGGATATTTGTCCTCGACTTTGCAACCAACCAGGCTCCATTGGAAAACCCGCATTACTATACTGTTGACAAAACATTTTGAATATCAAAGTACTATTATCAGAAGTACTTTTTAAATTAGCTAGGTCAGCTACTTCTACCTTTTGAAAAATATAAAAATGAACACTTTATGAAATGTAGAAAGTTTAATTAATTGAAACTGTGCTTCCTTTTTATGGCAAGTACAGTGTTTGTAATTTATATATCTGTATCATCAGATATACGAGTTATTGTAGAAAAGTATGTGCAATAACTTTCTGGTGTTCTTGTATACATACAGCCGTGGAATGATTGATAAAAATTGGGGTTTTTGTCATCATGTAATAATGGTATTTAAGGCTTGTTAATTCACTGAAGCATTGAATTTATGTAAATGTGAAAAAGTTTTTCATTGTGCAGTGAGTATTAGCTTATCTAACGTTGATGAATTTTTAAATTGATAAGCTAAAGTCAATAAAAAAATTAATCAGAAATACAACCAGTGTTTTTACTATTTTTTATTAATTTTATATTTACTGGGATCTCCAGTTGTTGCACCCATGTGTGATAATGGCAGATTTTTTAGCGAAAGCGGGGGTTGGTTGTTTAATTGAACAAAAGCAGTAAAATCCTTAATTTTAGCCATTTTACCGTTTCTGCATTGAACAAATTACTGTTTTTGTAAAACATGTGATCCGTTCCTTACGTCAAGAAAAAGTGCAACCAGTTACAGTTGTTAAGCAGTGATCTGAGCAAAAGTATGTAAACATTTAGGTATTATAACACGTTTTGTGATTTTTACAAATAGCATGCTTTACGTCTGATTTTGGTGTCTTTGGATCATTTACTCCAGCATGGGCATAACAGTGAGCGATCTCAGTATTTATATTTTTGTCTTGCAGACCTTTATAAATTCTCATTCAAAATTGATCTCATACATGTCTAAAGATTTGAAAATTTTAATTAGTTCAATCACCAAAAAACCTGTATGATAGAAGACAGTTCAATTACCGTGTGGATATCTGGACTTATGAAGGAAGGGGTGAGACCTGTACTCGCCCAAATGCTGGCCAGGAAAGGCTTCATTATGTGTGAATGTAACCCCTTTGGCTTGAATAACATCTGAAATAGGTCTTTTTATGTTGTTATTGTCACCTCAAGGAAATCTATCATCAGTTGTATGTTAATAACACAAGAGAAATAATATGACACTCTTACCAGATATCCTGAGGAGGCATCTGCTGTACCTGATATTCCTGAGTCATTAAGACTGTAGCAGCTTGGCTGCAGAGGCTGAGACCCCCTTCCCGAGGATGGCTTTTCTGAGATGAAATATCTAGGGCTTGTTGAGGTGTGACTACCAGACCCACTTACATATTGTTGTCTTATCATACGATGTTAGGACTTAAGATAAAAATTTGGTCGACCAAAACATGTAAAAAGCTTTAGAGGCTGCAAAGGCTCAAATATGAGCCTTGACCTGGACCAAGTCTAGGGCTTGCCAATCCACTTGTTTATAACACGTGATAGTTTATTTCAACCATGAAGACAGGGTAGCTGGTCTGATATCTGAGGTATAACCTTGTTTAAAGGATATGAAAAGTCAGGACCTAGCTCCTTGCAGAGCCTGTGTGCGTTCAAGGTACTACCTCTTGGTTGGTACTGGGCCAACGGTCCTGTCTTCTTTGAACTATCTACAGTGGCTGAAGCCAGAATAATCACTGGAGACACACTTTTGAAACCATTTCTTGCAAGCTGGTTTTTGGCTATGCACTGGGCAAAGGGCCCTGTCTTCTTTGAACTGTCTACAGTGGTTAAAGCCTGAATAATCACTATAGGCAGACATTTGGGAACCTCTTGCTTACTTGTTTTTGGCTATGAAATCTAAAGAAGGGAATGAGGTTACCCTTTTCCCACTGCCCTAATTTGGACATTTTGTTTGCAACCCAGGTGTGGATTTTGCTGCGACGCTTGTCAGAGACTAGAGCTACCAGGAAGGGTGTATTAAGAGTGAGGTCTTTGAGATCTGTGCCTTTTGTAGGCTCAAGGAGCGCTTTAGTAAGCTCTTTTAGGGCAATGGAGAAGTTCCACTTGGGTAGATTCCTGGAATTCTTGGGTCTATCTCTATGAGCTGGTGAGCAGCCTATTGACCTCTGTAGCCATGTTGACCTCTGTGTTCTGTAGTCATCAATGGTTGAGAGACGTTTATTTAGGTCCTGAAAAAGGAAAATGAAACCGTTCGAGATGTTTTTCACAGAAGGTGAGAAATCCAGTGAAGTCTGTCTGCACCACTTTTCAAATAGGGTACTTTGATTGGAAGACACTCCTTGTTGATGGCCGCTGGTGAGCAGTAATTCTCTCTGCCCCTTCCAAAGAGAAGCCTTTTTCTTGAAACTGTCCACTCCTAGAAGCCAGGCATGAAGGTTGAGGTATTGTGGATTGTTGTAAAACACTTGATTGTGAGACTGCTTCAGGAGTGTTGTTGACATTGGTAACTGGAGTAGGACTTGCCATGGTTTTCGGGATGAAGTTCTGAACCCTTCAGGACATTTTCCCACCATTCCAAGTGACGTGATATGGTCTCCAACCATGGAAGGGGGTTGTCTTGCAACATGAAATTTGCGGTTCTCTTTAAGGTGCCACTGGAAAGATCTTGCGTGAAGGCGACCCTCTTGGACCATTTTTTTGTTGATACTAGCAACCTAATTAGCGACATCAAGCATCTTTTATCTATGTCAAACATCTTGCAGTCAAAGCATTCTTTAATTTGAGGAACAAGTCCTGTAGTGTTTGCCAACTGTCTTGAGTGGGTTTTATAAGGGCTAAATGCCTGAATGATGATCCAATGAAGAACTCGGGTTTACAACGGTCTTTGTGCATCTCTGAGATGTTGCCCTGATGACCCAGTCGTCAAGGTACTGGTGGGGTCTGATTCGATGGTATCTGGTATCATGGGATCATCTCTAACATTGCAGTTATAAATTGCAGACCAGTAGGTCTTTATTAGCTGAGCAATAGCTACTTTCATATTACCACTGTTGAGTAAGTCGCTTGTAACTTGAAAACTATTGCATTTAGAGTATTTTGTTTAAATATGTTATTTACCTACTGTTGGGTAAGCTATAACATAGTAAAACTGCAGACTTCGGAGAGACACACAAGGTAATGGACGGTTTGCCATTGACTCACAAGGTCACAAACAGATGTCAGGGAGTGTTCCAAGGACAGGAACGTTTCACCAAACACAGGTTACCGTGGGTAATACTGACTGTAGTGTGAAGGGGGTATTAGTTCCTGATACCTGGTTTCTCCCAAGTCGGGTTGAAGATGGGTCATATTGGCATCCCTTCTAATGAGCCCTGCATTGCCCATCATGTAGCGGTCTCTCTGGAGAATATGGGATAAGGTTTTACTCTGACAAGCTAAGGCCCTGTTATCCAGGATCTCATTTATTATTTATATTTTAGGTTTTCATATTTTTATAGGCATTTCTGCTGACTTGGAATTTGGATTTTACCTCACTTGGCAGTAGCTTTAATGCTGTCCCTGTAGTTTTCCATAATAAGGTTACATTCTGAAATAACCTAATTGAATAGGGCTGAAAAATTGAGGGTACAGATATTTTGTCTCAAATTCTTTGAGTACCTGTAGGGGAACTTTTCCCCACGGACATGCTGAGGACCTAGGGAGATGCTGATATTAGCAAAATCTCCATGTCCTGCCTTTTCTCCTCCAAATAAGGCTCTATCATCTTGTAACGCTTTCCTGTGGCTTGGGGAGGTTTAAACTTACGTTCAGGTAGGTTGGCATTCTTGAAGTCTTGTTCAAACTAGACATGGGGTAATGGTAATGTGTAACATGTAATACACTGTAATGCATTACATTTGACCAAGTAATTTAATATGTAATGCATTTCTCAATTACATTTTTAAAAACATTAAAGCAGGATAAATATCTAGATATTACATACATCAAGTCATTATATCTGCATTCAAGGTCTGTGCCAAACTCTAGATATATGACCAATTCTTAAGTCACTGATTGCTTGTTTTGACATCCCAAATCAGTTTAACCCGAATTGCACCTTGAAGTAACAGCTAAAGGTCAAAGCTTGAGGTGCTCTCAGAATTATAGATATAAATTCCTGAAATGTGATCTTTACCTTCTAAACCCCTAGGACCAAAATCAACCATGACTCTGCTGGGAATAGGTGGGGCTGGGGGTGGAAACAATCCCAAAACCATGATTCTTATTCCAAACTCTCAGGAGCTATAACCACATTGATAATTAAGCTTCTCTTTTTGTATTACTGCAATCGGTGACATGCTTTTCAGTCGAAAAGGCTCTAACGTTTTGGGCATCTCCGCATTATATTTACAATCACATCATTGCAAAAATAGTCCCAGGAAAATGTACATTACAAGACAGGTAGTATTAATTTCAAAGAATTTTGAAAAAGAATCCGCAATTTGGCAGATAAAACAACACCATACAACAAACTTCAATTTTTTGAAGAACCAGAATAATTTGAGATGCAGCTCTGTTTCTTCAAGCATCTGGAAAAAAATGCAGACACACTTCTGCTTGGAGCACCAGAAAAAGTGCAGACACAATTTTGTTTCTTGATTTATTTATTTGGGGTTTTACGCCGCTTTCAACACTGTACAGGTCATATCACGACAGGTAGTTGGAAGGGCAGAGGAAATCAGTATATACAGTTGGTCATGGTTCTGCACGGTAAACTGCTGACCAATGGCAAGCAACTGCCACTTGAGGCCATGCCGGGAACCGAACCCTGGCCTCAGAGGAGGGAGGCGAGAGTGTTACAACTCTACCACCGTGGCCCCTTCTGTTTCTTGAAGAAGCAAAAAAAAATTCACTAATGTGTACCTGGTAGCTTTTGCTGACCTATATTGACAGAAGACCAGATGCGCCTATATACAAAACAAAAAAAAGAAACCGCAGCTTTATAAAGAATATATTACAATATTTCTTGCATTTCATTTTTGGCTAAGTATATTTAAACAAATGATTAGAAGTCCCCCCTGACATATTTGCTGCTTTTGAGACAAGGAAGAAATTATATGTATAGCATCTAGCACTTTTCCATAAGCCGAGGTTACTGCAAAATGACATTCCATAACTGATGTAAACAATTTTAAGTGAGTACAGACACTTTGCTTTTGTGGTTTATTCACGAAAATAGGCGTTGATAATGTGTATCCCTTCTGTCACGGTGTACCAGCTGCCTTTTGTAATGGGAGTGTTAAGATCAATTTATATATTTGTGCATTGTTTACCCATCAGTTGAACTTAAATTTAGTCAATGCATTTAGTAAGCCAATCACGTAAAACTAAAATTGTTTTGTGTCATCTTCATGTCTTCAGCATAAATTTCACAAATGCTAATGAGTCTAAAATTATCCACGTTGAAAAGTATTTACACACCCAGTCTCTGAGAACTTGCATTATTATTATTATTATTATTATAATTAATAAAATGGTCATAATAAATAAATGAAATAAATAGAAGTTCAAGTCTCTGAAAATTATAATATGACATTGAGCTTTATTCAGCTAACTGGTTTAGTTAAAATAACATCCTGTCTACTGTTCTGACCATCCACTTAAATATTTCACCAGGTCAAACAAGATAATCCATGGCTTTGGCAATGGTTTTTATATAAGGTCAACCTTTACATAGTCTATCTTGCAGGTAGTTATAGAAAATCAACCAAGACCCCAAGATCAGGTTGTTTTGCGGTGTATGTGGTGAAGAAACTTTCTAGAGAAGATGTATTGGACTTGTTTGAAATTACAGACGTTACACTTGGTTAAATGTACAGCAAACGATATATGGTGAGCACTAATTGATATGTATACATATGTGGTATGTAAAAGAACAAATTCTTATTCATCAAACAACCAGTTTTACTTTTGTTCAGCAAGTACAAATATACATACGTCTACAGATCTGAAAACATATAGTTTGAAGGAATATAATAAAAAGTTAGAAATATAAATAATCTGACGAACACATTAGCCTCATGCTTTTGTAACTGTTTTTGTAACTGGAAGACATTACAAAATTGTGAAAAATAATAAAAGAGCTGGCCCATGTCCATTATTCCGATCCCCAATCACTATCACAACGTTGACGTTGGCATAGTTACATAATAACCAATAATTTGCATTAATATAAATTAACTTGTAAACATTGATACCTCAGAAGAATATATTTTCATTATTAACATTCTTTGTCCTTTTTATCAGGGAAAAGTGATCTTCCGAGTACAAATATGTGTCACAGTTATCATTGAATGACATTAAAAATCAAAATATACTTGTCTCTACTGAGTCACATTTGGTATATATAATCCTTTGCACACAATGATTGTGTACAAATACAATTGCTGTGTCCGATACTCAGCATTTTAAATGAGAGTATCATCCATGGTATAAGCATTCTCATCCTCTCTTACATGCTTTTCACACATTCATATGTTCTGTATCAGACTCTGCAGTGGACATGTAGCCACTGATCCTACCAGCTGGACCAGTGCCAGTACCGGAAGTTAGCCTCTCCCTTTGTCTCACTATGGGACTTTCTTGAATCACCAACACCCCTGTACCAAAGGCTTTCTCCAGGGCTATGGTGTCCGAGGTTTCTGTCTGGAGTATATCAATTTGATTGTCATATGTATATCCGTCATCCTGGTTTGTGTTCAAGGAATGGTGTACCTTGCGTTTAGTGTACCACACTGCTATCATAAATCCCAGGGCACAGAGTAATATTGCTCCAAGGACAATGAATGCCAGGCCAAACTTATAAACCAGGTCGTGGGTTGAGGCATTGTTCCCAGTGGGAATTAGCGTTGATAAAGTGGACGAGTTGTTGAAAATGTCTGTTACATTTCCGCTAGTGACGTTCAATGCATTTGTGTTGTCTGAAAGTGAAAGCATTAGACGAGTAAATCACACACACACACACAAAAAAAAAAAAAAAAAAAAACCAGCAGCTTGGATCTGCCATTATTATTATTATTATATAGGGGGCCACGGTGGTGTAGTGCATATTAACACACTAGCCTCCCACTTCTGAGGTTGACGGTTCAAACCCCGGACCTTATGTGGAAAAGAAGATAGTTGCTTACCGATGGTCGGCGGTTTACAGTACAGAACCTTACACAACTGTATGTACTGGTTTCCTCTGCCCACAAAACTACCCATCGTGCTATGATCTGTACAATGTTGAAAGCGACATAATACACCAAATACATAAATGAATAAAATATTATCTCATACATTGAAGTTATTATTACTACTCCAATACAGTAGTATGTAATTTTTATATGTATATATTGTGATCACTTGCTGCTTGCATAATAATGTTCTTAACTATAACATTTAAGTTACTGATGTTTTGTGCTATTTCGAATATTCAAGTTGTTAACTAGAATATACCAGTGACTAACTTAAATGTATGCTTTATTAACTTAAGTGCATAGTTAGCAGAAAAAACTTTGGCCTGGAATGTACGGATTAGTAACTTGAACATTTAAGTTAGAACAAATTTATTAAGGCAATACATACCTTGAACATCTGAAATAGGCGACTTAAGAGCCATATTTTTATAATGTGAAATGAGGGTCTACTCCAAATGTTTCAATCACCTTTGTAAAGTCCTGCACAGATCTGTACTGTTCATATTTTTACACACAATTCTTTGCTAGATTTGTCATTTTGCAAGCACTGATGGTATTCTAAATAAATGAATATGATTTTATGAATATTGTTAAAAAGACACCACGACATATCAAGTCACAAGACAGAGCAATAATTCAATATGCTAAACATTTGACTGCTTGGGCTGAAATTGAAAATCAATGAAAAACCATATTTCCCACAAAGCATTCTAGATGATCGAATGACTTATTTCTACCTTCCTGTGTTGAAATGTAAAGGTGAAGCAATGTGAGTTTGTGCTCAGTGAAAACTGTTCAATACTGCAGGTAACAGATGTGATTTGCTGTGATACTAGGCCCATAAAAACCTTATTGTTAGCTTAAATTCTAAGCAGTGACTGAATATTTGATTCTGTGTTAAAAGTAAAGAAAAACTTTAGCAATATAAGGTCATTTTGATTCTTTTCAATTTTAGAAACAGTTTTTTTTCAGAAACAGTTTTTTTGTCATTTTAAGGCTTAAACAAGGTTGTTTTCTCACTTCACTTTGGAGATTTCTTGCCTATGCGTATGTCTTGGTTATAACAGTTTTGCTTTTATTATTGTCCTTGTCTTTGACGTTTCTCTCATAGAGGGCTGTTCCATTCTGTGATCGAGTTGCAATCCCAATTTTTTTCGATTGTATGCTCAGTCTTTTTTATCCTTTTCGTCACAAACCACACTCACGCAGATCGCCAGGCTTGTAAACCTATCTTATAGCTATCGCCCAGCTTGGAGATAATTTCAAACTGTATTTCAAAGTGTTTGAAATTATCACAATCTTTTCCTGATTCTTATCAGATCTTGAGTTAGTACACCTTGTTGCAAACCTATCGCAAACCCATCATATTTATCGCAAGTCCATTTTGGGGGTTGTATATTACTTGCAAAGCAATCTTTTTGATCGTAAACCTGTCACAAGCTCTTGGATCATATACCTATCACAAACTATTTTTGAGGTCTGAAAGATTTCAAATCAACTGATACGATTGCCTCTGTGAACCCAATGAAAGGTATGTGATGTCAAAAGAAGCCATGATGATACCAAAATTTGTGATGGCTTCCCGATGGGGATAGGATTAAAAAGGTCACATCAAAGACAGGCGATTGTGTATATATGCCTCCTTATCTAGGCCTCAGCATTCATTTCAGGGCACGAAATTAAGGAGTGAAGACACTTGTGTGATCAAATTAAACATACCATCATCAAAGAAGAAGCAAAAGATAATGCCTGCGGCAACAGACAGACAGACAAGAGCCAAAAGCCCAGAGAGTGAGGCTGGTTGGCAGTTTGACCCAGGAGGCTCAAGGGATTGAGGCTACCAATGAGGCTACACAGGAGGCTACTCAGTAGGCAATGTAGGAATCTACTCGGGTGGCTGCACAAGAGGATATACAGGAGATGACTGAGGAAGGTCATACTGAAGAGGGGGTGAAAGGGCTGCAGCTGTGTTCACAGAAGAAAAGGAGATGAAGCTTTTAGACTTTCTGCAGGATAACAAACTCATATATAATAAATGTCTCGTGGACTGCAAAGACCCCAACAAGTCGGAGGCACTGTGGGATGCTTTCTGTGTAGAGAATAAGATGAACAATGAGGCCTGCAAACGTTGGTTTAAGAATCAAAAGACAATATATGGAAAAATAACATACACTAAATCAAGCCAAGATACACCTCATCTGATGGATAGGCAGAAATGTTTGAAAGACAATTTTTCCTTCCTTCACACCTACATTGTGCATCACTTCTCTTGCAAGAGTGCCTTTAAACCTGCACGTGTATCCAGGCCACCCGATGCTGGGCCATCAAATACCTCCCATCAAACTGTAACCACAGAGAATATGTCGGTGGAATTGTTACCACTTAGTGACAAATCTTCATCGCCCAAGGAGCCAAGGAGATTGTCAGGCGCCTCTCTCACCCCATCCCAAAATGCATTAAGTACTCAACCATGTGCTACACCAACCATTAAGTGAGTCCAGGTTCCAGCTAAAAGCCAATGAAAGGTTGAAAAGCTAGACTTATTACTAGACAAACACATAATGACCTAACAGCTGCCTTTTGTGATTGACTTTGATGAGAACTTATGAACCTGCAAACAGAGTCATTTGAAGACTTCCAACTGGCGATATTTTCTTTGATCAGAAAACTCAATTAAAGGGACAGGCAACAGCAACAACTAACAACAGACTAGATTGCATCAGCCCATATGTACCACATTCAGGCTTATTGCATCATTCACACAGCCTTCAATTTTACAGCTGCCAATGGCAGTCTAGCAGCAGGGCCGATCACAGCAGACATTTCAGCTGCAGACACTGCATCACCAGTTCAACAGTAGAGGCATCAACCAATCCAACAACAAATGCAGTCGCCTGACCAACAGCAGATGTAGCGACCAGTCCAACAGCAAATGCAGTTCAAACCTTACCACTCCTCTGGCATGCAATGTTCAAACAAGTTTAACATTAAATGGGGGAGGGTTTGAACCCTACCAAACCTCTGTCAACCCAAGCCCAAAGAAATGTTTTTGTAAAATTCAATTTATATTTTAAAAAGCTCATAAAAAGCACATATTTGTAGTTTAAAATAATGTCAAAACATTATTCCAGTTAAAAAATGCACAAAAACCACAATCAAATAATAAGAAGAGTGATGTATATCTTTAAAAATTAGCAAACAATTTACTGAAAAGGCGCATTATGCTTTACTTACTGGAGCAGCCCATTTTATTTTTTTTCAGTTTTGATGAGTGTCTCATTTTATATCCTCTCCACATCCAAGGCACAGCCCCTTAATTCCTGAAGTAATCAGTCGACACACTTTGCTGTGCTTTGGCCGCCTCATTGGGGTTTTAGCCCTGATATGGAAGATGACTTCCCTGTAAAATCCATCAACGTTCAAACCCATGTTGTCTGGTTGTCCCCTCCTGGAAATTAAAGTAATTTTTTTGTGTGCAGGATCACACAAGCCATCTTGACACACGTCACCACCCCTGGCTCCTGTTGCATTGTGGACAACAGCACCCAAAACCATCTAGAAGATATCCCCCCAAAATTCTCCACAACTCATCTCCCATAGTTGATCCAGTAATTGGAGATCCGCTTGTTGATGTCCATGCTTCTGCAGGTGAAGGGTTTATCAGCTGGGTTGTCAGTGGGTAGGTGTCGTCTCTGAGGATGAAATAGTGGACTTTGGGCCTATTATCAACAAAGGGCTCTCCTGTGGAGAAGCCAATGGTGTTGTCTTCTGCATTTTGCCTCAGGTAACTATAATTAAAAATCTGGGAATCAGAACTGGATCCAGTGGCAGCGATGTCCGACCATATAAACTTGTATTCAGCATCAACCAGGGCCGGGAGTGGAATCCCTTATAGTTGTAGTACTCATCTGGGACATCTGATGGGGATGTGTTTGCTGTCTAGAGCCCCAGTGGGATGGGGGATGTTCCACCTATCTCTAAATCCCCACTCTATGTCCTTTAAGTCCTCTGGGAAAGTGGGGCAACCAATAAATTCATCTGTGTACAGTCTGATGATAACATCACACACCTCAGAGATGATGCACTTTATGATCCACCATCCTACCTTGACGGTGTACTGGAGGCAGACATAGCTGGATGTCTTAACATAAGGGCGAACCTCAAGGCCTGGTGTCAGGGGTTGTTGGAGCAAGGTGGTCTGCTGCTGCAGATCAGCCATAAGGTGGCAATCAATCTCCGTGAAAATCTCTTGTCACATCCAGCTAAAATTTCTGAATGTGGGCTTGTCTTCCTAGTACAGTTCTGCAATCTGGTTGTGATATTGAACCCTGTCCTCCCGTCTCCTTAGCCACTGCCTAACCCAAGGCACTGGGGCCTTCCCCCACCTCCTCCTTGGAACAACTCTCTGCCTGAATCTCATAATCAGCTCACCTAACTCTAAAATCTCCCTGAACAGTATCAGATATATCATTTGTATATGAAGCAGGTCATTTATTACTTTATCCTTCTTGGTCACTGGTCAGTATTGAAATACTCAATCAATTTGACCTGTCCATTAACCCCTATATATAGGGATCCAGGATGGATATAGCAAATTGGGAACGTCACCAGGAGGCATCAGGAAGATGTCATTAAGTGATCTTTTTGATCTTTTGGGACTGTATACCCAATCTTTACAACTGTATGTATGATCTTTCTCATTTTATAGCTGATCATAATCCTATTGCTAACATTGTATGTCAATCGTATACTTTTTTTATGACTTTGCCATCCCATAACAAAGCCTATCAGGAACCTATCGTACTGATTTGTAAACCCTAATATCTGATTGGGAAGCGAATCACAAACCCATCACAAACCTTTTCTGTTACCAACCACTCTGTGCTGAATTGCAGAGGAAACAGGTGATCCAGGTAAAATTTGAATTGCAAGCTAGGTTTAACATTGGATCACCATAATGGAATAGCACCTATAAAAATTGCCTATTTTATACGATTTCTATGGTTTTTCCCATTTGTATTATACATGGGACAGCATAAGTTATGAACTTATTCTAAAGCTTTTAACCTAAAATAATAAAATTTTGATTTATTAAATAGTGAGCTATTTAGTCAGAATTTTAGTGAACATATGTTATGTTAGCAAATGCAACAGCTTGGGAGATATTAAACAGAGATGAGTGCAGTAAAAGAAATTTAATGAAATTAAACTGTCTCAGACCATATATTCTTAGGTCTCAAAATAAACATACAGCTTTGTATAATGAGAACGTAGTTGTTTTTAACAGGATGTAAAACCCCAACTTTGAACTTTGTATGGTCAGGGTAGCTTCTATGTCTTATTTTTACTGTTCTTTGTGTTAAAACTATGTAATTCTAAGCTTTTAAATTACTCAGTTTAACAACATATCTCTACACATACACACATTTCATTGTGGTGGAAATATTCGTAAAATTTAGAAAATATATCACATCTGTTCATATGTCAATTGGTTTCCATTTAATTTAGTAATATTCCACATAAACATGTTGAAACTTATAGGAGGACAAATTAAGTGCATAAAAACTGTTACCTGTGATAATAATCCTTTTCAGAACTTATAGTCTACAAACAATATTTAAAGTCAAAGTGAAATACTAACTGGTGTGCATTTTAGACATTGCAAGATATATATGCAGCATGATCAATACTTATCACGTGCAAACCCTGCAAGTGAATGGGGAGATCTTGTAACACTAGCAAGGGGAATACACATGCGCAAGTCTCTCGCAAGTTACCCTTGAGACATGGATGTATTTATAGGAATACTACGTGCATGCAAAGAAAATGTGCATGTCAATTTTCATTGCGGGATCTGTGCAACCTTGATATTCTGTCATAAAACTGCAAGTGTAGCTTAAGTGTCCCTTGCAAATCAGGCGATTTTTCTTTTGTAAGGACATATTGTCGTGTATCGGCGATGCCGTTAATGCAGAGTTTCAACTATCGGCAACTGCCGGTAATTTTACATCGTTAATCACATTAAATCACATTGAAAGTACATTTATAACATTATGTTGGCTACTTTATTACATTTCACATACTTTTTACCTGTTTATATATCTTCCTTCAATCATAGTTTGTTGTTAAAGTTTTGAAGTGGGAGGACAGGAAGTCAGCCATCTTTGCTACTGCAAGGGTTAAACATCTCAAGCTCTTGTCCAATCAGGTAAATGCCAAAGTTCAACAGGTCATTTGGGGATTTTTAATCCAATCACAAAAATGCATTTTACTGCTAGACAGTTGTTGACCCAGTTATTCCCTATAAAAGGGCCAACTTTGGGGTGTTTCTTCCTGGTTCACTTTCTCCCTAAGGAGACAGCACTTCTATAGCACTTCTGAAGCATTAAAGTCCAAAGACTGTCAAGATGCCCAGATCTGCACAAGAAGGGTGAGGTTTATTTTGTAAACTTGGGTTAGGAGTAAAAGGGGGAGGAAATTGATAGGTAAATTTCATGGATACAATTTAAACCTTTCTTCTAATATGATCTAGGGAATTAGAGGGAGGGAAGTGGCCAGCCCCAGTTATACTGGGTTGTACATATTTGTACATAGTGTTGTTAGTTTGTTGAACCTAGAATAATTAAATAATGTGGGTTGAACTTGGTCTTTCAGGGAAATCATTCTAAATGAGAATAGACAATTCAGACAATTCATTATGTTTAAATCTTGAAGTTATAATATGAACCATTAATCAAATATTACTATTCATGTTGGAACCATATCACTACCCTCGGCACGCTACATAAAAATGGTGGCAGTGGTGTTTGTTTTTTTTGAATAGTGTAAATTGAATTGGTTCATACTGTGTCAACATAATGTGTAAATATTGACATTTTTGAACAAAGTTGTCTTTGTTTAATGATAAAGTTTGTTCAGTAAAGTGAAAATAGAAGTAAATTTATCATGTCTAGGAAGAGTGATTCAGGGTCTGATACAGATTCTGTATATGACATGCCAAGTGGTAAATGGGTAGTTACTGATAAAGTTAGAGGTACTTCCGAAGGAGTACAAAAGAGTCAGACCAAGTCAAAGAAATCTGTCCATCAAACAGTTAACTTTGATAAGGGGGTGCTTCATAATACACAGGAAAATCAATACTATTCAGGTAGACATCCATCAGAATACTATGATGATAGGGAATATATTTTTCCAAAAGAAAGGTCAAGATTGTCACCTGAGGAACATGATATTGAGAGAGGGAAGGCTTTTAAACGAGAATGGTCAAAGTATACACCATTTAGGTATGAAACTGATGTATTGGATGATCCTTGTTATTATAGAGGTCAACAAAGGGTTAGGTCTCCACCAAGATTGGGTTATGTAAGGGGTGGGCCTCATTATTCTGGTGGTCAATATGAAGTCAAGTCCCCATATGATCAAGGCTATGTGAGGTCACCAAGAGAATATTACAAACCTAGTTACTCTGATAGGGTGCAAGAGACCTATGCCTCTCCCCCAAGGACAGGTTATGTTAGGACACCAGAGTATAATAAGTCTGGTTATGTTAGGACACCAGAGCATAATAGGTCTTCAGGTGTTCCTAATGATCAAAGTTTTAGTTCTGGTAGACAGTTCAAAAAGTGTCCATCCTATGATGGGAAAAGTAGTTTCAAAGATTTCCTGATTCAATTTGAGATGGTCAGTGAATTTAACAATTGGAACATTGAAATAATGGCTCAAGAGCTTGCTTTGTCACTGAAAGATCAGGCTGTAGCAGTTTTAGCAGATCTAGATTTCTCACACAGAAGGCATTACCCTAGTCTAGTGAAAGCTTTAAAAGCAAGGTTTGAACCTGAAAATCAAATACAACTTCATAGGGCAAAGTTGAAATCTAGAATTAGGAGAGAGAATGAACCTTTACCACAATTAGCCCAAGATATAAGAAGATTAGTGAGGGATGCAAACCCAGGTGTTCCATTAGAGATTAGAGAAAATATGGCAAAAGATAGTTTTCTTGATGCTTTGAATGATAGAGACTTGGAGTTGTCAGTTTTTCAAAGTCAACCCAAAAGTTTACAAGATGCATTAAGGATAGCACTTGAGATTGAAGCCTTTCATAGGAGTAGAGAGAAAAGGGTGCCTTTAAGGTCAGTTAAACAGGAGAATGAAAGTTCACTTGTTCAAAATGATGAATTAGTTCAATCCCTTCAGTTAAGGATTTCAAAACTTGAGGAAGAACTAAAATCTGTTCATGTGTCCAAATCTGAGACAAATAGTGTTCCACAGGTTAGGGATAAAACACAGAAAACTAACAAGTCGAAAGTAGTGTGTTTTTATTGTGATAAACCTGGGCACATTGCCAAAAACTGTCGAAAAAAATACTTTGACAAGAAAAAGAAACAAGATGAAACTTTAAACATTCAAAAGCTGGAGTAGGGGGTCATACGTCAGCTGTTTACTCAGAGGGGCCCAAACTGAACTCTTGTAATGATGGATTGTATTTACCTTGTTCCATTTCTGGGGTAAAAGTAAACTGTTTGATTGACACTGGTGCCAATACAAGTATCATCCACCCAAAGAAATACTATTCCATCCCAGAAAGTGCTAGGTCAAAGTTACAAACAGTAACAAGTAGTATCAGATTGGCAGATGGGGGGAAAATTCAACCACTAGGTGAGGTTATCTTACCACTGTTTATTCCTGATGTAGGAACATTGTATCAAAAATTTCTGGTTGCAGAAACTAATGAACCTTTAGTATTGGGTTATGATTTTTTCCACAAACACCAATGTGTTATTGACTTGACAAACAATACACTTCAGATAGAGGGGAAAACAGTTGATTGTTGCTTAGAAAGTAAACTGTTGTCCTTGTTTAGGATAAAGTTGATTGAAACTATTACTATTCCTTCAAATAGTGAAATGATTGTGGGTGGGTATTTTAACAATCCTGACAAAGACATATTGCCAAACTGTGCTTTGCTTGAAGGTTCTGACAAATTGTTGGAAAATAAACAGGTATTGGTGGCTAGGTCTTTAGTGAATTTAAGGACAGATATTATACCAGTTAGGGTGTTAAATCCACATGATCAACCAAGGCAGTTGTTCAAAGAGACAGTTTTAGGGTCTTGTGAGATAGTTGAACAGATTGAAACTGGTATTCAAAATTGTAGTAAACTGAATCAAATGAATACAAACACTGAGACCTCTTCAATACCAGAACATTTTCAAACTTTGTTGGCCAAATGTCAACCATTGCTTTCAGTCAAACAACAACAAGAAGTAGAAAGTCTAGTGCTTGATTATAGAGATATATTTGCAAAATCAAAATCTGATTTAGGGAGAACATCTCTGTTCAACATGAAATTAATACTGGAAATACTCCACCTATTAAACAGCGACCTAGGAGAGTCCCTTTGGCAAAACAAAAAGTTGAGAGGGAGGAAGTTAGTAAAATGTTAGACACAGGCATAATAACACCTTCTTGTAGCCCATGGTCATCACCAATTGTGTTAGTTACCAAGAAAGATGGGTCTTGTAGATTTTGTATTGACTATAGGAAGTTAAACAGTGTCACAATCAAGGACTCATACAGTTTACCCAATCCAAATGACTGTTTGCAGTCATTACATGGGTCAAAGTGGTTTAGCACATTGGATCTGGCTAGTAGTTATTGGCAGATGGAGGTTGATCCTAAAGATAGGCCAAAAACAGCATTTACCTGCCAAAGTGGGTTGTTTGAGTTCAATGTTATGCCTTTTGGGTTAACTAATGCCCCGAGCTCATTTGAACGTCTCATGGAAAAAGTTTTATCAGGGTTACAGTATGACATTTGTTTACTGTATTTAGATGACATTATCATAAAGAGTGAGACATTTGAAGAACACTTAGTTAATCTGGGGAAAGTGTTTGACAGGTTAAGGTCATCAAACTTGAAATTGTCACCAAAGAAATGTACTATATTTCAACATAAAGTTGAATTCTTAGGCCATATAGTTTCAGAAGAGGGGATATCAACTAACCCAAAGAAAATAGATTCAGTTAAGAATTGGCCAAAGTCAGTTACTGTGAAACAAGTAAGAAGTTTTCTAGGATTATGTTCCTATTATAGGAAATTTATCTTAAACTTCTCATCGATCGCGAAACCCCTGACAAGATTGACAGAAAAAGATGTCAAATTTGTTTAGTCATCAGATTGTGATCAAGCATTTGAGAAATTGAAAACTTGTTTGGTCAATACTCCCGTTCTAGTTTATCCTGACTTGACAAAGCCATTTATACTTGACACTGATGCCAGTGGGGTCGGCATTGGTGCTGTTTTGTCGCAAAAGCAGGGTGATAAAGAAAGGGTGGTTGCTTATTACAGTCGAGTCTTGACAAAGAGTGAACGAAATTACTGCGTCACAAGGCGTGAATTACTTGCAGTCGTCGATTCCATAAAACACTTTCATACATATTTGTATGGTACAAAGTTTGTTATACGTACTGATCATGGTTCATTGAGATGGTTAGTAAACTTTAAGAATCTTGAAGGTCAACTTTGTCGCTGGTCAGAGTTTTTGGCAGTCTATGACTATGAGATAGTTCATCGTAGTGGCAAGTCACATGGCAATGCCGATGCATTGTCCAGAAGACCATGTGAACCTTGTAGATATTGTGACAGGGTAGAAAGTAAGGACAGGGCTTATCAAACAAATTACGAAGATTTAAGACCATGTTGTCATCAGCAGTCTCAAGGTAGTGACAATATTGCTAGTAGGGTTACTGGTGCAAACAATTTTCAAAAGTCTGAAACCTTACCAAGTATAAGGTATGATTCTTCTGAAATAAAAGAGCCTTTAACTCTAAATAGTTGTAAAAATGTCAGACAAGAAACCTTTACAGCTGAGTCATGGCTTCAAAGCAATACGTTGGATGAAATTTGTACTGAACAAAGGAAGGATAAGGATCTAAAACTTATCATTGAATGGAAACTTAAGGACACAAGGCCAACATGGCAGGATATTTCTGATAGAGGTATCAATTTGAAGAATTACTGGTCACAATGGAATAGATTGATTCTTAAGGACAATGTTTTGTACAGGGAGTGGTTCGATCCAAGGGTCAAACAACCTGTTTTGCAATTAGTCATTCCACCTTCTATGAAGGAAGATTTATTTTCCCAATTGCACAAGCAAAAGTGGTCAGGTCACTTAGGTATCAAAAGAACTTTAGGGCGTATGCGTAGACGTGTGTACTGGGCAGGATATAAGGCTGATATTCACAGGTTATGTTGAGAATGTCCTGAATGTCAGAGGCGCAAGTCCCCTAATAAAAAGGCAAGACATCCACTTAAAAAGTATGCTGTAGGTCTTCCTTTAGAAAGAGTTGGTTTAGATATTCTAGGGCCATTACCAGAGAGTTCCTTGGGAAATAAATATATTTTGGTTGTGAGTGATTACTTCACAAAGTGGGTTGAGGCATATCCTATGCCCAATCAAGAAACAGTGACTATTGCAAATGTTTTGGTCAATGAGTTTATAAGTAGGTTTGGGGTACCATTACTCCTACATTCTGACCAAGGGTCCCAGTTTGAATCTAGTTTGTTCCAGGAACTTTGTTCATTGCTTGACATTGATAAGACAAGGACAACTGCCTACCATCCTCAGAGTGATGGACTAGTTGAGAGGTTTAACTTGACCTTAGAAAATATGTTGAGTAATTACATTGCTAGTGATCAGAGGGATTGGGATAGTCATCTTCCAATGTTGATGTTGGCTTATAGGTCCTCCATTCATGAATCAACAGGTCAAACACCAGCAGCTATGATGTTTGGGCGGGAGGTTACTCTACCTATAGACTTATTGTTAGGGTCATTCCCAGATCAAAAACACAGGTCATCAGATTTGCCCTATCTTCATGAGCTTAAGGAAAAATTAAAAGAAATTCATGAAATAGCACGGGAAAATTTGGAGAAATCTTGTGACAGGCAAAAGAGATTGTATGATCATCGTGCCAATGCACATAGTTACAATGTTGGGGATAGTGTTTTCTTGTTTGATCCAACTAAAAAGAAAGGTATTAGCCCAAAACTTCAATCTCGGTGGGTAGGCCCTTACTTAGTTGTTGGGAAATTATCTGATCTCCTGTACAAAATTCAGTTAAGTCCACAGTCCAAAATATAGATTGTACATCATGACAGACTTAAGTTGGGGCATAGTAAGTCACAAAGCAGGGTTGAGACAACAGATGGAAATGTATCAAATGGGACAGATGGGGTAGCAGAATCTATTGAAAGTCCCAAGTCAAAAGTTTTAGAAGCACATTGTAGTCCTAAGACTAAATCTACAGAGTGTGTTACAACTCGTTCAGGGAGACAAGTGAAACTTCCTAAGAAGTTTGAAAATAGCATTTTATAAATGTACATTGCATGTTTGTTTTCATTTTTATATTTTTAGAGCTCGCTTCAATTGCAAGAGATGCAGTTTTATAACCATTAAGAGAGACGTGCTTGAGAGGCATGAGAGGGAGAACCATGACAGGCTGGCAAAGTGTGGGTTTGGGTGTAATTTTATATTCCCAATACATAAAAAATGTCTATTGCGTGATCACCATAAGAGGTGTCATTTAGGGTTACTGCATAGGGACCCAATCATGTGCGACAGGCCTAGGAGCAGATCGAGGTCCCCTATTGGGATCGCTCCTACTGTCCAGACAGGAAACTCTCCACTCAGGGGAACACCACCCAAAACACCGACTATGTCGGATGTGGATGAGTTTGAGTTTTTTGATTTTGTGGAGGATGACATTGACCATAACAACAATGTCAGTGGTGTATCCAAGTTGAGAGGGGTGTCACCCAAAGGTGATGTATTGGGTCCAGCTTCTCCAAGCCAGGTACCAGTTCAGTGGAAGCTAACTCCTATTGATGTAGATGTTGCCAAACCTCTGTATAGTTTCCTGCCCAGGCCATGCCGTTATACAGAGTACTACCTGAAGGGTGACCCGAGGTTTCACCAGAAATGATATTTATTAAATGTATTTTTTTTTATTGTATTTTGTATGAATAAAGATTGTTTTTTTGTCATGTTGTTTTAATGTGTTTATTTTTCAGCTATGTTTGGGGACAAACCCTCTTTAGTTGGTGGGGGGTATTGTCGTGTATCGGCGATGCCGTTAATGCAGAGTTTCAACTATCGGCAACTGCCGGTAATTTTACATTGTTAATCACATTAAATCACATTGAAAGTACATTTATAACATTATGTTGGCTACTTTATTACATTTCACATACTTTTTACCTGTTTATATATCTTCCTTCAATCATAGTTTGTTGTTAAAGTTTTGAAGTGGGAGGACAGGAAGTCAGCCATCTTTGCTACTGCAAGGGTTAAACATCTCAAGCTCTTGTCCAATCAGGTAAATGCCAAAGTTCAACAGGTCATTTGGGGATTTTTAATCCAATCACAAAAATGAATTTTACTGCTAGACAGTTGTTGACCCAGTTATTCCCTATAAAAGGGCCAACTTTGGGGTGTTTCTTCCTGGTTCACTTTCTCCCTAAGGAGACAGCACTTCTATAGCACTTCTGAAGCATTAAAGTCCAAAGACTGTCAAGATGCCCAGATCTGCACAAGAAGGGTGAGGTTTATTTTGTAAACTTGGGTTAGGAGTAAAAGGGGGAGGAAATTGATAGGTAAATTTCATGGATACAATTTAAACCTTTCTTCTAATATGATCTAGGGAATTAGAGGGAGGGAAGTGGCCAGCCCCAGTTATACTGGGTTGTACATATTTGTACATAGTGTTGTTAGTTTGTTGAACCTAGAATAATTAAATAATGTGGGTTGAACTTGGTCTTTCAGGGAAATCATTCTAAATGAGAATAGACAATTCAGACAATTCATTATGTTTAAATCTTGAAGTTATAATATGAACCATTAATCAAATATTACTATTCATGTTGGAACCATATCACTACCCTCGGCACGCTACAATATAAGTCCTGTCAGTCTTTTTGTATATTTTTATTTTCCATATCCATTGGGAAAACAGGTAGAGTTGCATATAATGTATTGTGTGGGATAGTTTATTCAAAACACCTAAATTTAGTCAATAATGAAGTTGAAGGTAATACACAAATGTTTTAGCCTGAAATAGGTTTTTACATTGTTGGGGAATCATAAAAAGAAATTTAGACAAACATTTTCTAGCAGTGCAAAATATTTCAGTATGTGGTTATAAACTGTTACAAGGAGAAGAAAAATGTTGCAACTCTTATTTTTACACCCCCAGCAATTAGTAATATAAAAAATAGTTATGGGGGCCACGGTGGCAGAGTGGTAACACTCTCGCCTCCCACCTCTGCGGCCAGGGTTCGATCCCCGTCATGGCCGTAAGTGGGAAAGCTGGTAGTTGCTTGCCGTTGGTCGGCAGTTTACAGTACAGAACCCTAGCGAACTATATGTACTGGTTTCCTCTGCCCTTCCAACTACCCGTGGTGATATGACCTGTACAGTGTTGAAAGCGACGTAAAACCCCAAATAAACAAAAAATAGTTATGATGTACATGTAGTAACTGCTGAACTAAAAATTATTTTCTTGGTACTCACTATATAATAAGTAAAGGAATTTGGATATATATTTTTTCCCGTTGTCTTTCTTTTAAAAAAGAGCTGAACAAAAGATAACTGACGAATACATACAACGAATACATACAACGTTATCTTTTATATTCGTCAGTATGCGAGAACGCGCCAACGCTGGATCAACGTGCGTTTTCGCAAGACATAATCTATATTTAAACGTTATTAATGAACGCGGTTTTCTCCATTTCCACATGGCAAAATAAAATCGTATGGGATACATGTGCACTTTTATCAACCAAAATAATGCAGATATAATTTTACATACAAATTGATTCAGTATGAAATATATAAAGTGATACGTCGTTTATTGAATTGTGGGATTTTACAAAGTACGTAGTGGAAACGCATATTTGTCGAAAATGAAAACAAACAACTGTTGATTACTGTATTATTTACTTAACAATACAATATCTGGAGTACTATACAGCAAATTGACGTTTACAATGTAACGTTGCAGTCATCTGCTAAGCAAGATAATGTTTTCGGAAAAAAATGGCGGTAATGGTGATAACTTTTTGATTAATATGTTATTATCGCTCAATCAAAAATTTGAAAGTTTGCTGGACCCAACACATACAGTACGGACTTTAAACATGGGCACCCTTTTTGATGTATGCATACACCCATGGATAGTGAATCTGACAGGACAGTCATGACGAACACCAAACTAAATGGCTCAAATTTGAATTAATACCTACCAAAACAACTTGTCATATTATTGGGGTACGTGGTTCCACTGGAGCCAACTTGTTGGTAACTAGGTATTTTTCGAAGGTTGGGGCGATGTTTACAGAATTGGTTAGGATCAGTTGTAGTTTCCCGGCTTGTTGCAGTGGATTGGCAAAATCTCAAATGTTTGATATTTCACCAACCCTCTGTGACTGTATCCGGACCTTGGCTTCACCCACCTGGAAACTGTCCTGTCATGGATCTCTACTGTACTGCTTGCTGGTCAAACTTCATGTCTTGTTAGATACTGCAGCCATCTTGTCCGGAAGAACTTGCCGGCCTGTCATGGTTAAGTACCAGGACTCAACCTCCCAACAGGCTGCACACACCAACCTACCGTACTTAAAAAGACACTGGCCTGTTGTAAACATTACCAACCTGACTTGGACACTTCCTGTCAAGACAGGAAGTTCCCAAGTCTTCAACCATAGAGTCCTTAACATCTCAGCATGACAAGCTGGGAACATAATATGACAAGATGTAAATAGAAACCGACAAGGTGGTTACAGCTACAGAAAGACGGGAAGTGTGTAGGACAAGCCAGTCTGATTTTTCTGACCCACAGCTTGTCAGTTGTAAAATCTCTGTCCTTACAAGGCGAGTCGGTTTGCGCAGTGCATAATTTGGAATCTGGCAACTATTATACTGCTTAATCTCCCCTGTTCAAAGGGGACTCTGAGGTTCCACAAAACCAAAACGGTCAACCAGTTTTAGTATCCAGGGAGAGAATAAAGGTCAAGCACCACAGAGTATGCAAGGGGGTGAGTAAGGTGGGTATGCCTTGGTGTACAGGTAGGTTTTGAGCTGCTTTCCGAAAGAGGCTAGGGAGGGGGACGCACGAATCTCATCAGGAAGAGCATTCCAAACAGTGGGGACATCAAAGCAAAACTATTACCAAACTGCTTGACAGATTTATGGATAGAGGGTTTGAACTTTGGAACAGAGGGAGGAAGCCAGGAGGGAGGAAACTAATCACTCAGCAGAGGAGGGAGTGGCAGAAAAGCATACAAGGACAGACAGAAGTCACACAGAAATGGATACAGAGGCTGGAGGAGAGGCGGGCACATCTCAATCTCACTCAAGACAAAAGAAGGGGTACATGACCAACATGAGAAGGCAATTGTGGCCGTTGTGAAGGACTGTTGTGAAGGACCACGATGAGTTGTATGACATGACTTATTAATATTTTTAAGGACAAAACAAGGAAGGAGTGTCTCTGGGAGAGGTTAGAGTCAGGCCCCAAGAGAGATGACTGAAAGGAAGAACTGGATTCAGGCTTTAAGTCCCCGACCAGAGGAGCCAGTGTATCTGCTGCCTTAGCCCACAACATCTCCAGAGCTTCAACCACCACAGATAGTATGGAGATTAGTGTGCAGTCAGACACCACAATACAGCCATCAGTTAGAAGCCCCAGCACAGTTTCTGGTCATTCTTTGGTCAACCAGCATGTCCATGCTGTCATTCCTTGGGTGAAAGCAGGAGACAACAAGAACAACCATTTGCAACTACCTGGCGTCAGAGGTGAAGGTCTTAGAAGAGTTTCAAACATTCACAAACGAGGCTGTGAAACTTCTAAGCAGCATCCAAACTCCAAAGCAGAGCAAAGGAAAGGAGCCGTCAGCCCCAGCGACCACAGCCACAGCTACTTTCCAAGATCTCAAGTGCAACGTCAACATTTGTGCCACAGACATTTCAACAGCCACAGCAACCAGCACCAGCTGCAAGGGAATACATCTTAACCATCCCAGAGACTCAGATGTCAGCAAGCCAGGCCATCCAACCTGCTCAGCAGAGTCAAGTGACAACCAAAGGACAACAGCAATCCAGAGGGCAGCCAACTTCATTCCTAGTAGTTGACTATCATCAGGCTGGACCATCAAGACCACTTACTTTTATACAGATCTCGATGAAGCACTTTAACCCACCGTCAGTTGCCTCTGCCACAGGTGAAGAAAGTCATCACATATCAGGACTGTCAAGCTTCTTTAAGAATCTTCAGTTTGTGATGAGGTGCCAACAGATCAACACACTGCAGCCGTTTTCACCACCTGACCTGCAACAAGCCGCCTCTTCTCCAACCACCACCACACAGCAAGAACATCAGCATCCACCAGCCCAGCCTCAGCCTCCTCCGCAGTCAGTCGACACCAAACAGCAGCAGCAGTGGAACCAAAGAAGCAATGCACTTGCCTCCAATCAGTACTTTTCAGGACCATTGCTGTAAAACATTTAAAGGCCCTTTTAGGACCACCCGAATCTTCCAAAAACAATGAACAGCTATATGTTCAAAAACAATCCCAAAACAAGAAGCGTTACACTGCCCCACACAAAGCACTTTGCCCCCCCTCAAAAAAAAAAAATCAAAATAATATTGTACTTCCACACATTAAGCCAGCATCATAGTGTTTGGTTGGAAGGCATAAGTTTTGACATCTTCATTAGTGTCCAAGTTTACTGCAGACTTACTGTTCAAAACCCATTTGCTGCCAATGAATTAACCATAAGTCTTGCCCTTGCCATCCCACAAAGAAGCAGAAGATGAGTACAAATCATATTTTTTTTTTGCATTTACAATTTGTATTTATACTCAGCGCAATATCTCCATGTACTACAGGACTCAAAGTGCTATCCCACCCATCTGACTGTAAAAGTACAGTCCAACTCTCAAATTACTGACATTCCCCTAACTGAAAGACAGAGGGTCAAGGATAACCATTTATCGTCGTCCTTGAGGTTCTTTTACCTGCCAGTGGGGACAGGACCTCATGACAGAGGACTGCCATTTTAAGTGGTCATCCGAGCCACTATGTAACTGCCTGTACCTGGGATTGAACCCACGTCCTCTGTGTTCCTAGGCGAGTGTGTTACCCACTAGGCCACAGTGACAGATATACTTTTTTTTACTTTTTTTTTTTCAGCTGACTCATTTGATAAGGGTGTGACATCTACCATATTTGGGATGACATTGGTTAGCATGAAGTTGCTTGATTTTTAAAGTTTTTTTGACTGCTGTGTAAAATCTAAAACATATAAAAATGTGATATTTGGTTGAACTATAAAAGAAAGTATTAGAGCTAACTTTGTACAAATAATTTTTGACATAACTTATTTTTAACAACTAAAATTAGACAAAATCTTTGAAACACATCCACATAAAATGTGCATGAAGTGGCTTGATTTGTTTATTGAAAAAGAAATCTTATTCCTTTATCAAGACATAAATCTATTTTTAAAATTTATTATATTCATTTAAAATGTCCATAATTTATGAAAACGGCGTACAAGAAAAAAAAAAAAAATAGCTATAATAATAATCGGTAAATATGGTTTGTAAATGTGTCATGGTGTAATTTTAGGTAGTCCATTTCCCCCTTATAAAGTAGGGAAAAAGTTTCAAATTAAATATTTAAATTATTGAATTTAACAGATATCAAAGTAACCAAAAGTAATATGTTGCAGTGGAGCTATGTATTGCGAGTCATTTCAAACAGTTTTAAAGGATACAGGTAGGCAATCTTCTACTATTTTTATGTAAATTCCTGAAAAATTGACCAACTGCACGCTAACCCATGCAGTAAAATGGAGTTAAAGAATAACAGTAAAAGGAATGTAACTACTAGTTTTTGTGACACTATCATTTTCCATAGTGACTAACAAAAGGTGCAGAAGTAAACGGTAAATAAAAAGTTTAGAATTCCTATACAATTATTTAAGTAGGTTCAGCACCAAAATGCCACCAGAAATTTCTGATGCTGAAGCATTTCATTTAATGTGTAAAAAATTAAAAATACAGTTTGTCATTCAAGTTTGAATGTTGACAATAAATAAAAAACTATGTTAATACCCATGCAGTCACCTTTCTGTTTACCACTTTCATCAAATAACTTGGTTGAAATATTAGAAATGTACAAAATGCATTACAACTGTCACAGTTTCAATAAAAATTTCTGCATAATGCATATACAGCAGTGCACATGATGTTAGACAAATTCATTTCTAATTTAGTAGCAAATGAAAGGGGTTATAGTTTCAGAGTTCACAGCTGGATGCAATCCCTCACAAACTGTCATTTGTCTTTAGTGTCAAGCTGATATTTTCATTAAAGTTAAATGTATTTTTTGTTTAAACAATTAACTAAAGAAAACAAGATACTCCTGTACTACCCTGTGGGTCAAAAATTCGCTCGAAATTGCTCTATCTCTTACGGTTTGCGAGATATTTGTGATTTTTGACATTTTCACTAAACGTAGCAATAAAGTAGCCATTACTCATTTGTACATTGAGCAACAGTTGTGAAACTTAAATATGTTACAGTTCACAAAAAAAGTAGATGAACAACATATTTGAGAGAAATTGTGTACCTGCAATACTTTTGAAGATATAAGCCATTTACTCATTATGGTTATCATTAAAAATTGATGAAGTAGCTGTTACTCCCTTAGCTATGGAGATACACTTCCAAACTAGTGACCATGTTGTAGCTGTGGAGAAAGTAGCTGAACAACATATTGGAACAAAATACTCTAAATGCAATAGTTTGAAAGTTATAAGTCATATAATTATATTAGGTAAAAGTGCTATTACTCACTCAAAAGTAGCCAATCCCTTGGTTGGAATTTACATGCCGTCTGTGTATAAAAAATTTTAATTAGTGGAAATGAATTTTGTATACGCTTCCTATTACCAGAGTAATAACAGACGGATGTTAAAATTGATTTCAGTATCTGCATAATATTTCTCTAAAATGTGTACCATTACTTATCAAATGATTCAAGAATGCATATACAGTGCAGTGACAAATCATTTTCTCAGACATATTAAGGTTGAACTTATAATTATCTTTTTTTGTGCATGTGTAAACTACCTTGTATTACACAGTGTGTCAGTGTTCTTCAGTAGGGAGACTGGCCCAAACCACAGGCTATGAGGTTATCACTATATATATATATATATATATACATGTATATATCCAGTCTCTACTGACAGAGTTACCTTTTCACAGGCCTGTGCGGTTATAAGCAAGATAATTTAAATCACATTTACAGGGTTAATTTGTTTTTCTGAGTGCACTGTGCGCTCTTTGCGTTGAATATGGTACTGTAGCCCAGTTATAGGTTCTTCAGAATAGAGCATCAGCTCCAAAAAAGTTGTTTGTTTCAAGAGTAATAACTATTTAAAATATTTCCAGTTACAAAACCATACAACTATTTATCAACTTTTCAAGTGCTGGTGTTAATGTTTCTTGTACATTGTTGGAGTTTGACAAAATGTCGGTGTAATGATTTAATTGAAAATACTGTTAAATTTTCAATTGGTGATATATATTATAGTCTGTCTGTCAAAGTGTAATATAGAGTGCTGGAAGAATTTTATTCATTACCTCCAGGTATTATTCTCATGAGCATTTGTCTGTTTGTCCATTTGTCTCCTAGCAGGATTATGCAAATATTACTATTTTGATCATCCTCCAATATAAATCTGAAGATTGGTCTTGGTCCAAGTTAGATCCCATCAAATTTTGAGTGATCTGGATACAAAAAATAAAGAAAAATAAATAATCCAAATTTTTCCATTCACTTATTATAACATGCTTTGGTGGAGGAATGTGTTCTCCAAGCACTCTTCTTTAAGTATATATTTTTCCTGGATATTGGCACAGTTTTGTGTCTGATGAAGACCCGTACTTTCTGACTACAACGTGTCATTCTATGAATTGCTCCCTGTTTATTACAGTAGGTCTTTCGATTGAAAATTAGTTAACAGTGTTTTCTGTGTTGGCTTTATGTTAGATCTGGTGGAAAAGTTTGAACCTGGTTCATCAGAAGAAGATCACTGGTTGTACGTCTTGAATCATCACAAACTTTGCACAGCAGCATTTCCGTATGATGTGGTGGAAGTGGCTCAAGTAACAAATGAACAGCTGCGTTCTCAGTACGAGACAAAAAGAAAAGAATTTCAGAAAAATGTAACTAGCTCAGCTTCAGTGGATAGATTTAGTTGCTTCAGAGATACAGTTGTTCAGATTTGGAAATGAAATAATCCTTGTTTAAAAGTTAATAGTTGAAAAATTTCTTCAGTGATTTTGAAGGCACTTCTTTAGTGCAGAAAATAAACTATTAAATATAATTTAATTTCATAAATGAATTAGATAGGACATAATATTCTGTGAATTCAGTTGATAACCATTAACCACTGAAACATGGTAACCTGAATGTGGGTTGATGCTTGCCAAATAGATACCTGATCCCATTTTTTTCTCCCCGACTCCCAGTTTGAAATGGATACTGGAGATTGTAGTTGTACAAACATATCCCTGTGTCCTGTCGCACAAATTTTTGCTTTTTCAGAAATATCCACTGGATGCTGGAAGGAGTTCTTATGGTTTTGCAATTGAAACAGAAGATGATTTAGTTGACATTTTGAGAGTTGGGCCATTTAAAAGAAAAGCACCTTACCACGTCCTAGGTAGTGTGGATTTATGTGCAATTTTTTTTTTCAGAAAATACAATAGAACCTGCATTATTTGACCATGTAGGAAGAATAAGACTTTTTTCAGCAATCTAATTGAATTTAATATGGACTTTTATAGTGCTTAATCTCCCTCAGTTGACAGAATCTATGGCACGGCTAAACATGAACAAATTTATTGTCAAAGGTCCATTTACATAGCTGGGTCATATCTGAAAATACACAGGGGTAGCACAGGGTGGTTATTGGGAATAGCCTTTTGCAAACAGGTAAGTTTTGGGCCTCTTTCTGAAGGAGAAAATACATGTTGTATTGTGTACATTGTCAGGAAGGTCATTCCTAATCTTAGAAGCATCAAAGGCAAACTTGTTTCCAAGGTGTTAGACTGACATGTAGAGAGTAAAATGAAAAGGAGCAACTGCAAGGTACTGACGGTCAGGGTGACTACTCCTGGTGCTGTAGGAGCAACTGGTCAGTGACAAAGATGATGATTCTCCAAAATGGCAGCAATTGGAGGTTTAGTGTAAAACAACTGGAAGATACAAATTGTGGAGAGGGGAAATAAAGTCTGTAAAGTCTTATTAGGATAATAAAGTCCATAAAATCATATTAGGATAATAAAGTCCAGAAAGTCTTATTAGGATATAATAAAGTTCATAAAGTCTTATTAAGATATAATAAAGTTCATAAAGTCTTATTAGGATATAATAAAGTCCATAAAGTCTTACTAGGATATAATAAAGTTCATGAAGTTATATTAAGATACTAAAGGGTTGGATAATAGAAGTTTTACTGGTGTTGTAAACTAGATACAAGTATTTTGCTTTTGCTAGGTTGTGATGAAGCAAAAAACAACAACAAAAACTGCTTTACATTCTGAAGACCTGGTACTTGAAAACATTTACATTCTACTCCATTATGTGCATTGGTGACATTTCATCAAAACCAAAACAAAACCATAAAGAAAAAACCCTATGTGTTTAGTTTATTATCTTACATTTTGACTTTACATGAGGTAAAAATGGTCTTTACTGATGTTATGTCTGAGGGAGACATTTATCATTTCAAATTATGGCTCGTGTCTGCTGGTGTCAACATTTCACCAAGTGAGAGAACAAGTTTCGTTTGTTTCTAGGGCCCTGAAAAGCAGTTACTGTATTGATTTTTGCAAAGAATTACACCACTCGGTTTTACTGTGACAACAGCTGTAAGGGCAAGGTGGTGGTGTTAAGGAATGAATAAAAATTATATTAAATGTTCATGTAATACATGTTCCAGTTGTTAGTGTTTCTCAATCAGTTATAAAATATGCAAGTGACTTGAGTGATATAATTCTATATTATCTGAAAAAAAATGTGTAATAAATACTTTAAAGACCCAAGTTTGTTGATTAAAATGTAAAAAACTGTTGTACTTATCAGCGACTATGCATGTTGATAAACAATTATAACTGTGTGTTTCTTGTATCCCTCAGATCAACAAACATAATCTTTTCCTTGGTTTTTAAAGCATGTGTATTGGTTTCAGAAAGCATATTCTTGGTCTAGGCTAAACTTTATAGTACAAGATTTTGGATAAAGCAAAGTTCTAATATTTGAATGTTTTGGTAGTATTTGAATATGCTGCAATGTAAAAGTTGCATCAAGAATGCAGATAACAAAATGTAAAGTAATGAAAAAGTTAACTGGTTCCATACCAGGCAATGTAATTCATTAGCTTTGAATATGACGGTGAGAAATGCTTCATGTGTTCCAGGTCACAATGACATGGGCTTCAGTCTATGGCGACATACAGATGTCTGCATGAAACAGTGTATTGCGAAAAAGTCTCAAGGACCACAGTATCTTGTGGTTTATAAGGTAAAGTTAAAATCTGAAGTACAGGGATAATATATCAATGTATAACTCCACTCGGAATGTGTAACTTTATCTCATCTTTGATGGAAATGAGCTTCTAGTACCGGAGAATACTTATTTGCATTTTTATATTACATTGGTATGAATTAATATGATTGAGGAAATTTATAAGAAGCAGTTATGCTCAGTATATGATTAACTATGCAATATGCTATTGTTTTCACAGATATTTCATTTCCCCTTGTATTATTCAGATTTTTCTTATTTATAACCTGTGTAATACTGATTTTATGCATTGCTTGTAATTTCTTGTATATGTATTTTTATGTCCATTTAGAAACAGCATTATTCATGTCTGAAATCATCATTGTGTGCTAGCTTCTAGTGCTGCGACAATGTTTGTAGCAATAAAATAGTTTACTTGTTGACTGTCCCCAAAATGAAGTTCAAATGTCTGAAGTTCGGACTATACAAAATGTTTAGAAATCACTAATATGGCACAAAGGATGCTATTTTCATCCATCTGTAAAACTTACATTTTTCCTGAGAATATGGCAAAATTGTCTCCAAAGTACAATGTATGGATATTAGTTTTACCATATTTTCAACAAAGTGACAAGATTTTTATGTTATATTTCTTATTTTACAGTAGAACCTCCATTATCTGACCCTCTTGGGAGAGTAACAATTAAGTCGGATAATAGAAAGGTCGGATAATAGAAAGCCTAAAATAACAGGTTTAAATGGAGTTGGGAGAGTGGATTGGAGGTAGGATAATTGAAAATTCGGATAATAGAGGATCGGATAATAGAGGTTTCACTGTACTAGTTTTGAAAGCTTTAATTTGATGATCTACATCATCCAAATATATAGTTTGTAGTGATACCAAACATCGAACCAAAAATTGTAAATGATTTAGCAGCACTAGTAGCTTCATTGTGTATCAATGAAGCTACAGTAGGGCCTCTTTCACGCTAAATTTATGCTGTTAGTTTATTTAATATGGGAATGCCTGTGAGACCTTTCAGTATATATGCATAATTTTTGGTGGTTTCCAGTAAAATTTGAGAAATCTTTTGATGAAACCTTGTATTGACATGCATTGATGTCAGTGACACCTTTCAGGAAATACACAATTGTTACCATACAATTGTATTGTGGTTTCACTGTTTCAGTGTATATGTTGTATTGAATGTAGATAACCATTGAATGTATAGATTCAATGGGTTAGTTATTGAATGTGTACATTCAACGGCTTGGCCATTGAATCTACACATTCAATAGCAAGCAGCCATTGAATGTGTACATTCAATAGTTTAACTGTGGAATGTGTACATTCCACAACCATAGTCATTGAATGTGTATATGAATTCAGAAATTAAAATGAGTAACTGATATTGTGTGAAATGGAACTTATTATTGTCATTTTCTTACTAAATCACATCTGTTGATATTACTTAAAATAAACTTTTGCATTAGTTGATTATCTGTGGTCAGTTACATAGTTATGCATTATAACAAAAACTGTTTTGCTTTCTAATAATGTTTATCTTAATCTGTTTTCTAATTATATTGTCCCACTGAACCTCTCCAACAATACAGGGGTGCAACCATGGTGCTAATTACAATTAAATACCCAAATTTCACACTTAATTAGATGAATTACTTTGTATCACGTATTAGAATCATACACTGAAAGACCATAAATTACTACTCAGGCTTGAACTATTTTTCTTTCATCCTTTCACTGGGAGGCCAAATATTTCAATATTTGTGGATTAAAGTAAAGCTTATTATAGAGTGTTTGTAATGACTTTGATCAGAAAGGCTTGATGCATCATAAATAATCCAATGAAATATATGACATTTATGTCATTACATATATGTTTATTCATTTCAATGTTATAAATTGATCCTTCTTTATGTCACTTCCTGAAATGTAACACTTTTATTCCTATTAATTTAATCACTTATTATTATGCTAAAATATCCAATATAGGTTATAAACTAAGTCTTTTCAATCAGTATCACCTTTTCATATTTAATTATTTATACATTCCATGGCTTGGGTCGTTGAATGTACACATTCAATGATTTTAGCCATTGAATGTACACATTCCACAGTTTGTGCCATTGATTGTATACATTCAATGGTTATCCACATTCAATACGACATATATATATCTCTTAAATTTCAATGAAACCTTTTAGCAAAAACTATTATTCCCATTTGTGATTTTGTTTTGAGTTTTGTAAATTTGTATGAAACCTTTTAGAAAACACATTTATTCCATTGCAGTTTCAGTGACAATATCACCATGCTTTCAGTTTATGTATGGGAAGAGCAAGTCTGTGATAGTTGAGAAGTTTCGCACGAATGGGAACATGTTGCTGCCCACTCCAGGATATGACAGCCATGTCTCCACTGTGGAGGCATCATCAGGGCATCTCTCCCTGAAAGAAAACATCAACCACTCTCAGGTATTGTTTGACTGGTTTTCAGAAAAGTAAACAAATCTTTGAAAAATAAATACTTCTGTTAGTGGTGTCATCACGAGCGGTGATATCAAAGATTTACCGGTGATGGAATTAATGGATGATAATTAATGATCATTTGTGATGCATCTTATTAAAATTATTTAACCATTAATTTTAGCTTATTTTCAAGTGGATGTAATAAAATATAATGAAATATTACTGTAACTTTTATTTTCATGTGGTTTGTTTTGATTTATGACGTAACTATTGTGATGACTACTTCCACTTCCTACAGGAAGTAAAAAAAGTTTTGTTTACTTTTTATTACTTCCCGTATTCACCATTTTAACAACTGTCTGCACAAAATAAACATAGTAGAAGTTATCAATGCACTTCTATTTAAATAGCAAATGAAGGTTTACTTTGTGGAATGATGGCATCGCAATATCACTCATGGTTTTGTTCGGGGTATGGAGACCTCAAATACCCTGACAATGACACCACTAACTGCTGTTTAACAATAAAAATAACAAATGATGCTATTTTACCTCTAAAACATAACAGAAATTAACCTACAGATATGAAGATTTTGTGTGCTACTATTTTGAAAATGTTTATGCACAATTCGATGCTATAAATATAATTAATGAATGTATTCATGAATGAGTATTCAAAAATTCTTAAACAGACTTTTATATCAAAATGAGCCAAGTCACTGCTTTACAACATGTTGTAGTTCTAATTTAACACTTGGTTGTGTCAGTGATCTGATTGACTGAGAATCATGGTAAAATTCCTGTATTGGCTCTTCTATTAATAACCCTCTGCAAAGAATAATGAATAACTCAGTGTTGTTTTGCTGTGAAATTTGTAATAATTAAACACATTGAAATAGTGTGTCATGTTAGTATAGGAATAATCCCCTCCAAACCATGGCTATACACATAATGTGTTTTCAGTTGTTGGTCCAGTGTTATTCCTAAACATACTTGCAAATTGGGGATTAGTTTAGACCTCAAGTGAAGTGATTTACGAAATGAAATCACAATTCAGTACTGACACTCCTGCTTGTATTTTATAGGTGTATCTGTATGCTCTGAGTGCGGAGAAATACGAACCATGTCCCCCACCTCATGTTTACCCAGTCGCGGTCATCACGTTAATCAGCAAGACAGATACCATGCTGCTCCATCAGTTTAAAGACAATGGTATGTAGTCACTTCAGTAGAATCACTATGATTAACCATTTGATAATAATAATAGTTTATTTCATGTAAGTTATGTTTATAAAGTTAAATGGTAGTAATGACACATAAAAAACACAAATTGTAAAAGGAAAAATGTTCTCTTCATCAGTGAAATGTTTTTAATAGTTAGAAAAAAAAAATTGGAAGAAAGATAATGAGTTCATGGAAATAAAATATCCAGATAAATAGAAGTTTAAAATAAAGGGTTGACTGTGTAAATCAGTGAAATTGAAATGATAGGTTGGATAGTAATGAAACCACATTATTCTGACATCAAAATGACTAAGATAATTTGTTGTGTCACTAGTATCTATGCAGGTGCTCACATAGGGATTGCCTTGTCCTCTCTCCTCTGGCATCGGCGTCCGTCGTCACACTTCATTTTCAGACAGTATATCAAAAATGGCTTGACAGATTAAATTCAAATTTGGCAAGCGGATGTAACTGGTCCTCATTGTGTACTGTATTTTAATGTGAACTTAAACTCCCAATGAGAACATAATTATATTGAATTTTAGTTGTTTTTTTTTCAGTTCTTGACAGTATCTCAAAACACGTGACAGATTGAATTTAAATTTGGCATGTGGTTGTAACTTGTTCTGAGGGTGTGCCCTATTTTAAGATTACCTAAACCTCCAATTTATAGAAGTATTGAAAAAATTATTATATTTAAAAAAAATTGTTGTTTTATCTAGTGCAAAAGATTTGCCCTATTTTAAAGTTATCCTAAACTCCCATGTATAAAGGAATTATGCTGAGCCTAAGTTTTTCTATGATTACGCAAAGTATACCAAAAATTGTATGACATATGTCATCTATTGTTTGACTATATAATTGACTATTATATAATTGACCTTACAAAATTACCCTATGTTAAGGTTACCTTAAACTCCCAGTAATGGCATAATTGTATCCCCGGACGAAAGTGGGGGATACTTAGGATTCAGTACGGTCACGCCGCCGCAGAGATTTCCTTTTGGACGCGATAACTTAAAAAATATTTTAGTTAGAATTTTCAAATTTGGTATGTGGGTATATATGGGCAATGCCACAAACACTATTGTTTTGTGACCTTGACCTTCAATCTCAAGGTCACTGGTGGCCTCTTAAATGTCAGTTTTTGGCCATTTTTTCACTTTTTGGCCCAGTTTTTCTATACAGAAAGTCAGATCATCCTATGGCTGGTATATATAATACATATATATGTCCTCTGTAAGCATGCAGAAATTTGACCTTGAAGTTCTTCATTGAAGGTCATCCACTGACCGCCAAAGTACCTGACCGAGGGTCATTTTTGGCCTTTTTGGAGATATTTTCACACTTAATGCTGACTATATTGCATGGAAACTATTGAAAATGGCTTTGGAGGTTGAGTACATGATGGACTTCTACCATCCAGGCTTACTGGTTACAGATCTTCATTTAAGGTCATCCACTGACCGCCAAAGTACCTGACCAAGGGTCATTTTGGGCAAATTTGGAGATATTTTCACACTTAATGCTGACTACATTGCATGGAAACTAGAGCTGTAATCAACAGTGATTTCTGTAGATCGACGCTCGCTTGTTAGATGCGAGTTGAACTCGAGTTGAACTCGAGTAAATGACACAAATATAAATAAAATAATAATGTCCAAATATTGTCATCAAGGGATCCGCCATTGACGTATTTAGTACCATTTTATTGCAAGGAAATATATTCTGTTGCTGGTTAAATTGTACAGGTATGTATGAGCACATTATGGAACATCCACGTAAATAAGGAAATAAAAAAACGGCCATTGCTCATTGAATTTTTTGTCTTTATGGTTAGATAAATTGTAAAAGTGCTGGTTTTATAACAAGACTAGTATATCATAATTTATTTCTTAAAAACTCGAGTTTAAATTACGTAAATCGATGCGGTCCCAAATATCGCCCACCGAGTTACGACTCGAGTTTCGGTCAACTCGTTACAGCACTAATGGAAACTATGGAAAATGGCTTTGGAGTACATGATGGAGTACCAGCAGGTTACAGATCTTCATTTAAGGTCATCCACTGACCGCCAAAGTACCTGACCGAGGGTCATTTTTGGCCCTCTATTTGTTTGTTTGCTTGTGAACAAGATAACTGAAAAAATGACAGATGGATTTCGATAAAATTTTCAGGATATGTCCAAAATGGTAAAAGGAAGATATGATTAAATTTTGGGAGTGATCCGGATCACTGTCTGGATCTTCTAGATCCATGAAATTTAATTTTTAAAGGCAGATAACTCAAAAACTTATGGGTGCATTTTGATGAAATTTTCAGGAAATGTCCTTAATGGGACGAGGAACAAGTGATTAGATTTTGGGAGTGATCTGGATCACTGTCTGGATCATCCGGATCCAGGCTGGCAGATGTGTTTGTGTACAATACAGCTCAAAAACTTATGGATGGATTTTGATGAAATTTTCAGGATATGTCTGAAAAGGTAAAAGGATAAAATGGTTGAATTTTGGAAGTGATCCGGATCACTATATGGATCTTCTGGATCCATGAAATGTAATTTTTATGGACAGATACCTCAAAAAGTTATGGATGGATTGTGATGACATTTTCAGCAAATGACCTAAATGGTACAAGGAACAAGTGATTACATTTTTGGAGTGATCTGGATCATCTGGATCCAGACTGCAACATAATTTTAGGATGAATTTTGATGATTTTTTAGGATATGTTACAAATGGTAAAAGGAAGAAGTGGTAAAAGGAAGAAATGGTTCAATTTTGCGAGTGATCTGGACCACTATCTGGATCTTCTGGATCCATGAAATATAATTTTTGAAGACAAATAGCTCAAAAAGTCATACGTGGATTTTGATGAAATTTTCAGGAAATGTCCTAAATGGGACAAGGAACAAGTGATTAGATTTTGGGAGTGATCTGGATCATCTGGATCCAGGCTGCCACATGTGTTTGTGTACAAGATAAATCAAAAACTTATGGATGGATTTTGATGAAATTTTCAGGATATGTCTGAAAAGGTAAAAGGATGAAATGATTGAATTTTGGAAGTGATCCGGATCACTATATGGATCTTCTGGATCCATGAAATGTAATTTTTAAAGACAGATACCTCAAAAAGTTATGGATGGATTGTGATGACATTTTCAACAAATGACCTAAATGGTACAAGGAACAAGTGATTACATTTTTGGAGTGATCTGGATCATCTGGATCCAGGCTACAACATAATTTTAGGATGAATTTTGATGATATTTTTAGGATATGTTAGAAATGGTAAAAGAAAGAAGTGGTAAAACCGTAAAAGGAAGAAATGATTCAATTTTGTGAGTGATCTGGACCACTATCTGGATCTTCTGGATCCAAGAAATGTAATTTTTAAAGACAAATACCTCAAAAAGTCATGGATGGATTTTTATGAAATTTTCAGGAAATGCCTTGAATGGGACAAAGAACAAGTGATTAGTTTTGGGGAATAATCTGGATCTCTGTCTGGATCATGTGGATCCAGGCTGCCAGATGTGTTTGTGTACAAGATAACTAAAAAACTTATGGACAGATTTTGATGATATTTTTAGAATATGTCTGAAAAGGTGAAAGGATGCAATGATTGAATTTTGGAAGTGATCCGGATCACTATATGGATCTTCTGGATCCATGAAATGTAATTTTTAAAGATAGATGTAAGTGAAAGAACTAGTGATTAGCTTTTGGGAGTAATCTGGTACTATGAAGAATCCTGACCTGGTGCTCCAGGAACCAGGCTCAAGACCGACATATTCACGCCTTAACTATGTCCCGTCCAGGGATACACTGCGTAGTTACTGTCCTTTTACAATTTTGGATAATATCTTAAATTATGTGCAATAGGTTTTAAGCATATTGAAGGTCCAGATGTAACTTACCCTGAACAGAGTCCACATGGTTTACATGACCTTAGACTCTTAACAGTTACATTGACCTACATTCAGTTTGATCTTTGGACAAATTTTTGTGATTTTTGGACAATATGAAAGTGGTTAGTAAGTGTTTTCATTGAAATTAAGCATGTAGACATATCTAGACCAAAACAAGATCTTTAATGTAATGTTACCATAAAGACCCAATAATTAAAGAAGCATGTTAAGGTTACAACATTTTTAACCCCAGCCCATAAAGGCTGAGGTTATAGTCGTCACCTGCGTCGTCCCATGCACAGATTTTCACCAAATTTTCAGGGTATGTTTACCCCAAGAGGATCTAGAGCTGATTATGTTTTGGGGGATATCCGGTAACAACTGTTGCCAAACTTGCCATGGCAACTCTTTTAAGATTTTTGTGTTTTTAAAGTTTTTGAATGATACATAGCCTAAACCCATGCATGGATTTTCACCCAAGAGGATCTAGAGCTGATTAGATTTAATCGAGTGTCTAGCAACAACTGTTGCCAGGGCAATGCTTTGAATATTTTTGGGGTTTAACGTTTGTAAGTGTTCCGCAGCCTAAACCAATGGATGAATTTTTGCCTAATTTTCAGGATATGTTAAGCTAAACAGGGTCTACAGCTGAGTAGGTTTGGGATGGTATCTTACAACACCGGTTGCCATGGTAACACTTCAAATACTTTTCAGTTTTAAACTTCTTAATTAATCAAGGGGCTCTATTAAACCGATGTTACTACAGTTGCAATTTTGTCTCTCGCCAGCCAAGGTGGGGGTTGGGATATTATGACATGCCTTCTGTGCGTGCATGCATGTGTGCATGCGTGTGTGTGCATGCATGTGTGCATTTGTCACATTTTTAAATCAAGCTTTATATTTCATTCAGTTATGAAGCTATCTTCACCAAATTTGCAGAGAATGTTTATGGCTGTGAAAACATGTCTGTGAAAAATTATGGTACTCATTTAAAAAAAAAAAACATGGCCGTCGTAGCCAATTGCTCAAAAATCATTGATATGATGTAAAATTTAAAATATGGCAGCTAGCTGTGTCAGATTTGCACAAAATGTAAATGGGTAAGAAAGCTTGCCTGAGAGTGATGTTGGCCTTGTTTTGTTGTTGGCCATATCACATCTTTTATGTCAGGGGTTTAGAATGAGAAACAAGTTTGGAAATCGTGGTCTGCAAATTTGACCTTTGCTCCTACTTCAAGGTCATGTAGGGTCATCATGCTAAAAGGGCCTTATATCTTCCTTATAACTGGTTCTAAAGCTTCAAAATATGAAACAACTTGTAAGAAATCGTGGCCTGTGATTGTTACATCTGACAACATTTTTTGGATTATGTATACTTCTTACAACTGAAGTTGTTCGTAAGATTTTCCAGATCTCAATGTTGTTGCCCATTTAGTTGTACCTGTGGGCTGGGGTTCTTGCCTGCCAAGGCTGGCTGTTTTTTTTTCATGTAATTTAGGTGTCTTACAATATTCCAAAGTTCAGAATATGTTTATCACAAGAGGAACTTTTGCTTTGGTTTTGGCCAAATTTTGCCAACAGCTGTTGCCATGACAGCACTTTCCTCTTATTTTTAAACTTTTAATTTGGTGAGATCTTTATACACAAAAGCCATGCACAGATTTAAACCAATATTTTACGGATATATTTGATGCCGGGGAAAACTAGAAGAGTAGTGATTATGCTTTTTACCCCACAGCCCTTAAGGGTTGTGGCGGTATTGTTTTCACCAATGGTGTCCATATGGGTGGGCAGGTTTGCTATATCCCAGAAACCGTACGGTATAGGAAGTTGATACTTTTTAGGACAATGGTTAGGGGATGTGGGTGTGCAACGTCATGGTGTGACCTTGATTTGACCTTTGACCGTGATATAGTTACCTTAATCTATAAAATCTTGTCCCGGCTATATCTCGGAAACCCTAAGGTGTAGGAAGTTGATACTTGGTACGGACATTGGTTGGGGGTTGTAGGTGTGCAGTGTCATAGTGTAACCTTAATTTGGCCTTTGACCTTGCTGTAGTGATCTTCACCTATAAAATCTTGTCTGGGCTATATATCAGAAACTGTGAGGTGTAGGAAGTTAATACTTGGTAGGGAAATTAGTTGGGTGTTATAGGTGTGCAACGTCATGGTGGGATCCTGATAGCCATAGTGACCTTGATATATAATATCTTGTCTGGGCTGTATTTCAGCAACTGTAAGATGTAAGAGGTTGATACTTAGTAGGGACATTGGTGGTGTGTTGTAGGTGTGCAACATGATGGTGTGACCTTCATTTGACCTTTGACCTTGCCGTAGTGATCTTCACATGATATAATATCTTGTCTGGGTTGTATCTCGGCAACTGTAAGGTGTAGGAAGTTGATACTTGATATAGACATTTGTTGGGGTTTGTCATGGTGTGTACTTGATTTGACCTTTGACCTTGGCTGTAGTGACCTTGATATTTAACATTTCGACTCGGCAATATCTCTGAAACGGTAAAGTGTAGGAAGTTGATACTTGGTAGGGATATTGCTTAAGGGTTGTACGTGTGCAACATCATGGTGTGATCTTGATTTGACCTTTGCCCTTGTCATATTGAGCATGAGTTTGGAAATATTGTCTGGGCTATTTCTTGGATTCCGTAAGGTGTAGAAGGTTGATACTTGATTGTTTAGGGGGTGTAGTTGTGCATCGTGGTGTGACCTTTAATTTTGGCCCTGTCAAAGTATGTTCACTTGCCATATTTGAGACATGTTTCTCTTATGACAAACATATATGGATTACTGCAACTGATTATTATATGTACTTTTACATAATTGTGCTATTAATTTTGAGTTTACTGATTAATGCTGTCATCTTGCTATTGAATTGTCTTGTTTTAATACTTCATCTTTACATACATTTTCTTTCTCTTAGACATTAATTTCTTTACTTAAGCATTATTTGGACCTTTATATAACTGAAACTGCTATAAAAGTATCCTGAGCTTTGTACTGTTTCACTACTTCTATATCTCATGGTGTTGAAAACTATTTTGCCAGGCTGTTGATATGGGCATCTCTGATGCTATTTCATAGATTATGGACATATATTTTAACTGTATTTCACATATTTATCATTTTCATTGAAGCTTGAGATTTTTGGTCTTTTTGTAAATTTTATTGTTATTTAGTGTGAACATGAATAGTAGTTAGCGATTTGCTGGCATGAAATATTTGGAGTATTGACATCCCTACTAAATAGTCACACTTTTTTCCTGAAATGAAAAAAAGAATTTCTTGAGGTTTCAATGTTTTTTAATCTTTGTGTTTATCTGGAAACTTAAAAGCAAGTACTTTTGAAGATTAGTAATCATAAAGTTAATTTAGTTGGCAATTCACATTCCAAATAAGACTATGAAACACACTGAAAATGTTAATTCTGTCCATTATTGTCATGCAATAATGATAATAAACAGTTTATCTGAGGGCATTTTAGTTTCAGAAATAGTGATTCAAATTTGGGTAAGCAAAACAGGTTCACCAATTCATGACTATCACATATTGTATGAAATTTAGTGTTGTTTGTAAAAACGATTTGTAATCTACAGTTTGTGTATCTTTGTCAAAGAACTGCATAGTGTTCTTTCCTCAAACATTTATTGGTATATTATTCCATAATTTCAGAAATAATTGTTCATTCAAATTTATTTCAGAGGAAATGAAATCTGGTGGGCAAAGAGCATCAGATGATAAAAAACAAAGAAGTGTGTTAATTACAGCTGATGCCAAAACGTTCAAGAACCAAGAAGACTTTCAAATTAACAAACCTTTGACTAACTGTATAAGTACTGTGATAGACAAGGGTGTTGCCAGGACCTTTATGAAACTTTTAGAGTCAGTGCAGAGCAAACCATTACATTTACGGTTCACCGATTTGAATAATAATGAGAAAGGTGTTCAGAACAATATGTTTAAACTACAAGAAGAGATTAATGAACTTCAGCCAAAGGTCAAGTTTTCCTCTGCTGGTAGGGGGTATACAGACAAAAGCTCAAACTTTAAATGGAAAACATTGAAACAAGTGGCAAGTGAGACTGTCAAGGAATGTGCCAATGGAGAAACAAAGAAAGAACACATTGGGAACACATGTGGACCCAGTATACCAATGGTAACCTCAAAAGTTTCACCTGGTTCAGACTTTTCAACTGTGCCATATACTAGTAATACTATGCAAATTACTGCTAAGAATCTGCAAAAGGCTCAGTTGAACACAAGGTCACTTATAACAGATTCTCAGTCTCATTGTGTAAGTCTAATTGAGCCAACTTCTGATATGTCAAGACTCTTGCCACTAGTAGATCAAGTCTATTTAAATACAGACCTCTCAGCACCTGGTTTATCCTGTAATCCTAGTGAAACAGAGAGTATACAGGTACAGATTACACATGACAGAAGTGACAAGCAAACAATGTCATCCCAAGGTCTTCCGAAAGTAGGCCACACACCAACCAGTTCTCATTCCTCTGTTCAAGAAGGACATATTCCAGTATTTATCTCAAATCACCGGGTAAATTCAACACCAACTTCCATTCCAGAAGGATCATTATCACCTCCAGCATTCCCCTCATCAACACATTCCTCAAACCCAATTGGTGAAGTTGTCATAAATGCAAAAGCAAATGGCAAAGCTGGTGGAATTTCTGAGACAAAACCAGGTAATGTAACAGATTGTAAAATGCCCCTGCAAGCTGCAACGGCAACAAATGAAGGTACAATAGAAGAAACATCACAGGAGGCCCCTGCTGCTGTGTTAGAAGCATTAAATCAAGTCCAAGTATATATTGATAAGCTTACCTCAAAAGCAAACAATCAGGATACCACAAAAGCTGACCGAGTGAAAGCCTTCCATGGTAGGACATTACTAAAGGGAAAGGAAGTCCCACCTCGAATCATCCCACTGGAGCCTTTATATATAAAGCGACCAGTAAAACCAAGTGGAAAGCGAGAAATAATACCACAGGATCCACGTAAAGTCAAAGCCTGTGTTTCACTGGCTTCGACAGAGTTGTCACTGCCACATTTTGCAAAAGTGGTAAAGCCAAGGTTTTCTAACCGGGATGACCTAGGCAGCAAAATACCAAATATTATGAGGCAGTATAAAGAGATCAGTGCCAATGTACTGAAGGACAGAACAAGCACAGAATCTGCAGCCAATATTCCCACTACTGGCCATGACTGTGACTATACAGTGGTGGATATGGACTGTGATACTCGCAGTAGTTCACTCAGTTTTGCCTCGGAAAATGTCAAGGACAATGAGTTGAATACTCAGAATAAGGAAAGAAAATCTGGGGCAGAAAAAGCATCTAGAATTCAACTAAGTTCCAAGCAAACCATTATTTTTCCTTCAGAAAGTTCTTGTAAGTCACATTCTTTGTTCAAAAATGCCAAAATCACATCTGAAAGAGACAGAAAAACTGACAGAAGGAAAGATTCCAATCATAAAAAGAAAGAAGAAAGGTCTGTGTCATCTCATAGTTGGATGGGCAGCATTTCACCCATTGTTTTTGATCTGCCAAAATCGGACAATGGCAGCCCCATAAAGCGGCAAGCAGACAATGCTGAATCAAGAAAGAGTGCTTCAGAAGGTGATTCAGTGTTTAAAAGACTGGGCATTTCACCAGACCACAAGAAAAGTCAGAGTAAATCACATTCAAACCGAAAGAGCCATTCTCGGTCTTCTACTGTGAGCTCAGAGTTCTCAACACATGCAAAGAGGCCTCTGGACAAGCAATTTTCTTCCTCCAAAACATCTAGTAAGGGAAAGAGATGGCATGTGGATTCTTCTGCAGGTACCACTGGCCCAAAAGAAAGACCTAGAATTGATTATTCTGATTTAAATTTTTATGAAACATTTTCACCTTCTCCAATAGAATGGGATGATACTTAACTCATGTGGTTTTGGAAATAGAAATAGTTTATTTAGAAAATTTAGGAATGTCAATCTTTTGGAGAAGTCAGATTTTACTGGAGACATTAACATCAAAATGACATCACCATATTGAAAAGCCTTTGTATCTCTCGTTATTGGTCCTGTATTTTTGGAATAAAATACTTGTGGGAATTCAAGGCTGAAAATGTTTAATGTGATGTCTCCTTAAAGGTTAAATTACATTCCAATCAGGTGTAAAGATATTACCATGTGGAAAACCCCTTGTAGGTTAAAGAGTGTTTTGTGATCATATCATTTCACAGTTACTCTACTCGTATAACTTGATCATGTTTGATCCATTTTTGCCCCACAGCCCTTAAGTGCTGTCGGGGTATTGTTTTCACCCATGGTGTCTGGATGGGTGGGCGGGTGGCGGGAAAAAGTTTGTCCAGGCTGTCTCTCAGAAACTGTAACTTGTAGGAAGTTGATACTTGGTAGGAACATTGGTTAGGGGTGTACATGTGCAACATCATAATATTGATATGACCTTGCCGCGGTCACCTTGAGTATGAAAATCTGGTCCGGCTATGTCTCGGAAACTGTACATTGCAGGAACTTGATACTTGGTGGGACATTGGTTTGGGGGTGTAGGTGTGCAACTCATGATGTTACCTTGATTTGACCTTTGACCTTTCCTTAGTGACCTTGACCTATAAAATCTTGTCCGGGCTATATCTCGGAAACTGGAAGGTGTAGGAAGTCGATACTTGCTAGGGACAGTCATTAAGGGGTTAGGTGTGCAACGTCATGGTGTGACCTTGATTTGACCTCTCTGTATTTACCTTGACCTATAAAATCATTTCTGGGCAATATCTCGGAAACCGTAAGGTGTAGGATGTTGTTACTTAGTAGGGACATTGGTTATGGAGCGTAGGTGTGCAACATCATGGTGTGACCTTGATTTGACATTGACCTGTAAAATCTTGTCTGGGTTATATCTTGGAAACCGTAAGTTGTAGGAAGTTGATACTTGGTAGGGTGGTAGGGATACTGGTTAGGAGTTGTAGGTGTGCAAGGGACCATGGTGGCAGAGTGGTAACACTCTCGCCTCTCATCTCTGAGGCCGGGGTTCGGTTCCTGGCAAGGCTTCAAAGTGGGAAAGCTGGTAGTTGCTTACCGTTGGTCGGCAGTTTACAGTACAGAACCCTGACGAACTGTATGTACTGGTTTCCTCTGCCCTTCCAACTACCCATCTTGATATGACCTGTACAGTGTTGAAAGCGACATAAAACCCCAAATAAATAAATGTAGGTGTGCAATATCATGGTGTGACCTTGATTTGACCTTGTCATAGTGACCATGAGTTTTAAAATCTTGTCCTGGTTATTTCTTGGATTCCATAAGGTGTAGACTTGGTATGGACATTGGTTAGGGGGTGTAGGTGTACATCATCATGGTGTGACCTTTCTTTCTCTTATGACAAAGATATATGAATTGCTGCACCTGATTATTATATGCACTTTTACATAATTGTGTCAATCTCCATTGACAGCTATTCTCCAATTAATAAATTTTACAGCTTCATAATTTTTAGTTTACTGATTAATGCTGTCATATTGCTATTAAATTGTCTTGTTTTAATACCTTATCTTTACATACATTTTCTTTCTCTTTGATGTTATTTTCTCTAGTTAAACATTATTTGGAGCTTGATATAACTGGCACTGCTCAGAAAGTATCCCAGTCTTTGTACTGCTTCACTACTTCTATATCTCATGGTGTTGAAAACTATTCCCCAGGCTGTGGGGTACGGGTATCTCTGATGCTATATTTTGGTCTATATGGTACAAAATAGAGCAGGATCAGTAGCGGTTTTTCCATTTTGTTATAATGCAAGTGCAAAATCATTCCTGTTCCTGAATGCAAAAACAGTTGTGTATCATAATCAGACAGGGCACTAACACGAAGTCATGAAAACAAAACATGGCAGTTTTTACAGGAAGTATTAAAATCTATAAATATATGAGACAAAAAGTTAATAAATTCTTCAGATTCAGGGTTGTTTCTCATAGGAAAACTTCTTGAATGGCATATGCAGAAAAAATATATCATGAATGAAAATAACAATATTATACAAGTGTGTAGTACAAGTATTACATTGCCAAGATATTTGTGAAAAACTGGAAGTTATTGATGATTATTAGCCATGGTACGGAGGTGGCGTTGTATACAAAAAAATATATCCAGCTCCGTATATCCCCCTATTCTTGTCAAAAATGGCTTGTGGTGCACAATGAAATATTTTGTGTTTTCCCACAATTATATGTGCTGATATTCAAGATGCTGGTTGTAAAGTGTTGTCATGGTCTTTAAGTGAATGGTGTCATTACTGAGATACTGGTGTTACTTAACTATGTCCTAGAACGAAATGACATTAATTACAAAGGGGCCCATTGCTTTGAAGTGATAGTTATTTCGAGTGATTTTCAGCTAAAGACGCTACCCTGTTTTTTTTAAATCTTCATTTTCTTGGTGGCATCTTGGGTTATTCCAACTTGTTACAACAATATGATGATTAGTGATCTTCAAGACACAATATGGTGGACATGGTGGTGTTGTGAGCAGCACACTAACCTTCCATCTTTATCTAAAGTAGGAAAGCTGGTAGTAGCTTGGTGATACACAAGGTAAATTTGTTTTTGTTTTTTTTTTTAAAATGCAAAGTAGCTTTGAAAAAATGTATTTTCATATTTAAAGAAAGTGATTTGCTGTAAACAAGTGTAATCTGAGACAAATGTTTCTCTTCATAATAATTTATTATTATTATATTTTATAATATTTTTGAATGTAAAATATCAACAGAATAAACAGTCTAATCAGTTTTCAGTTATGTTAATGGCAGGTGCCTGCTCTGAAGCAAGTTTTCCAAATTTGAAAGTAGGTTGAAATAATGCACATAAAAAGAAACTAAAAAAGAAAGAAACATATTAAAAATAATATGTGGTAAAGATTAATGTGTCTGTATACACACTCCTATTTTCATCCACTGTTTTGCATGCAGCAAAAGTAAATTGTCTCCAATTTCCATCTTTATAGTGATGTTGCCAGCCAAACTTTATTGAATTTCCTTTACTAGATTTCACAGAAATCCTACAACATCTAAGTACAAAAACAATAACGTAACCTGATAAAGGTCAGATATAATATAAATTTACTTATTATATATCATTTGACTAATGTTAATGGAGGGTGCGGAAGCAGTAATTGTACCAAACTGTAAATTTTATGAGCCATTAAGTTCATTTAACTATCAGCCTTAAGGGCTGTCGGGGTATTGTTTTCACCCATGGTGTCCGGATGGGCAGGCGGGTGGTCAGGCGGGCGGTGGGAAAAAGTTTGTCTGGGCTGTATCTCAGAAACCGTAAGGTGTAGGAAGTTGATACTTGGTAGGGACATTGGTTAGGAGGTGTAGGTGTGCACAGTCATGCTCTGACCTTGATTTGACCTTGCCGATGTGACCTTGAGTTTGAAAATCTTGTCCGGGCTATATCTCGGAAACTGTAAGGTGTAGGAAGTTGATACTTGGTAGGGACATTGGTTAGGGGGTATAGGTGTGCAACGTCATGGTGTGACCTTGATTTGACCTTTGACCTTGCCGTAGTGACCTTGACCTCTAAAATCTTGTCCGGGCTATATCTCACAGAGTTGCTTCTAGGACGCGTTTTCCGCAGGATCGCGCATTAATTCGCCTACAAACGCGGATTTTCTTGGAGTCTGCGATGACCAAATTATATGAGAACGCGTAGTACACAGGGCGATGCGGGAAATATATGAGGTGAAAAGACGAGAGATCTAGAAAATTGAAACACTGCACGGATCGAGAGTTTGTTGAGGTTTTGATTTTTCCGTCGAAATGTTCTTCGAATAATGCCTGTTGACGATGTGGTTTCGTGATCGTTTACAAACTCAAATATATTATGTGGTACAGACAGTATTTAGACATATTATACCCCAAAACATAAAATTAAGCCGAAAGTGGATGGCTTTTTAAAAATGGCTGCAAGAAAAACGAATCTGACAGTAGACTGGATTGTTACCACAACAGGCCATGGTAGTGAAGTCGGTGCTGACCCTACGGGCGTACGTATCTGTCGGATTTCCTAACAATGTATGTGTAGAAAAATATTTTACTTGAAGATCAAAATTCACGGACAACTCATTAATATTAATGAGGTCACAGATTTTCATTGTTCTTTCTTAATATTTTCTGCTTTAAGATCAAATACTAGATGGACTACGGAGCTCATGAATATTTATATATGCTTAGAAAATATTTGACGATTCCATGGGGTGATTTACTTTTGTACATAGCTGTATATAGTGGCATTCTACCAGTGAACGTCAGCCTACCAGTGAATGCCCACCTTATATTTCTTCAATACAATAGAGGTCAAGGACAAATGCTTCTGTATATAAACTAAATGACTGTTCACTGGCATAAAATGACCGATAATCGATGCAATTTGTCAAAATACATAGCTTTAAAGCCAATATTATCAGATGTACAACTGCTAATTATACCATATCTATCAATTAGTATTCTGGTACAGTTACTTTATAATCAAAGCCTGTTAAAAAAGTTTAAAATATTATTTACTTAATAAGTAATTTGAAAATATTATCTAAAAGGTGGGTGTTCAATGGTAGATAACCGCTACTTATTGGGTAGCCAAGTTGCCTTGATCACTAATTAATAGAAGTCCACTGTTAAAAATGTCTAAATAAACTGAAAAAGTATTTTTCATTAGTTTAAACTTTATCATAAAGTCGTCCCCCAGAATTTTTAGCCTCTCCCCACATTTTGTGCAGTGGTGGGGGCTCGCCCCCACTTTTTGAAATTCCTAGAATCAACACTGTATCTCGGAAACCGTAAGATGTAGGAAATTGATACTTGGTAGGGGTATTTGTTAGGGGGTGTAGGTGTGCAACGTCATGGTCTGACCTTGATTTGACCTTGCTGTAGTGACCTTGACCTATAAAATTGTGTCCGGGGTATATCTCGGAAACCATAAGGTGTAGGAAGTTGATACTTGGTAGGGATATTGGTTAGGGGCTGTAGGTGTGCAATGTCATGGTCTGATCTTGATTTGACCTTGCTGTAGTGACCTTGACCTATAAAATCTTGTCCGGGCTATATCTCGAAAACTGTAAGGTGTAGGAAGTTGATACTTGGTAGGGATATTGGTTAGGGGTTGTAGGTGTGCAGCATCATGGTGTGACCTTGATTTGACCTTTTCATAGTTACCTTGACCTTTAAAATCTTGTTGCACCTTTGGGTCTGTCATTTGATGCAGATTAAGCACTGTTAAAGTCATATTAGAATTCATTAAGAATTTTACTTTAACAACTTCCCATTGTAACAGATGGAATTTCATCAAGTGAGCCACAGATTTTGCTCCAACACCACACATAAGCATTCATATTCCCACTTCTGTATGCATGGTAATAGTCAAAACATCTAAACCATAATTCGGCCATGCCAGATGTAGATAAAGAGTACATGCATTACCTTTCTCTTTGACATTATTTTCTCTATTTAAACATTGTTTGGAACTTTATTTAACTGACAGTGCTCTGAAAGTATCCTGAGCTTTGTACTGATACAGTGCTTCTGTATCTCATGGTGTTAAAAATATTTCCCTAGGCTGTGAGGTATGGGCATCTCTGATGCTATTTTTGATTTTATCAATGGTGGGGGATGTTCTAGCACTGTAAATTTTCTTGTTTGTTTGCTACTGTTACACAAGTTTAATAAGGTAACTGAAGGCAATGCGTCTATGACCATTTGCTTGTCGAAGGTTTCTGGGAGGTGAAATACTGATGTACACTACCACCTTATTTGAAAATAGGGTATGCTCATTGATTGACATTTATTTGGGTAGCCATTTTGAAACCATGGAGGAACTTTCTAGCATGAACACAATTTTCTTTATTATATTACTGGCTTTTATTTTATGAATGAACTATGGAAATAAGTTGTTAAGATGGTGAAGACAAAGAACAGATCTGTTTGTTTATCAAAACGGCCACCCTTAGTGTTAGAAAATGATACCGATTCTAACAGTGACACTATTGATACCTTGGCCAGTGTTGGCTGAACAGGCTGATCAGCCATTAACCTGGGAAAAATTGAAATGAAAAGGTGTGCTAAAAAGATTGTGAGTGCTGAACTTGGAGATGACTTAATTAACTGGATACGTGAAACCCCTCATCTTTATCAGAAAGGGCTCCGTGACTACATGGGCATTCAGAAGAGGAGTCGCCTGTAGTCAAGTAAAGGCAGCTGAGGTTGAAGTAACTGGTGAGTTAATTTTTTCTTAATTTTTTTTCAGTTGCATTAAGGCGTTCAAACACTTGTAAATTCAAACAAATTTCAAGTTAGTCCTTTCACTTTGGCTTCTAGATCACCAGTGATATTTGTCTCCGCTTTTACAGGTCAACAAGGGGCAAGCCAATCATATTAAGTGATTCAATAATTCAATTACTCTCCATGACTTCTCAAGTGGCTCCTTCAAACTGGCACAAATATTACTTCTGGTGCATGTGCACTTCCCCAGAGTGGAGGACTGACGAGCATAATGTCTGAACATTGCTAGTAAAAATCCTACACATTTCAGGAAAGATAGAGCAATTTTAAGTTCATTTTTATGTTGCAGGGAAATCAAGAGTGCTTAAACTTATCATTAAAAGTTTTCATTATTTTATTGGTGCATTAAACAAGTTATACTGCCATTTGGTACGTGTAATAGACCACCAACACCAGAGATATAAGCCCTGGCACAAGAGATGGCTCCAGTTTACAAATCTTGATAAACTTTGGTTTTTAACAAGAGTAGCGAATTTTCTACATCTTTTAACTTTATACAAACATGAAAGATAAAAAAAGTATTCCATAAGCTATTATTTCCAAAACATGCTTAATTTGAACATGTTATTTTTTTAATTTCAGATAAACAGATTTTTCAACTGGTACAGTAATTAAATTTTGCTAATTTAAATTCAAGTTTTGCTGTCAGTTAATGTTAGTTTTTATCTTTTGTAACTTACTTAGAACACCCTGAATGCGAAAGTCACAAGATCTTATTGGAGTGTGATATACATATATTTTAGTAACTAGCATAATGTGATTAATTACATTTGAGTTATTGTTATAAGGGGTATATCCTAGTAAAATATCCTTTGGAGACAAATTAGGTGAAAAACCTGTGGAGTTCAAACTTTTGCTGTCTAGTTGTTTCCTCACTTTTGAACAGTAATAAAATAAATGTATCAATGATTAAACTTCTGATTGACAGGCCAAACAAATCAGGGAATGGGAACTCAATAATTTATTGTCGGGGTATTGTTTTCATTACAACAAGAAAATTGAAGTGTCAATATGTCACTCATGTAAATGTTCACAATAGGGGTATTGTTTTCACCCATAGTGTCCGGATGGGCGGGGGAAAAAGTTTGTCCGGGCTGTATCTAGAAACCATAAGTTGTAGGTAGTTCATATGTAGTAGGGACATTGGTTAGGGGGAGTAGATGTGCAATGTCATGGTATGACCTTGATTTGATCTTGCCTCAGTGACCTTGAGTTTGAAAATCTTGTCCGGGCTATATCTTGCCAACCGTAAGGCGTAGGAAGTTGACACTTGGCAGGGACATTAGTTAGGGGTTGTAAGTGTGCAACATCTTGGTGTGGCCTTGATTTGACCTTTGACCTTGCCGCAGTGACCTTGACCTTTAAAATCTTGTCCGAGCTATATCTCAGAAACCGTAAGGTGTAGGTAGTTGATACTTGGTAAGGACATTGGTTAGGGGGTGTAGGTGTGCAACGTCATGGTTTGACCTTGCTGTGGTGACCTTGACCTATAAAATCTTGTCTGGGCTATATCTTGGAAACGGTAAGTTGTAGGAAGTTCACAATTGGCAGGGACATTAGTTAAGGGTTGTAGGTATGCAACGTCATGGTGTGACCTTGATTTGACCTTTGACCTTGCCATAGTGACCTTAAGTTAGAAAATCTTATCCGGGCTATATCTCGGAAACCTTAAAGTATAGGAAGTTGATATTTGGCAGGGACATTAGTTAGAGGTTGTAGGTGTGCAACGTCATGGTGTGATTTGACCTTGCTGCAGTGACCTTGACCTATAAAATCTTGTCTGAACTATATCTTGGAAACCGTAAGGTGTAGGAAATTGATGCTTGGCAGGGACATTAGCTAGGGGTTGTAAGTATACAACATCAAGGTGTGACCTTGATCTGACCTTTGACCTTGCCATAGTGACCTTGACTTTTAAAATCTTGTCTGGGCTATATCCCGAAAACCATAAGGTGTGGGAAGTTGATACTTGGTAGGGACATTGGTTAGGGGTTGTAGGTGTGCAGTGTCATGGTGTGACCTTGATTTGACCTTTGACCTTGCTGCAGTGACCTTGACCTATAAAATCTTGTCCGGGCTATATCTCGGAAACCGTAAGGTGTAGGACGTTGATACTTGACAAGGACATTAGCTAGGGGTTGTAGGTATGCAACGTCATGGTCTGACCTTGATTTGACCTTTGACCTTGCCATAGTGACTTTGACCTTTAAAATCTTGTCCGGGCAATATCTCGGAAAAAGTAAGGTGAACGAAGTTGATACTTGGTAGGGACATTGATTAGGGTTTATAGGTGTGCAATATCATGGTGTGACCTTGATTTGACCTTTGATCTTGCTGTAGTGAGCTTGACCAATAAAATCTTGTCCGGAATATATCTCAGAAACCGTAAGGTGTAGGAAGTTAGGGACATTGGTTAGGGATTGTAGGTATGCAACGTCATGGTCTGACCTTGATTTGACCTTTGACCTTGCCATAGTGACTTTGACCTTTAAAATCTTGTCCGGGCTATATCTCGGAAAAAAGTAAGGTGAACGAAGTTGATACTTGGTAGGGACATTGATTAGGGTTTATAGGTGTGCAATATCATGGTGTGACCTTGATTTGACCTTTGATCTTGCTGTAGTGAGCTTGACCTATAAAATCTTGTCCGGAATATATCTCAGAAACCGTAAGGTGTAGGAAGTTAGGGACATTGGTTAGGGATTGTAGGTATGCAACGTCATGGTCTGACCTTGATTTGACCTTTGACCTTGCCATAGTGACTTTGACCTTTAAAATCTTGTCCGGGCTATATCTCGGAAAAAAGTAAGGTGAACGAAGTTGATACTTGGTAGGGACATTGATTAGGGTTTATAGGTGTGCAATATCATGGTGTGACCTTGATTTGACCTTTGATCTTGCTGTAGTGAGCTTGACCTATAAAATCTTGTCCGGGATATATCTCAGAAACCGTAAGGTGTAGGAAGTTGTTACTTGGTAGGGACATTGGTTGGGGGTTGTAGGTGTGCAACAGGATGGTGTGACCTTGATTTGAACTTTGACCTTACTGTAGTGACCTTGACCTATAAAATCTTGTCCGGGCTATATCTCAGAAAGTCTAGGGTGTAGGAAGTTGATACTTGGTAGGGACATATGTTGGGGGTTGTAGGTGTGCATCATCATGGTGTAGTCTTGATTTAACCTATGACCTAGTCGTAGTGACTATGAGTTTGAAAATCTTGTGTGGGCTATTTATTGGTTTGGGTAAGGTGTAGAAGGTTGACACTTGGTAAGGACATTGGTTAGGGAGTGAAGGTGTGCATTATGGTGTGACCTTTACTGCCAAAGTGTGTTCACCTGCAAGATTTAAGACAGGGTTCTCTTATGACAAAGATATATAGATTGCTGCAACTGATTAGTTTATGTACTTTTGTATAATTGAATGGTCTATTTCCATCGACAGCTTTGTAATTTTTAGTTTACTGACTAATGCTGTCATCTTGCTATTGAAATGTCTTGATTTAATACCTTATCTTTACATACATTTTCTTTCTTTTAGATGTTATTTTCTCTACTTTAACATTATTTGGAGCTTTATATAACTGACACTGCTCTGAGAGTATCCAGATCTTTATACTGTTTCACTATTTCTATATTTCATGGTGTTGAAAACTATTTCCCCAGGCTGTGGGGTACAGGTATCTCTGATGCTATTTTAATTTCTGAGGGATCTGTATAGATTTTTAACTGAATTCTGAAGTATTTTTGCCAGTAGGAATTGTTAAACACTGAATTGAGATCATCCTGCCATTTACTTTTACACCTTACATGTGTGTTTACTTCATTTAATTCATTGTGTCATATCCTCTCTTTTGGCCTTCAAGTTTACAAATCACACAAACATTTTTCTTACTCTTTAAGTCAAAATGCCCCAGCCCTCGGGAACTCTCTTTCAAATTAAGAAATAGCCCATCTGTTAATCCTTTTGAGAAAAATTTGATTTTTTTTAACGTTTATCCATATAAAATGATGTAAAATAAAAGCAAAACATCCCTTATTAGGCATTTAGAAAAAATTCTGTCACTGGTGAAGATTAAAAATATAATACTACTGCTACACACTTGTATAACATTGCCATCTGCATTTCTGATATTCAGTATTGTATATTTCATTCAGGAAGTTCTCTTTATTATACACCATAATCTTGATAACAATGAATACACAGTCTTCTAATTAAATTACTGATTTATTGTCAAACATTAAAAGGCTGTAGTGTGCATAATTTCAACCTGTTGTGACCATCGTTATACATTAATCGTAAGAACTGATATACAAATGAATTAACAGTTTGTTTTAATAGTAAAATACAGTAATACAACAATTAAATATACAAGCAAACCGAGGGTTGTAAATGCACATATCCTGGAAACAACGATCAAAGCTTTGTACTATAAATGTATTTTCACAAATAAAGAGTTTGACTGTAGCTTTCATGCTGTCCAGATGGTGCCACAGCCGTTATAAAACAAAACAATGTGGCTGGGGAAGTCAATTTTCCTGATGTTAGCACAATACTGGTGGCCCTTGTCTCCTGCGCCATCACCAAATCAGTAGCACCTTTCTGGGAACCAAAGTATATTTCATACACCAGATCACCACCCTGGCCTCTCCAAAAGAAGACTTTCTCCCATTCAAGTTTTAAGGTTGTCCCCAAATAGGTCCATTTTATTTTATTCCCTGAAAAGTATTCTTATTGTGTTTAAAAATTAATAATTCATTATTGTAGATGGCTATCCTTTTATATTTATAATAATAATAAATATTCTTTAAACCAAACAAATGTTAATTGTAAAGAATAGTAATTCCTGTGATAAAGGTTTGTCATTTGAATACCAATACACTAGATGTTGTATTTATCATATAGGCACTGAATGTGAATAACAATGTTAACCACAAACCAATAATTTGCTCAGTACTTCCATCTAGACTTTGCAGCAATAACAAAAATTAACCAAAGGCAGAACTTACCTGTTAGGTATGGCTTTTCATTGAGAGCTATTACACTATCATCTGCATTGGTACTTTGATATCCTTTAGCATTAATTGCATGAACATCTACTTTATATGATTTGCCATTTTCCAATTGCAGCCATGGAAGTGCTACATAATCCTACATCATAAATACATATCTATATTTACTAGCTAATATTTACGAAAATCATCTTTCATTTGATTTATTGAATGATAAACACAATTACTTCACATGAATAGTTTTTCTTGACTCTACACTTGTAGATCTACCCCTTTTGCATTAAGTCTGTGAGTACAGTGGATTCTATTTTGTCTCCCAAACAGCTGAGATTGCTTTGGAGTGAACACCGCTATCATGGTGAAGGTGTAAATCCTACATTTGTCAGAATTCATCAGGTAAAAACAACAGCATGTCAGAATTACATTTCATTTTGACACATCAACTTAAAATTACATAAATTTGAACATTCAATTTGTCCCTGATATATAGGTCTGATGGCTCCTAATATTAATCTCTTGCTGAAATGAAGCACTTTTGTAAAATAGATATTACATCTTTAATGACCATGCCTAAACTGCAGGACTTGTTTAATAATAAGTATTGAAATCATCAAATGTTCTAGTAACTGACCTGCAAAGAAGCATTCATCCATTCAGTCTGCATACCAGGTCCACTTATCTGGTACTCATAGTATGACACACCAGCATGGTCTACAAAGCCATGACATTCATATTCTATTCCAACCAGAGATGACTGTGTATCAGCTGTTGGTTCATAAACGAACATCTTCTGCACATGAATATCTACATACGCATCCAGTGCATTGGGTGGTTCTATTACCATAGTGGTAGGCGAAGATACATACTCTTCACAGAGACTCAATGGATTACAGCAAGCAATTGTAACATAGATGATCTCTCCCTGTATTACTTGTAGACCACCACTTGATGCATTGAATGTATTTTCTGTTGGCTGCCAACTTAAAACATCATCTGTGTTGGGTAGAAAACCTGAAAATGGAAATGTATGTTACAGATATTAGGAAAATTCTAGTACTACCTTTTTAAAGTTGTTTGGCCAAACAACTGAAATGTTAATTTGTTAAGTTCAATAAAAAAGTAACAATTAATTGAAACTGACCATAAGTAATAACAATAAAGAACTTTTGTTCTGTAAAAACACTAATGCACAAGAAGATTTTCATCCTGTAAATATAAGTATCCACTGACCTATTGCCCATAAGCAATCTGTTACGACACTCTCCATTTCAATGTGTTTCCAGGAAACTGACAATGATAAATCACCATCTTGAACTGAAGTTTTAACATCAATATCTACTATTATGGGTGGTGTCCAGTCAATTACATATTTCTCTGATCTAACAACTGTCTTTAGATTAGCACGATTTGTTGCTAAGATCACAGCAGACACTTCCATCCCATGTTGAAGCTCTAAATCCAACAGAACAGACTTTTCATGACCGACATAGGTATAAGGCAACAGTTGAGAACCATCTTTGGTCGTGGCAACTCCAACTTCTACAGACTCTATGCCACTTTCTTGGTCATAAATTGGTATATGGATGAGTAGTTTTAGCTCGTTGACTTGTTTTATGACGTGAAGATCCTCTGTGAAGTCTGACCTCAAAGTGCTACATTTGCTTAAATAGACCATTGCAGATCCAGTGAGGACTCTATCAGTATGGATCACTGAGGTTATGACCTGTTCGCCACTTGATACATATGAGGAGGAATGCCAAAATGAGGTGACATTTTGCCTGGAAAATGTCATCCAGCCTGCCAATCCATTTACTTCCATTTTAGCATTTACATCAGAAGGATCATTATCTAGAGTAACTGTCACCTGATACATTTCACCGGGTTGAAAAGTGGAATTAAACATTACAACACATTTGCAAGATTTTTGACTATGACCTTCTACTATAGGATTACACTGGCATGTAAGAGTTTCCTTTTCCACTGCAGCTGAAGCCTCACAAAGTTTGACAAGAGGCGGGGTATTGTCAATAAGAACAGGATGTGAAGAAACTACATCTGACTCATGAAGAGCAGCATCTATAGCTAGAACATGTAACTGATAAGACTGACCATGGTAAAATTCTCCATTAATAGTCAGCTGATTGGCCAGATTGGTGGAAATGAACTCTGTTTCATTGACTTCCTGTCCAGACTCTGTGATGCAGTAAAGATACTCCATTATGTGTGAATGTTTGTCAACAAATCCTTGCCAAGATACTTCAACAAAACTACCACTTTGATAGCTTTTATCATGGAAGTTGTGCCCCACAAATGCAACCCCTTCAGATGGAGGTTCTACATCCACAACAAATCCTCTGGAAATAGCAAAGGCTGTCATATTGACAGCATTGAAAGCAGAAACTGTTGTGTAATAATGGTAGCCAGGAAGAAGAGGTATCTCTGGTAATGATATACTTGTGGCCAATCTGACATCAGCTGGTCCATATATTTCACTACCTATGAATTCAAGCATATATTCAGAATATTAAGACAATATTAAAGTACTTCATTACATACTTAATATTTACAGTTATTTAAACACTATAGTGCAAAAAATGTGTTGGTACAAGTTGTCAAAAGTGTAACTGACCGCCTTGAGATGTTCCCACTGATACTATGTAGTTTGCTATTCCAGATTCTGTGTCATTAAATACATTCTCCCAAGTTGAATATATTCCTTGTAATTCTGATGTAAATGCTCCCCTGTCACTAAAATCCTCATTCTTGTCCAAAACATGTCGGCCTAGGCCAATTCGAGGTGGTGTTGAGTCAATCTTGACACCAGCTGACACGAAGTGACTGTACTGGTCAAAGCCATGCCATGCATTAATATGGTACATGTACGACTGTCCTACAGTACAAGAAACGGTATAAAAATAACATAATTGATGATTTTTATGACAAGATCATGAGCAATAAATAACGATATTAAGAAGCATTATAGCTCTGCAGCATCTGAGTGCAAATTCGGGTAATATATTTTGTTGTTTCACCTCTGTAACTATTTTGTAAATAAAGAACATATTTTCTGCATTTTTAGGATCTTATTATCATCTTGCAATTATTCATACCGTATATAAGTTTTGCAGATTTTACACTAAGATTAATTACCTTGGACAAGTGTATCATTTTCGGATGTGCAAAATACTGCTTTGTCATTCATCTCGACATCAAAGAGATACCTTTCATTCAGTCGATCAAAAATTCCAGACCCTGGTTGGTGACCAAGCATACTAACTGACCACTCATATCGTGTGACAGGAATACTGGCATTTTTATTTATCCAATAACCTGGTAAACAAACTACTGAGGGGGTAATACTCCCCAGGCTACTGTTAATTCCATCAAATACATCAATATAATCAGTCTCATTAATTTGGTGACATGTGTGTTTCTTTCCATCCGGGCTGCAATAACCATTCACAATTGCACATGTACAGTCATTATTACAATATTCAATGTCACAAGAATGCTTTTGTATGTCCAAAAGTCCAGATTTTGTACTGCTAGACTTGCGATCTGGTAACACAAATACAGAAATTTTTGCAGCAGTAGTTTGAAGACCAACACCATTTTCAGCCCAAAGAGTCATATAAATTAGTTCATCAACAGGCAATTCAATTCCTGTGAGGAGTATCTCATTTTGCTGTAGCTCTTTTTGTGTATCATGTGGGAGTTCAAGAATCTCTTTTGTAAGGTCATTTCCATTATAGGTGCTGCTTATTATCAAATAATATTTCAAAATATCTGAATGTGGATCAGAAAAACCAGTCCACTGAAGGGTAAGTGTTGTACCTTCGGATACTCTTTTCCAAGTCATAGGCTCAACAAAACCACCAAGAACAGGTGGGGAGGAATCGACTAACATATTGTCAGCAACTGATGTTGTACAGAGGGTAGCAGCATTGCATCCAGTTACCTTAACTGTGTATACATTTCCATCTTGGAACTGTTGTTCAGGAGCCAAAGGTATTGTAACTGTATTTATGTTACCCACTGGATAGTCTGATACCGGTGCCTCTCCATCATGGTGGGATTGCACAGATACATAGTATCCTATTATCGGACTCTCATTATCAGTCATAGCCCAACTTACTGACAGATATGATCGATCAAACTGCGAATATTGCTTCAGTGATGAAGGCGTGACAACTTTAGTCTTTGTTTCAATAACTGGTTTGCTTGTGTCTATGATAAATTCTTTGGACCACGATGTTGTGCTCAGGTCAACATTATTGTATACTATGAGCCTAACAAATAAAGGAGTCTTCAGTGGCAGCAGAAGGTCATGCAAGGCAACATGGCTTGATTTGTGAGCATTTGATAGTGGATGAATGTCGCAAGTGTTATCCATACTTTCAATACACCATTCAAAGTGACTTATGTCTGACTGCAAATCATGAAATCCTATCCAGCGGATGACCAAAGAGTCACTGGAATATAAAACACTATATTCAAAAACAACACTAAACTGACAAGTTTGGGAGCTGCTATAATTATATTAGATATTAAATCAGGCCATGTGCTTGAAAGTAAAATACATGTGCTTATCATACTTGTCCATGTAAATGCTTTCCCCTCTCTACCTTGGCAATTCTGGGATTCCGAAAAAAGATGCAGTTTATCACACCCCCATTCAAATAAATTCAAATGGGAAATAAAGAAAATCAAAAGAAAACAGCATAAAAGCATAAAATTTCAATATTTCTTCAAATTTAAAGTTGGCTTCCAATATTTTAAGTTCACCCACTGACAATCGAGATGAGGGTTGTAAAGTATGTAGTTAGTGCACACTACTCCTGGGGCCTGTAAATCGAAGCATTCGTGAAATGGCAAACTAACCAATACTTAACGACAGTATAATGACATATTAACTAAAGCATTCAGTGGGTAAATAGAAAGCACTCTTTATGTTTTCGTTACATTATGCTTTTGTTTAGAAACTATGCAGTGTCTGTGTGGCTGTGTTTGGTTACTTGTATGTTTGTGTGTAAAAGTGCCTCTGCCATTGTACCTTATTAGGTAGATACACAAGACTGGAGTTTACATATTTTATTCTATAACATTGATATAGATCTAAACTACTATTTGCATATTGGTATCATGAGGGATTAAGGCTACCTCAATAAAAGTATATAGTTAAACATTTTACAAGCTCTCAGCAGACTGAGATATAGTTGCAATAAGTTAACATAGAAACATAAAGTAGGTTAAGGTGGCCATACTGTAGCTTGCCCCATAACTTGTTAAGGCTTTGCAACTAGTGGAGATGATGATATTAAGGTTAAAACTTTAAGTGAAGTTATTCTGTAAGGAATTTTACTTTAACAACATAGATTATGAGCCAAGCTAAGGTTATGTCAAAGGTCAAAGTTGGGGTTTTACGTCCCCTTCAACAGCCAGAGCTAAGGTTATGTGTATGTTTAAGCATTTACTTTTGATAATAATAATTTAGATTTTCTAGTTGAGTAGAGTGGGCTAGGTGTAAATACTGTGGAGAGATCTAATAAGTACAACAATTACCGTGTTGTTTACAATAGTGCAGATTAAAAGTGATGAGTATTTATAAATATGTATAAATGTAAACATTAAAGATGAGTAAAATTGTAAGATCTACAGTTAAAACAAAGATAGTTAAAACTTACAAACAGAACTAGATAATCATTAAAATGTCTTAGTGTCTAAAACCTGTGAGATACTTTATGGGAAATATTGACCAAATATCTCAAGAAAATGAGATTTTTATCTAAAATTGATTTGGGATCTCCAGGATACGTCAGTAAATACCCCCCTAGTCATAAATGTTCATTGCAATGTGTCGCCCCAAAATCAATGTAAATTACTATTTATATTCACACTACCTTTATACACAATATTCAGTAACTTTGTGTTACACAACAATGGTAAATTAATAATTATACCGAAGTAAAGAACAAAGGGTTACTGCAACTAACAGCTAACAACAGGGTCTGAGTTATTGTTAAATTTGAGGGGTTAACCAAGAGTAAACTAACTAAGGCTTTGATTTACTCAACAGTTTGCTAACTAGGAGTTAACTAATACATAACGACTTGGTTAACACAACCAAGGCTTCCATTTACAGGCCCCTGGATATTTGAGTAGTTTCTTCATGTCAAATACTCGTTCCTTTTGAAAACTGCATCACCCATTGGCCATTTGTAGGGATAAATATGGCATGTACTTATACCTAGATATTATTCATTGGAACATAATATACTTCTAAACATATTTTCAAGAATTTGGATATCATTGTGTTTGTTATATGGAAACAAGATCTTCATAAAAATTTATAATTAAGTGAAATAAATGCCATTTTATTAACATCTAATACCTGCTGTATTGGTATGACTGATGGTCTTCGTGTATCCCCACTAATATAACACCTGAGACAGGTGGTGATGTGTCAACAACTAATGGACTTGAAACAGCTTGTGTGCATAATAAAACACCATTACAACACTCAACAGTCAGGTAGTACTGCAAACCATGTTCTAATCTCATTTCTTTTTCTAAATCTGAAATATAGATTGATTACTTATGAAACCTGTTCTTTAATATACATTTAATTTATAAAAACCTGTTCTTTAATATACATTTAATTTATAAAAAAAAAATACTGATATTTCTCATTCTCATTTCTAAAAATCTGGTTATGATAGAACAATGGATGATAATGCTTATTATGATACTTACAGCATCAGGGTATGGAAGTATGGCTGTGGAATCTAATCTAAATCTAAGGCCAAAAGGTGTTTTGGTCCCCTAGCGTGAGCGCAAAGCCATCAGAGACACAAGTAGTGCACTAGAATTTATGAAAGTCTCATGACAGAAAGAAATTCCAACTTCAGTGAGCAGACAAGTAGTCATCACTGTGCCACAATTCATGAAAGTTCGATGCAAGAAGGACATATGTATGGGGAAAAGGCAAACGAACATGTGTCCTTTTAGCTATTGAAGAGCAAGAAAGAGAAATTCAATTTCATCAAAGTCCGGAGACAAAAGGACATATGTATGGGAAAAAACCAAAAGGACATGTGTCCTTTTAGCTATTAGAGAGCAAGAGAGGCAAATTCAGAATCCACAGGTGTTGTCAATTTCATCAAAGTCCGGAGACCAAAAAAAGTGATCTGTAGAAGCGCGAGCTCTAGCAAGGCCCATGCTTAAAAAGGCCTTTTATAGCACTTAATCTCCATCGTGTGACAGACTTTAAGGTACAAGTATACATAAAGAATGTTAAGGGTTGGTTCATTTACATAGCCAAGCCATACAAGAGAAAGTGGAATGTAGTTCTAAATGTCTTCAGAATAGCCCAGAGAAATAAGTTTAATTACTAATATCTGTATGCTGACATAAAAGACTAAACCTTCAAATTGTTTTCCATGATAGAAAAAAATCTAGAAATGTAGGCAAACAATTGCATGTGTATTGGTCTTGTAGAATCCCATTTTAGTTTACAATTATTATATTAGAAATGATTCTACACTAAATTGCTACAGATTACTCTCCAGATTACAGCCAGATTAAATTTGACTGGAGTATGGCTGTTGTCACAGAGATGTGGGCTAACATTCGTAAAGAGATTGGTTATCTTTATACATGAAAAAGACAAGTTTATCAAGATGATTAGATGTTTGTATACTGATGTCATACACAAAGTTTTTATTCCTAGGCTAAGCATTAATGCATCATAGTACAGATATGCTTTTTGGTATTAAAATATTTGTATTCATATAACCTGTCGAATTTATATTTTATTACCATACTGTATCACAAATCTAGATTTTTCAGTGTGAATCCATGGCATTGAAATCTCATTAGAGATTCACCACCAAAGGGTATTAGATGGCATAAGAGTAAAGTATGATTCACTGTCAGTAGGTTTATCTGCAATTTATGCTCTGAATTAAGACTAAATGAAATACCAGTTTGACAACTCATTATATATCTTGCAATACAATGTTATAAATGTTATAGTGCTTTAATTTTACAAAAACTTGCATGTTTGTTGTCCAACATCAGTCCAATGCAGTACATCTTCACTGTATGGTAATGTTCCTATTGCAATTCTATAGTAAAGTACTCCAGAATGTGGATCCACAAAGCCATCCCAGTGAAATGAGATGCTGGTATCAATTTGGCTCCATCCATTATCATTCTAAACGTATCAATATACAAATTCTTTTGTTATTTACAGTGTTGAAAGTATCATTTTGGCTTCATCCATGATCATTTTGAACAAACTAATAGCAGATGTTAACTTAGCAGACATAAAAAATAAAATTATTATCAGCCTACTTTTTGTGAGGTGTCATTTTGATACTTCTTACCCCATTTAGTAGACCATGTCTAACAAAACCTCGTTCTGGTGGGCTAGAGTCAAACAGCACTGGCTGTGAAGATTTGATGGTCCAAAGTCCAACTCGGTTTGTTACCTGCATGTACAAAACATCAAAGTCAAACTTCGGTTTTATATCCCTTCAACAACCATATAACTATTACTTTTTCTGGTTCCACTGTATACCATTGTTCCACATTCATGACTTATCCTGAGACTTAGTCAGTTTAAGGCTGGGGTGCTGTTTCAACTGATCTTGTCACTAAGGGCCTGTAAAGCTGACAAACCATGTCATTTCTCACTATTTTAAAGGTCATTCATATGATCAAAAGTATTGGGCGTATGACCTTCTCCCAACTGTAACAATTTATAAGGTTCACTTGTAACTTATGCTAAGCCCTGCCAACTTGAGATCTTTTGCAGTAATTTCAGGATTTTGCAGGTAACAATACCACATGGCTACATATTTAATGAGGTGTGTAAGATAGGTCACAGCTGCAAAAGGATCTGTTGTTACACCCAAATGATTAGTCACGGTATGATTAGTCACGGTATGCAAAAAGATTAGCTGTAACTGTCTTATGACAGAAAAAGGAGGTCCTCAGTGGCCTAGGGGTTAGCAAGTTTGGCATCTATTCACAGGCTGTCACCTCTGTGTGGTTCGAGTCCCACAAGTGGCAATGCTGAGAACCTGTCTCAATATGACCCTGGCTGCTGAACAGGGACATAAAACCCGAAGTTTGACCTTATGACAGAAAAGATTGATTGTGAGAACTGGGAATAGAAATGTTGGCTTCCAGTTCTTTTAATCATCTTGAATATTTTTTCACCAACATCTATGATCACCATGTTAACACTCTTGACCTTCGTAATATGTCACGCAACCAATACAATTAATTTTGGAAATACATTCCTGGAGTAAACTCTAAACATTGACACAGGGGTAATTTATTTAAATGACAGGAAGGTTTGCATGAAAGAATGTGTACAAGTATAAATAGATTATGACATGCAAGTTGGCCCTCGACAAATCATAATCATGTATTCTGTTATTGCCCTTACCTTCACATGAGCATAGTAAAATATGCCATCTTTCAGGGCTGGTGTATTGAGGATAGTTTGTGTACCATTGACAGTTGTATAAGGGTATATTTCCTGACTTTGTGAGGTTTGGCCCAAAGCCACTTCAGTGCTTGCAATTCCACTTTCTCTGTCTTTTACATTGCCCCATCTGAAATGACAGTTTATCTTACACAGCATATCGTCATATGTTAAATATATATATTTTATATATTTTATTTTCAATTAGGTAGCTGCTGCATGTTTTATCAATTATATCAATCTATCTTATTATTATATTAAAATTATGGTAAAAATACCAGTACATTCCAACTGATTACACATACAATACAGCAACTTCAAGAATGGAAGATGTTTTTATCTATAAAATTAAACCTATTTAACTTTTAATAAAATGAACCCATTAAGCCAAATACCTCAGAAAGACTTTTCCATATAAGCTAGGTTGGCCTCCAAGACAGGTTAACTGAACAGTGCCAACTACTGGTGGGGTTATATCCACTAAAGCTGGATTGGAAGATGCAGTTGTACATAGATCAACATGATCACATGCTGGAAAATATTGTCATGTATTGCTAACACATTTTGTTTCAGTAAAATATGTTTCAATCTGTGTGAAATAAAACCAACACCAACTGAAATAATAAGATAATCATCTAATTTAACCGAAATAATATTTATATTGTGTGTTTACACTTTCACTAATTGGATATCAATGCAGAAGCAGATTACCCTCAACACTGGCGTAGAAATGTCTACCAACTGGGAGCTGCAAATTTGTTAGGTACACATGGGTTGATAAGCCTACCACCTCTGAAGACATAATGTCACTGTTCAATGGAGCTGAACCTACAATAAAATATTAAATCATTTTAAAGTTAGACAAAAAATCTATCAAGATAATGAAATACACCCCACTTTAAAATATTTAACACCTAACCTAGTGAAACTTGGTAGTGTTTTATCCCATGTCCATACGGAATTCTCATTTCCTCTTCAATGTCTGAAAATCCTGACCATGATATAAACACTGATGATGCTTCAGCAGTAAATGGCTTTCCATCCATACCTGGAATAAAAGACAGATGTTTTTTATATAATATATAAAACTGTATGAGCGATACTACTATTGTTAATAATTATCATGGTTGTAAATATATATTAAAATGTTCCTCAACTTGGGCCAGTCAATTTATTGATGGAGTAGTTAAATATATAAACTTAAGCAGAAAACAATATTCAACAAATACAAAATGTCCATGTCTATTTTTTAAATCTCACCTAGCTCCACATGACCTGCAATGGGAGGGTGGAGGTCAATCAAAAAACCATTGCTGCAGGCTTTAAATGGCGAACATTTCCCTTGGGCGAGAACACACACTGTGTAATTAATCCCCTCTTGGAAAGATTGCAGTGTGAATCTTACAACATTTTCATCAGTTTCTTTCACAGACAGGCAATGTACGTCTCCCCTTTCTTCACATGTTACGTCTAATTTAGTCTTAAATAGAGTGAGGTATGATGTTAAACATGTCATTTGTATTTCAGATTGTCATATTTAGAAACCTCATAGTAAATATGCTGAGTTATCTTTATAATAGAGCATTATACATGTATTACTGCATTCATTTTTATGGTTACCTGTACAGCCCAGGTGTAATGTCCACAATCAGAGCCTAGGATGGCAGCAGATATTCCGTCTGTGTAAGATGTAAAGTCTACATCATCATCATGAAGAATCTTTGTCATGTTACCAAGGTTAGAGGAATGCAAAAAGTCTTTCAGTGAGTCAAGGTTGTAGTTTGCATCCAAATCAAAAACTTGGACACCTGATGCAGGGTAAATGTCATCCAGAACCATAGGAGTAACTGCCAGCTGGCTAACGCCTGCCATATTCACAGCTCGCAAAGTGAAGAACATGGTCTTGTACTTATATATGTGCATGTACACCTCTGTATCGAGCTCCTGTATTATAAGGTAAAAAACGTAAAGAAGATTAATGACTCTTACACTGTAGCTGTACTTTACCTGTTGTTTTACACATGCACAATGACCACTGTTTAAAACATTACAATAGAAGAGAATATATGGACAGCTTGGTGATAATATCAGTAACATAGAAACAGAGAAAGAATATAAACTATCTTACCAATAAGAGTTCATTTGTTTCATTGAACTGAACCCTTGACCATTGTAATATTTGTCCAGAACCATTTTCTTCTTGAGATATTGTCCAGTCATATATGTAGACTTTTGTCATTCCATGTTTGCCATAGTTTGTAAATGGTTCCCACAAAGCCCTAATTCGATAAAACTGAGTGTCCCTTATTCCATTGTCTTTCGCAGCAAGTTGAGCATCAATACTCCCAGTTCGTGGAGCATCTGAGTCCTTAGTTATCAGTTCACACATCTGTCTGCTGGTACAGGTTGTGTGGAAACATGGATTAACACAAAGCTTGTAGCTAACGCCTTGTGCCAGATGTACTGGTATATCGATATCCGTGTGTTTCCCCACATTCCACATTTCGTAGCTAGAATTGTTTTGCTGTGCGAATTCATCATAATTAGACAAATAGACATGCGAATGAGTTAACCAAAGCATGTGTGGATAACTTACTGACCATTGTAAAGCCAGAACATCATTCGTAATTAGGATATTGCTTCTTATGCTACAGTGATGTAAAGCAGCCTCTATCAGATTTGAACCTTCATGCGCCACTGACAAGTGAAACTGTTCATGGAGTTGTACAAAACAGTAATACAGATATATCTGTTTTCCTCTAACAGCCCAGCTGGCAATTTCCATTTGTTCATTTTCATGAAGGACTGTGATATTGTCCTTTATGTTGATGTCCATTGTTTCAAATGTCAAGCGAAGTGTTACATAGGGAATGCTTTCTTTTGATAGATTTACCACTGACTGATACTCATTATTTGTGTGAAATTCTGCATTCTCTTCTGTTGAAATGTTAGAGTAAATCACATGTTTGAAAACATCAGGACAAAATCCACCAACATTCACCATACCATCTTCAATAAGGTCCTCTTCTTTGGCAATATATATTCCTTTAGAGGACTCAAGTATGAAGTCTTCACCCGCAGTTGCATTTAATGTGATATAATACATGTGATTTCTGTTTAATGTAAGGTCTGTGACACAATACCATCCAAAATCAGGTATGTCTAAAAAGGCTATAGTATTATCCCACTTTGGAGAGGTACCAACTGACACTGCATATGTTATATTTTTGGATGGGTGGGTAAATCCAAACCATTTCAGACACAGTGTATTGGTATTTTCTTGGAATCCAATTTCGCTGCCAGTAGGATCTGAGGGGTCTGTATGTATCAATACACCCCTTGAAGGGGCTACCCTCTTGTAAACTTGAAAGTTTTCAGATGTGACTAGTCTTGGGAGTCTAGCTCTGTTGAAGCACTTCAATGAGAATATATAAAACATTCCTTTACCTTGGTCAAATATTTCCACATTATGTTTTGGAATGGTTATACTGAAGGAATCCTCATTCTCCATAAAATTAAATGGGAAAATGATGGGTGTCCATGTCTGAATTACATCTGGAGTGTCTAAGAGACCTGAAAGTACATTGAAAGATTACATTGTCAAATGGGACATAAAATTAAACACATAATTAATTTAAATATTGCATCAGGCCGCGGGGTTGGGGGTGGTGAACTATGGCACTGTGGTAGCACACTAGCCTCATACCTCTGGTATTGCAAGTTGAATCCCTACCTGATTTCAAGTCGTAAAGCTTGTAATGACTTGCAATTGGTCAGTGGCTTACTGTACAAACCTTGACCAACAGTATATCGTGATTTCCTGCACCCTTCTAACTACCCTTCACAATATAACTGATACAAAGGTACTGGCCATGACGATAAAACACTAAATAATTAGATAAATAAATATTGCATCGTGTAAATTACTTCACTTTCCTTAGAGGGGAAGGAGCAAAAGTTATCATCATATGTGTGTACATAAAATATTTACAAGGTATCCTCTGTAATTAAAAGGATTAATAGGTATAACTTAAAGTAAGTATTTACAAGATTTGTGATGTCATGTTGCTGAGAACAAAATCAACATTACATATAATTAGCTATTATACAAAATACTTTTACAAACCTAAAGCCCATTCATACTCTGTAAAAATATCATCATAATCCTCATCAATGAAGGAATCAAACTGCCAACTGAGCATAATGTGTTGTTCATCCATCTTCACTGCCATTCCTCCAGTATAGACAGGTGGTGTGCTGTCAATTATAACTGGACCAATCGGAAGGACATCTGTTAAGACTGCTTTGTTGACTCCTTTTAAGGCTACGTACACTTCCTCACCTTGTCCTATGCCACATGCAACACACTTAAAATCAGTTTTATTGTGTGTAGATTCATATCCTATGACATCTGGATGATCAACTGAATCTACATCAGATGCAATGCCAACGAAGTAGTCATGCATTTGACTATCTGGTTCAATAACATCCCAGGATAGATGGAAAGTGTCAGTCCGTAAAAACATTGCCATGGCTGGTGTGAAGATAGGAAAGGTAAGACACATATCTCTGCTTTCTTCATCACTCAAGGCAGGATTTTCTGTACCATTTTTCAGATGACTTATTGGAAAGCGATAATTTGCAAATGTAAAATTGAGATCACACTTGTCGGCACATTCAGGAATATTACTAAGTCTCCGTGCTACCCCTGCATGGTTGATGAAGTACATGGAGTCATTTGTACAGAGGACACTCTTCTGATGCACTGAACCAACGAGATATACACTGCTCAAATATGGTGGTGTATTGTCAAACACAATCCCAGAAGAACAGGCTGATTCTGATGGATCCATTGCTCCATTAAAGGCAATAACAGAAATACGGTAATATCCAGGTTTCTCAGCGTCAAATGTAACATAGGTGTCAGTATGTTCAGTAAAGAAGATAATGTCACTAATATTGTTTGTTTCAGTGTGCAAATATTGCATCTCATCTTTGCTGAAACACCTCTCACTTATAACTAAATGATACTTGGAAATTCCACTTTCATGATCAATGAAGCCTTCCCAGTGGAAATGTAACAAAGGTTCTGATTGGAAGTCTCTGTCAGTTGTCCCCGGCGGACTGTCGAATGCGTGGCCACTTTCTGGAGGGCTTGTGTCTATCAGGATCATCACCTATTTAAATTTGTGTACAGATTATATTTAATCACCATAATGTGACAAAAGTAATATTTTATCATTAATGCATATGGTATAGTATGATGAACATGGTTCCAAATGCATAAGCCAACACAAAGTATCTTTTGGAGTGTTACATAGTCTTTGGGTACATAGTTTGATAAAACCCCAACTTCACTTTCCCATTTTTGCCTTGTAAGCACATTGATAATGTAGGTATAATGTTATTTGTCATATAGCTAATCTTTACATTTGTAAAGGCTGGAAGCGTAACTGTGCAATGTGTGGACATTTGTCTCCTTTTCAAAATATGTTCAAAAACCTTTGCAAATGACCATGTCTATTCTGATTTGTCATGACCAATCATTTCAGACTTAATTCATAGATTGGTAATAATAATAAGGCTGATACAATTTATCAATTAGGGTGCTATGATTTATTTTTATAATGCTGTAACTAATTTTGCACACCATCCTGTAAAAAGTGAGCCAAGTAATCTTGTCCAAGGAAAAAGATTACTGATGGTAAATCAAATTAATGCAGAATTATTGTTATTTATTAGTTATTATTCTTACCATTGTGGGTTGGTTTTTAGACTTATGTTTCAGTTGTACAACTTATCTTTTCACATAAGACGAACCACACTTCGTCAGTTTTCCCACTCTTTTTTCAACGGAGCTATTTGTGTCAGCCTCCCAAATTATACAAATGTCTTGGTAAAGGCGCTGGGGAATTATATACACCTTAAAATCACTTGTCTTGCTTTTTTGAGAATTTAAATGACTCCTAATAACCACGAATAAGTTTCTCAAAGAACACTTATGTCATTTAAACCAGAATTAGTCCTTCGTTTTTACTATCACAAACATTTCTAAGACAATTTTTTTTGCCTTACTTGTATACGAGTTCCTACAAAGTGGCTATTCCAAATATACCGAACTGCTTCTTAAACATAGATAAAGTATCACATACAAGACATGTAGAAGTCAAACTAATGGTGTGTTGCTTGAGGTCCTGGACTTTGCCTCATCAGTGTTTAAATCTGCTAAGCATATCGGCCTCTGCATGGCACATGATGTTCTAAAGAGTTTGACTTTCAGCCACTTCTCTCTACTCATTCAGAAAGAAGCTGAAAAACTATAATCTCCCCGCAAAAGAATAACCACCTAATTTCTGGTCTTTGTTCTAGTCTCTCTTCATGGTGCTGTCCCCTGCTATGTCTCTGGGTACATAAATATTGATTGTTGTTTTTCTGTATTATGTGCCTAGAGTCTGTCTTAAGATGGAGCTTAAGTGCTATAAAAGTACTATTATAATTAGAATTAGAATAGTTGTTAAAATTTTTCAACTAAGGCAAATTCATTGTAATTGAATGTGTTATGATACTAACCTCTGCACTTGTAACTAAGTGTGCTTCATTCATCACTGTAAATGTAAAGTGATACTCTCTGTTGTGGTCACCGATATGGGTGTCATTAGCGATTAGCCCAGCAAGAGGAATTGTATAAGTGTGCTGCTCACAGTTACCAATAATTGGACAGTAGCATTCATCAGTACAGCTTTCCTAAAATTGAATATATATGTGCACAAACTGATTTCAATTTTTACATGTGTATTTACAAAAAGGTTTCAATATTGTAATGTTACATGCATTATGGAACAGATAACACCTTTATTGTTATTCATTAGACAGTATAATATTAAACATTGAGTAATAATATATAGATCATTAACTTTATACTATTTCATCATTTGTACATTTTGGAACTTTATGACAGGTAAATATCCTGATCCTATGTCATGAAACCATCTTCTTGTACCAAGTCTCCAGGCCACACTCTGTAACCCACTGCAAAATAAGAACAACATCTGATAGGGTAATGGCATCACTTTGATAATGTAGTGTGTTATTATCTGGTACAAACAACTCTTCAATATGTTGCAGAGCCAAAAAAGTAATGCTTTAAATAAATAATTCAGATTTATTAAAATGACACTGCTAAGGCTTGTATACACTAAACTGAGCTGGTGCTAAATGCTATGTTAAACTGTTATAAGCCCTTTTTCAAACTGAACAGAATGATTAAAAAATTTTAAGTTGGTCCAGAATTAAAAAAAAAAGTTGTGGTTATTACTTGTATCAGTCATTTGTGTGTGTAATGATAAGGTATGTGATACCATTTCCAATTTTATTACTGTATTAGTTAGACCCTACACTGTCATCATGGTGTAAATGGGCCTTTAGTCTAGAATATAACTTATATAATAGTTACCTGTGAGGATCATATGATTTAAATGTCATGTCCATGTCTGAGAGATCAGTGCTGTTATGGACAAATATCTGCCTGTAGCCATCTTTCATCAAATACATATCCTTAATCAGGGGATCTGTTGAATCAATCATTATGGTCACATTGTCATCCAGTGTGTTATTCATAATATCAATGGCTTTTATTCTGAATTCCACCACATCCCCATCCTCCGGATTGAAGTCAGTGACGATTAGCCTTTCTGTCAAAGCGTCCGGTACATCCTTCAGAGCTACATTTTCTTCACCAGTGACCGACAAACGATGATAACCGTATTGGAAATTCACAATACCGTCCACATTTGGTGTACCAGAGATGGGAAGTTCACCAGTTTCCTGTTCAAATGGTCCACTGATTGACATATTTCCTTCACTTCTGATAGGTAACAACAGATTTGTATGTACATGCCACGTATTGTAGAAGTGCTTAGACCAGTAGAGTTTAACACGATTCAAGTGAGTCTGCCATTCCAGATTACTTTCTGAAGATGCAGTGGACACAAACAATGGGTGAGCTTCATTTAACTCAACATAGGAAGTGTTATCAGATAGCACAAATCGTCGAGATATCTGGAAATTGGGACCCTCTTGAGTGCTGTCTAACACCCACAGGTATATAGCATACATTGACACCTCATCACGCTCGGGTAGTGTGATATTCACTTTCTCTCCTGCACTTTCATATGTCTGAATGCTGGTAAAGTCTGCATATAACTCGGTTGGGGTGTGTATCACATTTCTAACTTCAATTTCATATATTTTAATACCTGTAATAAATTTGCATTCAAAGTAGATTTATCATTTTACATGACAGCAAACTAAAGAATTTATATATAGAGAGAGTGAGTCACCTTAAAGTCATTATTTTTGGGACTTTAAGGTGATCATAAAGTGACATCTCTCTGGGGCTTCAAGAAATCCCAATACTAAACATAAATGACTTCTACCATGAAGTTTTTTTGAATATTAGCCATTGCTTTAATAATTTAAAGTTGGTATTATTAAGTTATCTCTGGGACTTTAGGGTTACCAAAATTGAGACTTTTCCTGGGACCCTGTATACAACTACATACAAAATATATATGAAATCTACAATGTAGTTTTGGAGTAATTTGCCAAATAACCAAGACTACTGTTGCAGTAATTATCTCCCACCTTAGGATCAGTGATAATGGAGATCTAATACCCCTTCATACTACAGACAGTATACCCTATGGTTAGAAGCTTTACTCGGCGGTGGAACTACCTCCTAGGACTCCTCATATCTTCCGAGATTTGGTGTATCCATAAGGATAGACGTGTATGGCTACTGATGGGACACGGTGTGTAAGAGTGGGTGAATGACAGACAAGGCTTCAGAGGTGGAACTTCTACATCTTCAAAAGGGACACTCAAGAAATTGGACGGTTGGCCACTGTATCACAAGCTCACATACAGATGTGAACGAGTAGTTGAAGGACAGGGACATTTTGTCTAACATCTATAACCGCGGGTAATACCACCTGCAGTGTGAAAGGGGTTTATGGGAGATATAGTCACATGTAGTCAGATGACCCCACTTGATATTGAAGAAGGGATCAAAGAGTAAATTCAACATTTGGAAAAGGGTCTCAGGGCATGACCTTCTGTAAGTTGTTTTCACATTCTGAATGCCTTGGAGCAATAAAAAGGGAGATATAAGGCCTTTTTAATAAGATAACTCCATTTGACATAAAAATATGTGACATGGCAACAATTTTGTATTTAAAACAAGGCTAACATTACTATAATGCTACCTTTCCTAGCCATATATCTTTTGTGCAAATTCAGTGAAGCTAGCTGCAATATTTCAAGATTTGGGGCATCTTAATGATTTTCAATCACCTATGGCAGCCATTTTGTTTTTCAAAACGAGGATAAAATTTTACACATTTTTCATAGCTAAAAATATTACCTGGAAATTTGTGAAAATATTTTGATAAGTGAATGAGATGTAAGGGTTTTTATGGAAAAAATATGACTAACGTGTTCATTGTGTATGGACATCCCTAACCTGACTAAAGGCTCAAATTTAAACCATATCTTTTTCAAACATGTACACAAATGTTTGTTATTCACAAAGCACCCATACATATTTGGAGATATAAGCTCATCTCTGTCTTAGCAGTATACTGATGTAAAAGCTATATAATATGTAAGAGTACATTGTATAAACTGAAACTTTATTATGTAAGCTCAAAGTGTTTTCTAAATACAAACAAACAAGAGCCTTTAGCAAGGCTACATGTATGCAAATATACATAATAAATGCAAAACACTTGGATAAGTAATACATTGATCACACTATTCTGTACTGGTCTCATGAGCTAAATAGGAGTGCAAAATATTTGTTTCAGTAGTATCCACCAATTGTAACACGTGTAAACAACTTGACAGTAATATTTAGGTAGGATGCATCTTCATCATCTTCATCATGTGGCGGATTTTTGAAATGCCTATAAAGCCTGCCATGAGCTCTCCCGTGCTAAAGTAAAATGCACATGCCGGAGGTATAAACGGGGGGGGGGGGGGGGGGGGGAGGGGGGGGCAGGCTTTTGGGATTGTTCATTTTTAAATGTGTACTGCCCACATACAGACAATGGCCACTGTGGCCTAGTGGGTAACACACTTGCCTAAGAACACACAGGATGTGGGTTCAATACCCCGGTACAGGCAGATACATAGTGGCTGGAATGACAACTTAAAATAGCGGTCCTCTGTCATTGGGTCCTATCCCCAGTGGCAGGTTAAAGGACCTTAAGGACATTGATAAATGGTCATTCCTTGAGCCTCTGTCTTTCAGTTAGGGGAAAGTCAGTAATTTGAGAGCTGGACAGTATTTGTACAGTCGAATGGGTCAAGTAGTGCTTTAAGTCCTGTAGTAAGTGGAGATATTGTGCTGAGTATAAATACAAATACAAAAAAAACAGAATAACATACATATAGACATAAAGACACACCTGAAGCATTGGCGACTACACTTCCTGGATCTGGATCAAACCACCCATCAAAAGTCACAACCAGCTCTCTATCCCTTCGAATCCTCTTACCAAAGTTTAAGACATCTTTCTGACAGGAGCTGTTTACATTGACGCAGTGATTTGGGGCTGTATAGTCTGTTAGAAAACAGACTTCACGGAAGGTGTTTATTTGGTCGTAGTAGTGTCTGTTGAGAAACACAGCTCACATGAATATAACATGAATTTTTTTAGTTTTTAATACAAACTTAAAAGGAACATATTCATTTTCCTTGTCATTAGATAAATTTATTGAAAACATGTTGTAAGTTGTAAGATTACAGATGAAATGTGTATTAATTGAAAAAAAGTGTAAATACCGAACTGCTGATTCATCAAGGAACATCATATCCTGTATGTCAACATATCCACTCGATGTGACATCAAACAAATGACATAATCTGCAATATTAAACAATTAGTAAACAATTATCCTTTTCATCTCACGGTTGAATCAAATTTAAGTTACACATTTGACAGAAAAAAACTCTTGATAGTGATCTTGATCTTTGAAACACTGATGATGCAATATCAAAATGTACATTTTGATTGATTGTGCTGCTTTGAACACATGGTATAAATCACATCGCAATGAGTAGTTCCAAAGATGGAATAAAGTTGTGCAAATGGATCAAAATTTCAATCAAAATTCTTCACTAAGAACCCATACAGGGACTGGCAAACTTCTCCCAATTTTTTTCACTTCAAACTGGGCCAGGAATATAACCTAAAACATGATTCTGATGTGTTAGCCATCTACTTCCTCTGCCCATCTCCAGATGTACAAAGATTGAAAATTTGAAATATTTTCAAAATAAATCTGTTCTTACTTTTCGCCATCACCAACAAAGCTCAAATCTCCATAATTATGATTCAGGCGACAAGTGATCAACATGCCCGACAAAGGATTGTCCACATTAAAGTCACCAACACTGCACATTCCAGCCACTGGGTAGTCTGATGGGTCATGTACGTCTAAAACTAACCTTGTACCTGAAAATAAATGGTGTCTGTACATGTACAATGGCATAGCACAATATTTCTATGGATGAAAATTCATACTACTACATGCCATGAAGAACTGTCCCCACAGGTTAATTAAGGCAGACCAAAATTCATTATCAATCAAGTATTACTTTGGTGTTTCTTCCTATGTCTCATTACTAACATAATTTATTTATTTATTTAGTGTTTTATGTCACATCTTATACCTTATCGCTTAGATTGTGACAGGTAGTTGGAAGGGCAGAGGAAACTAGTACATACAGATGGTCAAGGTTCTATAAACTGCTGACCAACTGCAAGCAACTACCAGCTTTCCGCATGAAGTCAGGCCAGGATTCAAACTCTGATTGCAGACGTGGGAGGCGAGTGTGTTTTCAATGCACCACTGCCCCCCTCACCCTGTTACTAACATGAGAAATGACTCAAATCTCATGAAACATTTTTTATAATTTAGAACTCTGAATATTGAGGTTTACTCCCATCAGTGCCATCCTTGGGAACTGCTCCACCATGCGTATACCACAGATGAGGATACATTGTCTTGCAGAGCACAATAAACAGTAATAAGCCATGTATTGTTTCATACATTTCTCTCACTTTAGCAAGCACAAATAAAACAAAGCAGCCAACATGTGAAAGCCGATAAATTAGGAGCGGAAAAAAACAGAGGAAAAATAATGTAACATATGAATGGTCACAATATGAAACAATAAAACTCAATCTGTTGAACCTACAGTAAATTACTGATATTTTATTATCTAAATTTGGTTTAAATACTTTTCCAATAAGGATAATGTTACAATGTTACAACCATGCAGACTTACCCTGTTTGTCATAATGACTGACAGTGTCAGAAGCATGAATTACCCCAAAGGCAAAGCTGTCAATATAAGAGTGTCTGTCATCTCCTGATGGAGGGTCTACAGGCAGTTCAAAGGAGAAGGAATATTCAAAGAACATGTGATCTGGCTCAAAATTGATGTGTACATCCTCTGTAGATGCACAACTGGTGGAGTTGTCCTGGAAAAAAGAATGGAAATTTTGAAATTTATTGAACTATTTAGTATTTAAGCAACACGGTATGCATGGAGCTGCATAAAATAATTCTTAAAGGTTTATTTAAAAAATCAACTTTAAATTCTCCCTAGACACTTTTTGTTTACAAAATTTTCAAACTTTTGTTAAAATGTAGATTTTTAATGATAGAACTGCGCTACATGTTATGTGTAAATGTATTATTGGGCGCATGTGTACAATGTAATAATCATAAATGAACTCTGACAATCTACATACCTGTAGCAATATAACAAAAGGCCGTGAAATAAAGTCAATACTTTGCAGCCCTTGTCTCTCAAGACTGCTGAATATTAAAATGTGAATTTTACCTTGAAAGTACTGTTAGCTGCTTCACCAAATTCTGATTCTGCCCCGAGTCTGCATGTCACAATATCTGGTGGATGAACCACTGTAAAAAAATCATAGTACTAATTTATGCAATGATAGACCATATGCCCTTTCTTCAAATTTTAATGTTTGACGGAGTGGTAAAATCTTCACTCATAATGGTCTGCTTTAGGAATAGCCAGCGATCTGGAAAATAAGATCCTTTGCCCCTTTTCCTTTTTTTTGGGGCCGTATTCACTAATGCTCCTTATTTTTAAGGTCCCTTTATTAAAGGAAAGTGAAGAATCTCCTTTGGAAAGGTGATCTTTAAAATGCTAGTCGCTAAACCTCCTTTGTGGTTTCCTTACTAAAGGAGACCTTAAATAAAGGATCCTTTATTGAAGATTGGTTTAAAAACTATTTTCCACAAAGGCTCCTTTATCTTTCCATCACTTTTGTATATCCTTCTTTCCGTATTAATTATTCAGTATAAGATCAGTGTCATGATGTATTTTCTATTGCTGTTTAAGGTGATGTTTTATATTTTAAGAAATGAATACCTAATTTTTAAAGATGTTTGTATTGCATACCACACTGTGGTTATAGCCACATTTCATACAGATATTGTGACACACACATCAAATAACATTTTCATTGGGGTTGTTGATGTATCAACTAAATATCCCATAATTTTCAAAGAAAGATGGTGATATAAATGATATGGTATGAACAAAAAAGGTGCTTATATCATAACACTTCACCAATTACCTCAATTTTTACTTAAAAAGTCAAACCACTAAAACTCCCCTTTATGATAAAGGTAGTCACACAATAACCCAGAAAGTTGAAAAAAAAGAATTCCTCAGTAAAGGAAGGTTAGTGAATATCAAAATTCAAGATTTCCTTGTCAGATCACAACAGACCATTTCAATCTTTAGCAGCCAACTTAAGATTTAACTGGTTTTAAATTAAACCAGAGAGTTTTTCTTTTTTGTTACAAGTGTCCAATATCTTTCACTAATGGGCAGTTGTTCCTCTCTGTGATTCTGGCCATATATTGATGCCATTTTTACAAATTTCCAAAGAAACCCTTTTACATTTATGTCAACTAAAATGATCTTAAAACCCCCCAAAATACACACCAGAAATATAGGAAAAAAGACTCGGGAAGTTAAACAACATCTTTAAAATTACAAATTAAGGAATTTGTGTAAAAACTCGTAAGTGTCCAATATTTGAAAAAAATAATGGACCGTTGACTTTGTCCCTTCAGGACTTTGTAAACAGTCTATTATTTTCAAATATTGGAAAATGACTTGGCCATTAACCTAGTATACAGACTAGTGCTTACTGGGTTACGACTTTCCTAAGTTTTTGGACTGTCCCTTTTGGAATTCCAGCACATTTTCCAGCACATGGATTTCATCAATTTTGCTGTAATTTGCAGCAACAGTGTTCACAAAAATGATCAGCAAAATATTAGCTTAAGTTTGGTATAAAAGGCTGTGTAGCTAATTTCGTTTGCTGATCTTTTGCTAATCCCTTTTGTCAATACATCCTCAGGTATTGTATTTGCCAAACATCTTAGTCAAGTCTTAGGATTAATATGGCTAGACAAAAGTTAAGCCTAAGGCTTGACCAAGGCTTCTTGTGCCATATTTATGAAAGGTCTCAGTCAACTGTTAGGCCTAAGTTGGCTATTTTTGTATATTTATTTATTTGGGTTTTGACGTCGTTTTCAACACATTGTATAGGTCATAGCACGATGGGTAGTTTTATGGGCAGAGTAAACCAGTGCATACAGTTGGTCAAGGTTCTGTACTGTAAACTGCCAACCAACAGCAAGCAACTACCAGCTTTCCCACTTGAGGTGGGGCCGGGAAGGGAACCCCGAAATCAGAGGTGGGAGGCGATTTTTGCTATTTTTTTGTATACCAAAGCTAAGCCCAAGACTTGGCTAAGACCTTTCATGAATATGGCCCCAACTGATTAGACAAAAATAGCCTGTTATATTCTTTCCATAAACTATGTTTCAATAAAACCTAAAGCATTAATTCCTAAATATCGATGGCACTTGTAAATGGTACAACATACTTTCTCTTGTAAACAATATAGAATGTATCCAGTTTGTACATAGCACATCTGTTTAGCTCTACTCACAGTTGCACTTGGTGATTTCATCAGTTGGTATATGAGGAACAAATCCCGCAGAACAGATGCATGTGGAGGCTAGGTACTGGTTGTCCTTGTCACAAACTCCAGGCCAGCACCAGTGACCCAGCCAGTTACATTTAGCTAAAAACAAAACAAAGTAATGAAAATCTTATTGTATTTCATATAGTGGTGATGGACCAATTCACGCCCGGGTACCAATTCAGGCCCACCCTCAATTTTCTTGAAGATTCATAATTTTTCATAGAGAAGATGTTTACCACATCATAGATAATCATCAAATGGATCATTTACATTTGTAATTTATTGTTTAACTGCGATTGTTTTGGATAAATTTAGGGGTGGGCGTGAATTGGTACCCGGGCGTGAATTGGTCCACCACCACTAATTCCTTAGACTTTATGTTTGGATTACACGTAATTGTAACTATCTTCAGATACACCATTCAGTTTTGGCATTATGGGTAACCATATGGGTCTTTGGAAGACGTACTGAGGTACTATGAATAACAGTATTTTGACCAAAGGAAAGATATTTCTAGATAAACGACTTTCACATATTGTAATATGCAGAACATTATTCTGCTTACCAGTCATATGTACACACCTCTGTAGGCGTTAAAAGGTGTACCTCCTTGCAAAATCATTGATACATTTTGTGCTAGAAATTATTGATCCCCCCCCCCCCCCCCGTGAATGCACATACATGATGAGCACTATTGAAAGAATACAACATATTAATAATGTAAAAATCATATATGCAATACAGTACAGAATATAGCACAAGCAGTGTCTGAGAAAGCACTGACCGTCACGCAGGCTGAGCCACTGGCTCAAATCTGAGCCTTTTGGCTCAGCTAAGTCTTTGTCTCAAATGGTTTTCACAGAAGGGGTCTCAGTTGAGACCAAGCTTATCAAATAACCACAGTGGTTTTCTGTGTCATGTGACCATTTTTTGTAGTCAAAATATTCTACTGATAACAAATATGTTCCTTGTTTGACACATAATATATCTGGTTAAATACAATTTTGCAATGGGAAACCTTGTAAACATGTAAAAACACCCAAAGACTACTTCAGGGGATTGTTTTATATATTTGTACCCTATTTTCAGCCATTTCAAATTTTGAAGTGAAGAAAGAATTATGGCGGCCATATTTGAGCCTTTAAATTTGTTTACAAAACTTAAGCCCACTTTGTACCAGTCTCAACATTTGAGCCAGTGGCTCAGCCAAAGCTGAGACTGAGACCTTTTGTGAAATCCATTAAGGCAGAGCCCATGGGCTCAAGTAAAATATTCCAATAATTTGAGACAAAATTCTCAAGTTTGAGTCTGAGACCGGGCTAAGACCTTTCGTGAAATCCACCCCTGGATCAACTGTGTGGAAGTAGTGAGTAGGTCCATCTAGTATGTATTTATAACCCTGATACGATGAATAAAATTTGAAATATGCAATTGGATATTGTCCCCTCCCCCAGAACTTACAAAAAACAATTCTGGATTCATGACCCAATTTCAGATCCACAACATCTTTGACAAGGACCAAGTCATAGTTAGATTCCACCTTGTGTAAAAATATAACATAGATCTGATGTACAGTTTTTGAATTATGCCCACAGTCAGACAAACACGCCTGATTATAATACCTTCGCCCTCTCCTTCAGTGTGTCAATAAAGTCATGAGATCAATCAGTCAATCAATCAATTAATCATGTAAAAGGTGTAAACCATGGGATAAGTGTTATTGCAGTAAAATGTATGTATTTAAATAAGCCTTTACAAGGAGAGAAGAAGTATCATTAACTAGAAAGTACTCATGGAGTGGGAACTTCCACCAAGGCAGTTGAGTATCCCAGTATTGTACTTACACACAAATACTTTAGTTTTCTTGTAGTAATCTCAACCACAAACTCAAAATTATTAAAAAAGAGCTACTGAAATTAGGAAATTTGTTTTGTTTCCAGAGAATGATCCGGATCTTTCCTCTAAAATTTAATCACTTTGTCCTTTCATCAGACCCTACTCACATTTGTAAACAATTTCATGAAGATGCATAATCGCAAGGCACAGACAAACAAACGCACCCAAAACATAACCTCCTTTTCAGAGGTAATCCATAAGTAGTATCGAAATAATTTAGTTCTGAACAAAATAAAATGGGATATTTTTTGTAAATATGTATAACATACGTGTACACTGGTTAGTGATGCCAACATCTAGGTAGTAGGCTTGATCAGAAGCTGTGGTGTTCTGACAGGTTCTGCAGCAGGATCCTGGTGGCACACAGTTGCTGTTAGAATCATGTTCATGGCACCAGTAGTCTCCTCTACCTATATCTTCTCCACCACTGGTCTTACAGTACCTTGGTATACTGCAAACTATAAAAATTACATAGAAATCTGTATACAGTCATTGCTCCTTGAAATATTAGTGATAAAACTAGGGCTGTCCACAATTTATGTGATGACCTAGATAATCGACTTGGCAAGCCGTGATGCAGACATTTTATGCCAGATGGATTCTCATTTTCAAACAGACTCAATCCAGTTAAACTACAGGAAAACAATGGGTGGACCTACCGTTAACAGTTTTCTGTTGAATTTATTGATGATATTTCTGAGTAAAAAGATGATCAATATAACTTGTATAAATAAAGGTGTGTCTGGCCAATAGAGGCAGTGATGAAACTGAACCCTTCACAACCATGTCATTCATGCATTGCGGGAAAGTGATAACATTAGGGAAGCCTATAACGGTTACATTACCGAAGTAAACATTAATTGCACAAGTTGTAATCACGAGATAGAATGTCATAATTACGACATACGTAAGTCTTAATTACGACATAGCGTGCCTCATAATTACAAGATCCTATCTTGAAAACCACTCCCTGTATATGATTTCCAACCTATAGTACCCCCTAATACATTCAAAGGCTATAAAAGTAATAATAAGGAGACTAAAGCCCCCCAAAATATGTGATATTATGACCCCAGTTAACCCATAAGGGTGGGGGCAGGTGATAAATCTGACCAGCTTTCCAGACTCTCCTGTATATGGTTTCCTTTTACTTCAATACATTCAAGACCTCAAAAAGCAGTAATTAATGAGATAAAGCCCCCCCCCCCCCCCCCAAAAAAAAAAAAAAAAAACCCTGAAATTTTATGACTACAGTCACCCTGCATATGGTTTCTTATTACCTCCAACACATCTTAAGGCTGTAAATGCAACAGATAAAGAGATAATAAGGAATTTTAGGGTTTAGGGTTTCTGATTACTACCTGGTATAATCACTATCAATTAATCCTTCAATTTTGGTCCAATTGCTCTTAAAATCTTATCAGCTTGAGATCTGGATAGTATTGACATATGTAAATAACAACCTCCCATAGTGAATAGTTTTTCCCTGAGCAATGATGACGAGCAAATGTACACGAAAATTTTTTTGATCATACAACCTTGGTAATGGTCAAAGGTGAAAAAAACAAGCATGCCAAAAATTATATGTCATAATTATGAGATGGTATGTTGTAATTATGACTTAGGTATGTCAAAATTACAACATATGTACATTGTAATTACGACTTATGTATGTTGCAATTACAACTTATCTGTGTCATAATTACAACTTATGTATCTAGTAATTACAGCTTATCTATGTCATAATTCGACTTGCGTATGTCATAATTACGACTTATCTATGTCATAATTATTAGAAAGTATGTCGTGATTTAGCCTTGCTTAAGGCTCAAATTTGCATGATATCTTTTCAAACATGCACACAGATAGTTGGTATTCATAATTCACTCACACATGTTAAGAGAAAGAACTGTATCAGAAGGAGATCTTTTTCCTAGCTGTATGCTGCTCTAAAAGTCAGTACATGCATGAGTACATTATAGAAACTCAAACTCCTGAACTGAAAACTTTCCCTAAACTTGAGCCTTCAGCAATATTAGTCGTGATTGCAATTTATGTAATAATTTTGTACTTGCTGACGTGACCCTCAGGCTTCTGTATAAATAACATTCCAGGCATGCCTGAGAACTTTTCTTTTGTTATCCCTGCCCAATATATTTTCAAAGATGGACATATGTTCCATGCAGTGACAATATCCACGTATAAATAATCCTTTATACACATATTTACAAGAAAAAACATTTATACTTTTATTTTAACAAAGTGACCATAAAAACTGAAAACTCAAAAATACTTACCAGAAATATGCATTGGGTTTGAAAAGTAAGGATTCTAAACAGTTTTTTTAATAAAATTAATAATCAAGGAAGGTATGTAACATGAATATGTTAATAGCCGTTTGGACCCAATCTGGCGAAAATTGGTAGAATGAGACTATAATAACCAGTTCAATAGCATACCAGGGCCCGTATTCACAAAGACTCTTATTCTTAGAATTAGTCTTATTCTTAGAATTTTTCTTAGAATTGTCGTTTTTCTTAGAAAAATTCTAAGAATAAGAATTTTTCTATTCACAAAGATTCTTATTCTTAGAATTACGCTTATTCTTAGAATTTTTCTAAGAATGGCTTTTATTCTTAGAATTTTTCCAAGAATAAGAAATTGCTACATGCACAAAACTCTTATTCTTGACACCAAAAGTGCATCCAAATACAAAAAGTCACTTCTGGGCCTGTATTCACAATGATTCCTAGAAATTTTCTTTGAACTACACTTAGTCTAACCTGTGCACACATTTCCTTTTATTTCTATTCTTAGAATTATTCTTAGCTAAGAATTGTTTTGTGAATAGGATTTTATTCTAAGAATAAGAAAATTCTTAGCAAAGAATTCTTCTTAGACTTAAGTGTAATTCTAAGAAAAATTCTAAGAATCTTTGTGAATACGGGCCCTGACTAGCCTCAATGTAAACAAGTCCTAGAAAATAGTTAATTTTTCAACATCCAATCAGAGCTTCAGATTTGAAGATCTGTGCAAGTTCTTCGGTGCTTTAAATGATGACCCAATTGTCCTTGATGAGTAACTTAACTGTATCATTTATGTAACTGGGTGAGTTTTTTTACACTTAAATGTACAAATGGGTGACTTTATTCAGCTTCTGATCTACAAATGTAGATTGCTAGAAATAATAACAAAGAAAGTCAATTTAACACAATAGGGAAACAGTTTACATCTCATTAATGCAATTACTTTATTGCTCAGTATAACTTTCTTTGTTTTTCACAGGCAGTACAGGGGCTGATTTATATAAGGTCTTAGCCGGGTGTCAGACTCCAAGTTAAGACTTTTGTCTCAATTGTTTGGAACATTCTAGTCTAGCCAATGGGCTCAGAATTTATGGATTACACCGTAGGTCTCAGTCTGAGCTTTGGCTGAGCTAGGTAGAGGCTCAAATATGGCCACTATAATTCTTTCTCCACTTTCAAAATTAAAAATGGCTGAAAATAAGGTACAAATATATACCCCCAAAGCATACTTTAGATAGTTTAATGTGCTTATAATGTTTCCTTTTGCACAGTAGCATTTTACCAGAGATAAAATGTGTCACACAAGGAGCACATCAGTAGATAATTTTGATAGATATGAAGGGTCAAGTGTCACAGAAAAGCACTGTGGTTATTTGATAAGGTTGGTCTTAACTGAGACTCTCTCTGTGAAAACTGTTTGAGGTAAAAACTTAGCTGAGTCAAAAGGCTCAGATTTGAGCCAGTAGTTCAGCCTGAGACTGGGTTATGTTTGAGACCTTTCGTGAAGTTGCTCCCAGATTGATATGCATAAGTTTTTAAATTGCCTTTAACGTTTATCAGTGAAAGACTATACAAAAAAAATGTGTAAATATAGAATAAACATTAACTGTTACCTCCACACTGTTCTGTAGCATGTATAAGGTAGTAGGCATCATTCTGACATTCGTAGCAGTAGCTGTCATAGGAGGCATCGCAATAATACCACTCGTCTGCTGTCTTGCAATACTGAGGTGATGCACATTCTGAATGTACACAAAAATTGTATATTTATTATGTGATATCTATCACAAACCATATTTGTATATTTATTGTGTGATATCTATCACAAAGCATATTTGGACTAAACATCAGGGAATAAAGATGGAAGGAGTGTTATTTATTCCCAGTCCCTTTTACTGTGTATGCAGTACATTGTGCTGATTTTTTTGTGAGGCTAGTTCTATTGTGTCGCACATATTTCAATAACTCTTAAACCTATAAATATATACACAATTGGGAAGTTATTTTGACACATTTTCTGCTATTGTTTTGCATTAAAATCCTTGCAGAAATGCTGGAGAAATCTTAAGTCAATATCAAAGTTTTTAAAATGCACTGGTGCCCCTTACTAAAACCATCTTTCACTATTGATTTTTTACTTATTTGTCAGAAAATTTGGCCTTTTTTCAGATTATACAAACACAATAGTAGATACTAAAAGTAAAGTAGCCCTTATTAAATATATTTTAAATAAAATAAATATAAAATAAATAAATATAAAATAAATATAATTACCGTAACTAGAGACAATTTTAATAATAATAATATCTTCATTATACAGATTATGATTTTATATTGTTTGGTCTTAGCTCTTAATAAAATTTGAAAGATACCACACATACATCTGAATCAAATGGTAACAAACACACTGGTTATCATTTCTACCATTCAGTTTTATCTTGCACATAGTCAGGTGTATTGCACCAATCACATGAGATCATTTATCATTTCAGTGTCAGAAAATGACAAATATGACATAACCTCATTGTGTTATTTTTCAATAAATATCTTGACAGAAAGAGAACAACAATATGACAGCAAGTGAAATGTCGACATCCATAACTACTTAAAGACATATGTGATCCACATAAACACTGTCTTTAAGGAGCTCAGCTTATGCAATCTACACTGCATTAACTGGATACAAGTAGAGTCATACGTTGATATTCAAATAATGAAGTTAAAGACATAAACTTGCCAATGGACACCAAAAACTATAAAGTTTCTTAAATCTTTGAAAAACCTACCACAATTTTTCACATGCAAAACTAAAATAAACATGCCAGAGCGGTGCACCGGCTGGGGGTTGGGGGTGGGGGTGGAGTGTAGAATGGCTGTACAGGGTAGTTCATTTATACATCTCTTTCAAGGACAAGGTCATGAAAAACAATTCAAATACAAGTTCTTGTGACTGCAGGGCTGATGTGAACAGGCCTTAATCGGATCAGTACGTTCTGCTGCAATCACCACAGGATCATCAACCAAAAATGGCTATAACTTCTTATTTATAGTAAGAACTTTGTCCTGACTGCCTAAACGTTTGTCCCATTTTTTACACTTTTTTCACCATAATGTTCCACTTAAAGAAGGGCTTGTATCTGAGCATCTGGGATCCCTTGGTCACACCTTACTGGAACCATGAAACACACGACTGATCACTGAATGGGCTTATGTAAATTTGGTTGTGATTCAGTCTGCTTTGTCTTTTTGTAGGACACCTTTGTTAGGATTTGCGTTCTTCAACATGAACTACCCATATACAAGAGGCTTAAGGACGAGTGCGACAAGCAAAAACAAATGTGTACAGCTATGACCATAACGAAACATGTGACCTTACCATAAACAATAAAAATTAAATGAAAATTTAATATTGTTGCTCACCACAACAGAAACCTTTTGCCCCTAATGAACATACACAGCCTCCTGACTGGAAATCTCCATTGTAACATATATTATTGCAGTTCCCTTCCTGGAAGCAGTAGGTCCCACAGCATCTTCCTCCAGCGCGACAGCGTTCTCGGCGACAGCGAGTGTGCTCTCCTCCCCCACAGCTTTTGGTACACTGAGACCAAGCACCCCAGTCATCCCAGTCCTTTTCATCACATGGACACTGTAAACAATGTTATTAAAACATTCTCTCAATATGTGTAAACAACAACAACAACCATTCTGATGGATGGTATTAGTTAATGCAATTTTTACAACTGCTTGGAAATGTTATGCACCCTATATATTCTTGAAGGATGTTAGAATGTATCCCCCTCTCCATAGCACTGTTATATTTTATAGTATTCATAGTATTCACGCTCAGCATAATATTTCCTCCATTTGATCAATCCCTTCTGCACAAACACAGCCTGAGCTCTAATGGAGACTGGACAATAAATGGTTCAATCAATACTTCTGTAGTAGGTTATGTTTTGGGGGTGTTTGCTTTTATGTCTGTTCTCAAGAACTCTAAAAATAATGAGCGGATCTTTCTTGATTTTTTTGTGGGGGGTTGGGTGGGTGGGGGAAGGGGGGGACTAACCAAAGAAAGAAATTATTAATTTTTCGGAAAGATATAGATCATAATTTTCAAATATCCTGTTTTAATGTATTCCCAATGACTGGCATTATAGTTGGCATTACTCCAAAAGCAATGACCAGATCTTTATAAAATTTTATGTCGGTGGGTCTGAGTTAGAGGAAGACATGATTACAATTTGGGAAAGATCCAGATCATGCTCAGGATCGAAATAAAATTATGGCAATTTGTCAGTCACTCATCTTCAGACTTTTAGTTGCTTACATTTATTGTTGTTTTTATTTTTAAAATCTATTTGTTATAGTGACATGTATTTATAAAATGTATATAATCAAATATTTCTCACAATATACTCAGCGATCTGTTGGGCTTATATGTCACTTTATACATTATAAAGAAACAAGTGTGAGTGGTTTAACAAAATTCAAAATTATAAGAGTACAACACAAAATTTAAACCTTAATTTAGTTTTGATTCATTGTTACATGTAAATAATAAGATTTACTCAGTAATAACTATAATGTTCTACTACTGCATAAAAATTTTGGTTTTTAATCCAGAGTAATATTTAAAAAATCTTTTCTCTTATTCCAGCAATTTTCAACATATTTAGCCAGGAATTTTGTTTCATTTGGCCTTAATTTGATGAATTGCTCATTTGGAACTAATGAATCAAAATGGGAATGTAGTTACATAAAGTACATCTTTCATCCTGATATAGGGGACACTGACACAAAAAGTGGTATTCATCCTCAACCAAATTTTGATCACAGAGTAAGCACAATCTTTCAGCTAATAGTTTCCAGAAATAACATCCAGTTTCTATATGTAGGCGTAATATGCCCATCCTTAACTGGGCTAGTAAAGACCTTTGTGATCTTGTTATGTTGCAGGTTACATAGCTTTCTGCATTAATGTTCTGCTTACTCCATATAATTCCTCAACTTTGTTTGAAGCCAACATTGTTTGACCATTCTTCATGCATGAAATCTAGAAAATCATTTTTAGAGTCAGTCAGATTTAATTCTTTACTTTCAATCAATTTGTCGGTCTTACGAACCTTGTCCAGTATATTATAGAACTTCCCAACCCAATTACAGTCATTTACATTAATTAATTGATACTCTGCTACTTTTTTAGTTAGACATTCATTGTTCATTTGAAGCAGTCTATTCCAAAACCTTACAGCACACAGACAGAAGTGATATTTTACAATAATCCATCCCATATCCGCTTGTATTTGTTTTATTGTCCTGTTTTTTATTTGTTGTCCATATTTGTCTTTTCCAAATCTCCAGATACTGGCACCATAACTTAAGATACTACTGACACCAGTATCATATAACTTTGTGAAAGTATGGTACCCTGCATTTTTGAACTGTTTAAATTTGGATATAATAGAACTTAAAGCCCTTCCTAGAGCCTCACTTAAAGTTTTTGTGCAAGTATCAAATGCTAAAAAAATGATAAAAAATATTCCTAGATATCAATAACCATCCACTAGATCTATCTCTGAATCACCCATCTTAAATCCTAAACTGGTTCTTGTTTCTCTTTTGTTTCAAAAGTGCACAGCTTTAGTTTTGTCTACATTGACTTTCACTTGCCATTTATAACACCATGTATTTACATGATCAAGCATAGCTTGCAGTTTTTGCTCATTTTCACTTACTAAAACAATATCATCTGCATACATTAAGATACAAATATGCATATCTCCAAAAGTAATTCCAAGATTCAAATCTTTCAGTTCAATTGCAAGATCATTAAGATAAATACTAAATAATGTGGGTCACAAATTGTCACCTTGCCTAACACCCTGCATTGTTTCAAACCAGTCAGTGTTCAAATTATTAAGCTGAACACAAGATTCAGTTTCCCTATATAAAGCTAAAACAGCATAATAAAATTTTCCATTTATATTATTGTTAAAACCTCTTTCTGTTTAAAGGCAAAGTATTAATTAGTACAACTGCATTCCTAATTCTTATTAATACAGATCACAGCTTGGAGAATATTTACCATTTTGGTAAATATCTTTCTTCACTAATTTCTCACATGGTAACTAAAACAAGCAAAACAATAATCCTGTACCAATAATCTCGACTTTCTTCCTTACAATGTCATAACAGGACTGTGCCACTATGGAGATCCAATCATAAACCAACCTCCCCGTTGGATAAAAGCCATTCATGATGGGTGTATTTAGGATAGAGGGTCTCCAATATTTTCCAAGATTTGTATGTACTACCTTATAGGATTGTCAGCAATTTTGCACAAAAGCACACTGTAACAGTGCAGTATTTTTAGTTACTTATTTCCTGGTGTTTATAATCCAATTATGTCTTCTGGTGGTAAATATTTTATACACTTATTATGCACAGATTCAGAAGTGGTTATTAGTGAAATTAAATCAAATTTTAATGTTGATAACAATAGTAATCATAAAAGGAAGCATTGTGCTTTATAAATTTGAACCCTTTCTGTCTGATGCTTTCAGTGTTATTAAAAGATAAGATATGGATACAAATGATATCAGTTGTGTTTATGTCAGTAATATTTAGATTACAGAATACTGTATGTTATCAAACTCATTTCAACTGTTAGCAAGATTGTTTAGTTTCTATTCATATACAAAGTCATATATTAGGGTAATGATTTCAAACCTGGGTTTGTATAGCAGTTTTTAAAAGTGTATTGTGTTTTCACTGTTATGACACATAATACCCTTACTTTTGGCTAGAGTAAATTTCCATATATTTTCATAACAGCTTCCAAAACAGTTTCTTTTAAAATAAATTTAAAATTTCATATCCAAAATAAATACAGTCCAACCTGCTTGAGCAAGCACCTGCGAAGAGCAACCACCTGCAAGGAGTAACCACCCTGGAAAACCACCAAGGCATTTTACATTAATTTGAACCTGTGAAGAGCAATCACCTGCAACCAGCAACCACCCTTTTTATGCACCACCGGAGCTCTGAACCTGCGAAGAGCAACCACCCTTTCCATCCAAAAAAAAAAACAAAACTTCTTGTGTTAAAATTAAAGAATTTAGAATCACTTTGCTCAATCTACCTACATCCATGTATTTGATTTAAATAGCTACCACTATTATTATTAATTTAGATATTTACAAAAAAGCTAATAATAATCTTAATACTAATAATGTAGCATTTTATAAAAAAAAACATAGACATAAATAATGTATAAATGTGACTATAGCTAATTTTATGTAAATGTTATTTAAATTATGAATATTATTGTGTGAAAGAGGCAATGTTTAAAAAGGGCATGGACATCATTATTTACATTGTGTTTCACTGAAGATGGCAGGTCTTTTGTCTATGGGATTACACACCACACAGGCTATGTCACCTGTTGGCTAGGAAATGGATTAACTCCCCATTGTTGAGCATGGCCCCATTATTTCAAATCACCTTAATGACAATCAGATCTTCAAAGACATAACACTCACTCCTGAGTAGAGTGCAATACCTCTGTAATCAACAGTTAGTTTGGGGTTATGAAAGAGCAATACATACATACATATTTGTATTTGTACATACACACATATTTGTACTTGTAAGAGTGGTAATACATGTAATAATAATGATAATAATATATGTAGTTTGTTACTTGTACATGTGTATTAATATGTTTTAATATGTTTTTATGTGAAATAATAAACATGTTTAGCTATATACAAGTGTATCTCTTCAAGTCTACCATGATGTATACACAAGTATATACTTATACCCGTGATGATCATAATTGAACCTGCGAAGAGCAACCACATGCAGGGAGCAACCACTTTTGGGATTTCCCCCGGGTGGTTGGACTGTATATCCATAATAAATTTAGAATATTATATCCCCAATAAATTCTGAATATTATATCCTTTGGGGAAATATCAAGAAGAATTGTACAAGTCCAAATTAATGGAAATATCCAGAGTCAATGTTGTTGTTGCCAAACATGTCTTTCCCAATTAAGGGAGTTTGTGTGATATCCATTAGTAAGCATCTTTATTATTCAATATCCTTTGTCATTTGCTGGAAGTTTACCTGCAGCAAGGGTTTTTTTACCCTCTGTTGTGGACTCCTGCCAAGTCAATGAGGTCTTGTTTATTTACAAGTTCCATGTGCTTTCAATGTGCTCTGGTAAGTATTGTCTATATAAACCCTAGTTTTTGACCAAGTTGTCAGTTGGGGGAAGGAACACACACAGATACAAAGATAAAAAGATCAAGAGGATAGCAAACTATTCATGATTTGGACTTTGTGAGATATTCACTCATTTGAACTTACGAAACATTTGTCTGTTTTGGACTTTGAAAGATGTTCACTCATTGGGACTTTGAAATTATTTGTGAAGTGTGAACATGTAAAATGTTTAATAATTTCATTTGGAAAGACTTTGAAACCGACAGGCTGGTAACTATGCATTTTTGGAGAGTCAGGACCAATGTTTATATGGTCAGTTAGGGTCGGTTGCAAGTTCCTGGTCTGTCGGGGAGAGTCGGTGAAATATCAAACATGTTTGATATTTCTGCGACTGTTGACGACCCTTGTATCCGACCCTAATTTCAGCCCCTTAGCAACAGGCCTGTCGGTTAACGGCCTGAGGGTTACACTTCCTGGCTTGTCGGTTTATCAAACAGGCCTGTCTGTAACAAGTATCCGGCTTGTCCCAAATATGGACTTCCAGGCTGTACGTGATGACTCACCGACCGTGTGGGAAGTGTTACAGTACAGTTGGTAACTTTAGCCAGCCTGTCTGTAACTGTTCCCGACAGGTCTGTAAAGTTTACAGGCCGGTCCGTAACTTTAACAGACTGGGTCCTAGAGTCGGGAAAATTTGTAACCGACAGGCCTTAAACTCAAACAGGCAAGCTGTAAACAATGACCGACAGGCCTGTAACACTGACAGACAAGCCGGGAACTGTAACCGACAGGCCGGCAATATTTTTGCATCTTACGGCCTGTCAGTTTCAAAATCTGTGGGTATAAAAAGGTGAGTCGGTAGACAATCTGCGTATATTTGGGATTTGACTTGTCGAGGTTTGCAGCCTTGATTTTTAGGTTTTTTTTATTTTTACTTTTATTTTTAAGTTTTTGTTTTTCAAAACAAGCTGTACAATTGATTGATTGATCAGCATGCGAAGGGGCAGGAGGAGAAAGATTGAAGTACCAACTGGAGACACTCAACCACAGTTTGAGTTAGGAGATACAGCTGAGGATATAAAGAGAAGGAGAAGGGAGAGAGGGGAGAGGGATGAGAGAGTGAGGAAAGAACAACAGGAGAGGGACAGAGAGAGGATGGAGAGAGAGAGCAGGGAAGAGGAGGAAAGGAGAGAGAAGAGAGCACGAACTGATAAGGATACTGATGTAGAATCAACTCAATCCAGACAGAAGAAGGGCCAGATGAAGTCCATTTTCCTGAGTGATTCAGACAAAGAAGCCATCGTGGAGTTCGTTAAACAGCACGAGGAACTTTATGACAAGACCAACGACAGTTTCAAAGACAAGCAGAAGAAAGATAGATTTTGGGAGCAACTAGCAGCTACCAGAAACTTGTTTATCAGGACTGTGGAGAAGTGGGTCGAGACTCAATGTACCAGATATGGCAAGCTCACTCAGACGAAGTCAGAACAAGCAGCTGAGTAGAGTACAGAATGACAGATCTGGCTGAAGGACAATTTCAGTTTTCTACAAGGTCACATCAGAAGGAAGGGAGTTTCCAAGTCTTCTGCATTCGAGTCACCCCAGAGGCCTTCTGCAGCGGTAGCCTCAGCTTCAGTTCCAGAGACACAGAATCTGAGATGGAAATCAGCATTGCATCAGATGTTACTCATCAGCCTTCGAGCACCAGTCCCAAGCGACGACAGCCTCCAGTTGCGACTGCCACCACATCTGCAGATCAAGTCTTAGATCAGTTCCAGCAGATGAGGTCGATGCTTTCCACATTTCTGGGTGAACGTCAGGACTCCACTCCAAGTCAAAGACAGTCGTTCTGCAACTATCTGCACTCTGAGATTGAACACCTGGAAGAAAGGGACTTTTTAGCCTTCAGGAATGAGACAGTGAGGCTTCTCAGTGAAATACAGTACAAGGCTGAAGAACGCAAGAGACAGGCTACCACAAGTCAAGAGGTCACATATCAACTTCCACAAGCATTACAGGCCAGCGTGAATACATACTCACCATACCGGATACTCAACCAGTTTCCATTCCAGTTGTGCAGCCTACACAGACAGCCACAGGAGAGCCTGTGACAGTGATTGCCAAAGTACAGCAACCATCAAGGCCTTTATCAGTGTCAGCACAGCCAACTTCTTACATAGTTGTGGATGACCACATCCTGGGACTTCCAGACAGATTATTTTCAACCCACCTTCAGTTGCACCTTCACAACAGGAGGAAACTCAGCACAACACTTCTGGATTATCCAGTCTCTTTGGAGCTATTCCCAGTGTGTTACAGTATCAGCAGATCGACACACCACAGCCATTTTCACCCTCTCAACTTCAAACAGCACCGTTACCAGTGCCATCTTCCACTCATCATGAACAGTCAAGACCTCCCAGCCAGTCGAGCCAACAGAGTCAGAGTCAGCCCAAATCAGCGGATTAGCCCGCACAAGTCATACCAACCCGGCCCTTTTAAGGGCCACCCGAATCTTCCAAAAACAATTAACAACTAGAATGTTTAATGCCCAAAAACACAAAAAGCACACCGTCCAACACTTACACGTCCCCACAGTACACAAAAAATTCTGTGAATGAATGAGTGAATGTTCAACAAATAATAATAAAGTTCCACCACAAAACAGAAAAAAATTAATAAAACAAAAGTCCCCTTAATAAAAAATAAATTAAAGTCAAACCACCCCCACCGCCACCCCAAAAAAACTCCATTTTAAAAAAACACACTCCCCACAACCCCCCCAAGAACAACATCCAGACTCAAACCCACGTCCCTCCCTCCCAAAATCCAAGTTGAAATAAAATGCCCCATACACACAAACAAATAAACGTGAGGCCTAACAAAATATTCAAACATATGAGTGGAAATGGGCTGACAAACTGAATAAAAAAATTCAAACTGGGACTGCAAACCTGTATAATTTTGTCTTGCAAATTTCCTAGCATTTTTTTTAAAATTCTTGGAATAAAATATTTGCAGGTATTTATTTGGAAACTTTTTTTATGCTACTTTGTAAGTTAGTTTTTCTGAGAATAAAGCCAGGTCATGTTGCGGTGGGATGTCAACTTTGTAAAATGAGGACCTGGGTTTTAATCTGAAAGTGATGAAATTTATTTTTGGGAATTGAGTTTGGGATGGATTTGTGTTATTGATGGGGAATGTTTTTGGTGAAATGGAACTTATATGAAAGACTTTGTTAAATAAAAGTTCTTGGATTATTTGGGTAGTCCTGAAAAGGACTGATATATGACAGCATGTTCTCCGTCTCAGTCTTCTTAAACTCTGTCCTGCCCAGCCAGCGCCCCCATGTGATTGAAGTAGTCTTTCAGTAGGTTTCATTGATGTCTGTGTTCCCCCTGGTCCCCCTGTGGTGATTGTATGTCGTCGGCTGGAGTAGGTGGTCTGTCTCCTCCCACCCTGATGGCTTCTCAACATGTTATGTAGTACCACAATGTCTCTTGCAACTTTGGGCCTCTGCTCCATGGTGGTCAAAAGCACCCTGAATCACTTGTCAAGTACACCAAATGAGTTCTTGACCACCCTTCTCCACCTGGATATTCTGTAGTTGGCTATTCTCTCTTCTCTGGTCAGTTGGCGTCTACTGTAAGGCTTGACCAGCCAAGGCATCGTCCCCAAGCAGGAAGTAGTGTAGATCTGGCCCCCAGGTCCAAGTGGTTCAGGTGGTGGTAGTCCCAAAGTTCCATTCTCAATTCTTTTCAGTTTGCTGTGGTTGAAAATTTAGATGATGACCAACTGGCCACCATGTTGACCCACAGGGACCTGTAATCTGCATCGACTAAAGCCAAAAGTACCAGGGAGGAGTAGCCCTTGTAGTTGAAATATTCACTGCCTGACTTCTTGGGCTTCTTGATAGCAATGTGTTTTCCATCTAATGCACCGACATAAATGGGGGACATTCTGTTTCTAAATCTTTCTTCAATTTTCTTCCAGTCTTCAGGATCAGTGGGGCATACCAGATACTCATGTTGAAATTCTGCTTTGCAGACCTGGGGCCGGTTTTACAAAGGGTCTCAGACTTAGGCTAAGTCAGGGACTTAAATCTGAATTTTTTGTCTTTGCTAAGTCCTGGACTTAAATGGATTTCACAAAGGGTGACCATATCTTGTATGGTTTATTACGAACCGCGGAGACATCCTTTTTTTGTAAATAGAACAAAAAGCCCTGCTTGGAACACAAATCTCATTCATTATGAACTGTTTTCAACATATATTGCAAGAAATTTAATAATATCTACAGAATCTGTGTAATCTGATATTTTTACCACTGTTGTAGCTTGTATTTGCATGTTTATTGACAGTACAGGTATTATCACCCATTTGGCGGGAATTATTGGCCCAGATTTATTGTGATTTAATTTTTATTTAGTTTTTATTTTATTTCATTGTTGTTTTCCAATGGTGTGGCTGTCAATATCATTATTTACTTGCAGTTTCTAGTCACTCAAATACTTCCTTTAGCTTAAGACCATCTTTTTTATTCACTTTAGGAAAAATTCTTATTTTAGAGGCTCAGACTCTTATGGCAGTATGAGCAGTATGACAGTATTATGGCAGTAAACTGTCGATCTGTAAGAAATAAGGGACCGTGCATCAATGATACTGTATCAGCACATTCTGTTGACATTCTTGCTGTCACTGAAATACACATCCACTGGGAAGATACAAACAGCCTGCTACATTCCATCACCATAATAGGTTACAAATTCTGCCACAAACCCTGTATTCATGGCCGGGTGGTGGTGTTGGATTTTTTGTTAACAAAACTATACAGTTTAGATCTCTGGATAGTCCTACATTCAGCTCCTTTGAAAATATTAGCATTGGAATTGGGTCATCGGCTCAACCGCTTGTGTTAACTTGTGTTTATCATCCACCTGGCTCATGCTCTGACAGTTTCCTGGACCAATTTCTCAATCTCTTTGAATAACTATCCTCAGTTTCTCCCTCTTTCTTAATTTGTGGTGATTTTAATATTCATGTTGACACTTCTTCCAATGATAGTGTTAAATTCCAGAACTGTTTAGAATCGTACAATATTACACAAAATATTCAAATGACTACCCACCTTCATGGACACATTCTGGACCTTGTTCTCACTCCTACTGATGCCAGGGGCATTTCCAATGTACCAGTTGCTGAATTCATTTTATATCGTGCTCTTGTCCTTGCTCAGCTTGATTCAGTTAACCCTCCTTCAAAAAAGACTAATGTCTTCACCTTTAGGAGGTATCATAAAATTGACATGGACAGTTTGTGTAAGGATTTGGGTAATTTGCTCATTCATTAGATGTCCTGGTGATACAGTCAATACTTAGGTAGGTCAATTGCTTGATAAGCATACACCATTGTTTACTCGTACTTGTACTAAACAAGCTACTGCTTGGCTATCTGAGTCCTACCGGCTAGCAAAAACCATCTGGCGACAACTGTAACGAATCTGGCGTAAAGATAAATCGGCCTACAATCGAATGAGACTTCGTAGACAGATTGCTCGGTGCAATTCACTGGTCAACAAAGATAAGGCAAATTACTTTAGAAACCTGGTCATACAAAAATGCTAATGACTCTAAGAAGCTATGGCAGGTCTGACGCTCTGCACTACACTCAAGTCCTGAAGCAGTACTTCCTTTTCATGAATCTAAGAAAGGTCTTGATGACCGGTTTGTCACTTTCTTCAGCGACAAAATAGCTAAAATCAGAAACTCATTTTCCTTTAGTGGCTCATTCACCCTTCCTCCTCCACCTGATGTGCCTAATTCCAGCTGCTTAAAACAAGTTTCTCGGGAGGAAATTAGAAAAATTATCATGAAGTCACCCACTAAATCTTGTTTGTTAGATCCATGGCCTACATTTCTTGTTAAGGAATGTATAGATATTCTACTGCCCTCAATTACCAGTCTTGTTAACTGCTCATTGTCAGGAGGCTTTGTACCAGATGGGTTTAAGAAGGCTATTGTAACCCCATTGATTAAAAAGTCATCACTACCACCCAATGAATTAAAAAATTACAGGTGTGTTTCAGGGCTGGGCTTTATATCGAAACTTGTTAAATGTGTTGTTGCTTCTCAATTGAATGACCATGTCAGTTTGAACGGACTAGAGAATGTCAAGAAATCCACCTATAAACTTGGTTACTCAACTGAATCTGCATTGCTTTCAACTAAGAACAATGTTCACCTGGCTTTTGCTAAAGGTGAGGCTGCTGCTGTTGTTCTCTTGGATCAATCAGCAGCGTTTGATACTATTGACCATGATACTCTCCTTGATTCTCTTAGCTCCTGGTTTGGTGTTGGTGGGGTAGTCCTTGATTGGTTCAAGTCTTATCTCTCAGATCATGATCAGTGCATTCAGACTGGGTCAATTTTATCTGATGCCAAAAAGTTATTGTATGGTTTGCCTCAAGGCTCTGTCCTGGGACCAATCCTTTTTTCACTCTATACTACTCCGCTGAGTAAAGTCATACAGAATCATCCTGGTATTAGTTTCCATTTCTACACTGATGACACACAATTGTATGTGCATCTCACACATAAAGATGTTGCCTTGGCCCTTGATAAGTTGTCATACTGCCTAGAGGATGTTAAAAGATGGCTCTCTACAGATAAGCTAAAGCTAAATCCTGATAAGACCGATTTCATTGTGTTTTGCTCTAAGTCGCAGTGTGAAAAACATAATTACTCCTTCCAAGCCAATATATTTGGTAATCTTATATCACCAGTAGATGCAGTTAGGAACCTTGGTGTGGTTTGATTCAGATTTTTCATTCGCATGTCATGTTATGAAGGTCTGCAAGGCCTGTTTTGCTCATGTCAGGGATCTTAAGCGAATCCAAGGACATCTGTTCAGAAGTCTCTCTGCTCTAGATCTGCGTAAACTCCAGTATGTTCAGAACAGTCTTGCCAGAATTGTGGCCAATACCACCAAGTATTCACACATCACTCCAGTTAGAAAAGCACATTGGTTGCCGATTAAGTACTGCTCTATCTTTAAGACTGCCGTGCTTACATAGAAGTTTCTACACAAGGATAACCCCAAATACTTTGAACCATTTTTGATACCCAGACATAGTGTATATAACACTCGTTGAAGTCAATCTGATGGCATGTTTCTTGAGGTGACCCACTTTGCTTCAGTTTTCAAGTCTCGAAAGCATTTTGGACTCAGTTTTGCATATGACGCATGTATGATTTGGAACGACCTTCCTGACGAGGTCCGCTATGCAAATTCACTTGCCTCCTTCAGATCAAAGCTGAAGTCTTACCTGTTTGGGAAAGCATATCCACACTAATTTTCCATTCTTCTCCTGCTCTCTCCATGGTGCTGACCCTGCAATGTCTCTGGTTTATGAATATCAAACAATGTTTTTGTGTGATGCACGTTAGAGTCTGTCTTTTGACAGAGATTAAGCACTATAAAAGTGCTATTAGAATTAGAATCATCTCAGAAATATCAAAATTTCTGATATCCAAATTCAAATCATGACTGGTTATGTTTTTAGTTGAGCAACCATAATTGACCTGATTAAAACAAAAGTGTATATGGGAAAATAAACAAGAGGGGATGAATTATAATTCTTCAAAGTTATCTAAAATCTGGACATTCATTTTGATTTTGTTGAAGATTATTGTGTCATATGAGGAATGAGCTGCGCAAAGAAGGAAATATTTCCCTTATAAAATGGCATTTTTCAATACGTTATATGTACGTGCTTTGTTTATTTTTTAACTGGTTGTGTTGAGTGTGTACTGTCTCTTTAATACAATAGGAACACACCTAACTTTCTGGTTGGTTCCTGATTCAAAACTTTTGGCCACGAGTCAGTCCTTAATGGTTTACCAACACTGTTTCAGTTTACAAATGGTGCAATTGCCTCCCAGGCAGCAAATTGCAAATAATTTGTACTGTAGCCAATGGTAAAACTGGCTGGATGATGTAAACCCATTTCTATTTGAAGTGCAATCGGCAAACAAATATGAAGTCAACCCGGTTTTAGATTATCGTGGCATGGGTAAGAAATAATCCATGCTGATGAATGCAAAAGTGTGTCTGTCTGAAAATCGCAGAGTGGCTTTTAAGCAATAAGCAGTACATTATTTTGAGAAAAAAGAAATCCACTAAAGTAAAATAAATTATTTGTGTTGCACCTTGGAGTCTGTCATTGGATGGACAATAAGCATGATAAATCAAATCAAAATTGGAGGTTTTATGTGCAGGGTCATATTCTGACAGGCCTTTAGCATTGCCACTTGTGGGGCTCAAACCAGCACAGAGATGACAATATGTGATTGCCATACCTACTAGCGCACTAGGTCACTGAGGACCTCATTGAGCACTATAAAAGTCAATTCAAAATTAGCTCCCCAAACATTTTATGTGATAAAAACGGTTATTGTTTTCAGATATCAGGCTTCGAGACTAGTGAATAATATGAACTATACCAGGTATGCAAAACATAAATTTAGTGAACAAAAACAGCTCTTGATGTAAATGCTCATACTAATTTCGCCAAAGCTAGTTAAATGTTTCTATGTTGAGTCTTATTTCGGTGCCTTAGATACAAGTTTTTTTATTCATTTGATCTCTGGCAGTAACTGTACCCATACCATAATGCTTGTAATATTAAGCCAGTTAAGTTGTAACATTTTGATCAGGATATTTAAGATTAAACCTAAGTCGTAAGGTGTTGTTACTATAAATTTAGTACATTCATGTCCAATAATGTTATCCGTTAAAACTACAAATCCCAAATGTCAGCAAAACAGGGTCCAACAAAGTTAAGGGGTTATGTCCAGTTCAACAGACTGGGTCACATTGGACCAAACCAAAACATTGCCACTTGTGAGAGTACAAACTCCACATGGAGGTGTCAACCTGTGATTAGATGACAAACTTTCCTACCACTGGGCCACTTAGGACCTTAACACCAAAAACAGCCTCCATCAACATAGCAAGTTTAATAGTGTATGGGAGCTGTGCTAAATTGTTGGTCAACATGTTTTCAAAGCTCAAGTGGAGCCTAAAATCAGCTTAAATTTACAGCTCTCTATACATGTCATTCAGGGAGTTAGTTTTCCTGTAATACATGGAAGCAAGTTTGGCATCTAATCACAGGCTGACACCCCTGTGTGGGTTCCATCTACCACAAGTGGCAAATGCTGAGGACCTACCCCAATGTCACTATAATAATCACATAATACCAGAAAACTATTTGTCAATATATCTAGCAAATATTTATCTGATTTACTCACCCCTGGGACCCCTGGGATGTTGCCTTCCCGGCAATAATCGTGGTTTGTATTTTCTGGTTTATCTGGACCCAGCAGGTTATAGGCACATACTGCAGCTGCTAGGAAAAGAATAAACCCTGTCTTCAGCATGTCGGCTGGTAATCTCCAAGAGATTTTGTCCCTTTGGTGGAGTCAATATTTACTTCTCGGAAATCCCACCTTCTTTTTTAAACTGTCAGTTGGTTAAGTACATGTATGAACTGTGATCAATTGTTTGTAGGTTCTAGACCAGATGCATATGTAAAATGATGTAGTATTAATGGTCCACTAATAGCTTCACATGATTTGTTACAACTGTTTTATGACATGCAGCAATCTATGATTTCCGGTATTTTGTAACAAAGACGACACCCAATCAATAGAATATGTCCATTCATTTGTAAACAGTTTCCTGTATACTATAATTTATTAATATTTACAGATTTTCCACTATATATTCCTTGATATTTATTACCACATGCAACTATTGTCATCATCAAACACTCTTAGAACTAACTGCAAAATATGAGATTTTTGGCTCTTGCAAAGTAGGACCTTTTTAAAAGTAGATGAAATCTTGTTGACGTTGTCAAATATGTGGTCTGTTATATGTCACAATCAAGCAAACTGTGATACTGTTTGCTATGTGATAAAGGAATGTGACACTAAATGGGCCATCTTATCATTTCTAACTTTTAAATATTAAACTAACATAACCTCAACGTCAGATTAACCTACATTCTTTCATAAAGTTAAAATGACGACCTGCAGTAATTTGAAGTTAAAATGAGGACACGAATGGGATTTGTTAAAACATTTGCATTTATCTTAAGTGGTTTCATTTTAATCTCAAATCTCTTCATGCTTTTTGAAAACTTAAGGTTAACATAAGACAGATGGCCTCTATATGAAGTGTTTATTTCGCATGGTAATCATATCCAGTTAGACTTATGTCCTGGGACAATCCTTAAATCATACTTGAGATATGATGATTTTGTATCATTAACAGACTCTCTGCGTGGTACGAAGAAAAGCTATTTATCATCTGTCAATAGCTATGAGAAGTGAGGTTTAAGTTTCTAACTTATTTTCATTGGGCATTAAATATTAGATCCTCTGAGATGACCAGGAGTAAACATATCATTCAAATATGACAATTCAGAGATTATGAATTGTCTCTTGAGTTTTGGATCAAAAGATTTATTGATGCTCAAAAGCCACTTTACATAAATGATAAAAATGTAACAGAAGTGCTGTACAGTGTTTTGAATTGAACAATTGTTTGCCAAGAGCGCTGATAATTAACATTCACTTTCTGAAAATGACAGCTACTAGCCAAGTACATTACTACCCTTGCCCCCTCATCCATTTGTCTGTTTGCCGGTCTGCAAAACTCGAAAACTATAAATCAGATCAGAGTCATATATTCACACAAGGTGAGGTCTTCCTGTGTCTCGGTCATGATTCAGATAGGGATCAGGTTCACAAAGCCAGACTTTTGTATTTGTGATTTTGGCAATAGCTGTATGCATAACTCTACTACTTATACAAGGTCGGTTCTACCCGTGACTCGGTTCTCCCCGAAATTTATCTTTGTCCAAAAGCCAGGATTTTTTTGTTCAGCACAACCAAGGAATGAGGGTTTGTGGATTACTATGCACTGATTGTCATACCAATATGTTCACTGAATGAATGACAAAGACACTCCTAGTAAAAAGGACTGGAATGTTATCTGTTTTCAACTGGGTTTGTACATTATTATGCACTGATTGTTTTACCAATATGTTCACTGAATGAATGACAAAGACACTCCTAGTAAAAAGGACTGAAATGTTATCTGTATTCAACTGGAATAGTTTCTAACTCAATAATACAATTTCCTCTGTTTCACCTGTAATATGTTACAACTATCAAAACACTAAAACTATCACCTTTAAGTCTCAGATTCCCAGTTCAAATTGGGTGCTCTGATAGGAAGCCAATCACAAATCTGAGAGACCATCTCCTAAGCACCTACAAAACTGTGTTGACATAATCCATCTGGATCCATTTGTAAGGCCTGTATGGCCATTCCAGAAGGAACAAAATTAACTGAGCAAAGACCCAAGTACACTTTTTGGTCCAACGAGGGTCAACTTTTAACCCCTTTTTCCATTACCTTGAGGCTAACTGACTGCGACATTAAATTGTATTGGCACAAAGGACATCAGTGCAAAGATATTCAAAGATGTAAACCAGGAACACTCAGTTTTAACGTACCACTGTACCTGTACCACAATGGCTCTACTTGATTTGTTGTGACACATTCATTGCATTAGATGTGAGTCTAACACCTCTGATAAATTACAGACCGAAGGCATGCTGCCAATACAGATTACGTAAGAATCATGTGTATCAAAAGTGGCTGATTTATGATCACTTTATTGTCACTTCAAGTTAATGATAAACAACCATGTTTATTCACGAGTTCTTAAGTAGATCAACAATTACCAAGGAATGCTGGATGACTCTCAAAATTACAGTATACACATGAGCATTCACCCAAATTCATTCATAATACGTAGAAGAAAATTTTGTCATTATCGACTAATCTAAAAGCTTGGAAACCAACATACTTAGAAACCACGAGGCCACCTTCGTCCCTGATTTGTCACACCTGAGACAAAGCAGAATGGACAGAACCGTTTTTAAGTATCTCGGTCAAAGAGCTGACTAAATGTAAAGATTATCAAACAGTTTAATAATCTCATTGTAAACTGTACACTGTTACGGATTGCTTGATTGAAAAATTTGGTATTAACACCAGTTTTAACAGATTAGGCATCAAGTTAGTAACAACCAACATTTCCACTGTGATTTTCGTGACATCCAGGAACAGTCAGAAAGCATATCGACCAAATGAGTATTGTGTCAAATTACATCAAAGAGACCTAATACAATATTGCTTATTTTTAGGTTACAACTTTAAATGTCCATACATTCCTTGAATGTGGCACCTAACGTTATATTAAGGCCCATGCACAGGCCCCCAAGTGTTAATTTTGACTCGGTCAACAGGAACAGATGAGATTTTGGGGAAATATCTTTGGATAAACAACTGGTTTCAAGAGCCTATGTATAAAGGTATTTCTGAAAACATTATACATTTCTAATGCATTTGATAAAATTTTGGAAGGTTTGCCTTTGTGAACAAAATTTAAAAACCTCATATTTCATTTGTATGTATATAAATTTTAAGATACAGAAGTGGCTTCATTTTTATGCCCTTGTAGGACAAAAAACAGCATTAATATTAAGAGGTTTCAATAAACTTGCAAATTTAATAAATAAATAAATACCTTACCTAATGAACAACTAGCTATACCGCTTAATGCGACCAGTCCCACTAAACATTAAAAAAAGACGTCCTGTGCAAGCAAGGGCAGGACCGGTCACAGTGTGCATTTGCCAGGTAGCACACCCTATTTCCTCCTGTCTAGACATTGTGATGTCATTGAGTCTTTTTTATTGCCTAAACCTAGTAAGCTCATAGTGGGGTCGGTTGGGAGGGCCTCTCTTGTCCATTAGGTAAGGTATTAAATTTAATTTGCTCATTAAATTTGCAATATTATTGCTTCAAGACACCTTACCTAATAAACAATTATCTAGAGTAACTACTGCTTAGAAGGTGGGTGGCTTATTAGGGACTTAAAATTTGAACTCAGGTAGACATTAGTAATCTCTGAGGGACGCCAGCTGGTCCAATTAGCCAGTGAACTGGGTTCCGGATCCAACCGATCTGGCTCCCCCCATTTTTGCAAATCTTCTCCGAGGTGGGAAAGAGAGATATGAGTTCAGTCCATGGAGAGGACCTCTTTAGAAGGTAGAGACAACTTCTTACAAGTCTGGAGCAGGCCATACACCTTGAAGACCATTGGGTAAGGTGATAGGGTGCTTACTTATGTATGGGCTAGTGGTGGATCTACTGGGCAGCCAATAATGTGCCCAGATGAAAGAACTGTTGGAGGTGTTGTGGGATTTCCAGTGAGAGGCTGATAATAAGTGTTCTAAGGAGACTCCTGACTGGAAGGCCTTACAAGCAGCAAAGGCCTTAACTTCATGGGCTTTAACCTGTTATAGGCTCAAGGATTCTTAATTAGAGAGCCCATAGCATTAGGCATGAAGATTTAGGTTCGACAGATTCCTGTGTGGAGTGTAACTGAATGGTTGAGTCAACAGGTCGGGCAGGCATAGGTTGGACTTGACCACTAGATCCCAGATCTAGAACCAGGGCATGTATGCCCACTCTGGAGCAATCAGAATTATTCTCCTGCATAGGTAGTCACAATATAAATTGCTACAAGCTGGGGTAACTTGTTGTTGAACCTCATTGCAAACAGGTCTATCTGAAGGTGCCACCTGGTGTTTGTCAACTGGAAAACCTCTGTAAGGAGAGACTACTGTGTCTGGATGGTCTGACCTAGTCTGGATAGCTTGTTTGCTATCACATTTAGCTGGCCTAGAATGTGTCTGGCCTTGAAGCATGTGGTGTTGTCTGTAGCTATGAGTACAATCTTGTCTAAAAAGAGGTCTTGGAACTTTTAGCGAAAAAAGACTGCCTTTAATTCCAGGGCATTATATTCAAATTGCTTTCCGGCAGGGACCAAGTGCCTCTTGCCATCGCCTAAGTGAGCCCACAGCCTTCTCTTAAGGCATTTGTAAAGATCTGAAGAGTATGAATGATCGGGTGCGGTGGTTGACCTTCTAGGACATTTGCCTCTTGAAACCACCATTTTATGTGTGGATGGAGGGAACTTTGGGATCGGGATCACCTTTTCTAGCGAGTCTGGGATACTTCAATGATTTTTTAGGTGCCACTGGATGGGTCTCATCTGGAGCGGATCTAGGTAGACCTGGTTCTCTTTAGCTTTTAACAGGCCCATGGGGGACAGGAGCTCCCTGACCCAACAATAAGGTTTGCTGAGAAGCTTCTGAATTTTAAGGTCTAAGTTTTAATTTCTAAGTTTAAGGTCCAGCAACATTCCAAGGTGGTTCTGTTTGGGTTCCAGTTCTTCCACTTCTCCATGTTTACTGCCAAACCTAATTCCGGACACAGAACTACTAAGGTCTGGGTATGGTAGAGACAAGCTTGGCGGGATAATAAGGCGCAGTCCAGGTTAACATCTTGCCCAAGGATGTTATCCCACATGAAACAGTTGGCATCACTGGGGATCGAACCCACCACCCTTGGATTATAAGTCCAACACCCTACCAACTGAGCCACCTGAGACCCCAACATGGGGTGTGGCTCTGACTGACCAGTTGTCTGGTGGATTCTTATATGGTTTTGAGCCATTAGTTTAACTTTCTTGACTACCATTGTGAATTCCATTGGAGCAGTGGACAGTCTAAACAGTACTCCTTTGAATTGGATTTATCCTGGACGTGAAAACACAAAGGTATTTCCTGGGCTGTTGGTTTATTGGTATATGAAAATAAGCGCCCTTGAAATTTATGGATGTTACCCATTCGCCTTTCTTCAAGGAAGTCCTTATGCTCTCTGAATTCTCCATTTTGAATGTCTCTGCTTTAGACATTTCTTCATTAAAGTCAGATCTATTATTGCCTACATTTTGGGTATTAGAACCAAGAAAAGATCTGTTGAAGAAAACCAGAGATGTCTGAATGGTGACCTTTCTGCTGCATCCTTTTGAATAATTGCATGTAATGCCTCCATCAGGTAGCTGTTCCTGAGAAAATTTACGTAGCCACTTATTAATGTTGGAGACCTGGTCAAAGTTGGTATGTTCAAAAAGGGGAGGGTGCAGCCTTCATTGAGGATTGTTATGACCTTGGAGCTGGCCCTTAGGGCGTCTCCTGTTTTTATGTTTTTTCCATGGTCCAGTCTGACTTATACAGGCAGATTTTGAGCAACCATGTGGATAATGGTGACAGCGCGGACAAAAGACAACTGGTTTACACAACACAAGTGATCTTGACATATTTTGTTTTACAATAAGGGGACTTAAGCCTTTCTTTTGTGACTGCCTGGTACAGGTACATAATTCGCAGCCAAACAATTTACATTTGAACCCTGGCAATTGACCACAAGTGTCTCTGTCCTTTTGGTCATTTCTACACAGTTCCACTGTGAACATAGTAATTGTCACTGGATAAGAACTGTGACTCTTAGCCAGTCGCTGTGAATAGTTGGAGGCCTTGCCTCAGTCTTGTTTGCTCTGACCCCTGTGACTGAGTTGCGTCCATGTTGGTGGACCAGATCGCCCATCAATACATTCTTTGCTGGTGGATTACAAGGATGGTCAGACTTCTTATGAGAGCTACTAGAGTAGTACTTGCCGTCACGGTGCCTAATTCCCCTCCCTTTCCTTCTGCCTTTGGTATTACATTGTCTGGGAATAGATAGGGGTGAGTTTCTCAGAGTTACCATAGTATTGATCTTGACCCCTGGTTTAAGAAATGTCTAAATAACTGTCTTGTCTCTTCAGAGTGATGTTCGCCATGTTAATGAAAACAAAGTCTGATAGATCTTGCATCGTCCTGGCCATAGCTTGTGTAATTCTTTGATTGGATGTCATTAGGTAGGTAGGTTAGCTCATCAGCTGCCTCTTCAGTCTTAGTGGCCGACTTCTCTTTGCCTTCCTCAGCTTGAATCACCTTCAAATGAGAGTCCATGCTGTCCTGCATCTTTGCTAAACAGTGACTAAAGCTTGTTACATATATAGGCACTGTGTCGTGCATTGTTTAATCTAAGCTTTATATGTATGTATTAACATTTAAAGTAAGGGGGTCATTGATTTTTGTGTTATGCGGTACTGGTGTTTATTGATCTATTTATAGACTGGGGGATCCCTCTAGGCTAACCCCAGTGACGCTTTTTATAGATTTGGGGAAACCCTATAAGCTACCTGTAAGTTCTAGAACTTCCTTACTTGATCTGGTGACTGGTGTTAAGTTCAAGTTAGTTCTATAAGGTTCTAGATGCTTCTATAAGTATATATAAGGACTATATAAGGAAGGCTACTTGTGTCTTAGAACTAATATCAAGTGGATATAAACTACTTGTGTTGTTGTGAACTTTTACTGGAGTGAACTGGATACATTGTCTGTCTGGATAGATTGCTGGATACAGTGGACAAACGTAACTGTCAGTGACAGTGGTCAGGTCAGATTGGTTTCATTATTGTATCATTGTATGAATTATTGAGATTATACCAGTTGACTGTAATCATTATTTTTAATTGTTAAATAAATTTGTTAAGTTAAACTTTTTGTCTTTTCCTGTTGCAACTTAAAAGCAACCGGTAATTGCTACCGTGCTTGCCCCATGACCATAACAAGCTGGCTGCCTGGTTACACATAAAGGTTGAGTCTCTCTGTCTTGTGGAATTGGTGGGAAGCCAGTGCCTTGGTAGCAAGATCAGGTCAAGCAATTCTAGTGAAAACACTGTTGCCTTTCGCTGGTTCATTAAACTTGGACTGGGAAAAGTCTCTCTTCTCAGAATACACGCCATGCCACTTCTGTGTCTGAGACACCTTGACAAACTGACACTTATCTAGTCCATTGGTATCAGTGCTATGAGTAGGATATACCCTTCTGTGTCAAGTTCAATTTCTCTAATTTTCGGCAAAGCCATTCGTCAGGGGTTAGTTTGACAGAGAGTTTTACCAGTTGATTGGTGTCTGGGACTGACAAACGGATTGTCATCGTGTGAAGGAGCAGACTCAGGCACCTGGATCCAACCCATGTAAGATCTGGCCCCTCTCATAGTTTGCCGGTAATTCTGCTATTCTGCAAAAACCTGATCAGGTTCCTGTTCTGATTTACCAATTAGAGACTTCTCACTCTACCTCAAGAAGATAGATAGGGGAAGTGGGGTCAGATTGCTGATCAAAATCATAGTCTGTACACTGAGAAGCAGCACCAGCAGGAGAAGCTGAAGGTCGAGTTTTGTCACTAATACCAGTGACCAGTTGTGTGGCAGTAGTCTGACCCACCAGTCTAACAGGCTGGAGTACAGGCATCTCACTGGTTACTGAATATTGATGAGCATCGACAGCAACTGATGTAGCAGGTCAATCCTTCTGAATGTAGTGGCAGGGGCCTGGCTGGTAGTAAACTGTCTGAACAGTTTGGATACAGACAGTTCTTCAATACTAATGGATGTGTCAGGTCAACCCTCCTGGTAGGTGCCGATAGGGACCTGTGTGATAGCAGATCTCACTGGAAGTTCACCTGAACCAGTAACTGGTTGACTTGAGGTCTGACTGACCAGTACAGGCTGTATAAAAGGATTACCCACTTTCCTTGGTGAAACTGGCATTGTAATGTTCTGTTGACCTGGAGGGGGTTGAAAACTTCTTGCCAGCAGCACAGCCTAAAAACATGAAAAACATTCTGACCACTTAGCTTCCAGCTGTTGAATCTCTTCAGCAGAAGATGGTTCTTGGTGGGTTCTTTGTTCTTACCAGTAGTTGCCTACCTCTTATCAGAGGTAGTTAAAGGTTTCTGCTTAACAACAACACTAGTATCTACTTCCCCTAGTATCTTAACAGAACCCGGCTCAACAAGCTGGGGACTGGCTACTTTCTTTCCTTGTCATTACATATTTTTTATGAGGGGGTGGCCAAATGTGACTTCTGAGCAGAAGTCAGTGAGTTACATAGTTCATAGTCTTTCTTCAACACTTAAGGGTCACTACCTACCCCCTTTTTGGAGAACGGCAAGCATTACTTGTGTAAGTAAAACGCGGCTAGAACATGGCCACAACTGCCATGTTTCTGTCCTGGAGAGGCTATGATATAAATAAAATCACTTGAACAATACAATTTTTCAAAGTCTCTTAACAGAGTATTTCACAAAAAAGAAACTTTCAAAAAACGACTGAATGTACATGCGCCAAACAAAAAAGATGGCATGATATCATGTTGGCTAGACAGGAAGTAGGGGGGTACCACATGGCGAATGCACACTGTGACTGGACCTCCCAGTCCTATCTCAGGACGTTGTCTTTTTTTTATGTTTGGTGGAACTGGTCGAGCCAACTGGTATAGCTAATTGTCCATTAGGTAAGATGTATTAATGCAATAAAAGATCACATTTATTCCTTTAAATGGTCCATTCACACTGTTCTGTGTAGTTGCATGAATATGTATCTGAATTTTGTTTCACAACCTTGTCCTTATTGCTCAGAAAGTGGACCTCGTATGAGAACAGTGCATATTTATGAATGAGTTGCTCCATTTAGCCATTCTATCCCTTTTATTCTTCTATCATGTACATTGTAGTTTAGCATATGAGTGCTCATGTAAGTTTTTTTTACATCTGCAAGATACTATCCATTCTTGGGACTTGTTGTCCCAAACCGATATACTATAGAACATCAAGCCAGAAACAAAACCAATCTAGTTAAATATTTAATGTTTGCGTGTAGCTTGTGAGGCTAGCATGGAACAGTGTGATCTGTGGATAAGTACAATGTGATTGTAAACCTACCAAATGAAAAGCAAACACCTATTGTTGAAATGGCAAACATTGCATTCCTTTACCTCTGTTTATGTATACAAATGTGTATGACCCCACTGTATGATGACAAGATGGAAGGGTTCAAAGGGAGGACATACAATGAAAATACAACTTGAAACAATGGACAATCAAGGAATTAATCATGGACAATCAAGGAATTAAGCATACCAGCCCTCTTCCAAGGCACCAGTACTGAGATCAAATGTCCCCATCAACCCCAGCTAACAGGACACAGGTTCAAGCACCCTTTTACTTACTATATTTGGGGGGTTGGGGCGGTGTTTTTGAAGTCTAGTATTGAATTAGAATTAAGAATTAAGTCACATGCTATGTTTTGTTTGGGCTCTTTTTAAAATTTTTCTTCTGGGTCTTGATCTGGAGGGGGTGATGGATGAATAAATATTTAATTAACTGTCTTAGCTGGGACAGTTGATTTCTTGTAATATTATTACTAACTCTATTATTGTGTATTGTTATTAGCTTTTCTGATTTTTAGAAGGGGGTTTGGTGTGAGGAACTTTTATTTCATTTGTTAAGATTATTTCTTTCATTTTATAACAACATAGCTCAAATAATTGTTTTTGGAAGATTTGGGGGCGATTAAAAAGCCTTTAAAAATTATCAGCTTTCACTGATTTCTCAGCTGGTGGTGGCTGGCTACTGGTCCTCTGTGGCTGGTTGGTCTGTTGGGGTGGTGGATGTTTCATCGACTGGCTGGAACGGAGGTGTGTGGATGGCCCCAAAGCTGACATCTTGTGATGTGTTCAGTATATTGGTGAAGTATGGGCTGCCAACTGAGGGTGGATTTGGTGGTGGTGAGAATGTGAATCCAGTTGGTGTGCTGGTGTTGGGCTGCTTTCGCTCCTAGTGCCTGTGACTGACTGGTGGCAACATGACATGCAGCTGGGAGTAAGTGGTGCTATGTGATGCTTGCTGTTGTGCTGTTTGTTGGCTGCCTTGTTGCGTATGCTGGTGCTGTGAACTTGTTACAGTTTGTTGATAATGATGCTGCTGTTGTGTTTGTATTGGTTGCTGCAGTTGCTGTTGCATTGGCTGCTGTGGTGCTGACATCCCGGGCATGTGCTGCTGTGAGTGCATGCTTATTTGTGGACCCTGGCCCTGGATCTGCTGTTGCACTGGTGCATGTGGCTGAGTAAATATCTGTTGGAACTGCTGCTGTGAATGCTGTAAATGCTGCTGTTGCTGTGGAAGTCCTTGTGGTACTTGTGTAAATTTATGTTGCATCTGCTGCTGCAGGGCCTGCCTCTGGGTGTGAGACACAGGGTACTGGTGTGAGGTTGAGACCTGGCTGTACATGGTGGTACTCTTGCCGATTCCATAGTGGTACCTTTGCTGCTGCTTGTCCCTCTGTTTAAGTGTCATCACCAAGTTGAATGTCTGATGTCACTGGTTAGTTGTATCAACTCCGCCTTTAGAAAGTCACAGAAGCCCAGTCTTGGGATATCCGGCTTGTCATCAGTCAATTTTTTGGCCACAATGCCTTTTAACTCTGTTATCCCCTCAGAGATTCCAGGAGAGCTGATTGGAGGTAAGAATCTGCTACGCTTGTAGTCAGCTGACCCCATGCGATCTAGGAGTAGGCGTATGTGTATCCAGGTGCGACATGTCTGCTGGGTCACAAGTGGATTCTGGAAGAGAAGTATCCTGGAACGGTTCCATGTGCACAGTCTCTCGTCTGGATGCTGAGCCCGCTGCTGCACTGGCTTGGAAAGCTGACCCCCTTGGAGCCCTGAATTCACTTTTTTCTTAAAGATGCTGCACGATGTGGTCTCTCAGGAAGTCAAAATTGTCTCTGGTCCATTTCTGTTGCTCTGTCAGCTGTGGTTCCCCCAGGACTGACTTCATGTGAGTGACCTTTCCGAAGAGTGGGCGCTGGCTCTGAAACCATCTTTGGCAGATAATCTTAGTCTAAATTGTTCTCCTCACAAAACTGATCCCACACAGCCTCCCTCTTTGACCTATCCTTGTAGTCCTTTAAACGCTTGTTGTAGAGAATTTCATTGTCACGCAAAAACTCCACTAATTTCTGCTCCTTCTCAGCACTGAACAAAACAGCAGCTTTCTTGCCTCTTTTGTCAGCCTTCTCTTCCGATACATATTGCCCCTCCCTTGTCGTTGACTTGCCCTTGCCTTTGCCCTTGCCCTTCTGTGTCCCCCAGCAGCCTGTGTCACCTGTGTGTCAGCAATGTCCTTGTCACTTGATTCCGAATCCTGCTGTGTCTCAAGTGCAATGTCACCCTCTTCTGTATCCTGCAGTCTCACCAACACCTCCACCCCAGCTGCTTGCTGGCTCTGCTGAGTCTCTTCCAGCTCTGGACTCCTTGCCTGGACCTGTGTGGACATCCTCTCCTGACTACCTCTCCTCCTTGACCTTTTCTTTGGTGGCATTTTACAGAAATATTCAACAAACTCACTATTTTCAATAAAACAAAAGTCTGAAAATTTTTTGAGTGAATATGCCAGCAATATATATCCTCATACATATCCAGTATATGCTGTAAAGTTCCAAACATTGATGTATCCTCATCAAAATGTGTATGAGTAAAAAGCCAAGCCAAGTGCCCCTTATACAGGCCTTCGTCCATGAGAAAGCGTCTTTCAGTAAATTCCCGAGTGTCTTGAAAAACTACAAATCTATCCGTAAACCCTGTCCTTATTGTCCTTGAGACATCCTTATTATCCATAAACCCTGTCCCTATTATCCAGGGACATGTCTGTAAGCATCCGTGCATATCCACAGACAAAATTCATACCCTTGATCTTCCAGGCCCATTCTTATTGGTCCTTATGGTTTCCAGTAATGTCCGTAAACATCCGTTGGCTTCCTTACAGCCTCTGGAAATATCCATAGAAATTTTCCGGGCCTTTATTTGTATGGATGAGTCAAGGATATCACGGATTCCACAAGGACATCCACGACTGCTGTAAGGATGATACGGACAAGTTACGGATTAGATACAGATGAGTTATGGATATCAATTACACATAAGATCAGCAAAGCATTTACGGAAAAATCAAGCAATTTGATTTTTCCGTGGTGTCCTCACGGACACATCACATACGTGGCGGATGTCACAAGGACATAACGGACGTCTTCATGGATGAAAAATATGATCTGTAAATCACTCAACATTTTCTATATTAGGAAACCTGGTGCGATCCGGCACAACATCCGTGGATGTGTAACTGGGGTCTAAATTCGCTGGATATTGTTCTTTCTTAAGTCACAACAATTTCTTTCTTTATGGTAGAAGAGTCTTCAAAGATCACATTCATTGTCCCTACCTGTAGCTAAGTCGTGGGTAATTGTAGTAAAATTGCCAGATATCTTCACCAGCTCATAGGGTATTCTCAGTATACTTATGGAATAACACAGGACTAGCGTGGGGCTATGCAGTGGAGTTTTACAACATATAGCGATATTAGTAACACGAAAGGACCAAGCCTGGGTGTTTCTAATGAGGTATGAGTTGTAAAACTATGCATAACCCCATGCTAGGAGTGTGTTATTGCGATTCTAGCATGAGATTTTATATTTTTCACATGTATTCCTTGTCTTCTTACTGTTTTGATGAAAATTTGTAGTGCATACCCATCAGGCACATGCCTTGAAATGTCGTTAATTTAGAGTTGAAAACAGGTCCTGACGTTGAAATTCACATGATCAACTACTAAAACTAAGTTAGTTTTCTGACATGAAAAAGTAGTGATATTTTGACCATAAATCATGGTGATTTTTGGTTGAAAAATTGACACTGACACAATTTCAACACTATTTCAAAGCTGGATTTCTGACTGGAAAAAGTAGTGATACTTCATAAAAAATCAACACTAAATCATGAAATCTTAGTCATGTTATTGAACAGAAAACAGGTTGAATGTTGAAATGAATGACTAGTGATCGTTGATTGAAAATTCTTTTTCTAGAGGGAGATATATACCCTGTTCACACTGCAATCCATGTTGACAAGGATTGAGGGTGGAAGCAGATTGAAGCAGATTCATCTCAATCCGGTTTGAGTGTCCACACTACAAAGCCTAATCTGGATTGAAAATTCTCAAAAACTGAGTACAATAAAGCCTCCAAATTTAGCTTAAAGTAATGCTCATTAATTATTAAAATTACAATTATTTCTTTCACATTGCTGAAACTATAGAAGATCCTAATATTATATTAGCTGCCACACAGATAAATAAAAGTTTTTACAATTAATCAAAGAGATTGTTGTATTTTTTAAATTTTGCCACTAAAACAGACTAATTTCAATCCTTTGAAATAGTTCTGCTTACTGGATCATCCTATTACAATTTCAAATTTTCATTCATTTTATACCAAATTGCCATTATACAGAAATCACACAATTATCCTGCCTGGTGGCCAATGTTTTAATTCCAATTCCAATTCAACTTTTATAGCGCTTAATCTCTGCCAAAGTGACAGACTCTAAGGCGTAACATCAAAAGCATAGTCACAAAAAAATCATTGTCCTTATCCATAGCAATGGTCGACATCACGGAGAACGCCATATGGGGTGGAAAATACTAAGGAGGATAAGCTAGGCAGAATAGGTATGCCTTAAGTTTTTTTCTGATCAGATTACCATCAGATTGACTCAACCGAGTATTATAGGCACATTGTCTAACTTTGAGGAATGGGCTGAAATATTTCGGACAGTTAGTATGTAGGTATTTGTACACCAGCAAGGCAGTCTTGAAGATGCAACGGTGCCTTATGGGTAGCTAATGAAGGGCTTTTCTTAGTGGAGTGGTATGAGAAAGACAAGTGGCTCTACAAACAATTCTGGCCAGACTGTTTTGAATGCATTGTAGCTTGCGTAGGTTAGAAACAGATAGACCCCTAAACAAGGAGTTACAGTAGTCAAGTCTACTCCCCACAAGTGCATTTGCAGCCATAAGAGCAGCATCACGAGTCAAGTACTGTCGAATCTGAGTCAAACCAGACACCCAAATTCTTAACAGCATCTGAAGGTATCAGTGATTCACCCAATATGTTTACTGGAAAGAATGGTTTAACTTATCTTGTTGAGACTTGGAGCCAAATATAATGAAGTCGGTCTTATCAGCATTCAGCTTTAGTTTATTTGCACACAACCACAGTTTGACATCTTCGAGACACTTTCCTAGCCGATCGAAGGCAATTTTTGCATTTTTGTGTATTAGGTGAATAAACAGCTGGGTGTCATCAGTGTAGAAATGAAATTTGACATCTGTATGTTTAGAGATTACTTTGCTCAAAGTTGTGGTATACAACGAAAAAAAGGACCAAGAACTGAACCTTGAGGAACCCCAAACTTAAGCTTACTAGTCTCAGAGAGAACAGAGCCAATCTTGATGCATTAGGTACGATCAGTATGACTTGAACCAATCAAGGCATCTACCCCCGACACCGAACCATTTTCTTAAGCAATCAAGGAGTTTGTCATGATCAATCGTGTCAAAAGCTGCAGATTGATCAAGCAGCACCACAGCTGTTGCCTCACCTCTGGCTAGAGATAGGTGAATCTGATTCTTTATAGACAAAAGAGCTGTTTCAGTTGAATGGCCACGTCTATAGGCAGATTGATTCTCATTTTCCAACCCATGGAGAGAGACATGTCTACTCAGTTGTGAGGCAACTACACGTTCTACGAGTTTTGAGATGAAGCTCAGCCCAGACACAGGGTGATCGTCTTTTGATAAAGAAGATTTCTTTATCAGTGGAGTGACAACAGCACTTTTGAAGCCATCTGGGACAGCACCTTCCGACAAAGAACAATTCACAAGTTTTGTGATAGAAGGAAGAAGTATATCAAGGCAATCCTTAACTAGGAAAGTAGGCCAAGAATCCAGGAGACAGGATTTTGTAGGTGAATTTTTGATTACCTTCGCAATATCATCAGGTGAGACATCATCAAATTTGACGAGTCCTGGCGGATTCACAGGAGATGGCAAGGAAAAGGATGAAGAACTGGTAAAAGATTCTCGGATTTTAGAAATCTTGTTGGTGAAAAAAGCGGCAAACTCATCAGCCAATTTTTTGTGTGAACTATTTGATGGAAGAACCTTGTCAGGGATACGGTGTAAGGTAGAATGCAGAACTTGCCACAGTTTTTTAGGGTCGTCACCGTTTTCATTTACAAGAGCTCTGTAATATGTGGCTTTGTCTTTATTGGCAAGTGAATTACACCTGGCAATTTGTTTGCGCAGCCTTGCACGGTTGAGAGGAGTTTTCTTTTTACGCCAGATGCATTCAAACTGTCGTCGGATGGATTTGGCATTTTTGTAGGTATCTGATAGCCACTTTGCTGGCTCCTTGGCAAGACAGCGAGTAACCTCTGAGCATGTTTGTCCAGTAGGTTGGAAAGATCATTAGTGTATTGATCATACAGTTTTTCCACAGTGTCACCCGGACAAGCAACAAAGGAACAATTGCTCAAGTCATTGCGTAGAGTGTCCATGTTTATTTTATGGTATCTCCTATAAGTCACTCTGTTAGCTTGTGAGTTAGGAGTTATTGAAGTTTCAACTTGGCATTTGATCATTGCATGGTCGGAGATGTAGTCACTTACAACCACATTTGAAACCAGAGAACTATCCGAAGTAAGGATGAGATCTAGGGTATGGCCATGAAGATGGGTAGCAGAATGAACATGTTGAGTAATATTGCAGGAGTCAAGAATATTAAGGAAATTAACACTCTCCCTTGATGTTGTGTCAATATGAATATTAAAGTCGCCACAAATGATGAAGGAGGAATTCGTAGATGAGAGGAACTCAATCAGCGTATAAAACTCATCATAAAAAGGATTGGAACATGAACCTGGAGGACGATAAACACAAGCAACCAATGTAGAATGAGCATTCGATCCAATGCTGACTACCAGGCATTCAAAGTTGGTGAAAGTGGGATGATCCACAATTCTATGAGACAGGCTGCCGTTTATGAGAAAGCCAACTCTGCCACCCAAGCCATGTGCACGAGGTCTTTGACACAGTTTATAAAATAGTGGTGTGATGGATTGAAGCAGACAATCGGTATCAGTCGGGCGAATATGAGTTTCGACCAGTGATAATATGTCCAGTGAGTGATTGAACACAGCGTCAGAAATCATTGGACCCTTGTTTCTTACAGACCGACAGTTAGCTACCCCCATCACAATAGGTCCAGGATTTAGGGATATATCCCCACATATAAGCAAGAGAACACAGAGGGATCGTGACTTCACTGATGAGGGAAAGCATCTTGCATTTGTACCAAAACTAGCCAGTCTGAAAGATCGAGGTAGTACGGAGCCCACAAAACAACCCTTGACCTGTACTTTATGGTCGGACGTACTGATAAGGAAAAGACTGATCAATACCAGGCAACGTATAAGGTACATTTTTCATACTCCAGAGCCTTAACACACAAAAGGACTGTGGGGAGTCTAAAATAAAAATGACCTTATAGCTAGTGTCCACTAAGCTTTACAGTCAGTTCAGTCAACTTACATTCAAGTCAATCTTCGTCCTGTGGACGTCTCACAGGCACCCTAACTCCCCACTGGAGCCACTGTAAAGAAAATAAAAAATAAAAAAACCCTTAGAGGGGCCTGAAAAACATAACAAAGCCTTATTGGGACCTAAATAGATGGAAATTCTGGAGTATGGTGTTGTGCAATTAATACGTTGTGAAAGGAATGTAAAAACACAATGTAAAAGAACTTGGTTATTGAACGATAATTCCCGGTAGTGGGCCAAAATACCCGCAAATATCAAGACATGGGAATATTATTGTACATCAACAGAGATAAACTCCCAACAACAACCATATGAAATAAAAACCAATATAAGACAGAATGAAATATATGTGTATAGTGACGATCAGAAACAAATAAAAATCGCTATTTAAATTTTCAGCGTCTCCGTGATAGGTCCATACTAAAAAAAAAAAAAAAAATTGGATAAATTCCTGCTTACAAAGGATGAAGCTATATATATAAATATTAAGTTAAGTTATTGTTTTAAGGCAATAAATCAATTTAATACAGTATCAACACACTCAACCCTTGTCAACCCGGATTGAGATGGTTCACACTATAAAGGGGGTTGACCAATCTGCTCCAATCTGCTTCAATCCACCTCTTGAGTAGGGTTGAGATTTACCCTGATTGTGAGCATTCAGACTAGTCTTCAATCTTGTTCAATCTGTGTCAACCCGGGTTGAAACACTAGTCTGAACACCAGCTCTAACTATTTGAAAGAACTATTATTGCAATAGTTTTTGAATTTGTAGGTATTTGTAACGCAAAGACTAATTTTTAAACCTAAGATTATAAAGATGATAAAGATTATGTGTGCATGTACTTGTACATTTTTATCTATTCTCCTTATAAATTTATAGCTACAACAAAACTGATGCACCCAAATATAATTTTTGTAATTTATAAATATATTTTAATAAATGCAATTCCTGATAATTAAAAAAAAACGTTGTGATGTCAAACTTATCTTAAATAAAAAAGATAAATTCAAACTATTCATCAAAACTTAGTAATTTGAATTTTTTCCTCAAATGCTCCCTTGCTCAAGTAACTAGTTTTCTGTTTACAAGTTTACACTGAAAACTTCTCTATACAGAGAACCTAAGCTGTAACATTTCATCACACAGCAGTGAAGTTATCAGGGTTCCTGGTTTTTCTTATCTGTACCCTGCTACACAGAACATTAGGCCTGTGAGTAATTAGATAACACAGCAGGGGTGGAGGTGAGGGTTTACCCTTTTTCAATTGCATGCATGGTGTTTACTTCTTTAGGTCTGTTTTTTGTGGTTAGAACTGACAACTAATTAACGTGGGAGTAATGGGTGGAGTTCTACAAATGTTGCTAGTGTTGTGTTTTTTTTTTCAGTTTGTATGACAAAGTTGTATGAGACACACGCATCTGAACTGAGCATTGTGGCTTTGCTACATGATTATAGCTTTTTATAGCCAACTTAGTTAAACATTTAAAAAAAACTGATTGGATAAAATACTGAAGTTATAAAAAATGTCACAACTGTTTTTACAAAGAAAAAAATATAAATTTATTTTAAAATTTCACAAAAGAATTTCAATTGAAGACATTTAATAATACCAGTTCTATTAATACCATAAAAATGGATATCTAGTTGGAATATGGATTTACATTTCTTGAGAAATTATATTTGAAAGCTGATACAAAATTATGTGTCATTACGTCATCAGAAATAGAATATTGAAATTGAATATAGTGATTCATGAAAACATGTTATCTTGGACATAACTAGAGGATCGCTCGCAAAAAAAAAAGATAATGTTTTTGCATAGCAAAAACAAAGCGTCCCGAAAAGGATATAAAGGTGAGTGCTAAAGTATTAGGAAAATGCTTCGTTTCTAGCCTTATACTGTTGTGGCAACCAAAGTCAGCGCAGTCTGCTCTATCTAGACGGTTTTCAAGATATAAGCATTTTTGTGTTTTGCAAAAAATTAAAAAAATTAAAAATGTCCGCTATATTTGGCGAGACAAAAATATTTTGAAAATTGGCATGGCTACTCTGCAGAGATACCCAGCAGGTCCAAAATTTTGTTGAGTTCGCTCCATATAGCACGGTTTTCGAGATATAAGCATTTTTGTGTTTTGCAAAATCTTTGAAAATTCAAAATGGCCACCATTTTTGGGGAGACAAAAATTTTTGTCAAGACCACTGCCGTAGTGTGTATCTCCCGCCGAGCATTAAAGCAGAAGAAATAGCTTTTCCGAGATATTCACAATTTTTCATTTTCGTGTGTGAAAGGTCTTCCAAAAGTAGGTGAATGAGTTATTTGAGAAAAATTGGCTATCTGCAATACTATTAAGAGATAATTCACATTTACTCATTTTGAGTAGGTGAATAATTATCTATGGGTCTGAAACTTCACCAAGTGAAAGCTCTCCCAAAAGTAGGTGAATGAGTTATTTGAGAAAAACTGGCTATCTGCAATACTTTTAGAGATAATTCGCATTTACTCATTTTGAGTAGGTGAGTAATTAGCTATGGGTCTGATACTTCACCATGTGAAAGCTCTCCCACAAGTAGATGAATGAGTATTTGATAAAAATTGGGTATCCGCAATACTTTTACAGATAATTAGCATTTACTCATTTTGAGTAGGTGAGTAATTAGCTATGGGTCTGAAACTTCACCAAGTGAAAGCTCTCCCAAAAGTAGGTGAATGAGTTATTTGAGAAAAATTGGCTATCTGCAATACTTTTAGAGATAATTCGCATTTACTCATTTTGAGTAGGTGAGTAATTAGCTATGGGTCTGAAACTTCACAGAGTGAAAGCTCTCCCAAAAGTAGGTGAATGAGTTATTTGAGAAAAATTGGCTATCTGCAATACTTTTACAGATAATTCGCATTTACTCATTTTGAGTAGGTGAGTAATTAGCTATGGGTCTGAAACTTCACCAAGTGAAAGCTCTCCCAAAAGTAGGTGAATGAGTTATTTGAGAAAAATTGCCTATCTGCAATACTTTTAGAGATAATTCGCATTTACTCATTTTGAGTAGGTGAGTAATTAGCTATGGGTCTGAAACTTCACCAAGTGAAAGCTCTCCCAAAAGTAGGTGAATGATTTATTTGACAAAAATTGGCTATCTGCAATACTTTTAGAGATAATTCGCATTTACTCATTTTGAGTAGGTGAGTAATTAGCTATGGGTCTGAAACTTCACCATGTGAAAGCTCTCCCACAAGTAGATGAATGAGTATTTGATAAAAATTGGGTATCCGCAATACTTTTACAGATAATTAGCATTTACTCATTTTGAGTAGGTGAATAAATAGCTATGGGTCTGAAACTTCACAGAGTGAAAGCTCTCCCAAAAGTAGGTGAATGAGTTATTTGAGAAAAATTGGCTATCTGCAATACTTTTAGAGATAATTCACATTTACTCATTTTGAGTAGGTGAATAATTAGCTATGGGTCTGAAACTTCGCCAAGTGAAAGCTCTGCCAAAAGTAGGTGAATGATTAATTTGATAAAAATTGGCTATCTGCAATACTTTTAGAGATAATTCGCATTTACTCATTTTGAGTAGGTGAGTAATTAGCTATGGGTCTGAAACTTCACCAAGTGAAAGCTCTCCCAAAAGTAGGTGAATGAGTTATTTGAGAAAAATTGGCTATCTGCAATACTTTTAGAGATAATTCGCATTTACTCATTTTGAGTAGGTGAGTAATTAGCTATGGGTCTGAAACTTCACCAAGTGAAAGCTCTCCCAAAAGTAGGTGAATGAGTTATTTGAGAAAAATTGGCTATCTGCAATACTTTTAGAGATAATTCGCATTTACTCATTTTCAGTAGGTGAGTAATTAGCTATGGGTCTGAAACTTCACCAAGTGAAAGCTCTCCCAAAAGTAGGTGAATGAGTTATTTGAGAAAAATTGGCTATCTGCAATACTTTTAGAGATAATTAGCATTTACTCATTTTGAGTAGGTGAGTAATTAGCTATGGGTCTGAAACTTCACCAAGTGAAAGCTCTCCCAAAAGTAGGTGAATGAGTTATTTGAGAAAAATTGGCTATCTGCAATACTTTTAGAGATAATTCGCATTTACTCATTTTGAGTAGGTGAGTAATTAGCTATGGGTCTGAAACTTCACCATGTGAAAGCTCTCCCACAAGTAGATGAATGATTAATTTGATAAAAATTGGGCATCCGCAATACTTTTACAGATAATTAGCATTTACTCATTTTGAGTAGGTAAATAATTAGCTATGGGTCTGAAACTTCACCAAGTGAAAGCTCTCCCAAAAGTAGGTGAATGAGTTATTTGAGAAAAATTGGCTATCTGCAATACTTTTAGAGATAATTCGCATTTACTCATTTTGAGTAGGTGAGTAATTAGCTATGGGTCTGAAACTTCACCATGTGAAAGCTCTCCCACAAGTAGATGAATGATTAATTTGATAAAAATTGGGCATCCGCAATACTTTTACAGATAATTAGCATTTACTCATTTTGAGTAGGTAAATAATTAGCTATGGGTCTGAAACTTCACCAAGTGAAAGCTCTCCCAAAAGTAGGTGAATGAGTTATTTGAGAAAAATTGGCTATCTGCAATACTTTTACAGATAATTCGCATTTACTCATTTTGAGTAGGTGAGTAATTAGCTATGGGTCTGAAACTTCACCAAGTGAAAGCTCTCCCAAAAGTAGGTGAATGAGTTATTTGAGAAAAATTGCCTATCTGCAATACTTTTAGAGATAATTCGCATTTACTCATTTTGAGTAGGTGAGTAATTAGCTATGGGTCTGAAACTTCACCAAGTGAAAGCTCTCCCAAAAGTAGGTGAATGATTTATTTGACAAAAATTGGCTATCTGCAATACTTTTAGAGATAATTCGCATTTACTCATTTTGAGTAGGTGAGTAATTAGCTATGGGTCTGAAACTTCACCATGTGAAAGCTCTCCCACAAGTAGATGAATGAGTATTTGATAAAAATTGGGTATCCGCAATACTTTTACAGATAATTAGCATTTACTCATTTTGAGTAGGTGAATAAATAGCTATGGGTCTGAAACTTCACAGAGTGAAAGCTCTCCCAAAAGTAGGTGAATGAGTTATTTGAGAAAAATTGGCTATCTGCAATACTTTTAGAGATAATTCACATTTACTCATTTTGAGTAGGTGAATAATTAGCTATGGGTCTGAAACTTCGCCAAGTGAAAGCTCTGCCAAAAGTAGGTGAATGATTAATTTGATAAAAATTGGCTATCTGCAATACTTTTAGAGATAATTCGCATTTACTCATTTTGAGTAGGTGAGTAATTAGCTATGGGTCTGAAACTTCACCAAGTGAAAGCTCTCCCAAAAGTAGGTGAATGAGTTATTTGAGAAAAATTGGCTATCTGCAATACTTTTAGAGATAATTCGCATTTACTCATTTTGAGTAGGTGAGTAATTAGCTATGGGTCTGAAACTTCACCAAGTGAAAGCTCTCCCAAAAGTAGGTGAATGAGTTATTTGAGAAAAATTGGCTATCTGCAATACTTTTAGAGATAATTCGCATTTACTCATTTTCAGTAGGTGAGTAATTAGCTATGGGTCTGAAACTTCACCAAGTGAAAGCTCTCCCAAAAGTAGGTGAATGAGTTATTTGAGAAAAATTGGCTATCTGCAATACTTTTAGAGATAATTAGCATTTACTCATTTTGAGTAGGTGAGTAATTAGCTATGGGTCTGAAACTTCACCAAGTGAAAGCTCTCCCAAAAGTAGGTGAATGAGTTATTTGAGAAAAATTGGCTATCTGCAATACTTTTAGAGATAATTCGCATTTACTCATTTTGAGTAGGTGAGTAATTAGCTATGGGTCTGAAACTTCACCATGTGAAAGCTCTCCCACAAGTAGATGAATGATTAATTTGATAAAAATTGGGCATCCGCAATACTTTTACAGATAATTAGCATTTACTCATTTTGAGTAGGTAAATAATTAGCTATGGGTCTGAAACTTCACCAAGTGAAAGCTCTCCCAAAAGTAGGTGAATGAGTTATTTGAGAAAAATTGGCTATCTGCAATACTTTTAGAGATAATTCGCATTTACTCATTTTGAGTAGGTGAGTAATTGGCTATGGGTCTGAAACTTCACCATGTGAAAGCTCTTCCAAAAGTAGGTGAATGAGTTATTTGAGAAAAATTGGCCATCTGCAATACTTTTAGAGGTAATTCGCATTTACTCTTTTTGAGTAGGTGAGCAATTAGCTATGGGTCTGAAACTTCACCATGTGAAAGCTCTTCCAAAAGTAGGTGAATGAGTTATTTGAGAAAAATTGGCTATCTGCAATACTTTTACAGATAATTCGCATTTACTCATTTTGAGTAGGTGAGTAATTAGCTATGGGTCTGAAACTTCACCAAGTGAAAGCTCTCCCAAAAGTAGGTGAATGAGTTATTTGAGAAAAATTGGCTATCTGCAATACTTTTAGAGATAATTCGCATTTACTCATTTTCAGTAGGTGAGTAATTAGCTATGGGTCTGAAACTTCACCAAGTGAAAGCTCTTCCAAAAGTAGGTGAATGAGTTATTTGAGAAAAATTGGCTATCTGCAATACTTTTAGAGATAATTCGCATTTACTCATTTTGAGTAGGTGAGTAATTAGCTATGGGTCTGAAACTTCACCAAGTGAAAGCTCTCCCAAAAGTAGGTGAATGATTTATTTGAGAAAAATTGGCTATCTGCAATACTTTTAGAGATAATTCGCATTTACTCATTTTGAGTAGGTGAGTAATTAGCTATGGGTCTGAAACTTCACCAAGTGAAAGCTCTCCCAAAAGTAGGTGACTGATTTATTTGACAAAAATTGGCTATGTGCAATACTTTTAGAGATAATTCGCATTTACTCATTTTGAGTAGGTGAGTAATTAGCTATGGGTCTGAAACTTCACCAAGTGAAAGCTCTCCCAAAAGTAGGTGAATGAGTTATTTGAGAAAAATTGGCTATCTGCAATACTTTTAGAGATAATTAGCATTTACTCATTTTGAGTAGGTGAGTAATTAGCTATGGGTCTGAAACTTCACCAAGTGAAAGCTCTCCCAAAAGTAGGTGAATGAGTTATTTGAGAAAAATTGGCTATCTGCAATACTTTTAGAGATAATTCGCATTTACTCATTTTGAGTAGGTGAGTAATTAGCTATGGGTCTGAAACTTCACCATGTGAAAGCTCTCCCACAAGTAGATGAATGATTAATTTGATAAAAATTGGGCATCCGCAATACTTTTACAGATAATTAGCATTTACTCATTTTGAGTAGGTAAATAATTAGCTATGGGTCTGAAACTTCACCAAGTGAAAGCTCTCCCAAAAGTAGGTGAATGAGTTATTTGAGAAAAATTGGCTATCTGCAATACTTTTAGAGATAATTCGCATTTACTCATTTTGAGTAGGTGAGTAATTGGCTATGGGTCTGAAACTTCACCATGTGAAAGCTCTTCCAAAAGTAGGTGAATGAGTTATTTGAGAAAAATTGGCCATCTGCAATACTTTTAGAGGTAATTCGCATTTACTCTTTTTGAGTAGGTGAGCAATTAGCTATGGGTCTGAAACTTCACCAAGTGAAAGCTCTTTGGGATAGCTGCTCTGCAGAGATACCCTGAAGATAAAAAATTTTGTTGAAATCGCTCTATGTAGCACGGTTTTCGAAATATTAGCATTTTTGTGTTTTGCAATTTTTGCGCAAAAATTCGAAAATTCAAAATGGCCGCCATTTTTGGCAAGACAAAATTTTTTTGAAAATTGGCATGGCTACTCTGCATAGATACCCTGTGGGTCAAAAATTTTGTCGAAATTGCTCTATCTAGCACAGTTTTCGAGATATAAGCATTTTTGTGTTTTGCAATTTTGCGAAAAATTCGAAAATTCAAAATGGCTGCCATTTTTTGCGAGAAATTTTTTGTTTGAAAATTGGCATGGCTACTCTGCAGAGATACCCTGCGGGTCAAAACTTTCGTCGAAATCGCTCTATCTAGCAGGGTTTTCGAGATATAAGCATTTTTATGTTTTGCAATTTTTGCGAAAAATTCGAAAATTCAAAATGGCCGCCATTTTTGGCGAGAGAAAATTTTTTTGAAAATTGGGAAAAGTACTCCGCAGAGATATCCTGCGGGTCAAAAATTTCGTCGAAATTGCTCTATCTAGCACGGTTTATTAGATATAAGCATTTTTGTGTTTTGCAATTTTTGCGAAAAATTCGAAAATTCAAAATGGCCGCCATTTTTGGCGAGACAAAATTTTTTTCAAAATTGGGATAACTACTCTGTAGAGATACCCTGCGGGTCAAAAATTTCGTCGAAATCGCTCTATCTAGCACGGTTTTCGAGATATAAGCATTTTTGTGTTTTGCAATTTTTGCGAAAATTTCGAAAATTCAAAATGGCCGCCATTTTTGGCGAGACAAAAATTTTTTGAAAATTGGGAAAAGTACTCCGCAGAGATATCCTGCGGGTCAAAAATTTTGTCAAAATTGCTCTATCTAGCACGGTTTTTGAGATATAAGCATTTTTGTGTTTTGCAATTTTTGCGAAAATTTCGAAAATTCAAAATGGCCGCCATTTTGGGCGAGATAAAAATTTTTTGAAAATTGGGAAAACTACTCCGCAGAGATACCCTGAGGGTCAAAAATTTCGTCGAAATCGCTCTATCTAGCACGGTTTTCGAGATATAAGCATTTTTGTGTTTTCCTTATTTGGAAAATTCGTAATGATTAATTAATCATTAATTACTCGGCCATTTCTTGACCAATCAATGCCAAAATCTAATGATTTCCAGATTTTAATAGAATGAATGTATTTGCCAAGTTTCAGGTGAATTGATAAAATTCCTTTCAAGTTATCATCCGGACAAGCTTCCCCATCGAAAAAAGACATTTTTGGTCATGTGACCTCTCTGATTGGTTGAAATGTCACTGCAGCATATTCAAAAAAATTCCCCAAGGCTACTGCCTAAACCTGCCAAATTTGAAAAGAATCCGCCTAACGGTTACAGAGTTATAAGGAAAACAAAATGCGGAGCCAGCGGAGCCGGCGGAGCCTGAAGCTCTCCCATACACAAACAAGCGTCCCTTGCGGGACGCTTAATTAATTACTTTGAAGTTGTATCCAAATTGTAAAATATGTATATGGATAATTATTGTGTAATATTAGTAAGAAGCTATAATTATGACACACAAGCTACAATGATTTAAATAAAGAAGACAGTGTAAACAACCGGAGTTCACCCACTGAATTCAACCCTATTTCATACACTGGATTCAAACAAAAACAGTTTGCAAATTATAAACATATTTCAACCAAATTTCACCCATTCAATTCAACCTGATTTCAATGTTGGTTTCAACATGATTTCATCGGTTGTATCCAACTATAAATGGTTTGCAAAAGCTACACATATTTCAACCAGATTTCACCCATTGGATTCAACCAGATTTCAATGTTTGTTTCAACATGATTTGAACAGTTGGATCCAACTAAAAGGTGGTTTACAAAATCTACACATATTTTAACCAGATTTCTACGTTGGATTCAACCTGATTTCAAAGTTGCGTGCCTGCTGGGTATTCTTCGTTACTTGACTGAAGCGAAGTGAGATTATCGCCCACATATGAAAAACTGGTTATGAGCTTATGCCTGGTTTCACAACAGCGATTGACCAATCAGAATCTTCCTTATTTGACTGAAGTGAAGTAGGATTACATTCTCTCGCGAGACTTTTTCCTCTCGAAAAAAGATCTCTCTTAGAAACCGTCGTGTCTATGGCCCGCTGTGTACCTACGCACCACTTTACTGTATTAATGTGCCAACAAGAATAGTTTTTAAAAAAGATTTTTTTTTCTACAGCAATCGTATAAAATAGTTTGAAAATTCATAAAATTGTTATTTCTTGCTCGATTTTGACAAGCAATACACCATTTTAAAGCTTACAACACGTGGCATCTATCTAGACTGGTAACACATCCCATTTATGGTGAAAATGTCATGAATTCTTTGTCACAAGTTTCCTTATCTAACTTTAAAATCTTAAATCCCCTAAACAAGACATGCATATTTTATACTGGAAACAAATATTTTAGATGTCTGCATACAATATTGTAACCTACAATTAATTCTTCAGAGAAACAAATATAAGGACATGGTTTATAATTTTCAGAAACCTTAATTATTGTGTTTTGTATTGTGTTAATTTTTTTATGAGACATCTTTTTGCTATTTATGTTTAAATTTTTTTAGTGCAATTTCATATAGCTTTTTTGTAGGGGCCATGGTGGCAGAGTGGTAACACTCTCGCCTCCCACCTCTGAGGCCGGGGTTCGAAGTGGGAAAGCTGGTAGTTGCTTGCCGTTGGTCGGCAGTTTACAGTACAGAACCCTAACGAACTGTATGTACTGGTTTCCTCTTCCCTTCCAACTACCCATCGTGATATGAGCTGTACAGTGTTGAAAGCGACATAAAATCCCAAATAAATATAGCTTTTTTGTGTATTTCATTTATTTCTTTTGATGTTTTTTGTATATATTACTTGGTTGTCATATAATTTCAAAGCAAAACAAAAAATAAATAAATAAATAATATTAATAATTTTTATATTCTAAAATGAAATTGTTAAATGTTTGCATGTATAGGTACGAATTGAAATAAACCATTATTATTATTACTATTATTAATAAAATATCTTCAATGTTATTTTTTCATTATTTTTTATTATTCTCATTTATTGTCAATAATTTTTGCAGCTTTCTAGTAAATTTTAATGAATTTTGGGTTGAACATACAATTTCCAATCAAAAATATATTTTACTAATATACCATTTTAAATCTTACAACACTTGGTATCTATCTATAATGACAAGACATCCCAATTGAATGAAGAAGCATGAGATTTTTTTATTATTTAAGAGAATGTGAGATATTTTTCATTTTCAGTAACTAAGCTAATTCTATGTTTTGTATTAATTTATTGCTGCTTTATTCATTGATTTTTATGTTACATATCTTTGTTTTAAATATACTTGAAAATTTAAAATTTCATTGTGGTTCCAATCCCAAATACATGTTGATTGGTAATATTTAAAAAAAATATAACCCAGGGCTAATGTATGCTGGTTAATGAGCATCTCAGCCAACTAGTACAAAAATGTAAAAAAACCTCTGGCATCTGGGGTTGTTGTGGTAAGTCAGGCTTATCACCTGAACTAATTTTTTAAATTCTTAAACAAATGTTATTTTTACAAAATAAAAAATGCTAAAAGATCATTTTCAGAATACATACTGAAAGTAACATTTTTGTATATAATCCTTGGCTGTTAAAAATTATAATTCCAATGCAAAAAAAAATAAAATAAATAAATAATCAAATAGTATTAATAATTTTCAAAATCCTACAAAACATTTGTTAAATGTACGCATGTATAGATATGTAGAATTAAAATTAATCATTATTATTGTTAAAACGTCTTTAATGTTATTTATTTATTTTTTTCATTAATTTTTATTACTCTCATGCATTATCAATGTTTTTGTTTGGCATTGTAGCAAATTGTAATGAATTTTGGGGACGAATATATGTAAATTTACATTCATAAAATTTATTTTACTTTGAAAAAGTATTTGTGACAATCTTCAAAGCAATTATACAGGTTTAACAGCAAGAAAAATCCACGGATCACCACTGTAAAAATCATATAATAATTACTGGTTTTGAAACTCCATTTTCGCCCATGTAAGAAGACTAGAAACAACACTTTAAGTAATGTTTTCCTGCTGAAAAATCACCATTTTGTAGGTCTGTATGTATATTTTTAAAGAAAATTAAGAAGAACGTGTGTTATGATAGAAAACATTTATTTTTGAACATTTTTCATGCTACGGAAAACACTTCCTGGTTGAAAAGTAGTTCTTTGTTTACTCCCAGAATTCCTCGCGATTTCTGTGAGGGTTTGTTTTCGAGGAAAAGCAATCCCGCATGAGGATGGTAGGATTATCGCTCACATATGAAAAACTGGTCATGAGGTTATGCTTGGTTCTACAACGACGATTGACCAATCAGAATCGTGGACACAAATGTGTCATGTTTGCTTTGTCGATGTTTAATCTCTGGAAATTCGAAGAGCATCATTAAACATTGCAGAAGTTTGAAGATCTTTTAATCACACAGCGAATTGGAAGTACCTGTATTCTTCTATTTTCGCCAAAATGATCACCCAAAATGACACCCTCTCCAGTGTGTGACCGGGGGCTGTATTCTTCAACAATATTTTGCTAAGGTCACTGTAGATCTAAGTTAGGAATGGTTTTGTACTTAACAAAATACTTAGATTTTGTATTCATCAACCTCTACTTTGTTAAGTATTACTTAGATTCTAAGATAAGAAAACCCTCTATATACTTTGTACTGTAACTGTAAACTTGGAAACCAATATATCCAAGTTAAGAAGAGTGTTATCTCCAGATAGCAAGACCATAGTAGCTAGGGCACTGTTGGCTATGGGTGGTAAAATATAGCTAGTGGGCCACCACTGAGCCACTGCTGGACCGTTCACTGCATTTTAAACAAAATTTTTAAAGCATTATAAACTACTTCATAATCAACCTCAACTATTCTTTTCTGAGATATTATTTAATAATATTCAATGTTAAAAACATATTATTTCAAAATATAAATATATTGTGTGGCCCACTGTTGGCCCACCAACTACCAAAGTCAATGGCTATAGCTCAGGGACCAGCCTACGCCCACTGGTGTAAAATTTCCGGGAAAAATTAGATAAAATGTTCATTTTCTTTCACTAAACATAAGTTAATGTCATTTATATAAACAAACTTACTCTGTGCGCCTTCATTTTGCTCAGTCAGTTTTTCCTCCAATTTATTTCTTTAAATATTGCTTGCTTATATATTTGCCACAGGTGGTCCATCAATGGCCCACCCACTACATAAATAAAACAGGACCCATGATGGGCACCCAGTGGGCCACTGGTGGCAAATATTTTAAGCTAAGCAGCATTTGTTTTGACAGACCTTGAAAAAATAATTCCTTTGCTTAAACTAATTTGGTTTATCTGAATTACTTTCCAAAAGTTGTTGTTTTAAATGTTATTACATAAAAAATTGTAAGATTTGCCACTGGTGGTCTATCAGTGGTCCACTTTTTGCCTGAATGGTACACATACTGTTGGTCCACCGGTGTCCCACAGATGGCAAAGTAATTGGATACTTTATGTGTGCATACATGTGTATATCACGGAGACACCAACATTCTTAAATAACAGATGTTACATCTCTGAATTAATATATCATTTCAATTTTTCCCACTCTTGTGCCACAAATTTCTTTAAGGTTTACCACTGGCACCCCATCAACTATGTCATCGGTATATAAGCTATGATCGGTGGGCCACTGATGGGAATATGATTCAAGGGTAATTCAGCCACTGATTGCAATATGTTTCAGGTGCAATTATTCCATTGAATTTAAGAAACTTTATCCGACACATACATATAGCAGCTGGTGGTCCAAGGGTAGTCCACTGGTGGCTACACCTCAACCACAATTAATAGGGTTTTGATTTAATAACATATTTTTCACCTATCGGTGGATACACAATTCCAGTTGTTTTCCCACAAATTTTATATACACATGTATGTATTCCTGTACATGTTTTATGGTTTGTTTACAGGGGAAACTTTCACTTCTGTTAACTTTTCTGTACAATTATCGGGTGAATTTATTGATTCAGTGTAAAATCCGGGTAAAAATTTGAAAAAAGAATCATGCAGTTTAAGATCCCGACCGAATTTCTGGATAGGATCCTCATTTGGTGAAATATGAACTGTCCTGTTGATTTATACCAACAATCAGCCATTATTCTGACAGCACTTCTTCCAATAAACAATAACAAAATACTCAAATTTGCCTTCAAAGTGATATATAGATCATATTTATACTTTGATAGTTCTTGAGATGTGAATGATAAGTGTATGTAATTTCATTGCAAAGATAGAAATTCAAATAAAATGGAGGTACTCATTTTTGCAATTATTTGAAAAACTATCAAAATACGGAACATTTGGTAAAATACTTAGATTGGAAGTGCTGAAATTTTAAAACTTGAAAATGAATTTTACAAGAACCAAAAAACTTATTTTACTGTGAGAGTCCATGAAATAAATAAAAAAACTCATAGTTTAGTAACTGGAGGTATTTAAACATTATTTATTGAGCAATATGTGCAGAATGTTACTTGTATCCCATTTTCACACTGTGGTACCCTGATTTTGAGGACCCATAGGGTACAGGGTACCCTCACATTTCATAACTCTAACAAACACTTATGACCTCCAAAAAATGGAAGTCCCAGTATTGTTTTTTTCGGAGTCCCAGCTACGTAATAGATTGCACAATTTGGGCATTTTAAGTACTGTATTGTTCTATTTATGCTGTATTGTTGTATCACTGTATTGTTTATTGCATCGTCTGAAACTAAAATTATGATTTTATATCTCTCTTAATATTTTTTACTTGAATCTTGGTTGTTTCACTTTTGGGTCTGTCTTTTGATGCAGATTAGGCACTGTTAAAGTCATATTAGAATTCATAAAGGCTTTTACTTCCCATTGTAGTTGATAACTTCCCATTGTAGGTGATGGAATTTCATCAAGTGTGCCACACATAAGCATTCATTGAATGAATTGCCACTGCTGTATGTATGGGTAATATTCAAAACATCCAAACCATAACATTTACTGACAGATGGCTGCCAATGGTGGGCCACCAGTCAATCTTGTTTCCAGATAGCATTCCGCCACGAGACTGATGTTGGCTGGTGGTCGCATGGTCGGCAGATTTTACCAACATTGACCCACTGTTGGGCCAACATGGCTATTGGTTGCATGATCAGTAGATTCTGCCACTGTTGGGACAATGTTGGCCCAATGGTGGCTGGCCAACCAAAACTCAGGCTGCTGAGGTTGGATCAATGGTGGACAAACGGTGGATTTTTATTCAAGATGGTGGTGAGCAATAATAGGGCATTTTGGGGAACTTAGTAAAAAGGATTTATTATGGTATGTCTAAAAATCCTATTTCAGTGAGCCCACAATTTTTAACTAACTAATTAGCAATTTGAGACATAAAAATAACATCCTCATTATAAATTCACAATAAGAAAAGAAATATTTGATTATGGACTATGTCATCTTGAGATACTGTTCTACCATTGTTTATGTTTGGTCATGTGACTTATCAGCAATTCCCTTAACTAAAATTCACCCACAGTCTGGACTTATCAGGAATTCCCTTAACTAAAATCCACACACAGTCTGTCAATTATTTACTTTCTATTAAACAATGGCCACATAACTCCATACTGCAATCTGATTGGCTGATGTTATAGTGGTAGTAAAATTTTACTGGTGGCTTTTACTGGTGGCTTACTGCCAAAGTAGCATCCACTGGCCAAAAAACCATTGGGCCAATTGTGGCTGCCAACTTTGGACCGACGGATATGCCAATGTTGGGCCAATGTCCGCATGCTATCTGGGTTGTTGGCTAATGAAGGTAATCCACCGGCAGACCAATAGAAAAGCTTATCATTGGCTGCCGACAGTGGGCCACTGATGGACCACAGTAAACCTTATTGTTGGCTGCCAACGGTGGACCACTGTTTATCAGCTGGTCATGCCACCAGTGAACCACCATAAAAAGTTGATGGTGGCCCACTGTTGGGTGCCACTGGTTAGCCGCCAGTCAACCTTGTTGTTAGATACTGAAGGTGGTCCATCAGTGGACCAACAGAAAAGCTTATCCTTGGCTGCCAACAGTGGGCCACTGATGGACCACTCTTAAACCTTATTGTTGACTGCCAGTGGTGGACCACTGTCTATCAGCTGGTCACGCCAGTGGCTGGCCACCAGCTACAGCCAATATCGGACCGACTGCTATGCCACTGGTGGGCTAGTGGTGGCCCTACAGAGTTTTGCTATCTGGGATATATCCCACAATTCTTTCATATGACGTTGTGCTTTGTTTTTTACTGAATCATCTGCTTTGTTAAAAAATGGTGAAAAAGCTCATTTTCTTGAGGGAAAGTGCTGGTTTTAATATTGTGTCACAGCTTATGATCAATAAAACACAAGATTCCCTGCAATCCTTGCATATTTTAAAAGCATTCTATCATCTAAGGTAGCTCTGCAGATAACTTGAAATCTAAATAGAGGTCCAAGGTGACCTTAGTTAGGAATGAAAATAGTGGTAGCAGTATGTGTGTTTTGGAGCCTATTATTTTTAGTCGCTCCCTGACAGATTTTTTCTGCGACCTGCAGGTGGCAGACGGAAATCGCGATCTGCTCTCGCACACATGGAAACGTAGCTTAAGGAAATCTGTGACAAGGCCAGCCTGGCCTTCCAGGCTGTCTGAACAATAATGCAAACGTGAAATATTTTTGTCATAATGCACACTGCATCACAGGCCTTTCTAATCTGGTTTTCCTCAGCAAGCTAGGCTAAGTAAATATATGAGAACATTATAATAGATACTTATAATGCAATCTTATTTATTTATTTGGGGTTTTACGTCACTTTCAACACTGTATAGGTCATATCACGACGGGTAGTTGGAAGGGCAGAGGAAACCAGTAAATACACTTGGTCAAGGTTCTGTACTGTAAACTGCCGACCAAGGGCAGGCAACTGCCAGCTTTCCCACTTGAGGCCGGATCGGGAACCGAACCCCGGCCTCAGAGGTGGGAGGCGAGTGTTACCAATCTACCACCATATGGTCCCTATATATAATGCAATCAAACAGTTATGTCTATATTATGCCATATAAACGCCTGTTGCATGGCTATGACTAGGCTAGTCATGACAAAGTAAAAGTTGTTTTTACATCCAATTCAATAACAAAAGCTATAAGACTTTCCTCAAGTCCTTTGTCTTAGGTATTATATGAGGGCTAAATGACTTTTATGGCCAGAATGGGGGGGGTCATCCATCAGTAATTTCCCCAACAATCATGATGGGTTCATAATGATTCCGTGTATGTCAGATTTGGTGGATTAAGAAATACAAAAACTTCGAGCAAGACTATATATATTATTGAGACAGGCCCTCCCTCGCTATTGCAACTTGGGTCGAACCTACACAGATGTGATTTTTTTTTGGTGATTAGATCTTTCTAGACCAAATATGCCGACCCTATGGCCACGGAGGACCTCCTTTCATGACAGTATAACCACCTTCCAAAGTATGCAGTCATGTATATGTCTGCACAAGTACAGATTTACCTCAATACTGCATGAATATTGTGTACTGAATATTTCAGCAATCTACAATAAGCGAGAGGAGGAGATACATATACTGTATATTTTTATTTATCAACCCTTGCCAACTTGAACGTCAGTGGATTTGCATGTTAAAAATACAACCTAGGGAATACCCTGTTACTCTGTGGTTTAATTGTGGTTTAATATTGTTTACATTACATACAGCAGAAATAGTGGCAAAAATAGGACATTAGAGATTTGCATCTGGTGACTTTGGGGGAGAATTTTGATTCCCTCCATCCCATCCCATATCACCAATCATAATTTGTTAAATGGTGGGAAATTTTACTCTTTAGTTTTTTTTTAACTTCTTTCTGGGTTAGAACCCACATCTTTTATGCTGACATTACTATTTACCCAATCATTGGGACTGTACATAAAATCCCTGAACAGCCTTAGTCTACAGTTATATGGCTGAGTGATCTTAGAAGGGCATGGGTTGTAAATATGTGTTAGAATAAAATTTAATTCAATGTTTAACCTTACTAAAAATACTAAATAAAAACAGCCCAAGAGTGTATAACAATGGTTATTTTTATTATTTTATTGTAAGTCATCTGTTTGGCTCCACTCTCATCTTTTGACACTTTTATCATCAGATTACACATAAAAAGAATTTAGTGACTTATGCTTTAGTCACATTGGAAATATTCATTTATGTACTGGTACACATACAAACTTTTAATATTATAGTCAAAATGTAACATCCAGTCCCCTTCTTCGGCTTTGAATATTGGAACTTGGGACCAAAGGACTGTGCCACAAATAAATGTATAGTTGAGTTTCATTTTAGTTGTCCCTGTTCTTTGTCAAACATGAAATAATACAAACGTGAAACAGGCACGCTACATGTTATTGTGACAATGCCAATAACTTCAACAACATTTGCATGGCCAGGATGAAACTGTTTAAGAAATGTTCTTTGACATAAATATAAAAACACAGTAAAAGTAATATCTGTAACTTGTGTGGTAGACACATATGTACGTTTGTATGCAAAAAATGATGATACAGTGCCACAACCTGAAAAGACTAAGAATAAAACAGTAAAAAGCTTACAAAGTGAACCTGATGGAACATCCAAAAATGGACTGTTAGTGAATGCAGACCATAAGATGTTTATAATGAGGCTGAAAAATCCTTCAATTGTAGCATGCCAGAATAAAATTGTTGTCACTGTATACTCTGTAAATATCTGCCTGATCAGAACACCTTTGGTTACACCTGTTACAGAAATACAAGTGATCAAAAAAATGGAAATAATCTCTCTATATTTATTGAACCAAGCTTTCAAAACATCCTTGGCGTTTTGCTGTTGATAAAGGTTATTATCATTGACTATCTTCTGTATCAGAGGCTGTGAAGTGTTCTCCAGGTACTCACATGGACTAACTAACAGCTTTATTTCATCTTTTGTTGCCCAAGGCTGGGTCAGAAGGATGATTCCTATTACGGCAGATACAGCACTTATAACTGAGGCTTTACTAATTCTTTTGCAGTAAAAGTCATATCCAGTTGCAAGCACAGTTCCAAAAGCTGCTTGAAGTCCATTGAAATTTCCCAGAGGCATAAATGTTGCACTGGCGTAATATGTCACACCATCAACAATATGCAGAACTATACACGCAAGTAATTTCCCACAGTGTTGAGCTTTTATATCCAATGGATAATTAAAGAAGCATTTTAAGGCAAAAGTGATAACAGAAATTAAACCATACTGCAAAACATTTATTTGAAGGACATTGGCATTTGTTAATTGAGAAGTTATAATTCCCCCTGCAAAAGAGAAATATGTTACACACATAATAATGTTAGTCACTACACAGTTGCTCCACCTATCTTCATGAGAATCACTGATAGATTTAGAGTCACTATTTTGCAGCAACAGTTCTTTTTCATGATCACTCTTCGCCATTGTGTATAATGTGTACGTAAAAAACCTAAGTTAAATCATTTGATAAAACAGAGACACTTCAGTTTTGTAAATTTAACCAGAATTTAATATGTTGTGTCTTAACACCAATCTAAATAGTACCAGATAGAGCAGTGTATGATCATTTATATCTGTGGTTGTATAGCAAATACAATCTTCAATTATTTTGTACGTACATCAGATGTTTTATCCTTGAGACTATCCATTTATCATGCAGCCACAGTATAAATAATTTAAAGAGTAAATATTAACTAAATTCATATTTATCATCACACACAAACCAGAGTTGGGCATGTATGTCACAGGTTAAAATTTCAACCTTTTCATGCAGTACAAGTATATGCATCCTCTTCTAATGAGAGACTTTTTGTACAGATTGGTCTAGATATAATATGTGGCCAAAGTGGCAGTCATGCGAATAATGTTGAAGTGCTAAACCACTGGGCCTTTATGGTTATTTGAGTCCCCCCATACATGTTTAGTTGACTTCAAGAGTATGAGCCTAGTACACATTTAATAAATACTTATTTTAGCTATTAATTCTCATCGTATAAACATTGTTTAGAATTGTAATTTATTTTAATAAGAATTAAAGAAACTCTAATACACACACCCATAATATATATGGAGTGTTATATACATATAGACATATAAATCTTGTTAACTAACATGTTTATTACAAACATAATTAATTCAATTACACATGTGTGAAGTACTTCTGTTAAAGCCAAAACTCGAGAGGTCAAAGAGCATTTAAAACCAGTCATTCCTCAGTCAAATGTGTAGACGGGAACCAGCCACCTTTAACAATAAAGGGACTGGTATCGGCCACGATGGCCTTGACATACATCATTGCTCGATCATTATTTTAATTGCTTATATGCTTTTTGTATGTATTTACAACATTTTAAACATTTATTATTGAAATTATAACATCAAATATTGTGAATTAAACTTTAAAATATTTTGAAATGACAATAATGTTTAGAAGCAAATACATGCTTGGGTGATAATTGAAGATCGACAGCACTTAAACTGGTTCACGTTTTTAGTTAGGGAACTACGGAAGCGTAGTACCCAAGATGGTGGGCGATACCCGACCCTATATTGCAGAGTAGGGTCGGCGGAAACCAGACTATCAAATGTGGTGCTAAACTAAAGATCCTAGATCTACCATAATCATGGAAAGTGCCACATAACAAATAGACATATCAAAGCTTCACAGAATACTGGGTTTTAGAGAGGATTGCACTGTCAGGCAGATGATCTACAATACCTCGGTAGCCTGTTGGGATTGTTTATACATCTAAATAACATATAAATATACCAACTTTCCCCCCCCCCCCCCCCCCCCCCCCCCCCCCCCCCAACAAAGTGATACAATTGAATAGTTTATTATACACAATCTTAGCGTGGGTTCGAGTCCCACAAGTGGCAATTCTGAGGACCTGTCCCAATATGACCCTGGCTGTTGAACGGGACGTAAAACCCCAACTTTGACCTTTACAATATATTAGCACAGCATCGTTATAAAGCACATGTACATGTAAGCCTGAATCATTGACAGTAAAATATTATATAAATTCATAATGGTCACACAAAGGTCAGGAGGCTGAGGCAGGAAGGTGACCATTATAAAATATAATAAAATTATGAATGAGAAATTACCTCTGAGATGAACGGTAGCAAGGCCAGAGAGTAAAAGTCAAAACTGTCATTCTGAATCCTAGGATATAATGCAAGCAGTGTTAAGTATAAGCGTCCTTAATGACCAAGTAATATGCATTCATACAAGTATTGCACAGTAAGTATTATTACAGGCGACTACAATAAAATGATAATAGTATATCATATTTAACTTTAAAATAGAAAGCATGTATAAAATTTATCATTATATAATATCAAAATTGTAATTAATCCATAACAAAGAAGGAAGATGTTAAGAAAGATGAGCTCCTATAAGTCATTAAGTACAATAAGGCTTGGATATAGATAGATACATAGCACTTAAAAGAAAAAAACAACAACACAAAAACAACCTATCAATTATCAAGTTACGAAGCAGGCTACAAATAACTCTTAAACCAGTACTGATAAAGTCTGTCAATCGCATAAATTTCGGTCTGATGGAATAACGTCTAAACATTAATAACTATTGATATAGTCTGTAACTGCATAAGGACCAAGTTCAATGAAGAAGCAGTCCCTAAAGTTCTTCTTGGAATGAGGGTATAAGTAGTCCTTGAAGATCACAAAAAAATTCTGAGGAAACACAAAGAGGAGCAAGGAGCACAAATCATATCTGTCTCTAGGCATATCTTATACACTACAACCACGAGGATCACACGCAGGTGCTGGCCTAAGGTGTTCACTGCTGCTGGCAGAGTCAGAGGCAGGCAAAACCCTTCTGTAAGTCGACGGAAGTAAGGAAGCCAGCAATGAAAGGTCCCACCAAACAGCCCAGGTGGAGTCCAGAGCAAAGTGGCACAATTAACAAGGCACCTCACTCGACCAAGAAGACCAATCAGACTACAAGTTGGCGAATCTAGGGTGTAGCTCTAAGGTGTAACAAAGCAAAAGAACAGCATGCATACATCTGGTAACCAGGCAAGTTACATTTAGGGGCCCAAACAGACCCGGGCTGCAACAAGGTAATTGTAACCATCAGATAGGTGGACAGCAACCAGGTAGCAGCCTGGTAAACCATCAATCCTGCCACTGTAGGTGCAGGTGCAATAGACATCAGGTGACGACCAGACCCACCACTCCATGCAGCCTCAAACTGAACAAATTGAAGCCAGCAATACATTGACAGACCGAAAGGGGGATTAACATGGGTGGGGCAAAAATAGATGTTCACTAGTCAGATTCCAAAGTCAAAATGACCTCATGGTCTGGTGAAGGCAACGACAGGAATACCCAGGTCAGTAAAATACAAGGTCAAGAAATTATGTCAATGAAGAAAATAGCATCAGAGATGCCCGTACCCCACAGCCTAGGGAAATATTTTTAACACCATGAGATATAGAAGTACTGTATCAGTACAAAGTTCAGGATACTTTCAGAGCACTGTCAGTTATATAAAGGTAAAAAAAAAATTGTTTAAATAGAGAAAATAATGTCTAAGAGAAAGATAATGCATGTACTTTATCTACATCTGGCATTGCCGTATTATGGTTTAGATGTTTTGAATATTACCATGTATACAGAAGTGGTAATACATTCAATGAATGCTTATGTGTGGTGTTGGAGCAAAATCTGTGGTTCACTTGATGAAATACCATCTGTTACAATGGGAAGTTGCAAAAGTAAAATTCTTAATGAATTTAACCGTGCTTAATCTGCATCAAAACACAGACCCAAAGGTGCAACAAGATTTTAAAGGTCAAGGTCACTATGACAAGGTCAAAGGTCAAATCAAGGTCACACCATGATGCTGCACACCTACACCCCCTAACCAATGTCCCTACCAAGTATCAACTTCCTACACCACACGGTTTCCGAGATATAGCCTGGACAAGATTTTACAGGTGAAGGTCACTATGGCAAGGTCAAAGGTCAAATCAAGGTCAGACCATGACGTTGCACACCTACACTCCCTAACCAATGTCCCTACCAAGTATCAACTTCCTACACCTTACGGTTTCTGAGATACAGCCCGGACAAACTTTTTTTCCCGCCGCCCCCCGCCCGCCCACCCACCCATCCAGACACCATGGGTGAAAACAATACCTCGACAGCCCTTAAGGGCTGTGGGGTAAAAACTAAAGAAACAATTAAGGTGGGGTCAAGGAATGATTCCCCACACAACCAAATGTCTCCCAGCAAAATGAAATGTAATGAGATCCCCAGATGAAAATTTTCCTCTTGAATGACCAACTGTAAATAAATCACAAGTAAACATTATCTGATCTGATAATTTCAAATGATTTCAATTTATTGTAGAGTATGGCAGATTCTTATGATCTTGTATTCATAGACTCTACATCAAACCCATTGTAAACCCAGCGTATACACTGTAAATTCACCTTATGGATTGTATGTTGACCACTAATAGGTGTGCACCTTTCTGGTTGCACACCTAGTAGGAACCTTTCATTAGCAGCAAACTTTTTCTTACATATTGAAAACCTTCAAAAATGGGGTTTATGATGACAATTGTAAGGATATGATTAAAAAGATGCCATCACAATGGGTTTATGATGGCTTCTTGATGGGGATGAGATTAAAAAGGTCACTTCAAAGCGGTATGATAGTGTATATAAACTCCCTGATCTAAACCTGAGCATTCATTTTATGCCTACAAATTGAAGAGGCGGGATATATGTGTAAAAATACCAGATCTTTTTATGGGACTTAATATTTTGAAAAAAAATGTTTTGTTAGTGGTTTTTATATTACAAAAATGACTCCCCAGAAGACGCATAGGAGGTAAGCTACCCCTGCTGGTACTGACAAACAGACAGACAAGATCCAATGGACCAGACAGTGACACCAGCAGCATCACAGAGATTCGGGGGGTTACTAGGGGTGAGGTATTAGGCACTGTGGCAGAGGCCACATAACTACTTAGACTACAAATAATAAAACAATTATAGATTTTCTGAAGGACTGTAACTTTTAGCTATGCTAGTATGATATACAATCACCAGTACTCATCAATCATATTATAATGCGCCAGTATAATAACTTCTCACCATCTTTTTACATGTGCATATTTCTATCTATATTACTAGCCAGTTCACCCCATTAATGTATTTCACAACTTTTGCACTGACATATTCTGTCAGCTAGAAGCCACTCATGTATGCCATCAGTTGGTACGCACTAATTTGTACCTTAACTTGTTACAGTACATATTAGTGTAAGGACTCTGCCTTATTCTGGTATTACCAACTCATATATGCCATCAGTTAGTCACCATAGATATGTTAGGTTGCCTTTCCACTACTATATCATCAAATAGTGCCACAAAGAGCTGGCACCAACTAATATCAATCATTTGTACCCATTAATATTACTGAGGTTGTTGTTGCATTCTTAGGATCCTCACTACACAAGTATCTTTTAGCTACCATAATTTCCTGTGCCAAAATAATAATTTCTTACAGCTTTTTTACATATGTTCATATTTATATCTAAACCACTAGTCAGATTGTCTCAATGCATACCACAAGTTTTGCACTGATATATGATTTCAGTGGGTAGTCTCTCATATATGCCATCAGTTGGTAACCACTAATATGGACTCTGCCTTATTATGGTAGTACCAATTCATGTTTGCCATCAGTTAGTCATCATTATGATATATGATTGCCTTTCATCAAATAGTGCCAAAATTGAGGTAGTTTGTTGTTGAACCTTGTTGAAAACAGGTCTATCTGTGGTTGTTGCCACCTATCACCTAAGAAGAACTTTGGATACATACTCCACTCTCCTAGCATGGATAGCTTTTTTGCTGCCAGCATGGAATGTGTCAAGCCTTGGGAGTCACCTTTTTTCTGCAGTGCCAGATAAGGATTCTCCACAGAAAGGCACACAATATGTTTTACCTCATGCCTCCCTACTTGTTTGTATAGTGACAACTGTGGTCTCTGTTGCTATGAAAGCTATCTTGTCTGAACCAGGCCTGGGGTCAATTACATTCAAATGTAATGCACTACCATTACATTACATTTGACTTTGCATGCATTACATTACATTACTTTTTAAATGTAATGCATTACATTACACATTACTTTTCACAAATTTCAAACAAACAAAATTAGTCCATATTGGTACATTTATTAGAGCACATAATAAAGCAGATATTATCCTATAAGGAAAATAGTTTAAATTCCTTATTTTTAATTTCATGTTTTTTAATCGTTGTGAGTACAAAAATTCCTATGTGTACAAGAAGTCCAATATGATTTTTTTAACATTATTTAAAATCTACTAAAAGGATTCAAGAATCTTGAACAAAGATGTTAAGATTTTTTACTAATTATTCCCTATATGTACACAATACCTGCTTTTTTATATCCAAAAATTTTACAATCTTCAGAGACTTACCAGAAATGTTAATGAAATGGTATGTCTTAAATTTAAGTGTGAGAGAAAGTTTGAATTTATTTTCTTTGAAACAGAAAGAATATGAACAGCAGTGAGTGCTTGCACTGAGCCTTAAATTAACCATCAGTTTCTGCTTGCAAGTGAAAATGATCGAATGCACTTTGTTTTACATTTGCCATTTCAAAAGACTGACAAGTGATACCTAATATTACTCAGAACTGAGAAAATAAGAATGGCAATTGACATCTGAATGCAGTCTTCATACCAGATTGATGGGCTTTCATTTGTAGTCACAGTTCCTGAGTAAGATTATATGAAAGGGCAGCCTGAGTAGATATGTCTACTCAGGGAGATTATTAACTTGTTAGTACTTTGCATCAAAAGGAGTAGCTCTATTGTTCATTTATTCTATTGATCATAGTTTCTTGAACATTTAAAATCCTAAGTGCAATTACCCCCTGCAAACCAATGGCCCACCAATACAGACTGTGTACCATTAGAATGATTATTATTAATAGAATTGATTAATTATGCACTAATAACAACAAATGGTATTATTTAAATATTACTGAATAATCTAAAAATTATTTTCTCTTAAATTTTTTCCTATGTAGTAGAACAAATAGAAACTGTAAGTGACAGTAAATGTCCACTCTGGCTACATACAAAAGAATACACTTAAAACAAGTTCAAATATTCATGAAAGAAGTAATGACAATGTAATGTAAAAGTAATGTTAATTCACATTGCTTTTCAAAAGTAATGCATTGCATTACATATTACTTTGTCCTTTTTATTGTGCATCACACATTACATTACTTTGGAAAATTAATGCATTACAGGGCATTACACATTACCTTTACCCCAGGCCTGGTCTGAACAGAGATTTTGGAACTGTTTTAGGGCCAAGAACACTGCCTTTAGTTCCAGGTAATTTATTAAGTCCTTCTTGCTCTCAAAGGAGTGCCCCAGCCTTCTCTTGAGGCATCTGTAATGATCTGAAGAGGATGGCTGAGTTTGTGATTGATGGCCTTGAAGAACATTTTTTTTCTTGGAACCACCTTTTCAATTGTGAGTGGAGAGAGCTTGGTCTATTCGAGGTTGGTGCCACCTGGTGCATATCAACTGGAAGACCTCTGAAAGGAGGAACCATTCTGTCTGAATGATCTGGCCTAGTCTAGATACGTTGTCTGCAACCACATTTATCTGGCCTGAGATGTTTTGGGCCTTTAGAGTCACCTGTGTCCCAGAGCATCAGATGAGCATACTCCACAGTAGGGCACACACTGGGCCCAACCTCATGCCTCTCTCTTTGTTTAGGCAGGCAACCAGTGTGGTGTTGTCTGCTGCTATGTTTGAACAGACGTCTTGAAATTCTTTTAGGGCCAAAGAGACTGCCTTAAGTTCCACGTAGCTTATGTGAAACTTGCTGACTGTCAAGGACCAAGTCCCTCTTGCCATGAGATCTCCCAATGGAGCACCCCAGCCTTCTCTTGAGGCCTCAGTAAAGATCTGAAAAGCATGGGTGAGTGGGTGTAGTGGCTGACCTTTAAGTGAGGATGGACAAATCTTGGGATCAGGATCACCTTTTCTAGTGATTCTGGGATCCTCCAATGACTTTTTAGGTGCCACTGGATGCGGACTTGCTTTTCTGTAGCTGTCAACAGGCCTATGGGAGCTGCCTGACTTGACAATAAGGTGTGGCAAGAAGCTCCTAAATTTTCAGCAACAAGAATGTAAATATTATTGACTGCTCATACAAGACCATTTTTCACACAACTTCAGAACAAGCTTTGTCATCTGGTTACTTTTATTGAATAATAACAGTATAACTGTCATGTATCATAAAAATAACAGATAATACAGGGCCACTCAATTTATCTTTTGGATAATCAACAAGATTTTAAATTATCCATTGGATAATCAATAAATTTATCATTCCTCACCATATATCTGACAAAACAAATCTATTTCCTGCACAATCTCTTCAGCTACAAAAGATGTTACATAGTTCCTGCTGTAAACCAAATATCTACATTACTTTACTCACCTATGTAGTCTTTAGGTTTGGACAAATCTGATCTGTGGCAACTAGCTTGGAGTCTGCAGGTGAAACACAGAACTTAGATATAGTACACCTGTTCTCACTCCACCCACACCTGTTGGAAGGGTCCAGCAATGTGAGCGCTCCACAGTTGTCAGCCAAGTACTGACACATCCCAACTGCAACACAGTGAAAGTTAAACTGATCATGCAAAAATAACAGGCATCAGTCAAGTAACACACACTTGTAAATCTCCACTTTAACAAAGTGAAACTCATCATACAATATATAACTTCCAGAATTATACAGAAGCCCACCCTTTGACACTTCCACTGTGACATAATGATACATTTATATATCTCCACTGGAAAAAAATGAATGTAATTGCATCAAACAGCCAGATATTCACTCTTAACACATGATAATAAAGCAAGCTGGAAGGGAAACTTTTAGAACCCCTGAACAGATACTAAAGTTACAGCTTCATAACCACGTGTCCACTGGAATAGAATTTGATATGTCCATAAACCAGGGCCCGTATTCACGAAAGGTCTTAGCCAGGGCTTAGGCTTAAAGTTGAGACTTTTGTCTCAAGATTCTGCCCAAAACCTGCTAAGACTTTTGTCTTAGGCTAAGTGGTATTCACAAAAAATTTAAGACCTGTCTTAGGCTTAGCCAAGGGCTCAACTTTAAGACTGGTTTGTAGTGGGCTTAAATTTTGTAAAGAGGACTTAAATATGGCCGTCATAAACCTTTCTCCACTTCAAAATTTGAAATGGCTGTAAATGAAGTATAATTATACAAAACACCTCACTAAAGCAGTCTTTGGGAAGTTAATATGTGGTAACAAGATTTTTCCATTTTGAAAACAGCACTTTTCCTTAGATAAAATGCATTAAATGAAGGATATATGTCACCAATAGTATTGTTTGAATAGAAAAGAAAGGTCACATGACCTAGAAAACCACTGTGGTTATTTGACAATCTTGGACTTAGCTAAGTCACCCTTTGTGAATATGGTTTTAAGACAAAACTTAGCTGAGACAAAAGTCTTAACTTTATGACTGGATTTAAGCCTGGCTAAGTCTAAGACCTTTCGTGAATACGGGCCCAGATGAAAGTCTACATAAGGATAACATGGTGCAAAGGGGCCACAATTTGGCAAAACAGGTGTACAATATGAACAATTCATTTAGAGATAAATGAAAAAATAATTTCCCAGGATATTATCCATAGGGCTAATATAAGAGTTGCTATGGCTCAAAATACGGAGACATATTGGCATATAGATATGTCATTATCTTTTGAGATTGGGTTGTTAAGCAACTCTGTTTCATCCAAGTAAAACTCTGCTGCAACCTTCTCAGAAGCACTCTTCTCTTCATAGTCTGTGAGACACTAAAAACGGATTTTAAACAATATAAGTAATTTTGTATTTAAGGGTACCCACTTGCCTAAACTGACTTAACATTATGGGACAAAAACGTAAGGTTCACCTACACCCTCTAACGAATATTGCTAACAAATATCAACTTTCTACATCTTAAAGTTTCTGAGATAGAGCTTGGACAAGCTATATATCAGTTCAAGGTCCCTACAGCAAAGGCCAAATCAAGATCACGCCATAACATTGCACGCCCAAACCTCTAACTAATGTCCATACCAAGTATCAATTTCTTACACTTTACAGTTTCTGAGATTTAGCTCGGACAAGATTTAAAGTGCACTAGCTCACTACAGCTATACAGCAAGGTCAAATTTTATATCAAGGTCACATTTTGACATTGCACTTTTACTACGGATGGGTCGGTATCAAAAATGTGTACATTGGGAGGTTGCCAATGCAAAATTGTACCTATTCTGGGACTCTGCGTTTTAGTACACCCCAACAACAAAGGCAAACAAACATGGACATTTCCTCTTCACGACATCACAATAAGAGTGGCCAAATGCACAAAATATGAGATAATAACTTATAATTTCTTCAGATTTCTTGTTTGTTCCCAATATTTTAAGTTTTCCTTCAATTATATGAGTTGACAAGTGAAATTGAGTTTATAAATTGTCGTAACCAAAATGCGGCAGTTCTGCACAAAGTAATCGCTAGTACTGTATAAAGTCTGCAAATGCATGAAAATTGGGGATAAAACCTTATAATTTCTTCAGATTTTGGGTATGTTTCTGATATTTTAACCCTTTCTTCTTATATATGTTGACAAGCAAAGTGGTGATTGTAAAATCTCATCACGGTATTTCAGTAAAATGGTCTCGATACCGAGATACCAGGATATCGGGACCCATCCCTAACATTTAAACACACCCTGAACCAATGTCCCTACCAAGTTTCAACTTCCTACACCTTATGGTTTATGAAATATGGCCAAGACAAGATTTTCAAAGCCCAAAGGTCAAATCAAGGCCGCACCATGACGTTGGACACCTACATCCCCAACCAATGTTCCTACCAAGTATGAGCTTTCTACAGCTTACGGTTTCTGAGATACAGCCCTGACAAAGTTTTTCCCACAGCCCACCAGGCCACCCACCCATCCAGATGCCATGGGTGAAAACAATACCTGGCCTTAAAGGCTGTGGGATAAAAATCAATAAACATGAATCAATAAAGTCAGAGGTTTATAAGTGGCAACTTAAGTATTATACATCACTTGGTCCATCTGAAATGGTGTCAAGTTTTCCAATGCTTCAGAACCTCCCCACATGTGATGATCTTGTTTGTATTACTCTAGCTTGCCTTTACTAATTATTTCTCATTTTATAACCAAAATATAACCTAAAGCTTTTTATAAGCTTCTCTCTCGTTGCATGTTTGTGATTAGCAATTGTCACGGTTAGCCTGTCAACTGTGTAGAAGTGTTGTAGTAGCTATTTTTTCCTTCCAGTTTCACATCTTGTACTTCCTGGTCAGTTACCGGTTAACCATCTCTTATTTCACAAAACATGAGAACCAAATAGTTTTCCAAACTGTAAAATAGGAATACTAACATGACACAGATGTGTCCTTGATTATGATTAGCTAAACAATGAAATTTATGGTTGCTCCGAATTATCGCTCATTATGGCTGTTGTGTTACAGTAAAAATAGCATCAGAAATGCCTGTACACCACAACCTAGGGAAATAGTTTTCAACACCATGATATATAGAAGTAGTGAAACGGTACAAAGATCTGGATATTTTCACAGCAGTGTCAGTTATATAAAGCTCCAAATAATGTTTAAGTAGAGAAAATAACATCTAAGAGAAAGAAAATGTATGTAAAGATAAAGTATTAAAACAAGATAATGCAATAGCAGGCTGACAACATTAATCAGTACACTTAAAATTATGAGGCTGTAAAACTTATTAATTGGAGAATAGCTGTCAATGGAAAAAGCACAATTATGTAAAAGTGCATATAATAATTAGTTTCAGTAATCTATATATCTATGTCATAAGAGAAAGAGGTCTCAAATATGGCAGGTGAACACACTTTGGGAGAGCCAAAGTTAAAGGTCACACCATGATGCACACCTACACCCCTTACCAGTGTCCCCACCAAGTGTCACCCTTATACACTTTATGGAATCCAACAAATAACCCAGACAAGATTTTAAAACTCATAGTCATTATGACAAGGTCAAACCAAGGCAAACTATGACATTCAACTTCACCTCTTAACCAATGTCTGTACCAAGTAACAACTTCCTACACGTTACGGTTTCCGAGATATAGCATGGACAAGATTTTAAAGGTCAAGGTCACTATGGGAAGGTTGAAGGTTAAATGAAAGGCCACACCATGACGATGCACACCTACTTCCCCTAACCAATGTCCGTACCAAGTATCAATTTCCTACACCTTACGGTTGCCAAGATATACCCTGGACAAGATTTTTCAAACTCAAGGTCTTTGCGTCAAGGTCAAAGGTCAAATCAAGGTCAGACCATGATGTTGCACACCTTCATTGCTATCCAATTTCCCTACCAAGTATCAACTTCCTACAGCTTTTATAGGTCATACAGATTCTATAGGTCAAGGTCACTACAGCAAGGTCAAAGGTCAAATCAAGGTCAAACTATGACTTTACACACCTACTGACCTGAACCAATGTCCCTACCAATTAAGTATAAAGTTCCTACACCTTACGGTTGCCAAGTTATAGCCCGGACAAGATGCTTTAGTTCAAGGTCACTCCGGCAAGGTCAAAGGTCAAATCAAGGTCACACCATGACATTGCACACCTACAACCCCTATCTAATGCCCCTACCAAGTATCAACTTCCTTCCAAGATATAGCCCAGACAAGATTTTCAAACTCAAGGTCACTGCGGCAATGTCAAACAAAGACAAAACTTTTTCCCGCTGCACGCCCCCAAACGCTGCCCATCTGGAAACCATGGGTGAAAACAATACCCCGACAGGGCTGTGGGGTATGTAAAAAGCAAATAAAAGTCGATTATGACATATATTTTGTTTGTAAGGTTAGTAAAGTTACTTTACATTGAAGTGTAAGCGGAAAACCGGAAGCTGAACTTTATGGTGGTTTGCAATAATTTATTTACTGTTCCGACAATACCAGTACTACCACAATACCCCTACAACTGTGAGAAAACCCCAAGGCATTTTCTTTATATTTTGATGAAAAGTGATTCATCCTCAGACAATAGTGACAACCCAAGTTCAGAGACACTGAAATCACACAAATTACAAAACAGTTAGATAATCTGTAGACCGAGCTTCTGTCCCGTCGCCAATTACTATTGATATACTGATGGTACACAATGGCGAGGGACAGAGCTCACATGCACTTGTTTTCTGTGCAAATTTTGAACGGCATATTTCCACACATATTACAATAAGTACCAAGTGTTATTTGAATTCTTTAACTTATATATATGTGCCGTTCACTAATATTTAATGCCAATCAATCTGGTATGTATGTATTTCAACCTGTTTTAAAATATAAACAAACCTTCAACATTACATAGTTATCTACAAAAGAAATTCCTGGCTTGTAAAAGCAGTTTACTTTAACAGCATATGTACTGTAAACCAGATACGGCTACATGGACATAATAATTACTTTTTAAAGTCAATGAAATAATTTCCCATAGTTTGAGATTTGCACAGAAAACAAGTGCATGTGAGCTCTGTCCCTCGCCATTGTGTCCATCAACATATCAATAGCAATTGGCGACGGGACAGAAACTCGGTCTAGATAATCTGGTGAATTCTTTGCTTTTCAGCATCTCGCGATCTGCCGTATTTTGATTAAATTTCTGAGTGAGTAATCTTTGTTCATATAGCTATATTTTGGTCTCCTTTTGCTTTGGTAAAATAACATATATAATAGTAAAATAAAATTTAAAATATTTCCATTTTCAATACCGTGTATATCAACCGAATACAACATGCAATTGGGGAATTCCTGCTAAATGACGTCATCATAGTAAACAGGTTTTGACGGTTGATATTTAGACGGCACCTATTTGTAGATGTAAATAGGTGTACTTTCTTGTATACTGTAGATCAATAGTTTCACACACTTGTCTTGAAAAGGTACTCTTTCATAAGCCGTCATATCATACACTGATATATGTACATATTATAGCAAACTGACACACATAAAAAACATATATATTATCTCTTGTGTTCGATAATGATAAGAGTCTAGAAAAAAGGTGTCACATGCATTCATTTAATTTCAAAGGTGTGATTGTGAGAAGCATCAGAGGATTTGTAAACAAGACAGGATGCAATTCTGGCCTCTACAAAGTCAGACTAACTTCAGTCAGTGGTTTTACAACTAAGAAATCCACCATGAATAAGAAGGCTGATGACGTTGATTACAATCAGGTGGTTTTCAGACTGGCTCAACCCACAGATCACAAAGAGGTGAAGGATATATGCAAAGGTGCTTTTGGAGGCAGTGACACCCTACCAGCTAAATTTCTTCACTATCTTAAAGATCCACTCCGGAGGCTCTATGTGGCTGCATATAAAGGAAAAGTGGTGATTAGTTGTTGTTTTTTTAAATTATGAAATAGACTTAATATATAATATGGGTAAGTGTGGGTACCACAACAAGTAAAATTTTGAAATACCGAATCTTGTACTTCTCAGAATAAAATTATGCTTACATATGAGGACTTATATCTTTTACGTGGGTAAAATCATAGATAAAGTCCTCAATATCATGTTTGTGCCTCTTGCATCAATAATTGTTAATTTTATCCTATTTACTGTTCTACATTGTGGCACTACAATCTAACCTGATTTTGAAAAAGTCATAGCTAGGCTGCTCCCACCAAAACTTGACACAACTTGACAAAAAGCCTTGTTTGTCCTAGTTTTAAATCTTGTGGATTTCTTTTGATTAGAATATGAATTCACACGGCATGTATACATTCATTTTACCAACATAACATCAAATCAGTGAACCATTTACAGGGACAATAATAGAACTACTAAAATCACGGTTATGCTTTTGGTAGCATATGTTTATCGGTCGGCAAAATAACATGAAAAGTTATGGCCTTACTGTGATGAAATTTTCTGGAAATGTTAGTAATAACAAAAGGAACATGTAATTGTATCCACCAGATAGCATTCGGTGGATACTATGGATTATGCATGAGTACGCTGCCGCCGCCGCCGCAGTGTGTAGAGATTTTCTCGTTACCCCTCTAGAGGCCAGGGTATTATAGGTAAACTTCTCAAATTTTCAGGATATATTCATAACCATTAAATCTTGCCTGGGAATATTTTTGGCCTAATTTTGAAAAACAAAATGGCCGCCACGGGCGTTTCTCAACTTTCAGCAAGGAGTTTTGTTGGCCCTCCAGAACAAAGGGTATTACAGGTAGATATCTCAAATTCGCAGGATATGTTCATCATTACAAAATCTTGACTGAAAATATTTTTGACCTCATTTTGAAAAACAAGATGGCTGCCACGGACGTTTCTTTTTAGTCATGAAACTGCTTGTATCTCCCTTATTGGTCCTAGAGGTTTGCAATGTGAAACCAACCTATAGAAATCATGGACTGTGAATCTTCTGATGTGGTCAGATTTGACCTTGGACCCCTCCTTCAAGGTCAAACGAGTATAGGCAAACTTAAAAGTGCTTATAACTCGCTTATTATTGGTCCTAGACGTTTGGGATGGTAAACCAAACTATAGGAAATCATGGGCTGCGAGTCTTCTGATGTGGTCAGATTTTACCTTGGGTCCCTCCTTCAAGGTCAAACGACGGGGCCACGGTGGCAGAGTGGTAACACTCTCGCCTCCCACCTCTGAGGCTGGGGTTCGATTCCCGGCACGGCCTCAAGTGGGAAAGCTGGTAGTTGCTTGCCGTTGGTCGGCAGTTTACAGTACAGAACCCTAACGAACTGTATGTACTGGTTTCCTCTGCCCTTCCAACTACCCGTCGTGATATGACCTGTACAGTGTTGAAAGTGATGTAAAACCCCAAATAAATAAATAAAGGTCAAACGAGGGTAGCCAAACTTAAAAGTGTTTATAACTTGCTTATTATTGGTCTTAGAGGTTTGGAATGGTAAACCAACCTATAGGAAATCATGGGCTGGGAATCTTGTGGTGTGGTCGGATTTGACCTTGGACCCCTCCTTCAAGGTTAAACGAGGATAGCCAAACTTATAAGTGCTTATAACGCGCTTATTAGTGGTCCTAGAGGTTTGGAATGGTCAACCAACCTATAGGAAATCATGGGCTGGGAATCTTCTGGTGTGGTCGGATTTGACCTTGGGCCCCTCCTTCAAGGTCAAACGAGGATAGCCAAACTTAAAAGTGCTTATATCTAACTTTTTATTGGTCCTAGAGGTTTGGGATGGTAAACCAACCTATAAGAAATCATGGGCTGGGAATCTTTTGGTGTTGTCAGATTGCGTTGGGCCTCTCGTTCAAGGTCAAACGAGGATAGCCAAACTTAAAAGTGCTTATATCTCGCTTATTATTAGCCAGATTTGACCTTGGGCCCCTCCTTCCAGGTCAAACGAGGATAGGCAAACTTAAAAGTGCTTATATCTCGCTTATTATTAGTCCTAGAGGTTTGGGATGGTAAACCAACCTATGGGAAATCATGGACTGGGAATCTTCTGGTGTGGTCGGATTTGAGCTTAGGCCACCCCTTCAAGGTCAAATGAGGATAGCGAAACTTAAAAGTGCTTATAACTTGCTTATTATTGGTCCTAGAGGTTTGGGATGGTAACCAACCTATAGGAAATCATGGGCTGGGAATCTTGTGGTGTGGTCGGATTTGACCTTGGGCCCCTCCTTCAAGGTCAAAAGAGGATAGCCAAATTTAAAAGTGCTTATAACTCACTTATTATTGGTCCTAGAGGTTTGGGATGGTAAACTAACTTATAGGAAATCATGTTCTGTGAGTCTTCTGATGTGGTCAGATTTGACCTTGGATCCCTCCTTCAAGGTCAAACGAGGGTAGCCAAACTTAAAAGTGCTTATAACTCACTTATTATTGGTCCTAGAGGTTTGGGATGGTAAACAACTTATAGGAAATCATGTTCTGTGAGTCTTCTGATGTGGTCAGATTTGACCTTGGGTCCCTCCTTCAAGGTCAAACGAGGGTAGCCAAACTTAAAAGTGCTTATAACTTGCTGATTATTAGTCCTAGAGGTTTGGGAAGGTAAACCAACCTATAGGAAATCAAGGGCTGGGAATCTTGTGGTGTGGTCGGATTTGATCTTGGACCCCTCCTTCAATGTCAAACGAGGATAGCCAAACTTATAAGTGCTTATAACTCGCTTATTATTGGTCCTAGAGGTTTGGGATAGTAAACCGACCTATAGGAAATCATGGGCTGGGAATCTTTTGATGTGGTCAGATTTGATCTTGGGCCCCTCCTTCAAGGTCAAACGAGGATAGGCAAACTTAAAAGTGCTTATAACTCGCTTATTATTGCTCCTAGAGGTGTGCAATGTGAAACCAACCTATGGGAAATCATGGGCTGCAAAACTTCTGATGTGGTCAGACTTGACCTTGGGCCCCTCTTTCAAGGTCAAACGAGGATAGGCAAACTTAACAGTGCTTATAACTTGCTTATTATGGGTCCTAGAGGTTTGCAATGTGAAACCAACCTATGGGAAATCATGGGGTGGAAATCTTCTGATGTGGTCAGGCTTGACCTTGGGCCTCTCCTTGAAGGTCAAATGAGGATAGCCAAACTTAAAAGTGCTTATAACTCACTTATTATTGGTCCTAGAGGTTTGCAATATGAAACCAACTTATCGGAAATCATGGGCTGTGAATCTTTTGATGTCAGATATCAGTAGCAGCCCCTCCTTCAAGGTCAAATGAGGATAGCCAAACTTAAAAGTGCTTATAACTCGCTTGTTATTGGTCCTAGAGGTTTGCAATGTGAAACCAACCAATAGGAAATCATGGGCTGCGAATCTTCTGATGTGGTCAGATTTGACATTGGGCCCCTTCTTCAAGGTCAAATGAGGGTAGCTAAACTTAAAAGTGCTTCAACTTGCTTATTATTGAAAAATGCTGTTTATTTTCAAAACTATGTTAGTTGGCCTTTTCCGGTGGATACATCTTGCATCTGGAGACAGATGCGTCCTTGGTCTAGTTTGATTTTGATGGTGTGCTGGATCGTTGTCTGGATCTAGGAATTTTAAAATTATCTTTACTATTGCACTCATATTTCAACTAGAACCCATGCAACAGATTAGAACAGGATCTATCGTCTGCTGGACATTAATATATATTTTGGGAAATGCTCGGATTAATAGATGGTTTGGACTATCATAATTCTTTCTTTGCATCACTGCAGTAGGCCAAAAACTCACTCTGTCGGGTTTTCACTCATTTTGTCAGGTTCTCCCACATCACCCCACAGCTAATAAAACTCCATTAGCTTCCAGTTTAATCCAGAGTACAGTTCAAATAGGCTTCAGCACTTCGAAAACTCTGAAACATCGTCAACTAGAATACCTCAGTGAAAAAAAAAACTATTTGTAGACTCGATGTAGCAGCCTAAGTTTTAAATTCTTTCATGTCCTCTCTTTTGAGAGTAAAGGGCACAAATCATATAAACCTTTTTCAACCCCTTCAGGCATTATGCTTCAACCTTCTGGGCATACACACTTTTGAACTTTACAGAGTGATTTAATTGTTGTGACGCATACTTGGGTTATTGGTGTCTTTTTTCTTGCAATTTGATATGTTCTTGGTATGTTATCAGTTCAGTATCACATATATGCACAAAGGACTTAAGGTTTTCATTTTGATTCAAAGATAACTTTAAATTATTATATATCTACATTCTTATCTACTCAATTCAACTCTTTATCTATTCTGAATGGGTAAAAATGTTGCAATGGTTATGCCAAATAGTGAAATTGCTTTCATGATGCAGCCAATAGAGATTTAAATAATTGGATCAGAAGCAAGGCAGTATGATACTTTCATTTTCTCTTTCCAGGTTGCTATACATGGAGGAAAGGTTATTGATAATGGAACTACCATGGAAGTAAATCTTGGACGAGCACTTCCTGGTACTGCAGGTAGATATTAATAGCAGTAGTCAGTAGGTAATAGAAACTTACTGCTTTACCCTGATTGGGCTAGAGACATAGCTCAGCAAAAGGATGCATATTCAAAGAAACAGATATTTTACAAGTTAGTTTGTACGCCAGATGAACTACAGAAGCAAAGTAGAATAAAAAAGATGCTCTAGTTCCTTGGTATTGATAACACCTTCTCTCTGGCTGGTGGCATGTTAAAGCTGAATGTAATTTAGTGAACCTGGGATGTGTTACAGTCTGGCTAGAATATTTTAATATATTTAAAAGCATCAATCTATAACCCCAATATCTCAAAGTGAGTAAGCCTACAAGATTAAGATACATTTCGAAGCCTGTCAGAGTTGGCTTAAACTTATTTTTCAGATCAAGCTTGAACGTGATTGTTTTTATTTCAGTGTAGGTCACATTACATACTGTTCTTTAGATTATTTCTGCTGAATGCAGAATGTTGTGCACATTTTAACTAGATAGTCTGTCGAATAAGATCTGCATAATATCAAACTATATCATTTTTAAACTACCTTTTTGTACTGCCACATGCGATTAAGTGTGCTGTAATGATGGTTCTTATGACACTTGGGGCATGTGTTTATTTGTGTCTTAAAATATTCATTTACCTAAAAACTTGATGGACATTCACGGTAGTTTTCTTGGGCAGGAGGATTAGAAGGTCTTTTTTCATGCACGTATCCACCATCTGTAATAGCAATGAAGATTATGTGTCATTTTTTTGTTCAGTTGTTTTGTCACAAAGGAACACGATTTGACATTGGTAAAGAATTATACACATTTTCATAATATAGGTAGAATCTGAACAAAATACTGATTAGAATGGGACTATACATTTTAGATGTTACATGTCTTTTATATTCACTTTGCAAAAAGGAAACGCACATGTTTAACAAGTGGTCAGTCAAATAAAATCTTCAACTAATTTCTTTAATAGCTCCCCCACGCCACCTCTCCTTGCATTGCCCCTTGCTGTTTTATATGTTTTACAGCTGTGAAAGGAGTGATTTTTATATTTTGTGGTTTCCATCTAGTGGATAAACTCATCTGGGTATGCACTTAAAGGACAGGATATGAACATTTTTTTGCATTTATTTTACCAACAACTCAGACAAAGCCTTTATCACAAGATTAGTGTGGACAGTCGTGATTATGACATGGACATTGTAAATACAAGACACTGTTATTAGTGTTTGTTACAAGAATTCCCATGGGATATTATTACTTACTATACAACAAAGGAGAACACCATTGTGATTCTCATAAAAGAAAATTATTAGTCTTCGACAAGATACAACGACAGACACGACAACTACACTATTGTAAGTAGGCAGTATAGCAATTAACAATAAACTTATATATAGGTGATGGTCACATAATTCAGGTGATTGTATTAGTTGTATTAACTTGCGTATTGTTGACATTCAGCAGTTAATTCATATTGTGTATTATTATTTTCACCACTGTAAATACTAGGCATCCAAATCCTTTCACACACAATGTTGGCCGGTCTGCCAGTTCGACACAAGCCACCACACGTCACCTGACAAGCATCCCCGATATGCCACAGAAATTTCACAATGTATATATGACAACATACTGGGACAGCATGACATGCCTCACGAATTATTAACTGGACCAACAGGGACAAAATAACCCAGTAAATCCATACTATAGCCAATAGTTTGTATCCTCCATAAACTCTTGAACTGGATGAGTTGCTTAATGTGTATGTACATTATATTTTATATATCTCCCTACAGGGGACATTGTTTATTTAAACAAGTGTATATATATCTACTCTGATACATTTCTAATTGGATATATTAATAGTTTGCCTTTCTGAAGGCATATACTGTAAAGTATCTCTCACAACCACTATAAATATATGTTAAATGACAAAGTGTTTCAACACCAATTTCGTATGTAATTGACTGTGCAGTCATAACTCTCAAATAAGAAGTTATAAGTGTAACACAGATTCCAGTTTTCTTTTCGTTCTTTTAAAGTACATATTAATATTACTTAATATTCAGTCATAGGCAGTGCAAGTGATATACTATGACATCAAACACGCCCCTCAATGGCAATGGCACCGACAGATCGGACAGTAGCCTAGTGGCTGAACAACACATACCACCAGACGTTTGGCTTATTGCACCACATCCCATCTAAACTGTCCACAGCTGCACAGTTCCGACAGATAATTGTCAAGAACAAATGTATAGCAGCTCTAGCCTAAGTTACTTGCCAGTGCATTGTCTTTTCAGACAATGGGAGGAGTGCGAACAGTTTCTTTCACCACAGGTTGACCTTACTACACGTATTCTTCCATCCGTTATAGTCAGGCCCCGATGCCCGTCAATGAATGTACTCACATATGTCTGCATTGGACACGGTCATAGGGGGCTCGGTGGTGTAGCGGTTAGAGTTCTCACCTCCAACCTCTGAGGCCGCCGGTTCGAATCTCGGGCCGGACACTTCATGTTGGAAAGTTGGTAGTTAATTGCCAATGCCTGGTGGTTTACATTGCAGTATGCACTGGTTTCCTCCACCTGTAAACTACTCGTCACACTATGACCCTGGCTGTTGAACGCGACGTAAAACAACAAATAAATGGACACGGTCGCTTACAGCCGCTCCAGTATGTTTATGGCCACCCTTTGCAGTGCATTAACCCCTGTTATCTACAACCTTCGGCATGGTTTCAAGCGTGGATTGTGTATATGGACACTCCAGAAAATTGGGATCAGGATGAATTGAATGAATTTTTCCAAAATTCATCCATTCCAAGTTTGGAACATACGAACTCCTCTGATTAATCCAATCCTCCAGAATTAGAAGCATCCACGGTTGACCCAATTGACACTGTACCCGACATGTCAGTCAACAATCCTGACTCCACCTGGGTTTTTCCTCTTCCTAATATACCCTCAATTCATATACATATGACCCTAATCACTTCCTTCGGATGCACCACTACCATCATCTCCATTGACACAGGACATGCCTCACGCTTCACGGTTCATACGACTTTCATTCCCACCAGGGCCACTTGACCAAAACCCTGATGACCTCCTTTCAGATTTGACCAGTCTGGGAAGCTCAAATGGTGATTAGAGTGTCATTTATGCCGTACACAACTACCAAATAAAGACGAATTACTGCCATTTGCATCCCCTGTTTACGTATTGCATTGTGGTATCCAATTTGACCTTGGGCCCCTCCTTTAAGGTCAAATGAGGATAGCCAAACTTAAAAGAGCTTATAACTTGCTTATTATTGGTCCTAGAGGTTTGGGATGGTAAACCAACCTATAGAAAATCATGAGCTGGGAATCTTTTGGTGTGGTCGGATTTGACCTTGGGCCCCTCCTTCAAGGTCAAACGAGGATAGCCAAACTTAAAAGTGCTTATAACTCGCTTATTATTGGTCCTAGAGGTTTGGGATGGTTACCCAACCTATAGAAAATCATGAGCTGGGAATCTTTTGGTGTGGTCGAATTTGACCTTGGGGCCCTCCTCCAAGGTCAAACGAGGATAGTCAAACTTAAAAGTGCTTATAACTCACTTATTATTGATCCTAGAGGTTTACAGTATGAAACCAACTCATATGAAATCTTGGACTAGGAATCTTCTGATGTTAGATTTGACCTTTGGTCCATCCTTGAAGGTCAAACGATGGCTCACTGGCTTTGGTGAGTTGTCTTTTCAGTGGATACAAATTTGCATCGTTTTTCCGATGCGTAGGTCTAGTTTTCCTTTACTTCTCTGGTTGGGCGAAGCTGATAATATAGTTTCATATATATATTTATACTTCATTATGTATGTTACATTCATTCATCATCACCTTTTCGGCCCATGATGTGTGCCCTTCTTATGTTACTTTAGCTTGAGCACAATTGCCTTGTGACGCATTTATCTACTAAGTACACTACCGGTTAGTTGGAGCAACTATTATGTAAGTACACATCATCCTGAATTCTCATCAACCACATTTTGGGTTACGATTGCAGTATCACAGGTGTTTATTAGTTCCCGTGTTATATTATATTTTGAATATGGATACACTTGCCAGTTATAATGACAGTCATACATACGGGGCTTTGTTGTACAACCTTTTTGCTAGTGTTGTGGAAAACACTAAATTAGGGGTGGTTGTCCAGGACAAGCTGGCACATAAACAGTTGTGTTTCCTAATTAGGTTCTTTGGTAACATTCTTTAATCACTGTATATATAATATGCAAAATGCTGAACTCATAGTTAATAACAAAATCCCATTTGGCTACAGCTGTTTCATTAAAGCTCAGTATGACTTTCAATCATTGGGATATAAGCTTGCCTAGTGTGGGTGGAGCCTGTGACTTTTATCAGGCTCATTGTAACCCACACTAGTCAGTCTGATGGTGGGGGATGGGAATGGAGAAATCTTGTGAATAAACCGACATTAAATTTTGTTACGGTCACGGGCAAGCACGGTAGCAATTACCGGTTGTCTTTAAGTTGTAACAAAAAAAGCAAAAAGTTAAACTTAACAAATTTATTTAATAGTCAACAATAATGATTACAGTCAACTGGTATGCTCTTAACCAAACACACTAATACAATAATAAGATCTAGCTGACCTGACCACAGAGATTATGAGTTAAGTTTATCCGCTGTATCCAGCAATCTGTTCCGTAATCCGTCCTGTAGTATATTCTGTGGTCTACCCAATGTCCTATGGTCTGTCCTGTGATCTGTCCAATGTTCACTCACACACGGATATCTATATCTTGTGACCTGTCTCACACTCAACAACACAAAAGGTTCTTGTCCTGCTATTCTTTATATATCCAGTCACACAGAATGTCTGTCTGGAGATTTTTAGAGAGTTAACACAACTGTACTGTCTGCTCCAAGATGTGGACAATGTCCAAAATGCAGTAAATTCACTCTCTGTTATATGAATGTACAATATCCAAAATATCCAAAGTACAATAAATCTGTCCAGATGATGTATCCAGTTCACTCCAGTAAAAGTTCACAGTGATATAAGCATATATTATACTCCAAAACACAATGTTAACAAATTTATTTAATAGTCAACAATAATGATTACAGTCAACTGGTATGCTCTTAACCAAACACACTAATACAATAATAAGATCTAGCTGACCTGACCACAGAGATTATGAGTTAAGTTTATCCGCTGTATCCAGCAATCTGTTCCGTAATCCGTCCTGTAGTATATTCTGTGGTCTACCCAATGTCCTATGGTCTGTCCTGTGATCTGTCCAATGTTCACTCACACACGGATATCTATATCTTGTGACCTGTCTCACACTCAACAACACAAAAGGTTCTTGTCCTGCTATTCTTTATATATCCAGTCACACAGAATGTCTGTCTGGAGATTTTTAGAGAGTTAACACAACTGTACTGTCTGCTCCAAGATGTGGACAATGTCCAAAATGCAGTAAATTCACTCTCTGTTATATGAATGTACAATATCCAAAATATCCAAAGTACAATAAATCTGTCCAGATGATGTATCCAGTTCACTCCAGTAAAAGTTCACAGTGATATAAGCATATATTATACTCCAAAACACAATAGCTCTCCTTATAGCAAGTGAATACAAAGTTCACTTGTGGTCAGATGTACATTCCTTATATACATTCACAGATTTCTCTGGAATTGTACAGAACCAACTCAAAAAAATAAATCTTGAGCCATCTAGGCCAAAGGAGGAAGTTCTAGAAACTACTGGTAATTGGGTTTCCCCAAATCTAACATAACCACTGAGGGGGGGATTTCCCTCAGTCTGTGAACAGATCAATAAACACTAAAACACAAAAGTCAATAACTCCCTTACTTTAAATGTCAACACACAAAAAGAACCAACAACACAATTATCTTTTATGACAATGTATAAACATAAAGCTTAAATTAAACAATGCACTAATATAGTGCCTAATATATGTAATATACAATGTACTAATATAGTGTCCAATATATGTAACAATTTCAACTGGGTTGTTTCACTTGTTTGGGGGATCCCTCCAATCGTGAAGCAAGACCGACTGGTGACTCCCCTTGGTCGATCCCGATGATCCATACCCCGACCAAGGCCAAAAAGGAGGACACAATCTCAAGAACAGAAAATGATTTACCATGGATTGAGAGTATTAAAACATTTATTGGATAAAAAATCCCATATTACCTAGATGGTACAAAACATATTTTTAGGATTATTTGATATAAATGTTCATTGTATTATCATTCTGAAAACTTGAAAGCCCCCATGGAGCACAGACCTCCACTGGGGTGGGGATTCCCCAAAAATCTGGAATATATTTTCCTGTTTATCTCCAGTAACTCTAAAAGTAATGAGCAGCTCATTATGAAATTTTTGTGTCGGTGGGCTTTACCAAAGGACAAAGTGTGTATATTCTGGGGAAGACCAGATTATATTCTGGATACAAAAAAATCCTGAATTTTCGGAAATGTCCCTGTGATAGAGGTCCTGCCTCTATGAGTTCTTTCTTGTTAATATTATCCTGTGCACCGACATTACAGTGCATGAATGATATAAACTCAAAAAACTTTATCCAACTACCATCACAAGATTCATCTGGTTAAATTAATTTTTACCTAAATCCATTCTGTCGCTGTTAAATTTAAATAAAAAATATCCAAAATTAAATCATGCAAAGTTCAGTATTTTTTTTGGAAAGTGCCACAAAATGTATACTTTCACAAACTAATTACACATCAAAATTCAATTTAAAATTTACATAGATATGTATTAAATAAATTTTGTAAAACCCCCTCATTTCTCTTTTACAAACCTCCTAATTAAGAAGCACTCATAGAGAACACATTTCCACCAGGGGACATCTCCACATTTTAATCCAGAATACAATCGGAATCTCTCTCCAAATCTGAACACTTCTCCCTTGAAAAGGTCCTACCCATGTACGTCGTTTATGGAGATCCACTTATGTCAAATTATGTCAACCAGAAAGCCAAAGCCATTAAAAATACCTTGAAAATGAAACCTTATAAAATTCAAGATTTTTGTATCCAAATAGGAACGAGGTCTTTTAAAAGTTTGGACCACTTCTTCCTTTGGCCAGGCCCTACAAAACATCCCTTCATTGCTTTTAGAGTTATCATAACCGCTGACAAACAGTAAAACAGACACATCAACATACACATGAACAAACTCATTTTGATGGAGGCACTTTGAATGTACAAAATAACTTGGGAAAAACTTCTGGACTGAACAAAAACATGCATAATCAGATTTTAAGTGCATGTTCATCATTGATCACTTTGTCACACTTGTCCAAATTCAAAGTTAGAATTTTAATGTCCTGTTCAACAGGAAGCATCATGTTGGCACAGGCCTGGAGCACTGCCAATCACACTCATGGCATCTAGATAAACATTATACAGTTAGGAGGGGATAAGGATTTACCCATCTTTGCAGTAGACAGATGCAGATTTTCCTAAGACTGTGGTAGGGCAAACTGAATGATCTCAGATCAAATATGTGCCTGCATCTACCAATATCTAATGTATTTTCTCTATTCAGCCTAACCGTGAACCTTTAATGACATTGTAAAAACACACATGTAAAAAAACTGAATCTAAAAATTTTTATATGTAGTTTATTAAGTAAAACATTTGAATTGCCATTTGAATTTCAATGAAACTTGATTTTATTTGTACAATGTTTGCAGGAATATTTCAAGAGTTGAGGGCAAATACCGTTAGAGAATGGATAACAAAAGAACATCCTCAGATAAAAGTACTCAGAGGTGTAGTCTTGAATGAGAAGGCAGCCTATCAAAGTCCTAACATTATTGCTGTGCCAGCAATCCGGGTAATTTGCTACATTAAATTTCTAAATACCTTATGTACATATATATGTGTAAGACTTTACGCAGTGTATAGATGCACAATTCATTTATTGTTATGAGTGCTTCTGTCAGTTCTGTGAACAATTTCATGAAGACCAACTTAAATTTTTTTAATTTATATTCAGTGATAGATAGAATGAAAATACATTTTGTTTGGAATGGAAGACTTTAAAATGATGGCATAAATGTCATGATTTAGTTATTTTAGTGACAGAAACATGTGTAAAATACTGTATCAATTTCTGATACTTTTTATTCAACAAATGTTAACGTAAAAACCGAAATGAAATCTAGTTTTCTATCAAGATTTTTAACCATGATAATTAGATGTACAGAGCTGAACTGTATTTTTCATTTGTAATTTCAGCACTTTGTGCATTTGGCATGGAAAGAATCCATTACAGCTGTATGCACAACTGTGGAAACATATCATAGAATGTTTGAAGCAGAGTTCGAATGTCAAAATGATGTCATATACAAACTAGGATCAGATAACATTTTCAAACTTTTTGATGACATCATCTTTAGACAAAAGTACATTCCTAGTGGCATAGTTATAGTTGATAACTCACCTCTTGATTTGAACTACAAGTCAAACATTGATATTATGATAAATGGCCATGAAAAGCCCACTGTATTTGCTTCATATGACAAGAAACATCAACTGCAGGCAATATCATTTGGAGCAGCTGCTGAGATGGACATAACTATGGATACACTAAAATATACCATTGATTACTATGGCTTCAGCAATCTTAATTCATTAGTGGCTCATACAATTAAGCACATTTCTACCATCCCATCATTACTAAAACAAAGTCAGACTGCTAATGATGCATATGTGTACATATGTCTTATGGAAGGCACTTTCAGTCAAAGTGTTATCAATGAGTTTAATAGCTTCATGTCAACCAAATTACTCTTAAACAACAAAAACACTGATATGCCATTAGAACGACAATTTGTCGTAGAGATGAAACATCCTTTGATAACAAGGAGAGGCAACAAGCTGTAAATTTAAAACTGAAATAAATTCAAATAAGAAAGTCAAAGTTTAACTGTACATGTCACATATTATGTTGAGAAATCTGACACATCAGTTAAATAAAGATTTTAAAAAAAATTTGGTTTCAGTATGCAGACATGTGGTGAAAGATAAATGATATATACAATATTAAATAACAAGAGCACTCGGAGACTGCCTACCTCTGCCAAAGTCTAACACCTCCAATATTGCTTATGAGTACAATGAAAAAAAACCTTTAAAGAATTCCGGGATCCAGATGGTGACCAGTATCACCACCAAAGCCATTTAAATCATTTACTATCCCATTGTCAACATGTCCTTTCTTTATTTTGCAAAAAGACGAAACAATACCACCAAAAACTTCACTAAAAAAACTAAATAGTATTTATGTAAATAACATTAAACAAGTTAGATGAATGTGATAAAATTACATTAAGCTGGAGAAGGTTCTCTGTCAATAGTTTCTCCTGTATGTTCTTCAACTGTGCGTGCTACAAAATTATCAATGTAGAAGCCAATGAATTTTCCAATGTAGTTTAGTATGTCTGCCAATAAGTGTTAAGTATTATACATGTAATAGCTAGTGATCCCAATTAGCCTTCTCAATATAGATTATAAAATTTTAACAACAGTTTGTGCAACAAGATTAAAATAAACACATTTAAATGAAATTATGTCTTATGATCAAGTAGGATACATAAAGGACAGATTTATTGGTGAAAATATGAGGACAACAGCTGATATCATGATATACTGCAAGATGAAAAAATACCTTTATTAATTGCACAAACTGAACTTGAAAAAGCCTTTCATAGTTAAAACTGGATTTTTTCCACTTATACCTGTGGAATATTGTAAAGTTCTCATTGTTGGTACTGTAATAAAGTTTATACTCTTGGGCACTATTTTTTTCACTGTGATCGAAGTAAATCTATGTAGAATGAAGTTGAAAAAATTGTAAATGCTGCTTTATGAATGCATAGGCCACGGTGGCAGAGTGGTAACACTCTTGCCTCCCACCTGAGGCCGGGGTTCGGTTCCCGGCACGGCCTCAAGTGGGAAAGCTGGTAGTTGTTTGCCGATGGTCGGCAGTTTACAGTACAGAACCCTGACGAATTGTATGTACTGGTTTTCCTCTGCCCTCCCAACTACCCGTCGTGATATGACCTGTACAGTGTCCAAAGTGACGTAAAACCCGAGATAAATAAATAATTTTCAAAATCTGCTTGTTTGCATTGCAGAATTTTGTGCGGTACCACAATCAAACTTTGGTGCAAAAACTCAAAATTGGCCATGCTATATGTCTCATGTAACACAATCTACCCCATTTATTTGTATTGTCCTACCCTTAGAGCATGAGCTAAGCATTAACTAATATATATGAACCATGAAAAGCAAAAGAGATCCTTATTGGCCTGGTGGGTTAGTAGGTCTGACATCTGTTCACAGCCTGTCATCTCTGTGCTGGTTCGACTCCTACAATTGACAAATTAAAGCCGAGGACCTATCCCAATTTGACTCTGGCTGTTGGTTGGAATGTAAAACCCAAGCTGTGACAGTAGCACATCATTAACGTTTTTCTTAAAAATCAACAATTTTTATGAATCTTAACAGCTTTAGAAGACATACCTTCGAGTATTCATTTTCAGCATATTTATTAACTTAAAACGGCTGTTAAATCACAGCATTTCTCTGTGGTATATTTTTACATTTGGTACATTTACAGTTATTTACAATTATTTAGTAAAATCACAAAATCATTTTTATTGATCAATGTTTCTGAGGTGAAGACATTTTAATTTTTATTCTAATTGAACTTTTATAGCGCTTAATTACCCCTATTTAAAGGGGACTCTAAGGCGCAACAAAATCAAAACAGTCAACCAATTTCAGTATCTAGGGAAACAAAAAAGGCTAAGCAACTCCGAGAATGCCAAGGGGTGAGTAAGACTAAGATGGGATGATGCCTTGATGCACAGGTAGGTTTTGAGCTGCTTTCTTAAAGGGGATAGGGAGGGGATGCACAAATCTCACAAGGAAGAGCATTCCAAACTGAGGGCATCAAAGGTCAAATTATAACCAAACTGCTTGACAGATTTATGGATAGAGCGTTGGAACAAAAACAAAAAAACACCACACAGACTGCACCTCATACTGTAAGAATGCTGTAGGAAGAGACATATGGAGCAAATTATTTGGAAAACCAGTGTTAAGAATCTTCTGAACAAGGTGTGGACTGTTTTAAAGACTTTTCAACAGGAAGCCAATGCAATTTCTTAAGCACAGGAGTTATACTGGTGTATCTACTGGTATTTGATACGATTCTAGCTACACTTTTTGGATTCACTGTAATTTACAAAGATTGAACTTAGAGAAACTCCTGAAAAGTGAGTTACAGTAATCCATATGACTACTAACGAGATCATTGGCCACAAGTACAGAAGCATCATGAGTAAGAAACCACCTGACATGTCTAAAGTCACAAAGCTGCACAAAACAACTTTTGCAGACATTCTGAACTTGTTTGGAAAAGGAAAAATCAGAATCAAACCACACTCCCAAATTCTTGACTGACTCAGCAGGGCAAAGGGGACTACCCAAGATGGTAGTAGGCAAATATGCTTTCAACTTATCCCTCTGTCTTTTTGAACTAAATACAATGAACTCTTCTCTGTATTCAATTTGAATTCACTAGTTGACATTCACTCTTTGACATCATCTAGGTACGTGTTCAACTGTCCAAAGGCAGCACATGAATTCTCCTGGGATAAATAGACATAAACTTGGGTGTTATCTGCATAAAAATAAGACTTTATTCCTTTATATTTACCAATAACCAAACTGACGGGGGTAGTGGACAATGAAAACAATAAAGGACCCAAGGCAGAACCTTGGGGCACACAAAATAGGGCTTTACAAAGATCAGAGAGAGTAAAATCAATTTGTGTTGACTGATATCACTCAGACCATGTCAAAACAGAACCACCAACTCCAAACCAAGTCTGAAGACAACTAAGAATCGAATGCTGCCAAGAGGTCAAGCAATATCAAGGCAGTAGTTTGCCTCTTGACAAGGATAGATGAACTTCATTTTTATGGAGAGAAGAGCTGTCTCAGTCAAGTGACCTGTTTTGTATGCCGACTAGTATGGATTGTCTCATTGTATCATTGATGTGTTCTAATAGTTGCTTAGCAACCACTCATTCAACCAATTTTGATATGAAACTAAAGCCAGATACAGGACGATAGTTCTTCAAATCAACTGCCAGAAGAGTAGCCTTTTTGATAATAGGATTAACTTCAGTGATTTTGAAACCATCAGGGACATAACCCTCCATGAGTGAACAGTTGACCAAAGTTATAATTGATGGTAGTAGTATATCACTACACTCCTTGATGAGAAATGTTGGCCATGGATCCAACAGGCAAGATTTTGTAGGTCAGTTTCTAATTATTTTATCAACAGCATCTTCAGCAACTTGAGTAAAGGCAGTAATTTTAGGAGGATCAGAACGATGATAAACATCATTCTCAGTGCCAGAATGGACAAAGGTATCTCTAATTGTCTTGATTTTATTCAAGAAAAGAGAGGCAAACTGGTAAGCCAATGACTTTCCAGATTCGTGAGATGGAACTGTCACTTCAGAAACCCTATTCAGGGTTTTGTGCAGTACATGCCATAATTTTCTAGAGTCGTGACTATAATAGTCTGACTTATCCTTGTTAACAAGTGCATTGCACCGAGCAATTTGGCGATGAAGCAGACTTCTGTACAATGGATTCTTGGCCCTTTGCCAAGTTCCCTCATATTGGTGCCTAAGGACTGTGCACGTCGACAAGAATCAGACAGCCAGTCTACAGAATCTTTCTTTGACAGTCTAGATACCAGTGGTGCGCTCCTGTCAAGAACATCCACTAAATCACGCACATATTGCTCGTAAAGGTTGACTACAGCATTAGCTGAAAACTTGATGAAGGAAGTGTATTTTAGATAAGAGTGAAAGACATGTAGATACAGTGGTACCTCCTATAATCAACTTTATTTGGACATGCTTTGGATACAATTTTCTTCACTGGACTCCTGTACTATTGAAAATATTTTAATTTTTTTATTTTATTCCGTTATTATAAGCGCCATATGTGTACAATATACATAAACAATGAATATTGAAGCTAACTTTAAAACCTCAAATTTGCCTGATGACAAAATATATTTAAACTCCTATAGGAAAGTGGTACAGAACATTGAGGAGGAGAAGATCCAGGAATTGAACTGCGAGTTCTCAAAATCTGCATCTCACCAAACCCACAAAGCTTGCCTTGGGGTGGCGCCCCCATTCATGCACTGACAAAACTAGAGCCTCTGGCAAGAGCACACATAAGCACTCTCAACCTTCAGCTACCTTAATGAGGTCATCTCAGAGTTCCTGCAGATCATCCATCATACTGGTACTTAAAAGCCAAGCACCAAAAAAACCCCCAAAAAACAAAGGAGCAGAATCCCACAGAGTAGTGGGATCTTTATAAGTGTATGGCTTGGTATCCAAAAGAGGGCTCTGGAGTGCCAGAGCAAAGCCCTTGACCATATTGAAAGGGAGCATCAAACGTAAAGCTTTTAGCAAACTGTTGGACTTCTGAGTATAAAGATTACACTTTAGCACAAATAAATTACCAACACTGTGGCTGTGCTTGGCACTATAAAAACTGCTAGATCTATAGGAAGAAAGCTATGGAGCTCAATACTTGTGAAAACCACTCTGAAGAAACTTGTAAACAAGTGTGGCTGTTTTAAACACTGATCAATGTTTAGTAGGCAGCCTAATGAGCCAATGAAATTTCATCAGAACAAGAGTTCGTATATCTACTAGTGTCTGATAAAATAAGATAGTAGCTTATGAAAGCTACAGTTCAATATGGTATTTGCAATTATCTGCACTTTCCCTTAACTCTGTGAGTTTCATTGTAAATATTTGTCATACTTGATCTCTGATATTTCACTGTTTTACTGCAGTTTTGTTCTTTAACAATGTGAACAGTGTGAGTTTCGGTGTCACCTCAATTCATGAACAGTTTAAAGTCGCCGGGTTGAGCTTTTAACCATTAACAATATTGGATCTTACAACAAACTACCAAGCAGGCAGAGACTTTTGAAACACGTTGATCCTGAAGTTGTATTTTAGACAACAAGTCCTCGTGATTAAGTGTGGAAAATTGATCCTGACATTGATGTTTGTATTTCCAACACTAAACAGGGGCGAATCCAACATTAAATAAGGAGAGGGTCCATATGTTCGGGGCATGCTCCCCTATCTGCAGCCCCACTCCCCATTCGCAGAAAAGTTTTTGATAAATGCATTCTTTCACTAAGAACTTAGAATCAGCCATGCATGGATACTATTATTTTGTAGCTTTGATTAAAAACCATTGACTGCAGAGCTATTTTCATGTAAAATTTGTTTCCAGAAAATCCAAGTAGGTTTTCAAGCCTAATTTGTATATTTTTATAATAGTATATTTGTTATTATTTTGGGTGCACTGTAAAAAAAAGATTGAGAGATTCCTGATAAGTTAGTTGCAGTAATCTAAACGACTACTAAGAAGAGCATTAGCCACAAGTACAGAAGCATCATGAGTAAGAAATTGCCTGACATGTCTGAAGTCACCAAGTTGCACAACACAACTATTGCAGACATTCTGAAATGTTTGGATATAAGAAAATCAGAATCGAAGCACACACCCAAATTCTGGACCGACTAAGCAGGGCAGAGAGGACTACCCAAGATATCAATTGGAAAACATGCTGTCACTTTATCCCTCTGTCTTTTAGAACCAAAGGGGGGCTCGGTGGTGTAGCGGTTATAGTGCTTGCCTCCAACATCTGAGGCCGCCGGTTCGAATCTCAGGCCGGGCGCTTCATGTTGGAAAGTTGGTAGTTACTTGCCGATGCCCGGTGGTTTACAGTGCAGAATCTTGACCAACTAGTATGCACTGGTTCCTCCACCCGTAAACTACCCATCGAAATATGACCCTAGCTGTTGAACGCGACATAAAACCACAAATAAATCTAAATCTAAATTTAGAACCAAAGATGATAATCTCAGTCTCGTCAGGAGTTAGTGGTAAGCATTATATAAAATAAATTGTGATATAACTGCACAATTCTAATTCATCCTTCTTCTGAGGGTCTGGCGATAAATAGATGACTCTCAAAAATGTCACCATTCAATAGCTTCAGGGCCCGTATTCACAAAAGGTCTTAGCCAGGGCTTTGGCTTAAAGTTAAGACTTTTGGCTTAACTTTCACAGAAAAATTAATAAGACTTTTGTCTTAGTCTTAGCACTATTCACAAAGAAGTTAAGACCAGTCTTGGGCTTAAATTTTATAAAGAAGACTTAAATATGGCCGCCATAAACTTTTCTCCACTTCAAAATTTGAAATGGCTGTAAATGAAGTATAATTATCCAGAACACCTCCCCAAAGAAGTCTTTGGGAAGTTTATATGCAGTAACAAGGTTTTCCATTTCAAAACAGCACTTTTTTCCTTAGCTGAAATGCATTAAATGACGGATATATGTCAGCAATAGTATAGTTTGAATAGAAAAGAAAGGTCATATGACAGAGAAAAACCACTGTGGTTATTTGATAATCTTGGACTTAGTTAAGTCATCCTTTGTGAAAACGGTTTAAGACAAAACTTAGCTGAGACAAAAGTCTTAACTTTAAAACTGGATTTAAGCCTAGGACCTGGCTAAGTCTAGGACCTTTCGTGAATACGGGCCCTGAATTAAATGCTCTCTTTCGTTACCCCATGCATGACATACATATTATATTTAGGTCCTTTTATGGCGTGCGGTTCCCAAGTAAAACAGAGGTCAAACCCCACAGTAGTCTGTCTAAAAGGCGCAGAATTATTACCATCCGCCCAAGATGTCATGAATTCTGTTCATTGTTAGCAAGATTACAAAAAAATAAATAAATAAATAAAATCTGCACAGGGGTCTGTAAACGAAAACATTCCAAAAATAGCAATTTAACGAATACTTAAAACAATATGATAACTTAACCAAACAATTCAGGGAGTAATTATAATCATGCTTTGTTTAGGTTTCATCTCAGCATACTTGAAGAAAGTCGGGAAACTGGCAATTGTTTTATCATGTGACTCAGGGCCCCACAGTGGTACCACACTCGGACTCTTTTCTGTCCCTGGATATTGAAATTGGTTGACTGTTTTTGTTTTGTTGCGCCTTAGAATCCCCTTTGAATAGGGGAGATTAAGCGCTATGAAAGTCCAATTAGAATTAGAATAGAACACACTCGCCTCCCGCCTCTGAGATCAGAGTTCAAATACCGGCCTGACCTCATTTGGGTAAGGTGAAAGTTGTTTGCCATTGGTCAACAGTTTACAGTACAGAACCTTGACCAGATGTATGTACTGGTTTCCTCTGCCCTTCTTACTACCCGTCACAATATACGTTTCACTCAGAAGTGCTGTGTTGAATCATAATGCACTAGTATATGGTGGCTAGAATGAAAACTCATTGCACAAGGTCTTCGCGTTGGTTGTGTATTAGTTGTAACTACTGCCAGTTGATTTGAAATGGAAATTAAGTTATCTCTTTTAATGCATGTAAATAAAAGAGCGTAAAGAGTGCAAAGTACTGTTAGATTAAGGCATTAATGAAGGCATCATTGCAAATTAGCTTCTACACAGACCTCAACATAGTTTATTTTCAAAAAGAAAGTTTTTAAAAACATCATTTCACAAATATTACGTTTTCTAATTACTAGTATTTGACTCTAAATACAATTTTAGTTCAAGTATCTGAATCCAACATCTGAATGCATCCAAGACCAGCTGTGTGGTACACTTTATAAAGAGGATGGCTTACGTTTATTAATAGAGAGGTTTAGTACACCGTTAAAAAGGCACGAAACGTAAACAAATTCCCATAAGAGATACCTTAGGTTTCAAGTGGAAGCGGTTGCTATATTAGGGTTTAGTAATACGTCCATATAAAGGAATGTAGATCAACGTAATCACTTTGATGGGATACAAAAGAAGCATGCTTTGTAAATATGTTTCTTATATTTTATGGCAAAATGTAGTGAACTGAAACTTGACCAAAATGTGTTGTACATGTGTATCTTTATATGGAACTATCAGATATTCATTTGTATCTTGTACTTTCTAAATAAAATAGATAGGCGTGGGTGAACGTAAGGAAGTCACCCTTTATGTACAAAACATAGGCGTAGGAACTGGGGGGGGGGGGGGGGGGGGGGCAGCGGTCGCCCCCGCAACCATAAAGTTGGGGGGCGGGGGTATGTTTTTGCCCCCCCCCCCCCCCCCCCAACTTTTTGCAGGAAAACTAAACTCCAATTTTGAAGTTATGTAAATTTTACAGGTAACTCAGTAATATGTGGTCAAATTACACTTTTACCCTATTCACTGCTCATATGTACCATTGTATAAGCTACCATTTGAACTATAAAACATTTTCAGTTAACCTGTCATGGGATTTGCAAAATTCTGTGAAACATTTCACTTATGCGGACCAAAATCATGCATATAGTAATCTTCGACAGTTAATGTACCGTATTGCTAATTATTTAGAACTTAGACATGTAGTTTCAAATTCACACAGAGCAACAGTTTAGCACAGCAAGTTGTCAGCTGATGAGAGTTTTTCCAGAAAACTCTTCTTTCTTTACTGTGTGTTTATTGCACCAAGCCAGTCCAATGATCATACACCCCCCTCAGTTTGGGTATTAACCTTGCTCAAAATAGATTGTTTCAGCTAGGCTCTTGAAGGAAAGGTCACAAGTTCTGGAAACATGTAGTCAAGATATTAGAAATACCTTTTAAATGCAGAGGTGACTATATGTATTTCTCTACCCGAACAAGGTCGGGGAAACTTAGGATTAATGTCAGTCACACTGTCGTCACAAAGATTTCCTTTGGTAAAGGAACTTTACCGAATAACATCCTAACAAAAGATTTTAGTTAATTCTGATAATTTATAATGGTGAATCACACCAAATCACACCAAAAATACCCAGTGAATGCCTATAGCATGAAGGATGGCCTGTCTGTTGATACTGGTGTCGAGTCGGTAAAATCTAGTTCCTCGCCCCCCCCAACCAAAAATTGCTTCCTACGCCCCTGCAAAACGTAATGTAATTAACCCCCAAAACGCTAAAAATCACCTGATACACATCTACTGCTGACGTACATAAGTTTACGTTTTTTTAGTCAAAACGGAACATAAACCTCTCTATTTAGATTACACACGGTAAACTGAATTAATTCTTTTGTGGTTAGAATTCAAAGCAATTGTACTTATTTTCTTTGAGTTCGCCTTCATCATAGAGGGGTTTAGTGATGCGTTTGATAGCTACCTAACGTAAAATAATTTCCGTAAGAGATACGATAAGTTTGAAGAGGATACGTTTGTTAAATGAGGGTGTAGCAATACGTCCATATGAAAGAGTGCAGGTCAGCTTAGTTTCTTTGATGTGATAAAAAAGAAACATTATTTGTAAACAGACATCTGGTATTCATATGGGAAAATATAGTGAACTGAAAGCTGACCAAAACGTGGTTTACATATTTATCTGCCTATATGGGGTTGTGGCATATTTATTTGTAGTGTGTAGTTTTTAAATAAAATAGATAGGGGTGAGTGAACGTAAATAAGCCTTTACGTATAAAACGTAACGTAATTGACCCCTTAAAAGTCATCTGATACACATCTAATGCTGACGTAAATACGTTTGCGTTTAAGGTTTTGATTGCCAAAACGTAACACTAAACCTCTCTAATATTTAGGTCACATATATCACAGGTATTATAAAGGTGCATACCAAAATTTAATGTCAATGACTGACAACAATCACTGCAGTTTTAAGCCCCTATTCCATATACGCGTGATGCGGTATACGGCATGCACCAGTACTAGTAGCCTGATGAGTTCTACATAAAGTATAAGTACCGGATCTGCATACCGTACACGCATATATAGAAACACCTCTTACATTTTTATTGCAAAGTTAAAATAGCCGTATATCGCATGCCGTATACCGCATGACGGATCACGCGTATATGGAAATGGGGCTTCACACTCTGCTAAGGTCCAGGCACATCTTCCCTTCTAGTCGCATCTGTATGTATTTGATTTCCACTTGATGATCCATAACTGAAAGTACACGGGTCCATTCGTTTGTAGCACGTGAGCCCAGCACAGAAATTTTTGAACTAAATATTAGTGCCAACATAAAAGTTTGACCAAAATATGAGGTGCAACAGGGCGTAGTGCTCCATTGAAGACATCTTGCAGGTGAAAGATCATCATTATCTATTTACTTGCTTTAATTGGCGTCCAATCTCTGGGAGTTAGGGGTTTTATTCAAAAAAGGGATCCAGCTCAAGTAAAACCAAAAAACTTGAAGTGATTTTGGCTCAACTTAAGCGTGATGTTATTCTTGAAAACCAACCCAGGGCCCATATTCACGAAAGGTCTTAGCCAGGGCGTAGGCTCAAAGTTGAGACTTTTGTCTCAAGTTTCTGCCCCAAAACTGCTAAGACTTTTGTCTTAGGCTTAGTGGTATTCACAAATAATTTAAGACTGGTCTTGCGCTTAGCCAAGGGCTCAACTGGTTGGTAGTGGGCTTAAATTTTGTAAAGAGGACTTAAATATGGCCGCCATAAACTTTTCTCCACTTAAAAATTTGAAATGGCTGTAAATAAAGTATAATTATACAGAACACCTCACTAAAGCAGTCTTTGGAAGTTTATATGTGGTAACAAGGTTTTCCATTTCAAAACAGCACTTTTCCTTAGATAAAATGCATTAAATGAAGGATATATGTCACCAATGGTATAGTTAGAATAGCAAAGAAAGGTCACATGACAGAGAAAACCACTGTGGTTATTTGTTATTCTTGGACTTATACAAAGGGCATGATTGATTTGTAATGTATATTTAAATATACTTCTAAATAATAGCATTTTTAAGTTTCATAACATAATGGGATTGGTCATATATCGCCTTAGCCGAGGCTAGTTTGGCTAGGTAAATGTACATGTATTTGATTATCCCGATAATTCTATTGAGAAATATAACAGTCCTTTATACAACATTTTCTTTTGATCGATATTTTATGATAAATACCGCGTGTACTTATTTGGTGATATGTGTAGAGTATAAATGATATCATAATTTCTGTACTGTGTAATTTATGTGTTGTCATCATATCATGTAGTGCACTACAGTTATGGAACGTCAACTTCGTCTATGGAGCATGCCGCAGTAGTACACTGACAGAAATCTAGTGGATAAACATTAAGTACTGGATGTAAACAATTGGAAATTGTACCAATACTTAATGTACATACTTTTGTACCTGCAGTATGTATTCAGTAATAGTCATTTTTAAAACCGGAAATATAAATATTATAGATTATTAAAATGTAACAACACCAGAGAAGTTGAATATAAACTGCAAAGCAAGTGATTATCTTGACTATCTCTATTGTGACTTTGGAACTACAAGATCTTCCTGTTACAAGGATGGGAGTAAATAGTGATCAACCAAAAGTAAGTACATGTCTACTGCACATTGGGTAAAGAATATACATGTCTTCCTTAACAAAAAAAAATTAAAAAGTAAGTCAGTTACTATCTAAGAGGACTTTAGATATATGAAGTTAATTTTATTGCAAACAAATCCCATCAGTTATAAATTTTTTTAAGTGATAACCACAATATAGAAAATACCCTGATAAAGCTAGGATACATATAATTAATTATAATGTTTCCACTTAATAGAAAATTATATTTACGAGAGTTCTTAACTGCACAATTTATTTACATAACCAGCAGATGTGACCAACAGATACACTATTAATATTAACATTGTGAAACATATGTCTTGGTAAAAATTCCCAAATCTCCTGGCGTGCAGCGACTAGGAGGGTGTGTTTTCATTGAAAAACAGTTTGGTGTGAGGATGCCCGTTGACTGGAAATCCCGGTTAAATGGTTGAGAAGTAGGTACCTGGTCTTGACATTTGATTCAACTGGACCTCCAATGTATTGGTTAAATGTATTTTATTGCATTAGATAACCTTTGTGGTACACTGGTATACTGGATAACAAACTCGTGTCCCACGTCACAAGTTGTGGGCTCAAAACTTCAGCTGGAAAATCTTGAAGTTAGTTATTATTTGCTGGAAGCTGATGGTTTTCAGTGCAGAATGATGACCAACTAGTATGCATTGCTTTCCTCCACCATTTGAACTGGAAGTGGTGACATGAATATATATAAACTGTGTTGAAAGCAAAGTTAAATCAAAATCAATCAGTAAATGTACCATTTTATATCAGCATTATACAAAGTATGTGTCAGAAGCGGAACCCAATTTTTGACCCCAAGCGATCATACGTGCTGTCTGACTCATATATGTATCTGCACTCTCTGCTCGTATGTGGGCATGCTATCCTATAAAATATTCAGTTGTGCATTTAGCAAGGTCAAGAGCAAATATATACATGAATAATACACACATTTCAGTCAGCTTAATTAGCCCTAGTAATCAGAATCTTATATACAATATTATACATGGAATGCTATTGATTAAATATATGGCTGACATGTTCTTTTATTCTTCTTCTATCTGCTATGTGTATGTTCCACCTTATCACCACATCCGTACTTAAGATAAAGGTTTCTAATCATAACCAATTTATGAGGACCATAAATAAAACTTGCCATAGTAATGTGTATTAGTCATAAATCATAATCCAAAAAAAAATATTGCGTAATTTCACCAAAGCTTCATTGTATTGACTGAATTGTAATTTGAATGCAAAATTTTCTGAATCAGAAAAGTAAATTGTTACCAGAGAGCTGTAATATTGTGATATAATATTCAGATTTAATTCAGATATTGACAAAAAGACCTTAATTTACAGTATCAGGAGAGACTGTGTTGTGTAATCTTTATCATCGAAAGATCTGCTATGTGTACATTGTCATGTATGATATAAATAGATATGATGGTTTCTTCTCATTAGAATTTAAACCAATAATAATGTGCTTTGTGAAGTTATTGTTTGACCACATTTACAGGACCAAAACATACATTTATTTTGAAATATATAAAAAAAATCCAAAAATGTAAGAACATAATCGATTTTCTTAAGATCTAACTACATTATTTGATTATATTTCATCTTTCTACTAATTTGATAAACGTAAAGTCTATTTTAGCATGCAAAGTCAACCATTTAAATACTTTGACAAATGATAAAAGTCAATGCCTTCTGTCATACTGTGTGCAAACTAAATAAATTTAGTCATGTTACACCCTTCCTGCACAAACTACACCGGCTCCCCATTCATTACCGTATATTGTTCAAATACAATCTCCTTACTTATAAAGCAATACATTTCAGCCAACCTCCATATCTGTCCTCTGATTAGGCGGAGTGATCTCACACGGGGCAATCGCCTATCAATTTTCCTCATCTAAACCAAATAAACGCTCAGGGTTGCGCAGCTTCAAGCTTCCTCAAACCATTAGAACCATGGGAAGCATTTCTGGTTTCAGAAAATAGTTGAAAACATATCTTTTCAGATTAGCCTATCCTCCACCATCGCCTATCTCCCCTATCGGACGCTAATATGGAAACTAAGGCTGCAATAGGTTACCCGGTTACCCGAAAACGGTTCAAAGTCTGTAAGAAACTGAGTGCAAAGTGGCGAAGTGGATAACCGAAAAAATATTAAATATACTGTAAAACAACAAAAAAACTTGGGTAAACCTCAATATTCTGTCAGATTTCACTAACTACTGATAGTTTTTACGTAATTTTCCTTGTTTATACAGATATTTAACATTATTTTTTGTAACGTTTTGTTTATATCATCCGCCAATTGTTTGCTTCTCTGCTACTTCCACTGGGTGACAACTGAAACACGGTTACCCGATATTGGATGGGTTCTTGCGAGACAAATACCCGGTGTCATTTTTTCTAACGAAGTCACAGCCTTAATGGAAACTGACCTCGTTTTAGAACTGGACTATCTCTTTTTGGACATCATCACCTTAGAGGATGTTTGGATCAATTTCAGTGCTTTATAAGTGTTTCTTACTTACTTATAATTGCAAGAAGATTAAAAATGAAACCTTGCTACCTGTTATATAGTTAAGGGTCCCTGAAAGTGGGGGAGGCGCTTATTGTCAAGTATCCTCACTGCCAGCATCCCTCCCAATGACAATAGTAGTGCTCATAATTCTTTCTCTGTTTTTAACGCTCGACGATAGGAGAGGGTTATTGTAATCAGTTTGTTTCTGTCTGTCCATCTGTCTGTCTGTCTGTCTGTGCACCGTTTCGCTCTTATAACTCAAAAACTATAACACCAATCAAGCTCAAATTTGGTGGGCAGGTATTTTATGGGGTACAGATGGATTCTTCCAAATTTGGTGTAATTTGTGTGAAAATTAAAGCCAGGAGAGAGTTTTTTTTATTTTTAATTGGGCTTTTACAATGAAAATTCTGCTTCTCTGTCTGTGCACCGTTTTGCCCTTATAACTCAAAAACTATAACATCAATCATCTCAAATTTGGTGGGAAGGTATTTTATGGGGAACAGACGGATTCTTCCAAATTTGGTGTAATTTGTGTGAAAAATAAAGCCAGGAGAGAGTTTTTCTTATTTTTAATTGGGCTTTTACAGTGAAATCTGCTTCTCTGTCTGTGCACTGTTTTGCCCTTATAACTCAAAAACTATAACATCAATCAATCTCATATTTAGTGGGCAGGTATTTTACGGGGAACAGACGGATTCTTCCAAATTTGGTGTAATTTGTTTGAAAATTAAAGCCAGGAGAGAGTTTTTCTTATTTTTAATTGGGAATACATAGTGAAACTGCTTCTCTTCATCACATAGGTAAAAAAATCAATATTTTGCTTTCTGATGACGTCATTACTCCGTGATGTCACAATGCAACTGTCATTGTGAGGTCACAAACCTAGCTTGTGATACTTGCTGTCTTTAAGTAAAAATATTTCTTCTCATTTTAATAAACATAATAAAGAGGGAGGTGGTATATTCATCATTTTTATTAATTATTATTTCTGTTTTATTTTCTCTTTTTTTATTTCAATTCCTTGACAGTCCATCACAAAAAATTACCATGCGTGATTTTCACCTCCACCAGCAGTTTAATGTTTTTGTGTGCTTATTGTTTATTTTTTTTATTTTATTTTTTTATTATTTTGTGTGTGTGTGGGGGGGGGGGGGGATGTAGTTACTAAAAGGGGTCTTAATTTGGATACAAAAAATTCATGATTTTTCAGAGGTCCCATTTCAATGTATTTTAAATGACTAGCTTTCTACTTGATATTTCTATGAAGATTAATTTACATGTTTTATTTTATTTTATTATCTTCCTTACAATACTTTCTGTCACTTGATGAACTGGTCACATGGAGTCGAGCGTTTTGCTCTCTCTGAGTGCATCTTGTTACCACAAGCCTCACCTGTCAGCCTGATTAACAACTGTTGAATTATTACCACTCAACGTAGACTTTCATCAAGTCCTTTTGTCTAAGGTATTATATGAGGACTGAATGACTTTTTTACCAAAATGTGGGGCTGTATTTCTCTAAACAGAAGCTTTTTCTACTCATCAAGTGGGTTCATAATGATTTCATGTATGTCAGATTTGCTGGAATGAGAAATACAAAGACTTGGAGCAAGTCTACACTCAACATTATATTTCTGCTTTTGGGGGTAATGTTTTGTTAGCAAAAATATTTTTCTAGATTTGTATTTCCTTTTTTACAGCTCAACAAAAGGAGCCTTCACTCCTCCAAAAGTGAGGGTAGCTTCTGTGATATCAATGAAAATGAGTGCCTTCAGAACGGTCATGGAGAAAAACCAAAAGGTCGCTATGGTCTGGTGCCCAGACACTCGCTGCCAAACTTCCTGATGGACAATGAGTTCCTACTAAACAACCATCGGCCCCACATCCCCTCTGTCAGCGAGTGCATCAAAACCATATTCACTCTGCATACAGAGACAGTCAACATCTGGACACACCTCTTAGGTAGCATCTGAATTTACTCTGTTTACTTCAGTTAATCTTTCCCAAGGTTGAAAATCTATATTCGTCTTTTTCTATGTCAGCTGATATTATGGCATCACTCTGCGGCGTCAACGTCTGCGTGAACAACTTCTCCTCTAAAACTACAAGGCCAAGAGACATGCTGTTTTTTTAAGATACCTTATCTATCAAGGATGAAAAACTGTTCAAGGAATGGAAATCTGTCTGTTGGTCTGTTTGCTAGAGCCATTTACAAGAGAGGTACCCCACCAAAAGTGTGAAAATTTCAACACTTTATCACAATTTTCTCAGTGACTATTGCAGGGATTTCTCTCATTTCTTGCATGTATGTATTAGGCTACAAGTAGATTCCCTTGTGCGAGTATCAGACCTGGATCTGGATTTTTAAAATAATTTTAGTCACTCATGGTGTCTGGATGGGCGGGTGGGCGGCGCGAAAAAGTTTCTCCGGCCTGTATCTCAGAAACCGTAAGGTGTAGAAAGTTGATACTTGGTAGGGAAATTGGTTAGGGGGTGTAGGTGTGCAACGTCATAGTGTCACCTTGATTTGACCTTCCCGTAGTGACCTTGAGATTGAAAATATTGTCCGGGCCATATCTCAGAAACCGTAAGGTGTAGGATGTTGATACTTGGTAGGGATATTAGTTAGGGGTTGTAGGTGTGCAACGTCTTGTTGTGACCTTGATTTGACCCTTAACTTTGCCGTAGTGACCTTGACCTATAAAATCTTGTGCGGGCTATATCTCGGAAACCACAAGGTGTAGGAAGTTGATACTTGGTAGGGACATTGGTGAGAGGGTGTAGGTGTGCGACGTCATGGTGTGACCTTGATTTGACCTTTGACCTTGCTGTGGTGACCTTGACGTATAAAATCGTGTCCAGGCTATATCTCAGAAACCGTAAGGTGTAGGAAGTTGATATTTGGTAGGGTCATTGGTTAGGGGGCGTAGGTGTGCAAAGTCATGGTGTGACCTTGATTTGACCTTTGACCTTGCCTTAGTGACCTTGACATATAAAATCTTGTGTGGGCTATATCTCGGAAACTGTAAGGTGTAGGAAGTTGATACTTGGTAGGGACATTGGGTAGGGGGTGTAGGTGTGCAGCGTCATGGTGTGACCTTGATTTGACCTTGCTGTAGTGACCTTGACCTATAAAATCTTGTCCGGGCTATATCTCAGAAACCGTAAGGTGCAGGAAGTTGTTACTTGGTAGGGACATTGGTTAGGGGGTGTAGGTGTGCAACTTAATGATGTGACCTTGATTTGACCTTGACCTTGCCTTAGTGACCTTGACCTTTAAATTTTGTGTGGGCTATATCTCAGAAACCGCAGGGTGTAGGAAGTTGATATTTGGTAGGGAAATTGGCTAGGGTGTGTAGATGTAAAATGTCATGGTGTGATCTTTATTTGACCTTTGACCTTGCCATAGTGACCTTGACCTATAATGATTTGTCCGGGCTATATCTCGGCAACCATAAGGTGTAGGAAGTTTATACTTGGTAGGGACATTGGCGCTGTAGGTGTGCAACGTCATGGCGAGACCTTGATTTGACCTTACCATAGTGGCCTTGACCTATAAAATCTGGTCCGGACTATATCTCGGAAACCGTAAGGTGTAGGAAGTTGGTACTTGGTAGGAACATTGGCTAGGGTGTGTAGATGTAAAACGTCATGGTGTGACCTGGATTTGACCTTTGATCTTGCATATCTGATGCTATTTTATCTCTCTCTACAGGGATATGTGATACTATTTTATCTCTCTTATATCTCTCATATCTTTTTACTTGAATCTTGGTTGTTTCACCTTTGAGTGTCTTTTGATGTAGATTAACTTTAAGCACTGTTGAAGTCATATTACTATTCATTAAGGGTTTTACTTTTGCAACTTCCCATTGTAACAGATGGTATTGCATCAAGTGAGTCGCAGGTTTTGCCCCAACTCCACATATAAGCATGTATTGCCACATCAGTATGTATGGGTAATATTCAAAACATTCAAACCATAATTTGACCCTACATAATTGTGATATTTTCATTCACAGCTATTCTCCAGTTAAGAAATTTTACAGCTTCATGACTTTTAGTTTACTGAATTGTCTTGTTTTAATACTTTATCTTTGCATGCAGTGCTCTGAAAGTATCCCAATCTGTGTACTGTTTCACTACTTCTATATCTCATGGTGTTGAAAAATATTTCTCCAGGCTGTGGGGTACGGGCATCTCTGATGCCAATTTTAATGCATTAAAATTCATGAAATCACTTATTTTTTCATTGACTATTGCAGAGATTTCTCTCTTATCTTACATATATGTCATGGGCCACTAGTAGATTATCTTTTGTGAGTATCAGGTCTAGATCGTTTTAAATTATTTCTTTATGAATTTTTCAAGTAATTTTAATACATTAAAACTTCAGGAAATCAGGCACTAAATCACCTATAACTTGAAAAGCTTGCATTTAGAGCATTTTGTTAAAATTTGTTATTCAGCTACTTTTTCCATAGCTACAACATGGTGAGTAACTTGCATGTCTATTGCAATAGCAAAGTGAGTAATGGCTACTTTCTTACTTTTCAGTACCTTCCATAATGAGTAAAATCACTTGTAACTCGAAAACTATTGCATTTAGAGAATTCTGTATAAGTATGTTATTCTGCTACTTTTGGGTCAGCTATAACTTAGTAAAATTGCAGACCTGTAGTTCATTGTATAGCCGAGTAATAGCTACTTGGAGGTTATCACTGTTGAGTAAATTGCTTGTAACTTGAAAACTGTTGCACTTAGAGTATTTTGTTTAAATGTGTTGTTCACTTACTTTTGGGTCAGATATAACATAGTGAAATTGCAGACTTGTGGGTCATGGCATAGCTGAGCAAAAGCTACTTTGAGGTTCTCACTGTTGCGTAAATCAGTTGTAACTTGAAAACTATTGCAGTTAAAGAATTTTCTATAAATATGTTGTTCACCTACCTTTCAGTCAGCTATAACATAATGAAATTGTATACCTGAAGGTCATTGCATAGCTGAACAATACCTTCTTTTAGGTTTTCACTGTTCAGTTAATCAGTTGTAACTTGAAAACTATTGCATTTACAGTGTTTTTTTTAAATATGTTGTTAACCTACTTTTGTGTCAGCTATAAAATAGTAAAATCGGAGACCTGTGGCTCCTTGCATAGTTGAGTAATAGCTACTTTCAGGTTCTCACTGTTGATTAAGTCACTTGTAACTTGAAAACTGTTGCTTTTATTACGCTACAATAGCTTACCATGTGGGACTTAATGCTGTTCTCGGGTTGCCACACCCGGGGCCAACGTCTTAGAAAAAAAGATCGTTCTTGTTAGCCACCGGATATACTGGTAGTTATCGTCACGTGATATCTTCTGACCAGTCGCCCTCACTTTCTCGTTGGCCACGATTGACTGGTAGCAGTTTGTAAATATACAGACATTTTCATTTATTTCTCAGTCTTTACGTATTGTTGGAGGCTAATATTTGGATATTTCTTTTTATATATTTCATAGATTATCCTGTAAAATTTTTAATTTCACAACTTAAGTATTTCCTTTACAATCCGCGTGTTTTGAGTTTTCTCGGTTCAGGCAATCCTAATTGTACGTCTTTTTATTGCGTTAAAATGTCTCTCCATCAAGCAAACAAAGACAAACCGAGAGCTCAGAAATGCCGCCATTTTTGCTTCAGTTTTGATAATCATAATTACTGCCCTACCTGTAGGGAGGCTGGCAAGGGAGATGACCCCTGTGTCACTTTTGAAGCACCCTGCCAGTGTTCGCTCTCGAGCGCGATTTCGCGAGTTTGTACACACTCTGGGGCGAGTTGTCGCAAAACCAACTCACCAACGCGTCTGTGCTGTCGCTACTACACAGTTGTCAATCGACTACGAGAAAATGTGGGCTTCCGGGGACTCACACGAACGAGTATAAGACACATATAACAAAAAATCAAATAAATTCTGTAACTGTAAGTGTGGACAATGTTTTAGTAGGGCAAAGCCTGAAATATACAATAAATTAATGAATGTATATTTGACAAACAGTCATACTTTAAAATATTTTGTTGAATTCGAATTATATAATTTTTAAAAAGTCTGTATGAATACCAGTTCAATGTGTGCTTAACATTCTACGAATACTAGCACTAAGTGTGATTTGCAGTATTGTTTTGCAGTTTGAAATACCTATTTTTGTGAACATACTGGACTTTCTGATGGAAAAAATACTTAATTCATAATACTTAAAAATAACAATAATAATTAAAATTAATAATTAATGCTAACTTGACAAAAATGACTATTTTGTTAACTTTTTTTTTTTTTTTGGGGGGGGGGGGGGCTATAGCAAGCACTTACCGGCCATGAAAAATATATAATTAGTTCAGTAATGGTCTCATACTTTCAAAGCCTCTATTTGGGTGCATTTTTAGTTACGACCCGATTTTGGAATAAAAATTTATAATTAAAAATATGAACGGGGACGTTTAGTTTAATTTGAGATGTTGTTGTAGGCACTGTAATGTAAATGAAGTGTGAATGTATCTACCAAGAGCAGTGACATGACAATACTGCTATGGGAATCGAACCCATGGACATTCTCTTCATTTGTAAGTTTGATGACCTAATTATGTGTTTGTAGGTTTATCTGCTGCCGACCTTAATTTTTTCATTGTGTAATTTAAAATTTTGTTATGTGCCGACTTGCCAACCTGCCGACCTTTACTTTTTAACCATGTGCCGACCTGCCGACCTACCAATTATTATGTAACTGTATATATAAACAATTGCTATAGATATATAACCCTTATGCCTGAACTACTTTTCACTAAAGACAGAACTACTTTCATGTACTTTAGGGAGGGTAATTCTGCAATTTCTAATTCTACATACCTAAGGTATTTCCTTGCTAGGTATTATTTGCAATTTTTGAAAAAGAAAATGACCTCTTTCATAAGATATGGATTTTTTGGCGAAATTTACTTTACAGTATTTTCCTGTGTATATACATTTATATTCAATACATATTTTAAATTCAAACCACCAAAATATTAGTTTCTGGTGAAAATTGGCAGCTTTTACAGCCTAACAGACTTTTTCTTGAGCAATCTGTAGCATTAAGTTAAAAAATTTTACTTATTGGACAGGTATTCAAAGAGAATGAGGACCTCATTTTTTGGTATTCGGGGACACATGGAACAAGTATTCAGACTCTTCTACATTTCCTTCTCGTACATAAGATTAATGGCCGTAATAAAACAAATTTTGTCTGCCATATAAAAAGCCCATATAAATACACTAACACATTCTTACCATGTTAAATAAAGTGTTTTATTTGTTTCTTTATTTGGGGTTTTACATCACTTTCAACACTCTACAGGTCATATCACAATGGGTAGTTTACTGGGCAGAGGAAACCAGTACATAGAGTTGGTCAAGGTACTGTATTTTAAACGGCCAACCATTGGTAATCACCTACCAACTTTCCCACATGAGATCTGGAGTTCAAACTTTTATTACTCCAACTTTGGTTTTTTTGTGATTTTTGACGTCCAAAAATATACACATGGGCCATGAAGAACTTAAGAATGGTCAAAGCTTCCCATTGGTAATTACCAACTCATGGGTGATGCACACCAGCTCACCACCAACTTTGATAGAAATTGGAGTCAGCAGTTAAATCACTGATTCCAGTGATGATTCCATTGCCCATCAGCTAGTGCATGGACAGTAGTGGGTACTTGGGATTATTAAGCGTCCCGCAAGGGACGCTTGTTTGTGTATGGGAGAGCATCTGGCTCCGCCGGCTCCGCCGGCTCCGGCGGCTCCGCCGGCTCCGCCGGCTCCGCATTTTGTTTTCCTTATAACTCTGTAACCGTTAGGCGGATTCTTTTCAAATTTGGCAGGTTTAGGCAGTAGCCTTGGGGAATTTTTTTGAATATGCTGCAGTGACATTTCAACCAATCAGAGAGGTCACATGACCAAAAATGTCTTTTTTCGATGGGGAAGCTTGTCCGGATGATAACTTGAAAGGAATTTTATCAATTCACCTGAAACTTGGCAAATACATTCATTCTATTAAAATCTGGAAATCATTAGATTTTGGCATTGATTGGTCAAGAAATGGCCGAGTAATTAATGATTAATTAATCATTACGAATTTTCCAAATAAGGAAAACACAAAAATGCTTATATCTCGAAAACTGTGCTAGATAGAGCGATTTCGACAAAATTTTTGACCCGCAGGGTATCTCTGCGGAGTAGTTTTCCCAATTTTCAAAAAAATTTTGTCTCGCCCAAAATGGCGGCCATTTTGAATTTTCGAAATTTTCGCAAAAATTGCAAAACACAAAAATGCTTATATCTCGAAAACCGTGCTAGATAGAGCGATTTCGACGACATTTTTGACCCGCAGGGTATCTCTGCAGAGTAGCTATCCCAATTTTGAAAAAAATTTTGTCTCCCCAAAAATGGCGGCCATTTTGAATTTTCGAATTTTTCGCAAAAATTGCAAAACATAAAAATGCTTATATCTCGAAAACCGTGCTAGATAGAGCGATTTCGACGAAATTTTTGACCCACAGGGTATATCTGCAGAGTAGCCATGCCAATTTTCAAACAAAAAATTTCTCGCAAAAAATGGCGGCCATTTTGAATTTTCGAATTTTTCGCAAAATTGCAAAACACAAAAATGCTTATATCTCGAAAACCGTGCTAGATAGAGCGATTTCGACGAAATTTTTGACCCACAGGGTATCTCTGCAGAGTAGCCATGCCAATTTTCAAAAAAATTTTGTCTTGCCAAAAATGGCGGCCATTTTGAATTTTCGAATTTTTGCGCAAAAATTGCAAAACACAAAAATGCTAATATTTCGAAAACCGTGTTACATAGAGCAATTTCGACGAAATTTTTTATCTTCAGGGTATCTCTGCAGAGCAGCTATCTGCAGAGCAGCTATCCCAAAGAGCTTTCACTTGGTGAAGTTTCAGACCCATAGCTAATTGCTCACCTACTCAAAAAGAGTAAATGCAAATTACCTCTAAAAGTATTGCAGATGGCCAATTTTTCTCAAATAACTCATTCACCTACTTTTGTTAGAGCTTTCACATGGTGAAGTTTCAGACCCATAGCTAATTATTTACCTACTCAAAATGAGTAAATGCTAATTATCTGTAAAAGTATTGCGGATACCCAATTTTTATCAAATAACTCATTCATCTACTTGTGGGAGAGCTTTCACATGGTGAAGTTTCAGACCCATAGCTAATTACTCACCTACTCAAAATGAGTAAATGCGAATTATCTCTAAAAGTATTGCAGATAGCCAATTTTTCTCAAATAACTCATTCACCTACTTTTGGGAGAGCTTTCACTTGGTGAAGTTTCAGACCCATAGCTAATTACTCACCTACTCAAAATGAGTAAATGCGAATTATCTCTAAAAGTATTGCAGATAGCCAATTTTTCTCAAATAACTCATTCACCTACTTTTGGGAGAGCTTTCACTTGGTGAAGTTTCAGACCCATAGCTAATTACTCACCTACTCAAAATGAGTAAATGCGAATTATCTCTAAAAGTATTGCAGATAGCCAATTTTTCTCAAATTAATCATTCACCTACTTTTGGGAGAGCTTTCACTTGGTGAAGTTTCAGACCCATAGCTAATTACTCACCTACTCAAAATGAGTAAATGCGAATTATCTCTAAAAGTATTGCAGATAGCCAATTTTTCTCAAATAACTCATTCACCTACTTTTGGGAGAGCTTTCACTCTGTGAAGTTTCAGACCCATAGCTAATTACTCACCTACTCAAAATGAGTAAATGCGAATTATCTCTAAAAGTATTGCAGATAGCCAATTTTTCTCAAATAACTCATTCACCTACTTTTGGGAGAGCTTTCACTTGGTGAAGTTTCAGACCCATAGCTAATTACTCACCTACGCAAAATGAGTAAATGTGAATTATCTCTAAAAGTATTGCAGATAGCCAATTTTTCTCAAATAACTCATTCACCTACTTTTGGGAGAGCTTTCACTTTAACAGCAAAACTATTCAATTTAAAGGAGTTTTGTAAAATATGTTGAATTATCTCTAAAAGTATTGCAGATAGCCAATTTTTCTCAAATAACTCATCTCATCTTCACTTGGTGAAGTTTCAGACCCATAGCTAGTTACTTACCTACTCAAAATGAGTAAATGCGAATTACCTCTAAAAGTATTGCAGATGGCCAATTTTTCTCAAATAACTCATTCACCTACTTTTGTTAGAGCTTTCACATGGTGAAGTTTCAGACCCATAGCTAATTATTTACCTACTCAAAATGAGTAAATGCTAATTATCTGTAAAAGTATTGCGGATACCCAATTTTTATCAAATAACTCATTCATCTACTTGTGGGAGAGCTTTCACATGGTGAAGTTTCAGACCCATAGCTAATTACTCACCTACTCAAAATGAGTAAATGCGAATTATCTCTAAAAGTATTGCAGATAGCCAATTTTTCTCAAATAACTCATTCACCTACTTTTGGGAGAGCTTTCACTTGGTGAAGTTTCAGACCCATAGCTAATTACTCACCTACTCAAAATGAGTAAATGCGAATTATCTCTAAAAGTATTGCAGATAGCCAATTTTTCTCAAATAACTCATTCACCTACTTTTGGGAGAGCTTTCACTTGGTGAAGTTTCAGACCCATAGCTAATTACTCACCTACTCAAAATGAGTAAATGCGAATTATCTCTAAAAGTATTGCAGATAGCCAATTTTTCTCAAATTAATCATTCACCTACTTTTGGGAGAGCTTTCACTTGGTGAAGTTTCAGACCCATAGCTAATTACTCACCTACTCAAAATGAGTAAATGCGAATTATCTCTAAAAGTATTGCAGATAGCCAATTTTTCTCAAATAACTCATTCACCTACTTTTGGGAGAGCTTTCACTCTGTGAAGTTTCAGACCCATAGCTACTTACTCACCTACTCAAAATGAGTAAATGCGAATTATCTCTAAAAGTATTGCAGATAGCCAATTTTTCTCAAATAACTCATTCACCTACTTTTGGGAGAGCTTTCACTTGGTGAAGTTTCAGACCCATAGCTAATTACTCACCTACGCAAAATGAGTAAATGTGAATTATCTCTAAAAGTATTGCAGATAGCCAATTTTTCTCAAATAACTCATTCACCTACTTTTGGGAGAGCTTTCACTTTAACAGCAAAACTATTCAATTTAAAGGAGTTTTGTAAAATATGTTGAATTATCTCTAAAAGTATTGCAGATAGCCAATTTTTCTCAAATAACTCATCTCATCTTCACTTGGTGAAGTTTCAGACCCATAGCTAATTACTTACCTACTCAAAATGAGTAAATGCGAATTACCTCTAAAAGTATTGCAGATGGCCAATTTTTCTCAAATAACTCATTCACCTACTTTTGTTAGAGCTTTCACATGGTGAAGTTTCAGACCCATAGCTAATTATTTACCTACTCAAAATGAGTAAATGCTAATTATCTGTAAAAGTATTGCGGATACCCAATTTTTATCAAATAACTCATTCATCTACTTGTGGGAGAGCTTTCACATGGTGAAGTTTCAGACCCATAGCTAATTACTCACCTACTCAAAATGAGTAAATGCGAATTATCTCTAAAAGTATTGCAGATAGCCAATTTTTCTCAAATAACTCATTCACCTACTTTTGGGAGAGCTTTCACTTGGTGAAGTTTCAGACCCATAGCTAATTACTCACCTACTCAAAATGAGTAAATGCGAATTATCTCTAAAAGTATTGCAGATAGCCAATTTTTCTCAAATAACTCATTCACCTACTTTTGGGAGAGCTTTCACTTGGTGAAGTTTCAGACCCATAGCTAATTACTCACCTACTCAAAATGAGTAAATGCGAATTATCTCTAAAAGTATTGCAGATAGCCAATTTTTCTCAAATTAATCATTCACCTACTTTTGGGAGAGCTTTCACTTGGTGAAGTTTCAGACCCATAGCTAATTACTCACCTACTCAAAATGAGTAAATGCGAATTATCTCTAAAAGTATTGCAGATAGCCAATTTTTCTCAAATAACTCATTCACCTACTTTTGGGAGAGCTTTCACTCTGTGAAGTTTCAGACCCATAGCTAATTACTCACCTACTCAAAATGAGTAAATGCGAATTATCTCTAAAAGTATTGCAGATAGCCAATTTTTCTCAAATAACTCATTCACCTACTTTTGGGAGAGCTTTCACTTGGTGAAGTTTCAGACCCATAGCTAATTACTCACCTACTGAAAATGAGTAAATGTGAATTATCTGTAAAAGTATTGCGGATACCCAATTTTTATCAAATACTCATTCATCTACTTGTGGGAGAGCTTTCACATGGTGAAGTTTCAGACCCGTAGCTAATTACTCACCTACTCAAAATGAGTAAATGCGAATTATCTCTAAAAGTATTGCAGATAGCCAATTTTTCTCAAATAACTCATTCACCTACTTTTGGGAGAGCTTTCACTTGGTGAAGCTTCAGACCCATAGATAATTATTCACCTACTCAAAATGAGTAAATGTGAATTATCTCTTAATAGTATTGCAGATAGCCAATTTTTCTCAAATAACTCATTCACCTACTTTTGGAAGACCTTTCACACATGAAAATGAAAAATTGTGAATATCTCGGAAAAGCTATTTTGCTTTAATGCTCGGCGGGAGATACACACCACGGCAGTGGTCTTGACAAAAATTTTTGTCTCCCCAAAAATGGTGGCCATTTTGAATTTTCAAAGTTTTTGCAAAACACAAAAATGCTTATATCTCTAAAACCGTGCTATATGGAGCGAACTCAACAAAATTTTGGACCTGCTGGGTATCTCTGCAGAGTAGCCATGCCAATTTTCAAAATATTTTTGTCTCGCCAAATATAGCGGACATTTTGAATTTTTTAATTTTTTGCAAAACACAAAAATGCTTATATCTTGAAAACCGTGCTAGATAGAGCAGACTGCGCTGACTTTGGTTGCCACAACAGTATAAGGCTAGAAACGAAGCATTTTCTTAATACTTTAGCACTCACCTTTATATCCTTTTCGGGACGCTTTGTTTTTGCTATGCAAAAACATTATCTTTTTTTTTTGCGAGCGATCCTCTAGTTACAGCCTGGTTGAGTGTCAGCACCAATAATATTTTTCCTTCAAAGTTGTAAAAGTATCATATTCTAAGTTTATCAATAGCTTGTTCTTAATGATTCATATAGTCCAAAGAATCAGGTTGAAGAATCAGTTTGTTACTTGTTCTGATCTTGTACTTGTCTTTTAATCTTGTGTAAAAATATGTCTGCAACATGTATCTCCAGATTGCACTTCTAGATAAATTATCTTCAGGACTTTGACTAGATAGAAAGAAAACAATTGGAAACATTGTGTAGATCATATCACTTGCAACATATTATGTGGGGTGTTGCTTGGAAAGCCATGTAAAACATTGTTTAGAACATATCACTTGTAGTATATTGGGTGGGGTGCTGCTTGGAATACCATGTAAAAGTGTATGTAGATCATATCACTGGTAACAAACTGGGTGGGGTTTGTTAGGAACAATGCACAACATTACTTAGGTGATATCAGTTATACCATTTGGATTGGATGTTGTGTAAAAGTACTTGAAACATTACTTGAAAATATTACTTGAGAAACGTTACTTGAAAACTTTACTTGAAAACATTACTTGAAACATTACTTGAAATATTATATATTTTTCTGCAAAAAAGCATAACTGTAATTTTAAAACTCACAAGACAAACAGTGTAAAGCGTATCAGAGTTGCACGCTAATAACTTTGATAAGGAACTGAAAAGTGAGCGGAGCAGGGGTTGGGAGGTAGACTTTTCTGAAATATTAGTGTGCAGATTGAGAGAGTTCATTCCAAGGGGTCAAATATTGGGTGATATCAGTTGATCCAGAATGAATTCTTTGGGAGGAGAGATCAAGAACTCCCAATAGTTTTACATAGTGTGATTGCATGTTGAGAGACACATACTGAGTCATGACTTCCATATGCCATATGCCCCCCCCGGCTGTCACAAGTGCAATGGAAAAAAAGTGAATAAAAGCTTGTGAAAAAAAAAATAAATAAATAAAATAAAATCTTTTGTGAATGACTGAAAAGTGAGTGGAGCAAGGGTTGGGCATCAACTTTTCTCAAATATTAGTGTGCAGATTGAGAGACTTCATTCCAAGGGGTAAAATATATGGTGATATTAGTGGATCCAGAATGAGTTCTTTGGAGGAATGATCAAGAACTCCCAATGTATAGTGTGAGTGGGTGTTGAGACACATACTCAACCTGAGTGAGGCATTAAAAATGAATGTCTTGAAGTTGAAGTTCACTTTAAGTTTATTTCCAATCAGTATATAGACATTTTCCTGTTGGTGTCTGGTGGTGTTGTCTTTTAGCTTAAGGTGAGGCTGTAGTGTGGGGTGTTAGGGTGCCTGTGAGTCGCCCACAGGACGAAGAGTTGTGACTTTTAGGTGTAGGGTTATATTATTGAGGCTCCCCACTGTTGAGCTTAGACTAGGGGCTCTTACTGATGTACAACCCCACCAGTCATGTTCAGCCCTCGGTTACTCCTCTTCATGGCACTGTTTGCAGTGGCACTGGCCCACAGACATGATTGGTTCAGCACCAGAGCATCTTACACATCATGTCCTCCTTTGACACGGGTTGCGAAAAATTTATCATATTTGTGTTCCTGCCGAAAATTTCCGACCATGGTTAATGGAAGAGGGCTCATGTTGTTACTGTTACTGGGTGGAGATGTATCCCTCAACCCTGGTCCGTTTACACTCGGTGTTTTGAATGCCAGATCCGTAAGGAACAAGGGTCCTCTCCTTGCCGACATGGTGGCTTCATACGACCTTGATCTTCTATGCCTCACGGAAACACACATACGTCCATTTGACTCTGACAGCTTCTTACGGTCTATAACTCCTCCCGATTTTAACTTTCCTCACAAGCCTCGTCCCTCAGGTATTGGTGGTGGTGTGGGTTTTTTCATCAGATCCTCCTACAGACCCCATATAATTGAAACTCCTTGTTATCAGTCATTTGAAAATATAGTGGTGTCAATCGGGCTTCATGGCCATTCAGTGTTGCTTGCCTGCATCTATCGCCCTCCAGGATCATGTACCTGTAATTTTCTGGAAGAATTCATGTCATTTGTTGGTTACCTTTCATCCATTAATTCTTCATATTACATTTGTGGCGACTTCAACATTCATGTTGATGTTCCAGTTGGTGACGGTCAGAAATTCACTACCTTTCTTGATTCATGTGACCTCAAACAGTTAGTCAATAAACCTACTCATCTACATGGTCACATATTGGACCTGATTTTATCTCCCTGTGATCAGGACACCATTGCTGATGTTAAAATTTGTGACTTTGTTTCCGATCACGCATTAGTCAAATGTTCAGTTGCCTTCCCTTGTCAAGTGTCTCATACTCCAAATGTAGTTCAATATAGAAGGTTCCACCGTATCAATATGTCTGAGTTCCGCTCAGATCTCAAAAATACGTCCTTCGTCAAGTCTCCAGCTGATGCTGTTGTCGATCTGTATGATCAATATGTACATGATTTGAGTGATGTTCTGGATAGGCATGCACCTCTTATATCTAAATTGACGAAAAAGGAGTCCGCCGATTGGATGTCTGATGATTATCGACGTGCAATGCACTTGTAAATAAAGATAAATCAGACTACTATAGCAAACTGATCTCAGACAATAGTCATGACTCTCGAAAACTTTGGCGTGAGCTGCATAAGACCCTGAACAGGGTTTCTGATGCCACACTTCCATCTCATGAGTCCGAAAAGTCATTGGCTGACCAGTTTGCCTCCTTCTTCACCAACAAAATCAAGAAGATTAGAGATAATTTTGCTTCTTCTGGCACTGAATATGATGTTAACCCTCCTTCAGATCCTCCCCAAATTACTGTCTTTAGGCAAGTTTCTGAAGATGCTGTTGATAAAATAATTAAAGCATCACCAACAAAATCATGCCTGTTGGACCCTCTGCCGACATTCCTGATTAAGGAATGCATTGATATATTGCTACCATCCCTTACAAAGCTGGTCAACTGCTCACTCATGGAGGGATGTGTTCCTGATGCCTTCAAATCTGCTGTGGTCACTCCACTTATTAAAAAGCCAAATCTTCCCTCAAATGACCTTAAGAATTATCGCCCTGTATCAGGTCTCAGTTTTATATCTAAATTGGTAGAACGTGTGGTTGCTAAGCAGCTGTTAGAACATATTAATGCCAATAACTTAGACAACCCGTACCAGTCGGCATATAAGGCGGGCCATTCAACTGAGACTGCTCTTCTCTACATAAAAAATGAGGTTCACTTATCATTGTCAAGAGGTGAATCCACGGCCTTGGTATTGCTTGACTTGTCTGCTGCCTTCGACACCATTGATCACTCTACTCTTCTAGGTTGCCTCCAAAACTGGTTTGGGGTCAGTGGCTCCGTTCTGAAATGGTTCACATCCTACCTAATGGACCGTTACCAATCAGTAAAAATTGGTTCTACTTTGTCAGAGGTTTGCAAACTCCTATTTGGTGTTCCCCAAGGTTCTGTCCTGGGTCCTTTGTTGTTCTCATTGTACACTACCCCCCTCAGTTCCATTATCAGTAAACATAATGGAATAAAGTTTCATTTCTATGCAGATGATAGCCAACTTTATATACATTTATCCCAGAAGAATGCATCTGCTGCCTTTGAAAAGCTAAATAAGTGCCTAAATGATGTTAAAGAGTGGATGACAACTAGTAAGCTCAAACTGAATCCTGATAAGACTGAGTTTATCATCTTTGGTTCGAAGAGGCAAAGGGATAAGTTGAAAGCATGTTTTCCAATTGATATCCTGGGCAACTCACTCTGCCCTGCAGATTCAGTAAAAAATCTGGGTGTGTGGCTTGATTCAGATTTCTCTTTATCCAAGCATGTTCAGAATGTCTGCAAAAGTTGTTTTGTTAAACTCCGTGACTTCAGACATGTCAGGCGGTTTCTTACTCATGATGTTTCTGTGCTTGTAGCCAACGCTCTTGTTAGTAGTCGGTTGGATTACTGCAACTCACTTTTCAGGAGCCTGTCCAAGTTCAATCTACGCAAATTACAGTGCATCCAAAATAGTGCAGCTAGAATTGTATCAAACACCAGTCGATACACCAGCATAACTCCTGTGCTAAAGAAACTGCATTGGCTTCCTGTTGAACAGCGCATTGTGTTCAAGACAGTCACACTTGTTTATAAGTATCTTCACACAGGTTTTCCCAGGTATTTTTCACCACATCTTTCTTCCTACAGCAGTTCTTATAGTACCAGGCGCAGTGAAAGTGGTGGTAATTTCCTAGTTATTCCAAAGTTCTGCCCCTCTGTTCATAAATCTGTCAAACAGTTTGGTAATAGTTTTGCGTTTGATGCTCCTACTGTGTGGAATACTCTCCCTGATGTGATTCGTGCCTCTCCATCCCTGGCCTCCTTCAGAAAACAGCTTAAAACCTACCTGTACGCCAAAGCATATTCACCCTAGCCTGAATCATCCTCCTGGCGTTCTCCGTGGTGTTCGACCCCTGTTATGTCCCTGGACACAGAATTTTGTTGACTGCTTTTTGTTTTGTTGCGCCTTAGAGTCCTCTTGTTTGGGGAGATTAAGCGCTATAAAAGTCCAATTAGAATTAGAATTAGAATTGAATATTGCTTCCCTGGATATTTTAATAATTAATAATTATTCGTCTATAAAAAAATTTAATCAGGATATCTACAGTCTCCAGATACTCGAGATATGAGCCCCAGACTCAAGAAAAAGCAATTTCCTGAAAAAGGTCAAGGTCTTGTTCAAAGGTCATTAAGCATCTCTTTAGATTCAGTTTTATTTCTTTGCCATTTACTTTTTTAGATTTTTTTCCATTTCTTTTATTCATTGCAATCCTATATCAACGCAGTGGTAACACCTGCTTCCCACCTCTGAGGTCGGTGGTTCAAACTCACGGACCTAATGTGGGAAAGTTGGTAGCAGCTTCCTGATGGTCGGCAGTTTACAGTACAGAAAGTTGACCAACTGTATGTATATGGTTACCTCTGCCCACAAACTACCCGTTGTGACATGACCTGTACAGTTTTGAAAGCAACATAAAACCCCAAATAAATAATTCTAAATCATATGATTTGTACAGATGTAATCAGGGTTAGCGAAGTACCTCTAAAATATGGAGTCCAACGGACTACATGTCCTCCGAAAAATGGAGTCCCAATCATTTTTTCCTGAGTCCAGTGTTTGCGTTAGTGTTATGAAACGTCGGGTACCTTGTACTTTATAGCTCATCAAAAAGGGGTACCACTGTATGAAAATTGGGTGCAAGTAATAATTTTTCTCCCGTAATTCAGGTACATTTAAATATATATAAGCACTATCCAATTTCCTTTATACTGATAAATAATATGCATCTGTACATAAATAAATGCTAAAAATATTTTAAAAAGCTGAACCCCAGTCAACAAACTTCATTTTAGGGCAATTAGATTGAAATTTATTTTGTATTTAAGCTACAAATATGGCATTGATACTGTTTGAAATATAAAAATTTGTAGGTTTCATTGCTTTTTGTTTGACAAAAATTCATTGGGTAGTCCCAGAGATATAGTTTTTTTGTTACATCCCCTGTAAATATTTTCGAATTTTACAGCTTTTATTTTCCGGGCAACTTTCCGGGGTTAAATATCAGGAGTTTCCGAGATTTGGTAAAATAGTTTGTCTCCCACGAAATAAGCGAGTTCACAGTTTCGAAGTGCGCATGCGGTAACAGGTCGTATCGTTTCCGGGTCAAAGTTCGAGAGGTGTAGGAAGTAACTTGGAACAACAGAAACCAGTTTTAAATTTTTCTTTAATGTAAACAAAGTATTGATTGTTTAAAAAGTATTTGAATACAAAACGTTGAATGATATACTAAACCAATGCAATCCACATCACTTTGCTTGTGTCATTTTGTAAAAGGAAACTTTTGACCATATGTAACTGATTATCGCTCAGTGCGTATAAGGGTACTTTTACTCTTTTTATGACAGGGTGTTATAAATTCTTAAATAACTTTGGCATTTCTGAACGGATTTTCATGAAATAAAAATCAGAAAAAAAGTTATTTTCATAGCTTTCCAGTGAAATAAGTTTAATGGATGTAGGTTTAACGACTGATTTTTGAGAATTTTTTGAGAAGTCCAAATGTCAAGATTTTAATGCAAACTTTGTGTATACCAGGGCCATTAAATCCTGAATAACTCGGGCATTTTCCAATAGATATTTTTTAAATTAAGGCCACCTGAAAGTCAGAATCGTAGCTTTTCACTGATTTAAGGCTATTGTCATAGAATTTTCCTCATTGTCTAGGATTTTGTAAATGTGCAAAAAAAATATGTATATATATGATTGTAGTACTGTTGTTATTAAGGGCTTATAAATTGTTGGATGTACTCAAAATGAATGAGTAACTGTACTCATTCATTAATCTTAAGGTTTCCACTAAAATTTAAAAATGTGTAAACAATAGAGGAGACATTGAACCTAGGCCAGATACGATTCCATTTTTGGACAGATGTACATTGGCTATTGGGCAATGGTTGGCAGTTTTGGCACCCTTGTGCCAACGTTAGAAACAATGAAGCATTGACACAGACCTTGAGTGCTTTTGTTCATCTAACCTTTGACTGTCACTTCAAGGTCAAATAGGATTGACTAACCAAAAAATCATGCATGTTTCTCCTGCAGTTTTGATTGGGGCTTGGTGATGTAGGGGTAAGAGTGCTCACTTTCAACCTCTGAGGTTGCGCTTCGAATCTGGACCTGGGTGCTTCATGTTGGAAAGTTGGTAGTTACTTGCCAATCCCCGGTGGTTGACAGTGCAGAATATTGACCAGCTAGTATACAGTGTTTCCTCCACCCGTAAACAACCCGTCACAATATGACCCTGACTGTTGAACATGATATAAAACAATGAATAAATCAAAGCCACAGTTTTGTTTCTTAGTATTATTCCTGTTTTTTTTATTGCTTTTCATAAGTAAGTGTCAAATTTGGAATTGCAGGGACAACGTTGAGGCAGTGGTAACACGCTGACCTCCCACCTCTGAGGTCTGTGGTTCAAACCCAGACCATATGTGGGAAACTTAATTGGTAGTTCCTTACCAATGGTCGGCAGTTTACAGTACTGCCTTGACCAACTGCATGTACTGGTTTCCCCTGCCCACAAAACAACTTGTCATGAAATGACCTATACAGTGATTTCATATATTTTGTTTATTCATATTTACACTCCATTTGTGTTGTTTATTTCACAAGTTCTTTACATTAATATTCTTTTTTTATAAAATATATTAATATTATTAAAACAACATGAACTTCAGTGCACAAAATATTACTTAATCCAATACATAGCTAATGGTTGTGCAAATTATAATTATACATATGTCACAGTGGAAACTCCAATCCAGTGCCATTTGTAATTCCCCTAGTGGTACTTCCAATTAGAACTACCACTAGTGCTACTTCCAATTGGAACTACCACTAGTGCTATTTCTAACTCCCCTGGTGCTGCTTCCAATTAGAAGTACAACTAGTGGTAGTTTCAATAGGAAGCAGCACTAGGGGAATTAGAAATGGCACTAGCGGTAGTTCCAATTGGAAGTAACACTAGTAGTAGTTCCAACTGAAAGTACCAATAGGGGAATTAGAAACAGCACTAGATTGGAGTTTCCACTGTGACACATATAAAGACAACTCTTATTACATTAAAATAATTTCTAAAGCCAATTTTATTTGATTTCATTTATCATTGTCTGTCATATTAATGAGGTTTATCAGTCAATCAGCCTTGAAAAAATATCCATTCTGTGCGACAGCAAAGTCATTCAGGATTACTTAGGATAACACACAATTATATATGTATCTGGCATCTTCATTTGCATCGTTGTTCTTCATGTTATGCCTCATATTATTTACCTGAAAATACATAAAAATCAAATGGTTGAAGACAACTATTGCAGAAATAAATACTTTGTATATAACAACTGAATGAAACACAATAGCATGGAAAAAGCTTTTTTTGCACATTTTTAAAAATATCTCAAAAATCTGTCAATCTGTATATGTTTCACATAGTTTTATATTCGGCGGTAGGGACGGCGGACTGATAACATGGTGAGAAACAAGTAATTCCTTTGGTGAAGGGGTTAACGTGACAAAAGTGATAACAGAAATATAAAATAAATATTTTTATCTATCCCTGCAAAGGCAGAAACGACCTGCAGTAGTGGATGTATATTTCCATCTTATTTGTCAATCATAACTCTAAAAAATTGAAATAAACTCTTATCTTATTTTAAATGTGGTAAACAACAATGTTGCTCATAAATATTCGTATTCCAATAAGATAGTTATAAAATCAGCCCAGTTTTCTAGACTACATACGGCTTTGTATCACTTCAAATAAACTTTAAGGCTGTAAAATGAAATAGATAAGCAGACAATAGAGGGATTCAGATGACATTTATAATATTTTCTTGTCCGATTTATGAAACCAGATGTCTACATATATGAATTTAAATAGAAATACTAACCATATTGTGCATGTGTTTACTGCCATATTTTCGTGAGATTTTATAATATTTTTGAAAATATTTTCAACAAACTATTGAGCAGTTCCACCAACCACAATGATGACAGCATTTTACATTTTCTTTCATCTAAATCCGTCCATTAACAAAGAAGCAATTGGCTTGTAAAATATATGCATTTTAAAGACTGCTAAACCTCAAATATCCCCTATTTTCGCCCATCTAAGAAGGCTGAAAAACATAGTTTAAAATATTTTTTCCCAACATAAAACGCCTACTTTGTAAATATATATGTATATTTTTATGTCCACTTACAATTCTAATAAAATATGTCCCAAAATAAAGGTATTTACATGATTTAATTTCGCAAGTTCTTATCCGTAGATTTACTTCCTACACCTCTTGACCTTTGACCTACGCTACGAGATCGAGAACGAGACCTCTGAAACTGTGAACTCGCTTATTCACCGTTCTGGCTTGTCGTTTCGACTGTTTCCGTGCAGAGATCAGCCTTTCTTTCGATATATAACGTTTTGAGTAAATATGCTAGTGTACGAAATATCTCGCTTTACAATGGTGGACGTAAACAACTTGCCAGGAAATCGCTCGAAACCATTTAATTTTAAAATATAAAGCTTATTTTCAGTGTTATATATATTGCTTGCATATCTACGCTTCGTGCCACCGAAATTCGCTTCTAAAGCAGAAATATTTCCTTCATAAAAATCGAGTCCCGATGGACGCACGGACAACCGAAATTTGCGTCCAAATCTGAAATACCGCATGTTTAATATACTCGGACGGCGTAATCGCGAACCCTGTGTAATGTCACTGCCCTGTTGCTGTTGTCACTGTTGTTCTTGATGTTCAAAATGATGTTGATCTCCAGCACAATCAAATAAACTGTAGGACTATATATGTCATAAATGTGGAAGTTATTGAAATGAAAAATATCATTACATATTTTTACTTTAAAAATGTCAACATGGTTTAACATAACATGGAATTTTGACAAGTTATCACATGGATATATGGTCAACCTTTGCTACAAATTCTAGCACAACTACAAATAAATCTGCAAGAATTTTTCTTCTCTGCAATTTTAACATATGACAATGCTTCGGAATTCTATAATGTGTATGCCCATTTATTAAGTTATCAACAATAAAGTTTCAGTGGATGTTTCTACAGAAAGACAAAACTGTAATTTTAAAACTCACTAGACAGACAGTGTAAAGCTTATCAGAGTTGCACACTAATAACTTTGATAAGGAACTGGAAAGTGAGTGGAGCAGGGGTTGGGGATCAACTATTCTCAAATATTAGTGTGCAGATTGAGAGAGTGTACATCAATAATGTGGTAATTTTAGTGAATCCTTGAGTTCTTTGGGGGAAGGGATCAAGAAGTTTGAGTACATAGTGTGAGCAAGTGTTGAGAGACACACACAGAGCCTGAGTGGGGGATCAATGATGAATGTCTTGACGATTGTTTTACTATATGATATTTTAATAATTATTTATCTACAATGAAATTTAAGACAAGGTAAAAGCAACTTTTGACATGTTCAAAGGTCAACATGTGTCTCTATTCGCTTAATTTTTATTTATTTGCTGTTCATTTTATTATTTTCTCATTTGCCTTTTTCATGGATGATAAAACTTACTGGTTCTTAACCTTATCCAATAGCTTTGCCAATGGCCAAGAAACTTTGTTCAAGTTAAAACTTTCACAAACTACAATGAAATGGTATCAAACATTAATAGCAAATATCATTAATTGTAACAGATGTAACAAGATGTCACATATGCAATGTCACTTTCAAAGTTCATTAGCCCTAATGCATATGATTTATATGACGTTGTTGATGATGTGATTCCATCACAAATCAGTTGAATAAAATGACTTGATTGTAAATACTTAGCAATTGTCTGATTATTTGTCACCAGACACTTGAAAGATAATGATTTTATCTCAGCCAACATTTGAAAAAGCTAAAAAATTATTGCAATTTTACTTTTGGCTTTAGCGTTGCAAACAACTTAAATAATATGCACATATTATTTCACCTCTACAGACAGCTGCATCAATTGGACTGGTTTCCAAATAAATATAACACACAGATTAGTAAATGGAAATCACTGGGGGGGCACGGTGACAGTGGGTAACACACTCCCCTCCCACCTCTGAGGTCTGCGGTGCAAACCCTTGATGCAATGTGGGAAAATCACACAAGGACCGAACAAGCACATAATTTATTTTAGGTACTTATGTAAATCAGTACTGAAGTACAGTAATAAATCATGATGGAGTAAATTAAACTGAAAGTAATATAAGTATTTTATTATAAATAAAATGTATCTCCATACTGCATTACAATGGGTAGGTTACAGTGTGGGGTACTTGTGGTACTCAGTACTTAAGTACACAAATGAGTGGGGAAATTAAACTTAAGTATTATATATATTTGAGTAAAATATGTATCTCCACTTTACAACACAAAGGTTCAACAACAGATTGGGTTTAATACTGACCTGATCCAAAAATCAATAAAGCATTTGGATGGGATGTTTTCGGGTGTATTTTATGAAATAATGAATGATCTCCAAGCTTAAGCTTAATCGTGTATTTTTGGCATTTTGTTACACAATTTGGAAATACTTAATGTTCTTGTGTTCCACTCTCTCTCTCTTTATCTGAAAAAATATGCCCAAATTATTGATCCACAAACAAAAACGGACAAGATTATGATTTACTGTATCACAATAAAGTCTCAATGTTTCTGGTTCTTTTGTCCATATTTATGCATGAATTGACATGAAACTTTCCAGTTTAATAAAACAAACAACCTTCTGTATATTTATGCACATAAATCGAGGTTAAGATATTGAATTTCTTTACATTTTAAGGAAATCGCGAAAAATCGGACAAGTTTATGACGACCCGTGTAGGCGAAACACTCAAAACTGACGGAAGAAATACGTCTATTATCGGAAGCGACGACGTGCATATTTCCTCGTAGAAATGTTTGAGAAAAGCATGAAAAGCAGTTTATTTTATTTTGTATATCCAGCTAACAGTAATTCACGTGAGAATTCGGGTATTCTCGCGAGATTTCCGTGCTTTTTGTTGATTTTTAAACTCATCTTCTGCTTATAGTGTCACAGGCGAAACAGTCGAAACAACTACTGACCAAAGAAATTCGTCTATTATCGGAAGCGACGACGTACATATTTTCTCATAGAAATAGGTGAGAAAGACACGAAAGTGAGTTTATTTTATTTGATACATCCAGCTAACAGTAATTCACGCGAGATTTCGGGTATTCTCACGAGATTTCCATGCTTTATGTCTATTTTTTAACTCGCCTTCTGCATACTGTGTCACAGGCGAAACAGTCGAAACAACTACTGACCAAAGAAATTTGTCTATTATCGGAAGAGACAAAATATATATTTCTTCAAAGAAAAGAGAAGAAATGCAATTTATTTATTTATTTGATGAATCCAGATAACAGTATTATAAAAAAAAATTTAAAAAAAAAACAGTAGCACCCAGCCATTAGGCCATTAAGATGTGGTTTAGAAGTGAAATTAAAAAAATAAATAAAAGACAAATAAAAACAGAATTAAATATTTTATTTTCTGAACTTTTAGTTTAGCATCTATTTCTTATTATTTAAATAAAGAAGATTTTATGCAGTCTTAAATTGGAACTAAATATTTCAAAATATCTTGATGCAAAACATGTCTCACATTTTTTCACAGTTGTCTCGCCTTTTCAAGTGAAGGGAGACAGTCTGTCTCGCATTCATTTTTGACGAGAGCGAACACTGCCCTGCCATATTTGCACGTCTCTCACTGATGAACAATTGCAAAAAATTCAAAACAGGAAGCGGTATTTAAAAAAGCAAAAAGCGGAAACTAGTTCTAAAGATGAACTAGATCTCTTGGGTGAAGGCGATGGGGACTCTTTTACTGGTTCTAATGCAGACCTTGAGAGTGCTGCCGATAACCTCTTTACCTCACCCCCCCGTCCTCAACCTCTTGCCTTCAGTTCTTTATCATTGAAAACCCCAGCTAAAGCTGTCCCTCCAACCCCAGGTACTGTTTTGCAAAACAAAATTCAAAGAAATTTAGAAAAATCCCTGGGTGATTCCTTATGCCCCTGTTCCACCAAAGGATTAAGCCCCGATCCTGTCGGCGACCCTTAATCGTGCACAGTCGGTTGAAAAAAGACAAAAATAGGGCGGGAATACTGGGTCGGTACTGAAGTCTGGGATTAAGAACAGATCGTCCCCAGGACGCCTCAGGACACCTCAGGACGCCTCAGGCGGCCGCAGACAGTCCCCGACTGGTCTGGGACTAAGAACCGACTAAGCCAGTTTTCGGGTCGGTTTCAACCACGATCCTGTCGGACACAAACCGACTGGGTCCCAGGACGCCTCAGGCCTCCTGGGACTAAGAGCCGACTAACACACGATTAACTACCGGCGTCCTCAGGCGTCCTCAGGCCTCCTCAGGCCTCCCCAGACCACGATCCCCGATTATTGTTTTGCAAAGTTGCTGGATTTTCTGGGTATATATATATAAAATTTGCGATCTAATCATCATTGCTTTTCTAGGAACACACCAGGATGCCACCTTTTAATGGAAGACAGATTCAACAACAACTTAGGGCTTTCTTGGTTTTTATTCAGTTACAAATAATCATGTATTTCCATTTTTTACGTCAAGCACAGCAACAGCAACCACCACCACCACCACCAGCACCACCAGCACCCATACAGAGACCTAGAAGAAGGCACAACATGTGGGTCAGGCCATGGCTTCTGCAGAGAGAGGAGAGGGGGGCCTACCACAACATTATGGCTGATCTGTATGCCACAGACATTCCAGGATTCACCAACTACATGAGGATGACCCCAGAATTCTTTGAAATGATGAAGACCAGACTGGAACCACGTCTAGCCAGGCAGGCCACCAACTACAGAGCTCCTATCAGTGTTGGGGAGAAGTTAGCCCTCACCATCAGATATCTGGCCACTGGAGAGTCATACACATCATTATCCTGTCAGTTCAGGGTTGGCAGATCCACCATTTCCAAGTTTCTACCAGAGGTCTGCAGGGCCATCCAGGATGAGTTCACCAGAGAGTACCTCAAATGTCCTACTACTCCAGATGAGTGGAAAGAACTGGAAAGGGAATTCAGGATCAGGTGGAATGTTCCACATGCCCTGGGAGCCCTGGATGGAAAGCATGTGGCCCTGAAGAAACCCAAGAACTCTGGAGCCCTCTACCACAACTACAAGGGGTTCTTTTCCATTGTCATGTTGGCCTTGGTAGATGGGCAGTACAAATTCAGATGGGTGGATGTGGGTACAGAAGGGTCTTGCTCAGATGCCCAGATATTTAATGCCTCTCAGCTGAAGAGGAGGATTGAAGATGGCAGGATAGGCTTCCCTGACCCAGCTCCTATAACACAGGGTGGTAGAGATGTCCCCTACTTCATTTTGGCAGATGATGCCTTTGCCCTGAAGACCTGGCTCATGAAACCCTATGGCAGAAGGCTGTTAACAAGGGAGGAAAGGATTGCCAACTACAGAATATCAAGGGGCAGGAGAGTTGTGGAGAACGCTTTTGGCATCCTTGTGTCAAGATTTAGAGTCATGAGGACCACCATTGAACTACCCCCAGAAACAGTTAGAGAAGTGGTCATGACCTGTGTGGTTCTGCACAATATACTCAGAAGCCAGTATCAAGGTCAACCTGCTGGTCAGCAGCCTGGGGGGGATGATGATGATGATGATGTGCCTGGTGATTGTGGATTGATTGGTGGTGCTGCTGGTGGTGGCCAAGACAGAAACCCTGCTAGAGAGGCCAAAAGACAGAGGGATTACCTGAAGGACTACTTCAATAATGGGGGAGCAGTGGCCTGGCAAGATGGCAGAATATAAGTCCTGTTGCAGTAAACAGTCCTTTTCAGGACTAACTATAACAGTCCTTTTCAGGACTACCAAATATTCCAAAAACAATTAATCAGCTATGTGGACAAACAGACAAACCCCATGCCAAACATAACTTGTACAGACGGACAAACAGACAAACCCCATGCCAAACATAACTTGTTCAGACAGACAAACAGACAAACCCCATGCCAAACATAACTTGTTCAGACAGACAAACAGACAAACCCCATGCCAAACATAACTTGTTCAGACAGACAAACAGACAAACACAACTTACTCACCCAACAAACAGACAAACCCACTGTTAAACAAAAGCGAAACACAAAGTGACACATAATATCCTAAATTGAATAATTATTTTATATATTTTCAAATCCACATCATAATTTAAACATTTTTCTTTTTTCATGGCTGGGAAACTTATTTGTAGCAGAAATTTTTTTATGGAAATATTCAATTTTAAATATTCATTTCTAATCACAAAAATTTGGAAAATATAACCATGGAACTAGTTTTGCTTTCAATAATGGGGGATTGTGTTTGCTAAATAGTTTGTCAGTTCGTTGGCATGGGTTCTATCTACTTTTGGGTTTGGGTGTTTGTTGGTTGGTGGTTACTGGGGTTGGGTTTTTTGGGGTAGTTGGGTATTAGGTGTGGTACTGGGTTTGTTATTTGGGGGTTATGTTTGGTATTGGGTTTGTCTGTTTGTGGGTTGGTAAGTATGTAATTATGCCTTTTAACTCTAGGGAAGGTGCAAGTGTTGGACTTTTCAATTACAGATTTTAAACTATCCCATGGATTTTAATCTAAAAATGGGCTGATTAATGGCCATATTGGGAGTTACTTTTAATATTTTTTTTATGTGGCCTTTTTGGTTATGTGTAGTACCATGGGTTATTTGTTTCATGTTTGGGGTGGTGTAAGTGTTGGACTTTAATTTTTTTTTTCTTGTGATAAGTATTTGTACTGAACTTTTTTGTTTTGGGAGGGGAATTGGAAGAACACGTAGCTGAATAATTGTTTTTGGAAGAATTGGTGGCCCTGAAAAGGGCCTGGCAGGTCAAAGACCCGCCCTGACTGGATGGCTACTGAGGAGGCTGCTGCTGCTGTTGAGGCGGTGCTGAAGTGGTGATAGTAAAGAGCTGCTGCTGCGGTTGTTGCTGCTGCTGCTGAGGCTGCTCGACGATCTGTGTTGATGTCAGATCTGGTAGCTGGCTTAAGATTCCACTCAGATTGTGTCTGCTCCCTTCGTCCTGTACAGTTAGGACAGATGTAGGGTTGCTGAAGCCAATGGGGCTTGGTGTATAGTACACAAAACTGCTGCTAGGTGCTGCTTGAGTGGAACTTGACGCCTGTGGAGTGGTTGTTGGCAGTAGGCCGACCCTCTGGGACTCCGTGGTAACAGTGGCTGATCTTCTGGGCAATGGCTGACGTCTGCGGTTACTCTTAATATTTTCGATATCTCTGAATGTCTTGCCCTTTAATTCTTCAAATTCTTCTTGAGTCATCTTTTCGGCCTCTGATGCCACGTAGTCAAAGAAGGGCTGCCTGTCTGACTTCTGATGCAGAAAACCTGAGATAAGTGTCCTCATCTGCTCAAAGTGTTCGAGAATCTTGGAGTCTGTAGTTGAAACGGGTGTTGATGTAATGATGGACTGACTCCTCTCCCTCAGGACACTGGACTCGAGGTGTTCTGTGTCAGTAGTTGACCCACGTGATTCGTCCTGCTTGCTGGTATTTGGACTGGCCTCAAAACCTGAACTTCTATTGGCCCCCTTTCTTCTGATGTAGGTTTTAAGAAAACCCATCTGTTGGTAGACCCAGGACTGTCTCTTGGTCATCTCCCTCGGGGCTTGGCCAGATTGGAGCTTAGACAGCTTTCCATAACGGGTTCGCTGGGACTCAAACCACCTTCTCACATCAAAGGGCTGGAGCTTAAGTTCTGCAGATATTTCTGCCCAGAGAGCCTCTCTTCTATTCCTGTCGTGGAAACGTGAATGTTCCTTGTCATACAGTTCAGGGTGCAGCTTGACGAATTCTACAATGGAAACTTCATCACTGTCTGTAAAAGTGGCACACACCCTGGCTCTCTTGGCTGAAGAATGGCACTCCGGATCTTCCTCACACCTCTCTTCTTCTTCTGCCACAGCTTCCCCAATAGCTGGATCTTCCTGAATCTCCTCCTCCTCTCTCCTCTCACTTCCTTCTTCTGTAATAACTTCACTCCTCTCCTCTACTTGACTTTCCTTCTCCCTCTCATCCATCTTTTTCCTTCCTCTCTTCCCTCCTTTCTCTTTTCTCATGATCCAGTCGACAAAATAATAAAAAAATAGTAAAATGTGTCTCCTAACTGTGAAATTTGCCTTAAGCTCAAGTATATAAAATGTAAAATAAAAATTGAAAACCCCTACAAATCAGTGACACACGTCTCTCAGTAGCCAAACAGTCAGTAACAATGACAAAGTGTACGCGGTCGCTTATATAGTCCCAGACCTGCTCATTGCCTCGTTTTAATTTCCAACGCGCGGAAAACAGTCGGTTCTTAATCGGTTGTTAGTCCCAGGCCGCCTGGGGCGTCCTCAGGCCGCCGCAGACTGAAAATGCGTGGTCCCAGGCGTCCTGGGGAGGCCGGTTTGGATCGGTTAGGGTCGGTTACCCTTAGTCGGTTCTTAGTCCCAGACCTTGATTTTTGGGTCGCAGGACACCGCAGACGGTCTGAGGCTTCCGGGGACTAATGAAACCGACTCACTTTCAGACGCATGAAATTCATACGCATCATATTTGAGTCTGGGATTAAGAACCGGCCGCCTGGGACTAAGCTACGGAGGTCTGGGACTAAGGGTCGCAGGACGCCTGGGACAACAACCGACTCTGTAAATTTGGGTCTGAGGAGGCCTGAGGACGCCTGGGACTGGACATTTTGTTGACGGCGGGAAATAGGAATCGGTTGTAGTCGTGTGAAATATCAAACATGTTTGATTTTTCACACGGCCCCAACCGACCACAACCGACCCTTACAGAAGGTCTGGGACTAAGCAAATATTTCAAACCGACCCCCAAAAACCCTTAATCGGGAGCCTTAGTCGTGTGGTGGAACACCCACATTAAATATACATATTCAGCAGCAAATGTTAGAAGCATTTCAATCACTCCGAGAGGAGTTGGCAGTTAAAAAGCCAGCCGAGGTTGATCCCTCGCCTCATGCTTCAAAAGCTGGTCCATCCAGCAACATTGCTGCTCATCTGGACCTACCCCCTCCGAGGTCAAGTACTAATGCTCAGTCCGAGGCAATGGATGTGGACGTTGGTCCAGCACTCCCTCCTCGACTAGTACTTAACCAATCTACCTCGGAGCAGTACGTTGCCCCTTCTGAAGCTATACTGAAGGATTCCTCGTACTCACACAAAAAACAAAGCCACAGACAAACAGTAGCACCGAGCTCTGCCTCGGATCAACTGGATGAGGATTTCGATGAACCTCGGATCCATCCTAGACCTAAGAAACACTCTGACAAGAGCAAGCATAAATCTAGGTCCAGATATGTGTCATCTTCAGAGGAAGATCACTCCCCTGTTGCCAGACACAGGTCTTCTAAGCCCTCTAGGGCTCAGCCCTCAGGCGCAGCTTCTGATCAAGACCTCCCACAACATGATCCAGACCCCCCTTATTATAGGGAAGTAGCCCTGTCTGACATTCCCTCCCAATACTCTGAAGAGGTAGACACCTTCAGGCGCATTCTTTCTCTCCCTGACCCCAGGGACTCTATGCCTAGGTCGTCAACTTCAGTGTTGGGTCTGGATGACGAAAAAGGCCGTCAAGAGCTCAGACCTAGAGGTCCTTCCTCTATCCTACCACTTAGCTCAGTTATCAAGGACGCCTTTGATAAATTTCAACATGATTTCAAAGCTGCCAATTTATCTGAGGGAAAATATGTCAAGCCTCCTTCATCCACTTCCAAGTGGTACAAGGTTGGACAGCCCACTTTTCAAGACAAAATCCAGGAGTTGAATACGGACTTTGCTAAGATCTGTATTACCCCTAGACCTCCTGGGGCACCAGTAGCCAAAGTCCCTCTGCCAGTTCTTAAGGAGCTGGAACATCAGGCTAGACAAAATATTTCAACCCTCAATTTCACCGCTGCCTTTGCCAAAACTTCTTCTTCTTGCAATGCTTCCTTGGAAAAGTGCCAACATAGCATTAAGTCAACTGTCAAGAAGATAAAATCTCAGATCCAGAAAGGTGCCAATCCTGAGAAAGCAGCAAAGCGCGGATATGAGGAAGTTGCTGAGTACTTGGATTTTTGGAACAAGACGGTTCTTGTTCAACATAGAGCTCTTACCTGTCTCAGCAAATCACTAGCCCATATTCTCCAGAGGGAATTATATTCCATGGCTAATACCGGCTTGCTCAGGCGCGAAGCCGAAATGACTCTATTACATCCCCAGCTAGGGGAAACGAGACGCCAAGAACTCAGGAACTCGTCCTTCTGGGACTCCTCCTTGTTCGAGTCTCAACTTGTAAAGGAAGGTGAGGACTTCCTTCTCAAAAAAGGCACCTCAAAAGATTCTCAGGGTTTCGCACCCTACCAGAATAAGCCCTTTCGTGGCCCCCACAAGAAAAGAGGCTCCTACAGGAAACGCCCCTATGGGGGCAATACCTCTCAAAGCAGTAACCAATCCTTTCCCTCGGGAAGAGGAAAATCCAACTTCAGAGGCTCCAGGGGTCGTTTTCGACCCCACAATAGGGGAAGGGGGCGTGGAAACCCCCCTTCTCAATGACTCCTCCAAAGCCTCACTCAGTCCACCAGTAGGAAGTCGCCTCCGTTCTTTCAAGAGAGACTGGCTAATAAACAAATGTTCTCAAAACGTATTAAACATTATCACCAATGGCTACGTTCTGCCATTCCGTTCAAAGCCAAACTTGATCAGATTTCCTGTGATTCTATCAGAGTACAAGGCCCAACAAAAAGACCAAGCCTTGGCCACTTGTATCCAGTCTCTCTTGTCAAAGAACGCCATCGAAAAGGTGGAAAATGTAAAATCTCTCGGGTTTTACAGTCGCCTGTTCCTAGTTCCCAAACCTCACCAAAGGTGGAAGCCAGTCATAGACTTAAGCAGGCTCAACACTTTTCTACATGTAGAAAAGTTCAAAATGGAAACCCCGGAGTCCATCAGGACTTCCCTGGTCCCAGGGGAGTGGGTATCGTCGATAGACCTGTCGGACGCATACCTTCACATCCCCATCCATCCAAACTCAAGGAAGTACCTAAGGTTTTGCTGCAAGGCCCAGGTGTTCCAGTTCACCTCCCTACCTTTCGGACTGGCCACAGCCCCCCAGGTCTTTACAATGATCGTAAAGGAAGTGAAACTAATGGCCCTCTCAAGAGGACTCAGAATTCACCAATACCTCGACGACTGGCTGATCAGGTCCCAGTCTCAGGAGGAATCTCAAAGGGACACACAGGCAGTGGTAGACCTAACCCAATCCTTGGGTTGGATAATCAACCAGGAAAAATCAGAACTGAAACCTACTCAGGTGTTTTCGTTCGTGGGCTACGAATACCACCTAGATTCAGCCCTTGTAAGACCCACTCACGAGAGATGGCTCAAACTTCAGGATTTGATCCTAAGACTCAAGTCAAAACGTGTTTTGACTGCAAGATGTTTGATGTCTCTAATTGGGTTGCTAGCCTCAACGGAGAAAATAGTCCCGGAGGGACGCCTTCACATGAGGCCCTTTCAGTTTCATCTCAAGGAGCACTGGAGATATCCTCAGTCGCTGGACAACTTCCTTCCTTGGACAGAAGCCATTGTAGCCCACCTAGATTGGTGGCAAAACCCCTCAAATGTGATGAAAGGCGCAGACCTTCATCCCAAGGACCACAGTATCCAACTCTTTACCGACGCCTCAAACAAAGGTTGGGGCGCTCACTTAGATCAAAATTCTACAAAAGGGCTGTGGTCAGAGCGGGAAAAAAGGCTACACATAAATGTCCTGGAATTGAAGGCCGTCTCCCTGGCCCTTCGAGACTTCAAGGACCAGTGCCAGAATCAAACAGTGTTAGTTGCGACGGACAGCTCAACAGTGGTAGCCTACATCAACAAGCAGGGGGGAACTCACTCAGCAGAGATGTGCGCTCTCCTGTGGAAAATCATGACCTGGTGCCATCACTACCATATAACATTGAAAGCCAGGCACATTCCAGGGTGTCTGAATGTGATGGCCGACCTCCTATCCAGGTCCAACCAAGTGCAGTCAACAGAATGGTCTCTGCACCCTCAGGTCTTAAAGCAAATCTGCCGAAAGTGGTTCACCCCTCATGTAGACTTATTCGCCACTCACCTGAATCACAAACTCCCTCTATATGTGTCTCCTATCCCAGACCCAAGGGCCTGGAACATAGATGCTCTGAACATAAACTGGACCAACCTCACGGCCTACGCCTACCCTCCTACGGCTCTCCTTCACAAGGTGATCCAAAAGATCAAGCAATGCCATTGCCTGATCATCGTGATAGCCCCAGGCTGGCCAGGGATGCCCTGGTTTTGGGACCTAGTGCAGCTCTCAACAGAGATCCCACTACAACTCCCAGTGTCAACGACGCTACTCAAACAGTCCCACAACTATGTGTTCCACAACAATCCACAACAGCTGAACCTCCACGCCTGGTGTCTAGGAGCGGACAACTCCAAGAACAAGGCTTCTCTGTGGAGGTGGCAGAGAGAATTGCTGCCCCTCAGCGGTCATCAACAAGGACCATCTACAGGTCAAAGTGGGCCCTATTTGAAAAATGGTGCAGAGAAAATTCGGTGGATTTCTCCACTCCATCTGTGAAACAAATCTCAGATTTTTTCATGTACCTGTACCAAGACTTAAACATTGATGGTTACAGGACTGCAATCGTTGACACTTTGGGCCCAACAGCCCAACACATTGCACACAATGCAGACCTTCATAGGTTACTCTCCAGTTTTCACAGGGATCGTCCTAAAAGTTCCAGAAATTTACCCAAGTGGAACCTTTCTGTTGTACTTAACGAGCTCACCAAAGCACCATTTGAGCCCATGAAAGACTCAGACCTCAAACATCTTACTCTCAAAACTGCTTTCTTGCTAGCCTTGGCCTCCGGCAAGCGCCGCAGCGAAATCCATGCCTGGGTCGCGAACAAAGTATCTAATTTAGGCCAATGGGAAAAGGTCGCCTTGTTCCCTTCTTCTGATTTCATAGCCAAAAACCAACTAGCAAGAGAAGGTTCTCAAAGTGTGTCACCAGTGACTATCCCTGCTTTGACTACCATTGTAGATAGACAGTTTAAGGAAGACAGGACCCTGTGTCCCGTGCGGGCCCTGAGGTTTTATTTGGACCGAACTAAAGACCTGAGAGGGTCTCGTTCTCTCCTTTTCATCTCCTTTAAGAAAGGACATACCTCAGACATCAGACCCGCTACACTCTCTTCATGGTTGAAACAAACCATCCTACTTTGTTACAAACAAGCAGATCAACAAGCCTTGGACTTGGTCCAAGTCAAAGCGCATGACATCCGGGCCTTCGCGGCCTCTAAGGCCTTTTACGGTGGAGTATCGGTGGACCAAATCATGCAAGCCTGTCACTGGAAAGCTCACAACACATTCACAAATTTTTACCTAAAAGACCTTACTTGGTCGGACACCGACAACAATATGTATCTGGGACCCGTAGTGGCGGCACAACAAGTCCTAGATCCTTCCCCTCAGACCAGTTGTCCTCGGAAAGAAAAAAAGGGGGGGGCACATCCGCTACAACCAAGTCTTCAGGAGTCTCTCCCAGGATCTAGGTATTCCTTTACCTTCAAGATGTTACGGGTAAGGTCATTTTATTTTTTAATTATCAGGTAATTTCTATTAAGGACTAATTTAGTTGTCGTTAATCTCATATTTCAGGTTAAAAATTTCATGAGATGCCCAACCACTGGGTTGGTCAGTCACACGTGAAGGTCTACTAGGGACCCTTAGACCTCGAAGTGAGCACCGCTGCACTTCCGTCCTACTACCAAACATCTGGACAGTTTTAGCACTGTCCCTTTTTACTTAGGTTTTTTGGCTCGTTACAGGCCCGATCTTCGGGATCGGGGCTCTGTAAAAGGGACTCAGACTGGTATTTCTGGCACTATTCTGTATATATATTAATTTAAATCTTAGAAAAAAATGACATATCTTCCAGTCTCAGCTGTAATCCCGCCACCGGGCGGTTGAATTCAGCATTAAGTCCCACATGGTAAGCTATTGTAGCGTAATAAAATTGAAAATTTTAATTACTTAAATGTAGCTTTTATAAGCTACAAGCTTACCATGTGGGACTTAGGAGAGTCCCACCCTGCCTCCCCGCTGTTTACAGCTGAGGGGTAGGTTTAATAAAAAATTTCAACGAGAAAGTAGGGCGATTGGTCAGAAGATATCACGTGACGACAACTACCAGTATATCCGGTGGCTAACAAGAACGATCTTTTTTTCTAAGACGTTGGCCCCGGGTGTGGCAACCCGAGAACAGCATTAAGTCCCACATGGTAAGCTTGTAGCTTATAAAAGCTACATTTAAGTAATTAAAATTTTCAAAATTAGAGTATTTTGTTTATTAATATCTTATTTATCTACTTTTGAATTAGCTATAACATAGCAAAATTGCTATTCTCAGGTTCACATTGTTGAGTAAATCAGTTGTAACTTGAAAACTTTTGCATTTAAAGTATTTTCTGTAAATATGTTGTTCACCTACTTTTGGGTCAGCTATAACATAATAAAATTGCAGATCTGTAGATCATGGCATAACTGAGCAATAGCTACTTTCAGGTTCTCACTGTTGAGTAAATCAGTTGTAACTAGAAAGCTATTGCATTTAGAGTATTTTCTTTAAATATGTTGTTCATATACTTATGGGTCAGCCATAACATAGTGAAATTATAGACCTGTAGCTCATAGCTTAGCTGAGCACTAGCTACTTTTATGTTTTCACTATTGAGTTACTCAGTTGTATCTTGAAAACTATTGCATTTACAGTATTTTGTTTAAATATGTTATTGACTTACTTTTGGGTCAGCTATAAAATAGTAAAATTGCAGACCTGTAGCTCCTTGCATAGCTGAGTAAAAGCTACTTTCAGGTTCTCACTGTTGAGTAAATCAGTTATAACATGAAAACTATTGTATTTAATACTATTTACAGTATTTCTTTAACTATGTTATTCACTTACTTTTGTGTGATCTTTTGTGTGATCTATACCATATTAAAATTGCAGCCCTTTAACTGATTGCATAGCTGAGCAAAAACTATTATGACATTGTCACTGTTGAGTAAATCAGTTGTAACAAGATGCACTCAGAGAGAGCAAAACACTCGACTCCATGTGACCAGTCTCTAAAGTGATATAAAGTATTGTAAGGAAGACAATAAAATAAAACCAAACATGTAAATTAATTTTCGAAGAAATATCAATAGAAAGCCAAATTCATTAAAAATACATTGAAATGGGACCTCTGAAAATTCTTGAATTTTTGTATCCAAAATAAGATCCAGATCTTTCTTTTAGTAACTTCTTCCTTTGGCCAGGTCCTACCCACAAAAATTTTTTAATAAAGATCTGTTCATTAATTCTTGAGTAATCTAAACACCAAAAAAACAGACAGACAGACAAATAGACAAACAATTTGCACCCAAAAACATGAACTGCTGGTGGAGGTAAAATATAGCTTAAAAGTCACTTTTTGGTGAAAATCATTCATAGTAAATTTTTGTGATGGACTGTCAAGGAATTGAAAGAAAAAAAGAGAAAATAAAAACAGAAATAATAATTAATAAAAATGATGAATATTCACGACTTTAGAAACAACTACACCTATTTTTATGCTTCATTTATGTCTGGTAGTGCATCAAACCAAGATGAAAAATGGTTTGTGGTTACTGGATCTGTCTGTAAAAATGCTTTAAAGTGAGTTACTTTTCAAAGAAATTGAAAACCTGATTACTTCTTTACACAGAGGTATTGGTACATAAATAACCACTCATAGAATACAGATTAATGGTTAAACATTAATTGATTAATTGGTTGATTATTAAGTGACTGACTGATCGATTGAGATTTTTGCAATGTGTACTATTTTCAGGCAACAGTATAATGGTTGTGTTTACAGACAAAATTGCAACCTTTGTGTTTACAGGTAGCAGTGCAATGTTTGTGTTGATGTACAAATTTCTCTTTCTGTCTGACATCAGTCTCACACAGAAGCTGTGGTTCACTCCATTTTTTATTGGAGCCATCCTCTGCATGGGCTGTTCAACAGTGTTCCACCTGTTTGGCTGTTATTCTGAAAATGCACACAGATTCTTAGCAAAGTAAGTGCTGGTATACCACTTAATTAAGCGTCCCTTGAAAAGGGGACGCTTATTGGTTTCACCCCCGGTTTTCAGTCAGCCGCCGCCGCTGCCGCCGCCGCATTATCGTCTCCCTTGAATATCTCCCTTGTTATTAGGCCTATCCAAATGATATGTGGCAGTGTTCTTCTATAGGCGTGGGGAAATTTTTTGACAGGCATAAATTTGACATTATCAAAAATTCAAAAAAAAATTTACTTCCTTTTCACTAGATTTCCTCAGAAAGTACTGGGTGTGGGTCAACCAAATTTGGTATGCACATTCCTGAGGGAAGAATCTAGGCGCCAGTCGATAATGGGATCAATCGGGCCATAATTGACTGATTGACGGGCGATTGATTATAAGTTCATAAAAATTTTGCTAAGATTAAGCCTTGAACTCGCTTATTATTGGTCCTAGAGGTTTGGAATGGTATACCAACATATAGGAAATCATGTGCTGGGAATCTTCTGGTGTTGTCAGATTTGACCTTGGGCCCCTCGTTCAAGGTCAAGCGAGGATAGGCAAACTTTAAAGTGCTTATAACTCTCTTATTATTGGTCCTAGAGGTTAGGGATGGTATACCAACATATAGGAAACCATGGGCTGGGAATCTTTTGGTGTGGTCAGATTTGACTTTGGGCCTCTCGTTCAAGGTCAAACGAGGATAGCCAAACTTAAAAGTGCTTATAACTGGCTTATTATTGGTCCTAGAGCTTTGGGATGGTATACCAACATATAGGAAATCATGGGCTGGGAATCTTCTGGTGTGGTCGGATTTGACCTTGGGCCTCTCCTTCAAGGTCAAATGAGCATAGCCAAACTTAAAAGTGCCTATAACTCGCTTATTATTGGTCCTAGAGGTTTGGGATGGTATACCAACATGTAGGAAATCATGGGCTGGGAATCTTCTGGTGTGGTTGCATTTGACCTTGGGTCCCTCCTTCAAGGTCAAACGAGCATAGGCAAAGTTTAAAGTGCTTATAACTCGCTTATTATTGGTCCTAGAGGTTTGGGATGGCATACCAACATATAGGAAATCATGTGCTGGGAATCTTCTGGCGTGGTAGGATTTGACCTTGGGCCCATCCTTCAAGGTCAAACGAGCATAGCCAAACTTAAAAGTGCTTATAACTCGCTTATTATTGGTCGTAGAGCTTTGGGATGGTATACCGACATATAGGAAATCATGTGCTGGGAATCTTCTGGTGTGGTCGGATTTGACCTTGGGCCTCTCGTTCAAGGTCAAACGAGGATAGCCAAACTTAAAAGTGCTTATAACTGGCTTATTATTGGTCCTAGAGCTTTGGGATGGTATACCAACATATAGGAAATCATGTGCAGGGAATCTTTTGGTGTGGTCGGATTTGACCTTAGGCCTCTCCTTCAAGGTCAAACGAGCATAGCCAAACATAAAAATGCTTATAACTCGCTTATTATTGGTCCTAGAGCTTTGGGATGGTATACGAACATATAGGAAATCATGTGCTGGGAATCTTCTGGTGTGGTCGCATTTGACCTTGGGCCTCTTGTTCAAGGTCAAATGAGCATAGCCAAACTTAAAAGTGCTTATAACTCGCTTATTATTGGTCCTAGAGGTTTGTGATGGTATATCAACATGTAGGAAATCATGTGCTGGGAATCTTCTGGTGTGGTCGCATTTGACCTTGGGCCCCCCTTCAAGGTCAAACGAGCATAGCCAAACTTAAAAGTGCTTATAACTCGCTTATTATTGGTCCTAGAGCTTTGGGATGGTATACCAACATATAGGAAATCATGTGCAGGGAATCTTCTGGTGTGGTGAGATTTGACCTTGGGCCCCTCCTTCAAGGTCAAACGGGGATAGCCAAACTTAAAAGTGCTTATAACTCGCTTATTATTGGTCCTAGAGCTTTGGGATGGTATACCAACATATAGGAAATCATGGGCTGGGAATCTTTTGGTGTGGTCGGATATGACCTTGGGCCCCTCCTTGAAGGTCAAATGAGGATAGCCAAACATAAAAATGCTCATAACTCGCTTATTATTGGTCCTAGAGCTTTGGGATGGCAAACCAACATGTAGGAAATCATTGGCTGGGAACCTTCTGGTGTGGTCGGATTTGAGCTTGGGCCCCACGTTCAAGGTGAAACGAGCATAGCCAAACTTAAAAGTGATGAGAACTCGCTTATTATTGGTCCTAGAGGTTTGGGATGGTATACCAGCATATAGGAAATCATGGGCTGGGAACCTTCTGGTGTGGTCGCATTTGACCTTGGGCCTCTCATTCAAGGTGAAATGAGCATAGCCAAGCTTAAAAGTGGTTATAACTCGCTTATTATTTGTCCTACAGGTTTGTGATGGTATACCAGCATATAGGAAATCATGTGCTGGGAATCTTCTGGTGTGGTCGTATTTGACCTTGGGCCTCTCGTTTAAGGTCAAACGAGCATAGCCAAACTTAAAGGTCATAGGAAACATTTTTCACAAAAATTATGAAGTTAACTTCATTCAGTAGACAAACAACCTATAAGAATGAAAATGTGGTTTACTTTAAGAAATATATGGTACAAGAGCCATAAATAGCATTATAAAAATAAATATCACGAACGTGGAGTAAATTTATTTATTTGTTGCTTTACGTCGCGTTCAACAGCCAGGGTCATATTGCGACGGGTAGTTTACAGGTGGAGTAAACCAGTGCATAGTGCACTGTAAACCACCGGGCATCGGCAAGTAACTACCAACTTTCCAACATGAAGTGCCCGGCCCGAGATTCGAACCGGCGGCCACAGAGGTTGGAGGCGAGAACCAAACATGGAGTAAAAAGTGGACATATTGTTTTTCTCGTAGTAGATGATTGATGACATCACAGGTTCATAATGAAGTTCTGTGTAGTTGGAGATATAGTGTACATATTTACAAACTGAAGGAAGATAACATTTTCCTTTGCCAAAAAAGCTCAAAAGCCTCTATTTTTTCTAGATGCTGTTTTTTTCTCAAGTTTTACCTAACTTTTAACCACTGACAGTTCTAACAAACACAGATATACTGTAAGTAGGCTTGTCTTGGAATGCAGAAAGCGTAAACATATGTATGATATTTTGCCTCCTTCCATCTTTTTTTTCCAGGTTTTTAAACTGTGATGGGAAAGTAGCCTTTCAAGTTAGATAAATTTACACAAAACTAAGAATCTCTTGATAAATTCAAAAGTGGTCATTTGAACTTACTGGATACTGTTTTTTTTGCCTTTAATCACCGGCATTTCTATCAAGAAAAGGCATGATGTAAAGTGAAATCAAAATACACAATTTGTTTTCATTTGCATCAATAATTTATAAAAGCATGCTGTTGTAGTCAAATTTATTGAATTTATTCTGAAAGAATCATGTTTGAAGTTCTAACTTTTACATTATCAGTTTATGAAATAATTCAGTATATGAGTTTTCCTTAAGATATTAGTTCAATATTTCTTGGCCTTAAGTTTGGATAATTTAAAGTTTTGGGAATTAGTTGGTGACATTTTATTCTCAATTTAAGCCTTTGTTGAGACCAAAAAAAAGGATATGTGTTTAGGGGAACTGTAATCAACACTGTAGATGGCTAGACGCATTATGTGTACTATGAAAGCAGTATTGTTTACAGTTTTGGTGGGAAACTAATTTGGGGAACATATATGATTATCCTTGCTTGAGGCCCAGTTCTAAAGACATTTATGTTGTATTTATTTCATCTCCTGGCAATAGTGTTTTCAAAATTGAAAAAAATAACTATCAAAATTCATCTCAGAGTTGAACCTGGTTGACTGCATTGTTTGGTGATTTTTATGCAACTTGCTTAATACCTCTCTAAATATTTTTTATCTGAGAACAAATATAAAAGATGTTCTGAAGGCTATTTCAAAAATTTTCTCTGGCAGACTGATGTCTTATAAACAAATAAACTTCATAAAAACACATTATGCAATCTTTTAAATCTATATGTATGTATTAAAAGGCTTACGGAAATAATAGTTTGTTTACATTGTCATCAACCTGTGACGTCAAGGCTAGTATTTTCTACGGGAGTTGTCGAGTGAAAAATAATGGGGACAGTTGTGAAAATCTTGATAAAACAGCCAGAAAGTGATTGAATATACCATGTAACCTTGTCCAGACGCATCTTATTTTCACAGAAATTGAACTTACATATGTATATGTAATCACTAATGAATGATTTGAAAATACTTCCTATGACTTTTAAAAGTGCTTATAACTCGCTTATTATTGGTCCTAGAAGTTTGGGATGGTATACCAACATGTAGGAAATCATGGGCTAGGAATCTTTTGGTATGGTCAGATTTGACCTTGGGCCTCTTCTTCAAGGTCAAACAAGCATAGCCAAACTTAAAAGTGTTTATAACTCGCTTATTATTGGTCCTAGAGGTTTGGGATGGTATACCAACATGTAGGAAATCAAGGGCTGGGAATCTTCTGGTGTGGTCGCATTTGACCTTGGGCCCCTCCTTCAAGGTCAAACGAGGATAGGCAAAGTTTAAAGTGCTTATAACTCGCTTATTATTGGTCCTAGAGGTTTGGGATGGTATACCAACATATAGGAAACCATGGGCTGGAAATCTTTTGGTGTGGTTGGATTTGACCTTGGGCCCCTCCTTCAAGGTCAAACGAGTATAGCCAAACTTAAAAGTGCTTATAACTCGCTTATTATTGGTCCTAGAGGTTTGTGATGGTATACCAACATATAGGAAATCATGGGCTGGGAATCTTTTGGTGTGGTCGGATTTGACCTTGGGCCTCTTCTTCAAGGTCAAACGAGGATAGCCAAACTTAAAAGTGCTTATAACTCGCTTATTATTTATCCTAGAGGTTTGGGATGGTATACCAACATATAGGAAATCATGTGCTGGGAATCTTCTGGTGTGATCGCATTTGACCTTGGGCCTCTCATTCAAGGTCAAATGAGCATAGCCAAACTGAAACGTGCTTATAACTCGCTTATTATTGGTCCTAGAGGTTTTGGATGGTATACCAACATATAGGAAATCATGGGCTGGGAATCTTTTGGTGTTGTCCGATTTGACCTTGGGCCTCTCCTTCAAGGTCAAACGAGCATAGCCAAACTTAAAAGTTCGATAACTCGCTTATTATTAGTCCTAGAGGTTTGGGATGTGAAACCAACATGTAGGAAATCATGTGCTGGGAATCTTCTGGTGTGGATGGATTTGACCTTGGACCTCTCATTCAAGGTCAAACCAGCATAGCCAAACCTAAACATGCTTCTTCTACTTTGCAGGTTAAAAGACGGTCAGCTGATACAGAACCTGTTCACAGGCACTGATTGCTTTTTTCGTTTTAAGATCACTCTTGTGACCCTAACATGGTCCTTTCAGGAGAATTTCTCTTCACCAATAACATTTACCTCTTCACATTGGTCCTTTAGCATTTCTTATAAAACTTAAAAGCTGTAGGGATGCTTTGTTTTTGTGTACAAAAACTTTTGTCTAGTTATTAATAATTTGAGTGTTCCCTCCATTACATGTATTAAAAAGAAGCTTAAACCCTACCTGTAAACCAAGGCATACCCTCCTTAGTCTCTTTTATTTCCCTTGCATTCTCTATGGTGCTTGACCCTTTTTGTGTGTGTTGATACTGAAGTTGATTGACCATTTTTGTGTTATTGGACCTTAGTGATCCCTTAATATAGGGTAGATTAAGCTCTATAAAAGCCCAGCTGGAATTATCTCCATGTATTTACTAAAAGAAATTATATGAAAGAAGATCTGTGTACCCTTCTGTCTGTTCTCATTTTGTTACTAACATGTATGATACATGTCCTTTCATGGCTGCAGGTGGTTACTAATTTAGTAATAATTGGTCTCATTGCTCAAACAAATACGGATGTTGCAAAGTAGCATCTGTAACCTGCATACAACGAAATAAGCCTTTTGTTTCATTAGTGTTGGAATGTTTCGCTGTAATCCACACCCAAATCTGTATGGCACACCTGCAAGTCAAGTATCCCATTTGCCCCCCCCCCCCCCCACACACACACACACACACACACACACCACAACCACCACCACCCCCCTGCCGTGAACACATGCAGTTACTGGATACACTGGGATTCACTTTTATTTGGCCTTGGGCAGTCAGATATCTATATACTTTTTTCTCATAGAATTCTCCTCTATTTTTCTGTCTTAGTGGATTCAAACTTTTTTTCAGATTAGACTATGCAGGTATCATTGTGCTGATTGTGTCAAGCTTCCCTCCATGGCTGAAGTATGGGTTCTACTGCCAGACAAGAGCAAAACATGCCTATTTAGTTTTAATTATTTCCTTGGGCTTGGTGTGTGTAGCAGCTGTGATGATGGACAGTTTCGCCAAACCAGAATACAGGAAAGTTAGAGCAGGTAAACCAATGTTTGAATTTTTTCCATTAAATAAGATAGTGAGATATTAATAAATATGAAAGTCTGTCTGAGGCCCCTAGCCAATCAACTCCTTGTATGCCCAGGGAATAGAACTAATATTATAATAATATGTAATATTCTTAAAATGCTATGGACATATTATATTTCACTGGAAAGGTCTGACTCTGTAATTTTCAATGCTATGAAATTTATCCAAATCAAAATAATGGTTTTTGAGAAATGATCATATATAATTCTGCTGCATAACAATGATCTTACTTATTTTAAATATCGTAATTAATTAATTATTATAAAGATTTACATATTTTATATATTTATGGTTTTAACTACTTTTTACCTACAGTATAATATTGTAGAATCTGAATAAATGTTTTGATGTTGTTACTGTCTCTCATTTATATTGTATGTTGTGTTCATAGGTCTGTTCATGGCCCTGGGCCTGACTGGCCTATTTCCAGGACTTCACTACTTCTACTCAGCTGGTATCATGCATGCACTCAACTGGGGGTCATGGCTTGTTATTATGGCTGTCTGGTATCTGGTAGGGGGATCCATCTATGCAGCACGTATCCCTGAAAGGTTCAAACCAGGGACCTTTGACATCTGGGTGAGATGACGTTTTCAGTATATAGAATTCTCTGTGCACAGTTTAACAGTTATTCTTGGGACCCTAAATATCTGGGAAATTCCTTTTAAGTTTTAGCTCAATGGCTCAATGGGATACAAAAAATAACAACATTTCCATTTTCAATATTTTGGGGTTTGTGGTTTAAAATTACTCCAAAAGTATTGAACGGGTCTTCTAAAATTATGTATGTATGTATGTATGTATGGCCTGGCTGATAAGTTTTCTTCTAGGTCATATTCTGCATATAAAAAATCTGGAATGTACCAAAGTCTCATCTTCACTGAATTCTTTAATGCTGTAACCACAGTGTTTGTAATGGCAGTGTATGAAAACATGTGAAATAAAAGATTGCAGAAAATAAAAAGGATCCTATGTGTAATCATTATTTTTTTTATATTTTCGTGGTCATTCAGTTCAATTATGAGGGATGAAATAAAAAAGCAGTATATGTGAGAAATAATCTGGGAATACTTGGCTGTCTTGGCGTAGGTGTGCTCTCTAAGAACACTTTCCAGTTACAGTAGAACCTCAATTATCCGAACCCCATGGGAGACATACAATCCGGTCAGATAACAGAGGGGTTCGGATAGATGAAGGCAACCGAAATTCACCGTCTATGGGTTACCGAGTGGGCGATAATTGAAGAAATTTCGTTTAATGCAGTTAATGTAAACGTCGGTATTCATTGATGATATATTTAATATATTTGTGTAATATATTGTAACTGACCCTCTAATTGTCACTTATTTGCTCCACATCTGTGAATATTATTATTTCTATTTAAAATATTACGCGGATTTTAACTGGCTGTGTTCGGTAGGTTCATGCATTGTTGACGTTTTAATTTGAGATCTCTATTGTCCCGCATTTGTTAATTGAAAAACTCCGGGAGATTATTTATTGCAAAACCCCAGGCGAATACGCCTTCTGTGATATGTTTGGTTGGAAATGCGTTGTTAATGTCTTTTCTTTTATACACGTCAGTTTGTGAAGACATACTCCGGGAGGTTATAAATTGCGAAACCCAATCGAACACGCTTTCATTGTGTAGTGGGGTCGTGTAATTGAATTAATCCCTCCCCTATTGTAACAATGGTGATAAAGATCAAAGAAGTTAGGCGTTTCTGTGAATGGTACGTTTTATAAGGCACTAGAATTAACCGTTTCCGAGACTGTGTAAAATCCTGTATTATCGCTCACGCTACACGGTTCATTATACAGTGTATGTACTGCCAGTAGGGAGACACAGTTTCGATTCAGTTAATCTGGAGATTCGGATAATAGAAGGCCGGATAATCGAGGTTCTACTGTACTTCCTCTAGGAGGTTTCATTTGTGAGTGGATTTGTTGGTCTGTCTGTCCACTCGTCTGTGTTCACAATAACTCTAAATGTAATGAATAGGTCTTTCTGAATTTTTTATGTGGGTATGGCCTGATCAAAGGAGATCAATATCATATTTTGGAAACCAAAAAATTTGAATATGTAGAGTAAGAAATCTAAAATTCGTCACATATCTGAAATTCGCCACATGTGAAAATACTAATAAAATAAATGAATTGTGGTGAGATTTGTTGAATGTATAGTAAATTAAGGCTTTTTGAACTGAAAAATACCAATTTTTAGACAAAAACATCATTTTCTTCATAAAATTAACTAAGGTTTTAGAGGTGGCGAATTTTAGATTCCTGGCAAATTTTAGATTTCTTAATCTACTTCTAAAGGACTTTGGTTTCTGATTGACATTATTCCAAAAGGGTATAATGGATCACCATGAATTTTTAATGTGTCTACTGCCTGTCCAAAAAAGGGTTATTACATTTTGGAAAAGTTCTGGATCATATTCTCGATACAAAAAAGGCTGAGTTTTCAGAAGAGCCATCTGATGGAGGCTTGCACTCTACAAGTGCTTTTTAGTTTCCATTGTATTCTATTTGCAGTTCTTGGCAGATTATGGTCCCAATGGCAGTCCATAGCATTGATGAATTATTGTTCCAATGAAAACCTGATTACCTACTTTTTTATATTCATTGAAATATTTGCATTGAAAGTCTTTCTCGATAAACGTACTTCTCAGTGCAGGTGTTCTCACTTTTTAGCCAGAACTAATGTCAGTGGTAAACTTTAGAATTTTCTTGCAGTGTATGTCTGTGTATTAAATGTATAATGTGTTGTATTTTACAGTGCCAGAGTCACCAGATTCTACATGTGTGTGTTATTCTGGGAGTGTTGTCCTGTTACATCGGTATCACAAGACTTGCTGCTCATAGGATCGACGAGGGAATCATCTGTCCTCAATAATAGACAATAAATGTTAGGATTATTACTATGTTTGCAATTTATCCAGATATTTAATGTCATGTTAAAGCTCAATGTCAGGTGGTTAGAAGCGCTGAAAATCATGCATTCCTCTGTTAAGTGTGATGCTAAAAGTAAACATCCCCATATATACAAGGCATGTGCCATGTAGTATGTTATTTTATTATCCACCACACGTATTTGACCCATACAGAGGGACATACGGAGCCGGTTTTATTTTTTTTGTATACAACGGCACCTTTGTACCATGAATAATTAGAGTCAACAAGTTCCGGTTTTTCAGATATCTCAGAAACTGTGTAACGTACAAATATGTTTTATATGTCGTTAGAAAGGTCGTTTTACAGCACGTCTGCTGGTTGTAGTTGCATAAAAATCCATGCAGAAATGGCTGAGAAATCGCAAGTTATATTTTTATTGCATAAAAACGTACTTACATAATCCCAACAGATGCTTACGTGACCTACCGTTCGGTCAAGGACACAGACAATGTGTCACGCCATTTTTTTTTACTGGTAGTACACACGTAAACCCCAGCGGGCACCTGCTGGAGGTTATATCTCCACTGTAAGTTGTCATTCTTATTTTGACCGCCGTCAAGTACACACACGTTCTTTTTAGCGCTTCAAGGTATATTTACAATATGCGCAGTTTGTTCTGTTATGCTACCCTTGGCATATTCACCAAGCTTGCATTTAAGGCAGAATGATGGAGAAGGAAAGGATTTATGCATTTCTGGTAAGAAACAACAGTGCCTTATGTGTGCAGGCTTTGGAATTCTTCCACGAAGATAGCTAAAGTAAGTCTTCTGGAATTTAATTCTCTCCATGACCAGTCTGTGGGCTTCTGACTTCCCAGTTTGAGGAGTTCGAACCCACATATGAACCTTCTTCGTTTTCAAGACACTGTAGGTCTCCCTTTTCTCAGAGATTCGTCTTTTCACAGGAGCAGGGTATGTGTGCCCCTGTCTCTGAGACAAACCTGATTCATCATAAGGTGAATTTTTTGATGATTCAAACTATCTTCCAGGGGACACTGTAGGTCTCCCTTTTTTCTAAGAGATTCATCTTTTCACAGGAGCAGGGTATGTGTGCCCCTGTCTCTCAGACAAGACCTGATTCATCAGAAGGTGAATTTTTTGATGATTCAAACTATCTTCCAGGAGACACTGTAGGTCTCCCTTTTTTCTAAGAGATTCATTTTTTCACAGGAGCAGGGTATGTGTGCCCCTGTCTCTCAGACAAGACCTGATTCATCAGAAGGTGAACTTGCTGATGATTCAAATATGCCTTCCAGGAAACACCATCAGTCTAAGTCTCCTCAAGGTGAGGCAGGCTCCTATCACTTACAATTGCATCCCTCCCTTGGGAGATGTGGAGTGTCATTAGAGGGCTGCTGCATCTACAAGTTCCACAAGTTGAGTGTCTTGTGGCTCCTCCTTTTCATAGGAACCTTCTAACCAGGTGGTTAAGAAGCAGAATGTAGCCTTACCTCCTGTTCAGCACATGGGTTCACAGATTTAGGAGGCTTCAGGAACTACATTGTAGGTCAAAGCTAGAGCAGAATCATAGTTCTCATGGTCAGTTTCTTGCCTTTGAGAGGCCACATATGACCTTATATCACTTCTCGAGAGAGACTCCTTTGAAGTCTTCTCTACTATCTCTGTCTCATCTAACAGCACATTATACAGGAGTCAGTTTATAGATAGGATGTACCATTTTTAGGCCATGTCACATGGTTTAAGATGGCCATTGAGTAGTTGCATATCAGGATTCAGGAACTAACCTCTGAATTAGGAGTTCAGGAGATCTGGAACTGTGCAGTAGTCAGCAGATCTCCTGGACAAGTACTTACAACTCCAGACTTTTCTTACCTCTTCTCTGGAGATTGCTTTGTACACTGACTTATAGTAAAATATGCCCCTTGCTTGCAACATTTTTCTACCCAGAGACACTTGGTTGAAGGATCTTCCTAATCTGCATATAGGCCACTCTGATTAGCAGGAAGTTTTTCATCTAAACATTTTGCTTCAAGTGAAGGACAAAATGTTAAAAGACTCTATATAACCAAATCTAACTCCCAAGTCATTCAGAGAATTTTGATTTCGGGATGTTATCTCACTCTAAAACGTCTCAGGAAGGTAGCAAGTCTTTTCGTCACAAACGAACTCAGCCTTATACCTGCTGCGCGCGCATCACAAAATGGCAGCGAAGAAGATCTCGAGGGAATGAATGGACAAAATTACGGGATTTTTTGCCAGGTATTGTCAAAATACCGACCTCAGCCCAGATGAGTAGGTTTACTACGACATGGCTATCATCCAGATTTCATAATTCTTCCAAAATTGTCGAAAATTCCGCTCATTTGGAGTGAATTTGACAACAAAAACAAACATGGCGCCCTCCACGAAAGAGTTCAGGCCATTCTATAAAGGCGATAGTTCATGTCAGAAAACCCACAACTCGGGGATATCATACCAAACTATTTCTGGTACCCGATCCCATGATATGGTGGTGACCAGTGATAGATTTCAGTTTATTAAACAGTCATTTACATGTGCCGACATTCAAGATGGAAACAGCCGAATCTATCAGGAAATCGATTCGAAAAGGGGAGTGGGTCATCTCGATAGACCTCACAGACGCTTATTTCCATGTTCCAATACATCCACAATCTCAAAAATATCTGAGATTTCAGACCAAAAAAAGGGGTTTTCCAGTTTCAAGCTCTTCTTTTTGGTGTCGCGACAGCTTCCCTAGAGTTCACTCGCATTGTCAAAGAGGTCAAACTCATAGCTCAAGCCAGGAACCTCAGAATCCATCAATATCTGTACGACTGGCTTCTTCGGTCACCAACAAAAGATCAATGTCTCAAGATTCGGAAAAGTTAGTACAATTGGTCCAAGAACTAGGCTGGCTTATCAATTTTCAAAAATCGGAATTGATACCCACGCAAAAACTGGTTTTTCTGGGCTATCACTTCAACCTTCAGAAAGGTCTAGTCTTCCCAACCCAGAAGAAACTCGATCGGCTAAACGCTCAGACTGTTTCCATCAGAAAGTCATTAGTCTTGACTCCAAGAAAGCTCATGTCACTCATAGGGACTTTAGCTTCCTTGGAAAAAGCAGTGCCACTAGGAAGGTTACACATGAGACCTTTCCAGTGGTATCTAGAGTCGCACTGGAAATTTCCCCAGTCACTGGACAAAAGGATTCCAGTAACAGGAAATTTCCTGGAGCACCTAAAGTGGTGGGAGGAGCTCAAAAATCTCATGGCAGGTACTCCTATCCATCCTCAGGTACACAACACACTGGTGTTTACAGATGCCTCACAAAAAGGCGGGGAGCTCACTTAAACGAGATAGTGTTAAGTGGCCTCTGGTCAAACAAAGAAGCCCAACTCCACATCAATGTACTGGAGTTAACAGCTGTTCTTCTAGCCCTAAAGGGTTTTCAGGAGCACTTACAAGGTCAAACTGTGCTCATTTGTTCAGACAACAGCACAGTAGTGTCTTATCTGAACAAAGAAGGAGGCACACATTCTATAGAAATGTGTGCTCTTATCTGGAGAATTCTGGCATTAACAAATTCCAGAAGAATCCAGATAAGGGCAAGACATGTACCTGGATCCCTAAATGTCATAGCAGACTCCCTGTCACGAAGGGACAAGGTCATACAGACGGAGTGGTCACTTCACCAACAGATATTCAACCAAATTTGCAAAGTTTGGCACACACCAATGGTAGATCTATTTGCAACTCATCTAAATTACAAACTTCCAATCTATGTATCTCCTGTCCCAGACAGAAAGGCTTGGAAAATAGATGCATTGAATATCTGTTGGGAAGGCCTAGACGGCTATGTCTTCTGTCCAGTAGCCATCCTGCCACAAGTAATTCAAAAAATAATAACATACCCATGCAGGATGATAGTACTGGCTCCAGGGTGGCCAGGGATGCCATGGTTCTGGGATCTGGTGGATCTCTCGACCAGGGTACCTCTACAGCTCCCTCATTGGAAGACATTACTGAAACAACCACATTCCAACAGGTTCCACAACAACGTGGAGTACCTGAATCTACATGTGTGGTTTCTGGATTCCAGGAATCCAATTCTGGAAGATTCTCATCTGAGGTGGCAGAAAGAATTAAGGCACCTCAGAGGGAATCCTCAAGAAAAGTCTATCAATCAAGGTGGACCATTTATGGGCAATTGGGGCACAGAGAATAAGGTGCACATCACCTCAACAGCTGTTCCCCAGGTAGCAGAATTTTTAAACTACCTGTTCACAGTCAAAAATCTCAAGCCAGCTACAATCACAGTGAACAATTGAGACTTAATAATATAATTAGCCTTTATGTTTTCAGAATTCATGTTATGGCTGCTTGGTTTGGGGGACAGCTGCACACTGACTGTTGGAGTTCCATTCAACTGGGCACAGCTGACCTTTGACCCCTGCTCTAATGTATAGACATGGTGACGGGCTTCATGGATATTATATTATGCACAGTACAGCATGCTGCTTTCATAAGTGGGTGAGTACTTTGCAGCTACTTTATTACAACTACTTTTCACTTTATCAGTACTTGTAATAACAATGACAGTAATAACACCAGTGTAGCTGTATGTAATATATTACAGTTGGTTGTAGTATAACATATTGTGTTTACACATTTTTGTTACTGTATAACCTAAAGAACTCTCCTATAGCACTTGACAGTCCTCAGAAGTCTACCCACCATGGACATCAGGGCTGCATTCAAGCATCTGTTGGGATTATGTAAGTACGTTTTTATGCAATAAAATTGGTTAATTTTATTGTAATTTGAATTTTTATAATTAAAAATACTTACATAATCCCAACAGGGAGAGTCCCACCCTCCTCCCCTCTACCATCTTCTGAGGGTTAGGGTCAAAATTAGAATGACAACTTACAGTGGAGATATAACCTCCAGCAGGTGCCCGCTGGGGTTTACGTGTGTACTACCAGTAAAAAAAAGTGGCGTGACACATTGTCTGTGTCCTTGACCGAACGGTAGGTCACGTAAGCATCTGTTGGGATTATGTAAGTATTTTTATTTATAAAAATTCAAATTACAATAAAATTAACCAAATTCAGTGTTTTATATTTATTAGTGGCCCTTCATACATGAAGACACTTTTCCCACATTCTCTGTTTAAATAATAATATTTTAAACTCCTAAACAACACAAAATGGTGGATAATAAAAGTAAAACATCTGTAGTAATGGGCTTTCTTGGGGGGTGTAGCAAGTTAAGCCATTTTACTACTGGCAGTGACAATCAGCAGAGTGTTGAGAACTTGATTTATTTCATCTTAATACCTGTAGTCATTCAGAACATCATAAGTATATGTGACCATTTCAACACTAGTCTGAGAACATTGACTGTCATAAGTTGTAGACTCCTCTCTTACTTTTCAGACTAACTGAACTGACTGACTGACAGACTCCTCTGATCTGATTTGTACCTTTTTCTCAACTGTCTCCCAACAAAAGTGTAGGAGCTTATATCCAGTAAACACAATACACACTACTCTTCTACTATATGAAAACGAGGCCTTAAAAATACCAAAACAATTGTACTCTGAGTAGCCTAGGTTAAGGCTTACTTTTATAATCATAAATAATTGTATTTGGACATTTATCTATAAACAGCTGAATTCATTATGTTTTCCTATGTATGTATGTGACATTGTACTCTATACCAATTATTCTTATGACATACTCACTGATGTTTCCTAATACAATAATTGAAATACAAATGAGAAGCAATAACTAGTTTAAAATGTGTGTATGTTTATATGATATTCAAAGCCATAACTAAGGCTATAGAGGCAAGATAAAGATAGCAAGCTCATGCATGTTAAACTGATCCTATGCATGTGATGTTGGTTTGAGCTTATCTGCTTGACCTATATTGTTTTCATCAATTCTATATGTTTACTAATATACAAAAACAGATTAGTTAGATGTTAGTTGCCTATTGAACGTTTCACTAAACTTCTGACCTTTCCTTAACTGTAAACAAGAACGTTTCACTAACTTCTGACCTTTCCTTAACTGTAAACAACAATTTGTTTTGGACAGTTGTACATAAGAAATATATAATAAGAACTTCAGTTTTATATGAAGCTATTAATTTTAATTACAATATATATGCTAAACTTAGTAACATTGTTCATAAGTCACACTACTCACAAATTTGTATTTATAGAGAAAAATAACAATTTACTGATAAACTGCTCTACAACATATGCTCCCTCTGGGAAAAGGTTGCTCCGTCAACCTTATAATTAAATGATATTAAGTTTTAATCATTTTCACTGGCAAAATATAATGAGCATACATACATGTGACAACATTGATGAAATGACATGAACTAAACAAAATGATAGAATACAAAGAATGGTATATTTACATTGTACAAAGGTATTAATATTAAACAGTTGTCACACAAATATGAATTAAAGTAGACATATTTAACACTTCAACACATTGTTTAATAAATGTTTGTACGCAAAAGTCATTTCAATGGTCACATCCTCTTTTTTTTCTTGCCATACAAGGAAACTTGGTGCAATAAGAAAACAACACTTTAAGGTGAAATACACAACTTATATACTACAAAGTTTGAGTAAAACATCTTGGTGGTTAAATAATTCACTAAAAAAAAACTACACATAGTATAGAGACACTCAAATCATGATTATATCAAGAATAATTGCCATTTAAATCATCTTGAAACAATTCCTTACAGTAATAATATAAACACTCTCAACTTAATACATAAAATAGCTATTACCATTCAGTGCTTGTGCAATTAAGGTTCGGGTAAAGTGATGTGGCATTACCCTCTGTAACACAACTTTCTGTACTTTCGATTTCACTGTGAGTTGTCTGTTTGTCATGTAAGTTTACTTGATAAAGTCCATGTACTTTTAAAGCAACTCTGACCTTGTACTCAGTTGACAGAATATTCCTCAATTTGATATACTTACTTAAAGGAATCTTAGTTTTCTGTGGTAAGTCAAACTTTTCCTTAGTCAGTGTATTCCATATTTCAGTTTTACCCCAATCAATGCTTAACATTCTGCACAATTTTTTGTTCTCTCAGTATCCATAATGCTTTTTGTAATTTTTTTCCTCGTTTATGAAGTTGGCTTGATAGAATCCATGAACCCATAAAAACATTTTGACTTGTATTCATTTATCAATTGGTAATGCTTTTTTTTTTTTTTTTTTTTTTTTTTTTTTTTTTTTTTTTTTTTTTTTTTTTTTTGTTGAGCTTGTACACTCAGTAATCTTAAGTATAGTTTTGTGGTAATTCCCACTGTTGTGACAGGAAAGTTGAGTAATTTTTTCATGGTTCATTGCAATTACTTGTATTGCATTGCCAATTTCCTTATTTGCTACAGACATGCAGGAATGTAAGTTCTAACTTGTGCTTCATATTGAGCACTTGACATTACTTCCTTTTCAATATGTAGATTTACATGGTTCCTTAAAAACCTCTACTTCATGCTCTATAGCAGTGCAGTATGCATTTTGACATCTTTCTCATGGAGGAATTTCTCTCGTTACCCTACCCTGCTTTATATTTCCTTACTGAGAATATTGTTTTGTAGGTAACAGTTCCAGTGTGCTATGAATCATTTGTCCATAGTCTTTATTACAATGTTTTGGTGGAAATCCTTATTATTTTCACTACTTGTGTACACATAACTTGATTTTCCACTCTTTTTATTTTAGAATAGTTAAACTGTCCACTGGCAGACATTTAACTTTCTGACTTGGCTTTTTGCAGCTCATTCTGGAACATATATTTCCAGAATTTCTTTGCTGTATTTGTCCAACTTGTGAAAGCCAACACTATAATTAGTCTTAGTAAGAATAATATTTGCTTTGCTTTGAACTAACATAGGACACAAGATGGGAAATAATATCTTCCATGATTACATATCCACAATAACAGAAATTATACCTTCTTGTAAATATTGACTTTTATCTTGTATGAGTAAGTTAATAATAAAGTCTGTAATGCAAAATGAAACCTAGTGCTGTAATAATGAAAAATAACTTAAAATATTCGTCGACATTTATTTTTGAATTTAGACTGAACTACAGTAATATGTTACATCTTAGCATTACTCGATTATAACAGTGCTGATAGATGGTGGTTAGTATAAAATCAGTAGACATGTCTTTTGATGAAGTTAAACCTCACATTTTTGCAAGGGAATGCATAAGGAAATTTCAATTACTCATCTTTCTGGTCAGACAACAGGGTCTGTCCCATATTTCTAGTTTTCTCTTTTACTGTTATTATTATTATTATTTTTTAAATTTAATTTATTTATTTAATTTTTTTTTTTTTTTTGTTTGGTGAAACTTTTCTCTGGGTTTTGAGAAATGTGCCTATCTTCATTGCATTTGTTGCATTTCATCACATTTCACTTTTGAACATGGTACCAAAGTTAGCTCTGGATTAAACTTTTAACCAGTACTTCTGTACATTTTAACTTTATAATATGTTTCTGTTGCTTGTGTGAATTTGTGTGGTTAAAATTTTGATTATTCCTGCCTGAGCAACTTAATTATAATAATTTTTATGCACATTTTTTTTTTCACGTATACTGTATGAATTAATTAGTTTCAATTTCAGAAGTATGTACTTTCATTACTCTGCACTAACAAATACTTCTTTCAAAAGTATAAATTCAATACCCTATTGTTGAGTTTGTCATTTACATCTGAACATCCTAGGTGAGTTATATTTACATCTGAAGGTCCTATTATTTTTAAAGAGACTCCATCACCTTTTACATTTTGTACAATACACACTTTTTTAGCTATTTCAATGTAACACTTATTGCACCTTTTCCCATGGCTTTGCAAAAGAGATTTAGGATGTGACCTACCTGGGCATTGTTTATGTGTGTCCATTGCTTAAAAGACAGTGGTCTTTGGCATCCTCTGCATACATGGCTCCTGGCAATACAGCTTCCCACTCTTGGGCTTGTCCCTCTGGGTGACCGCATATTTGAAGCAGCAGGCCCTCATCTGCCTTCTTTGTGGCCTTCCCACATGCTTTTGATTTTGTTATGAGGTGCTCTGGTTTCATCACTCCTGGTTAAAATGTCGAAGCAAGACTGTTGGTTATCTCTGGCTGTTTTCTTACTGCCAAATGCTCTCCTCTTCTGGTAATTCTGGGAACCTGGATCAGACAGTCTCCTAAGAAGTGACTGCAACCAGCTATCTCCACCATATGTGGTAATGGGGTTTTCTTGGGGTGGTGTAGCAAGTTAAGCCATTTTACTACTGGCAGTGACAATCAGCAGAGTGTTGAGAACTTGATTTATTTCATCTTAATACCTGTAGTCATTCAGAACATCATAAGTATATGTGACCATTTCAACACTAGTCTGAGAACATTGACTGTCATAAGTTGTAGACTCCTCTCTTACTTTTCAGACTAACTGAACTGACTGACTGACAGACTCCTCTGATCTGATTTGTACCTTTTTCTCAACTGTCTCCCAACAAAAGTGTAGGAGCTTATATCCAGTAAACACAATACACACTACTCTTCTACTATATGAAAACGAGGCCTTAAAAATACCAAAACAATTGTACTCTGAGTAGCCTAGGTTAAGGCTTACTTTTATAATCATAAATAATTGTATTTGGACATTTATCTATAAACAGCTGAATTCATTATGTTTTCCTATGTATGTATGTGACATTGTACTCTATACCAATTATTCTTATGACATACTCACTGATGTTTCCTAATACAATAATTGAAATACAAATGAGAAGCAATAACTAGTTTAAAATGTGTGTATGTTTATATGATATTCAAAGCCATAACTAAGGCTATAGAGGCAAGATAAAGATAGCAAGCTCATGCATGTTAAACTGATCCTATGCATGTGATGTTGGTTTGAGCTTATCTGCTTGACCTATATTGTTTTCATCAATTCTATATGTTTACTAATATACAAAAACAGATTAGTTAGATGTTAGTTGCCTATTGAACGTTTCACTAAACTTCTGACCTTTCCTTAACTGTAAACAAGAACGTTTCACTAACTTCTGACCTTTCCTTAACTGTAAACAACAATTTGTTTTGGACAGTTGTACATAAGAAATATATAATAAGAACTTCAGTTTTATATGAAGCTATTAATTTTAATTACAATATATATGCTAAACTTAGTAACATTGTTCATAAGTCACACTACTCACAAATTTGTATTTATAGAGAAAAATAACAATTTACTGATAAACTGCTCTACAACACATCCCTCATTTTACATATAGAGAAAAAATATATCACTCTTGAAGATTAACAATATAATACTCTTGCTATGCTCTCGTATAATATTATCTTCATTCGTGATATATTTTTTTTGAAATATGTCATTCTGGAAGTTTTCCAATTATACACACAATAAAACAGCACTCTTTCTCGGAGTGCAAGGGTTCATAGTGAGATGATGTAAGCAATATCTGCAGCTAGTTGAGTTTGTTGATTCTTGTAGAGAATCTACTGAAACAAAACCTTTCCCCTTTAAGTTCATGTCATAATGCAGGTTACCAAATATTGCTATGGAACAGGCATTAAGAGGTGTTGGGTACTAGCTTTACTAATTATAGGCAGCTTTTTGTTTTGTAGAAAGTATTTTAACTAATTTTAAGACATACTAAACAAGGGGCATTTAGAACAAATTATTTCATTTATAGGCAATAATTCTGTGTATAAGGTATGTGTGGATTATTATATGCAATAAACAAGGTGAATGGTTAAAAGATGTACTGCAGGTTGGAGATGTAGGATATTGACAGTTCCAGGTAGAAAAATTTCAAACAGAAGAAAAATGTAAAAGTGTGAAAAAGTGCTTTAAAGTGTTGTACATGTACTGTGATTTTTTAAAAAAAATTTTAAAAAATTAAATAGTTGTGGTTCTGGCTTTCTTCCAAGCAATACGATGCACACTTTAAGCTTCTAGGGTGGTCGTACGTACGGATTATTTATATACTCTTGTGAAATATTATATATGAAATAACTTAGAGGAATTATTTTGCATTTGCATTATAGAATGTGTTGTGACAAGATAATTGTTGAAAATTTTGCTATTGTTGTTATTGCTTTTGTTTAACCCTTTCGCTACTGAAGGAACATTATTCCACTGGACTGTAGCCATATGACGTCATATCACGTCAGAAACGCGAATAAAGTAAAATATTAACTCACTACCTTATACACTTTATTTGCAGTATTTTTCGGCATATTTCATTAAGAATTGATGAAATGTCGAATGAGGAAACCCCAGAAAATCCCCTAAATATGCAGCTTTATGCGGTAAATACGGCAGTATCTACAGAAACCAGTTAAAATAGGTAAAAATGGTGAATTTTTTTTAAAATATAGCATAACTTGCATATATTTTACTTAAATAATCGTTTTAATACTGATGAACCAAACAAAACTTATTGCAGTATACTGAAGGGAAAGAATTAATCAATATTATTGCCGTCGACCCGGTGTCAAACAGACATGGTACCTTGTAATACACATTAGTGTCGACTGCTAGTCGTCATAGATGGTAGCGAAAGGGTTAAATATAAAATTATTTGGAGAATATTGTTAAATCTTTATGTTATTATCTGAAAAAGTATCATAAAATAATATATTTCTAGAATGTTTTTACCTTACATGATGGTTTTTATACGAGAGTAATAAAAGTAAGTTTGTTTACTTTGTTTAACTCCACTTTCCAGGAAATGGTACGCGACCATTCTCAGACAATGTTGCAGAGATATAGTTAAGTCTTGTCTAATCTAATTTAATCTAATATGGACTTTTATAGCACTTAATCTTGAATTTTCATCAATTGACACACTCTAAGGTGCAACTGAACAAAACCAATGTGAATGATCGTAAGTCCAATGCATAGCCAGGTTGTTCCAAGAAAACACAGGAGCGACATGGAGGCTATGGGCCTATGGCTGATAGGCTTTTGCAAACATGTACATTTTTAGCTTTTACCTGAAGGGGCCAATAGATGTTGCACTGTGTACATCATTGATTGATCAGTGGAAAAAGCTGTGAGACTAATCAGTTAAATAGTTACATGAATAAAGAGGGGCTCTCCAATGTCAACCAATCAGCCTACAAGAGATTGCAATCTACAGAAACAGCACTCCTTAAAATTCAAAACAACGTAGCTGATTCAATGGACTCATATAAGGCTGTTGCTCTCACATTGTTGGACCTCTTGGCAGCATTTTATACTATTGACCACAATATTCTTTTTAACTGCCTCGGGCATTGGTTCAATATGGATGGCACTGTGCTGATGTGGATCAAATCTCATCTCACAAACTGCAGACAGAAGGTTAAATTGGGTAATGCCTTCTCACGCCCTTATGGGTCCCTGAAGGTTCTGTCCTGGGTCTGCTGCTTTTCACTCTTTACACCCAAATGTACTTGGCACTTGACTCCAGGAACTTTGACTCCAGTATTGCTGACCTCACTGAGTGTCTTGCTAGTGTTCAAAAATGGATGGATGGTGTCAGACTGAAACTTAATCCAGAGAAAACAGAATTCACTGTCACTGGCGACAGACAGGCCAGCGAGTCTCATTTGGAAAATTTCCCACCCAGTTTCTTGAAAATTCTGTCTCCCGTACCAATGAAGTTAAGAATTTAGGTGATATTTTTGATTCTGGAAACACCTTTGCCAGTCATATAACCAAGGGTTTGTCATGCCGATCATCTCAAAGATTTCAGATGCATCCGTAAATTCCTCAGTGTAGAGACTGCAGCCCTGCTGGCAAACTTAATGATGATTAGTAGAATTAACTACTGCAATTCCCTACTCTATAGTGTGAATAAATATAACTTGACAATGTCTAAACTCCAAAAGATTCAAAATACCCTTTGTAGAATTGTCTTCAGACTTGATAAAACAAGCAATTTTACTTCTTATCTGCAAAAACTACATTGGCACCCCATTTGATACCATATCTTGTTCAAATATAACCTTATTACATTCAAGGCTATCAAATTCTCCCAACCCACATACTTCTCGTCCTTGATCCAAACCAGTAGCCTTGCTCATGGAAATTGACTTTCTCTTTCTTCAGTTCGTCCCAAGGCCATTGGTAGGTGAGGTTTTGCAATGGCTTCTCCCACTGAATGGAACAGACTCCCACAGTCGGTCCGATCACAGAACATAACAACAGGGTTTCAAAGCCAGTTAAAAACCTATTTGTTTAAACTTTCATACCCTCCACCATAGTACATCTCCCCTTGCGGGTGATAAATTTGGATTTTGACCTGGCATATCCCTCGACTTGCCCTTTTCTGCCTCAAGGATATTGCGTCAATTTTGCGCTATATAAATGTTTCTATTCTATTACAAAGATCATTCCGAATCTTGGGAGCATCAAATACAAAACTATGGCCAAAGTGTTTGAGTTGTAGAGTGAAGAGTGGAAAGGAGGAACTGTCCGATATTGACCATCAGGGTGACTATGCCTGGTACTATGTAGAATCAATGTTGCAGTTTTGAACATACAGTACCAGTTGACAGCAAGTGGAGTCACGTAAGGATGGGTGCAACACGAGCATACTTTATGATTTGTGACAATATGTACAGGAGTATTCTGAATACTCCGCAGCTTGTGCCGATTGAAACATGACAAACCTCTAAACAAAGAGTTACAATATGTCCAAACAACTAACCAAAGCATTTGCAGGAAGGACAGCCACTTCTTGAGTAAGATCCCATCTAATTCTGTGAAGGTCACGCACATGGAGGGAGCAGGCTTTACAAGTCTTCTTAACATGTTCTGAGAAAGAAAAGTCAGGATCAAACCACATACCTAGGTTTTGACAATAATGGCAGGATGAAGAAGACTTCCAAGAATGTGGACAGGATAGAGAGAGAATTTCTAATCTTGATCCTTAAAACCAAAAGCAATAAATTCATTTGAGTTTCAATTTACTGAGAACCATTCATTGTTGTACTTCCTGTAGGCAAGCATTCAGCTTGGAAAGAACAGTACAAACATTCCTGTGGTATCTCGAATCCGAATTTACAACACCTAGACAGCTTCTCATACTTTCACAGCTTATCAACTAGGAGCTCCAATGCATTTGTTGCATCCAGATCTGTGTGGTTAATCATTCGCTACAATGCTTTAAAGTGAGATGTGTACCTCTTTATTTTTAAGCGCGAGCCTCAAAAGAGCTCGCGCTTCTACAGATCACTTTTTTTTGTCTCCGGACTTTGATGAAATTTGACAACACCTGTGAATTCTGAATTTGTGTCTCTTGCTCTCCAGTAGCTAAAAGGACACATGTCCTCTTGGCTTTTTCCCATACATATGTCCTTGCATCGGACTTTCATGAATTGTGGCACAGAGTGATGACTATTTCTCTGTTCACTGAAGTTAAGCGGAATGGGCTATGTTAGTACTTGGATGGGTGACCGTCTCAGTTCGGGACCAGCTGTGGGATGTATCCAAGTTGGAATTTCTTTGTGTCACAAGACTTTTGTAACTTCTAGTGCAGTTCTCCTGTCTGATGGATTTGCGCTCGCGCTATGGGACCAAAACAACTTTTGGCCTTGTTTTGTTAACATCTCAACACTTTTCAATCATTTTCTGCCTCTCTGGTTGATGGATTGTTTATGAATGTGTGCCTGGATAGTACTCCAGGAATACTCTATCCCATGTAAGATACACATATAGATCTTATTTACTTTCTTTTACTGAATTACTTGAAATAATTTTCTATGTATTTTCTATATAATGGAAAATATCACCATAACACAAATGTGTCAGTGTCTTAGAAATGATGAGAGAGTGATTTTGAACCGACTTTCAACCGTCAGGGTACCAAAAAAAATGTTACTCAAAATTGAATGTCTTAGTTTTGAAACTTTTATTTTATAGCAGTTTCTGCGTACATACAGTATGTTGTGCAAATCAGGCACACATTTTGTTCAGTCAATTTTCAAATATTTTTGTCCATTTTCTACTTTTATTTTTGATCTTGGTGTTAAAGTAATTTTGAAAAAAAAGGCAAATATCTTGAAAACATTAAGAGATGCAGCAAATTTGAGCTGACTTTTTCCACACACGGGAATGGTCAATGTGATGTTACCTGACAGAGTGCCTTATCATGCCTGTCCACAGACTAACAGAATTACAGTCCTAGTCTTTTTCCTTTCCACTTTAGATTGAGTTGGATTTAACATCACTTTGAACACACTGTATAGCGCATATCACGACCGGTAGTTGATGGATAGAGAAAAGTAGTGCAAACTAGTTGGTCACAATTGTATACTGAGAACCACAGCCACTGCCAACCAAGTACTATGATCTCTCTCACTACAGGTTACATCAAGAATTAAACCCAAGACCTGAGGGGTCAGAGGTGTATTTTATCCACCATGCACCATATGTGACCCGTGGGACACACAGAGTGGGATATATTTTATGCAACAGTGCCACCTGACCATGGATAATTTCGTGTCAATAACATCTGGTTTGCCACCAATATCTCAGAAAATGTGAAAATCTACAAATATGTATTGTATATCATTAGAAAGGTCCACAGTGCATGAAAAGAGAGGTTTTTTTAAACTTTGTATGCCAGAGAGTAAGACAATCCCAGTAATGAAAACCAGACATCAATCAGAGCATCCCACACTGAGATACAGTCACTCAAATTGACATACAGAATAACATCCCCGAAAATTAGTGCTGTGAAATCGCTTCGAATATCGGGTTCAATGTTTGGTATCTGTATAAGCTAGCGAACTTTGGTCTAGTTCGATCTTCGAAACGTTTTCAAAACCAGTTAAAAGGCAGAAATCTCACATAAAATCTTGTCACTTTATGCAAAATATAGCGAAAATGTAATATCCATATATATATTATAAATAAAATCCGCCATATTTTCAACAAAAGAAACAAGTTTTATAGATGGGCGAAAACAGGATCCGTTGGGATATGGTGTGATATTGGGGATTTCTAAACGTTTTGCAAAGTCTGAATTTCAGACGTTTGAACCGAATTCCGAAATCGGGGCAGTAAACAAGCAAAGTATCAGACTTCTTCAAACATCATCGCTTCACTACTGAAAACATGTGGAAGAGGCATACACCTGTACATTTGCCTGGTTTTTTGTTATAAATGTATTGGGAAGGACTGGATGTAACTGAATATGTAGCCGATTTAATTTTTTCTAAGTTTAACTTTGGCTTGGGTTGCAAAATTTCAATGAAACCTTCAAGTATAGTCTTTAATTTGGTTATTTCTTGCATACAATTCCACCAAAGCACATTAAAATGTATTATAATCAACAAAGTACACTACTCTTCTGTATGACTTCAAGAATTTCATACTTTTAAAAATACAAACTTTCAGGTGCAAATTTACATGAACATTGCAATCTGATGCCTACAGCTATTAAACGTAGATGTCATGAAAGACTCACTTATGTGAATAAAATGTCAGAATGTGGATCTCAAGTCCTTTAAACTCTACATCCTGGTACTGAACCATTTCAGACTGCTTACTTTCAATATCGGCAGCAGTGTAGTCCAAAAAAAGAGGCTAATACACTGAGTCTTTTACAGTGTCTTTTGACCAGCTGGTTTTATAAATTGTCACGCCAGTTCTTAATGGTCAACTGGTAATGAATATTGATATGTTCATAAAAACTAATGCAATGTACTATTGACTGTTGAACCTTGGGCTAACTTTTTCTGTCCAGCTAATAAGGAGTTTGGATAATCAAGAATGCCATAAAATCTTATCACACTTTGAGAAAATGTGGACAAAAACTAAACATGCTGATCAGTACATTTAAAAACTGACACACTATCAAAAGCTACAATGTTACACTATAAAACTACAGTTATTAACCATTTTGAACACAAGTTACAGTCAAATTGTAGTGTAAATTGTTAATTTTCAGACCATTATTTGTGTGTGAATAGAATATATTTCCGAAGCTGACCCTTTCCACGACAGTTTATAAAGCACTAATTTCACTTCATTTTACACTATTTTGTATTGTACACATTGAGATCAGACTGCCAAATCACTTTGTGTAACATAGCACAGTTTCAGAGAGGGATCTGTTCGTTTTTCCACGTGTCAGATTCAACTGGCTTTAAATGTGCTTTTTCTAGTGGGAGTTTGAAGATGTGATTTGGCAGGTATGGTGTTACACACATAGTCTGTACAGAGATGCAAAACATTTTTTTCATGCACTTATGCTCGTTTTTGTTGCATCCATACAGAAATGACTGAGAAATCGCAAGCTATATATTGTTTTATATTGACTGGTCTTTCCTTATATATGTTGGCCTATTTAACATTTCACTTTTAAATATGGATTTTATAACTCACAAATCACACAAAATGATGTATAATAAAAGTTATTAAACATCCCTCATTAGACATATAAAGAAAAATATATATATATCACTCATGAATATTAACAATATAATACTTGTGCTATGCACTCATATAATATTGTGCTATGCACTCATATAATATTGTTATCTTCATTCATGATATAATTTTTCTATAAATGTCATTCAAAAGGTTTCCTATTGTCCACCTTGCCTACACTTGCCCCCCCCCCCCCCCCCCCCCCCCCCCCCCCCCACAATCTACAAAGCCCACCAAAGATGTCTAATCTAATGTGAACTTTTATAGATCTTAATCTCCATCAATTGACAGACTCTCAAACGTAGTTGAACAGAGACAAGGTGAATGATATTACTGAAGCAAGAAATGAAATCAGATAAAACATAACGTCATGTATAAATAATACAGTGCATCAAGTAGATTTCATGACACAGTGGATTCGTCATATTGTTGAAAACATCAGATCTTGAATATAATGTAACATCTGTGTACAATATTTAACAAAGCTATACTAATGCAATAATACTATTCTTTACCACACACTGTGTGTAACAACGCAGATTACAATAAAGCTACTAACCTAATACTATAAAGGCACATTTCACAGTTTTAAACCTAATTCTATCATACTTGGAATAACCCAACCATTGACCCTATAGGCATAAACCAGTCTTATGTAATATAACACTACCAGGGTTTAGTTATGCTCCTCTGCTACCCTTTTTCATATAATATACAATATGCAAGAACCCGGAATAAAGACATTAAAACAACACAGTGCCTGACAACACCCTTGAGTAGTGCTTGAAACACTCTGTATTGTTGATCCCTGTCACTAATTTGGGATCAACTTTAAGAAGGATCAAGCTATGACAGGACCCCACCTTGAGCGAGAATACAACCCTGAGTCAGTGTATAGTTTTTGAGCTTTGCATGCAGATATTGCCACAAAGTCTCAATTCTGAATTCATGAGGCAGATTGTTTTCAATAGGACTGAGCCAGAGGTACACCTCACCTTGTATGAAAATATGACACTGATCAGATGCTTAGGCAATCATTCCTAAGTATCACCATATTATTTTGTGAACTTCAACAAATAAATTTATGATCGACATTGTAAACCTTTTCTTTTTTTAATACTTTACAATATTTACTATATGGTCACTTAAACTGCCACAGAGTGGAGAGGGCACTCTCATATTTCTCACTACACTTTTCTTTTATAACACTTCTTAAAGGATTGCAGAAATGCCTTTCTGGAAATAGACACTCGCAATAATATTTACTGAATAGATTTTTTACAGTACCATAGCCCCTTGTAAGTTAAATGAAGGAAAGTGGTCACTTAGTGAGTTGAGCAGGTTGACATGTAGGCAGGTAGACAGGTCAGCGGGTACATAGATCGGCCAGTAGATGGTGATCTTTTTTCTAGAGAGGTTAGCTAGGTAAAGATGTCTCCGGGAAGACAGTTAAGATTTTTCTAATTTTTCTTTGATGTCTACCTTATCTTTCTATTACATAAAATGAAAATGATTTTTTTTTTTGCAAAATATTAACCTGTCAACCTACTTGCCTACCAATCTCTCCACTTGGCTACACGACTGCCTCCCCACTAACTATTATATGTACTATAATTACATAAAATAATAAAAACAAATATTTATATATTGTTTGTATATATTTTTACATACGAATAGACATTTAAACTAGAAATCGGCCGCCCTGTTGATAGTAGATGCGAATAGAAACAGGATAGCATAGAAGAACACACATTATCATGTGTAATGTCCACCCATGAACCTTTTGCCCAAATTGTACAGTAGTCTTACAAGACCGTTTCATTTGTAAAATATATCAATGATGCTTAAATATTTGTTAGTGTAGATGTAAATTATTTCAGCTTCATGCCTTTTTGCATTGGTTGGGTTGAAAATTTTGACGAAATCACTCTATCTGGCACGGTTAAGAAGATAGAAGCAAATTCCTGTTTTTTTATTTTTGGCAAAAATTTGAAAATTCAAAATGGCCGCCATTTTTGGGAAAAGGAAATTTTTTTGAAAATTGCCAAGAGTACATTTTTTAGATACCCTATGGGTCGAAAATTTCAACGAAATAACTCTATTTTGCACGGTTAAGGCCAGTTTGTGTTTTTCCATTTTGGGCAAAAATTCGAAAATTCAAAATGGCTGTCATTTTTGGGGAGGGGAAAATTTTTTGAAAATTGCAAAGATTACATTCCTTAGATACCCTGTGGGTTGAAAATTTTGACGAAATCGCTCTATCTCGCATGGTTAAGGAGATAGAAGCAAATTTGTGTTTTGCCATTTTTGACAAAAATTTGAAAATTCAAAATGGCCGCCATTTTAGGGGACGGGAAATTTTTTTTTTAAATTGCCAAGAATACAATGCTGAAATACCTGTGGGTCGAAAATTTTGATGAAATCGATCTATCTCGCACGGTTAAGGAGATAGAAGCAAATTTGTGTTTTGCCATTTTTGGCAAAAATTCGAAAATTCAAAATGGTCGCCATTTTTGGGGAGGGGAAAATTTTTCGTAAAATTGCAAAGATTGCATTCCTTCGATACCCTGTGGGTCGAAAATTTCGACGAAATCGCTCTATCTCGCACGGTTAAGGAGATAGAAGCAAATTTGTGTTTTGCCATTTTTGGCAAAAATTCGAAAATTAAAAATGGCTGCCATTTTTGGGGAGGGGAAAATTTGTTGGAAAATTGCAAAGATTGCATTCCTTAGATACCCTGTGGGTCGAAAATTTCGACGAAATCGCTCTATCTCGCACGGTTAAGGAGATAGAAGCAAATTTGTGTTTTACCATTTTTGGCAAAAATTCGAAAATTCAAAATGGCCGCCATTTTTGGGGAGGGGAAAATTTTTTGAAAATTGCAAAGATTGCATTCCTTAGATACCCTGTGGGTCGAAAATTTCGACGAAATCGCTCTATCTCGCACGGTTAAGGAGATAGAAGCAAATTTGTGTTTTGCCATTTTTGGCAAAAATTCGAAAATTCAAAATGGCCGCCATTTTTGGGGAGGGGAAAATTTTTCGTAAAATTGCAAAGATTGCATTCCTTCGATACCCTGTGGGTCGAAAATTTCGACGAAATCGCTCTATCTCGCACGGTTAAGGAGATAGAAGCAAATTTGTGTTTTGCCATTTTTGGCAAAAATTCGAAAATTCAAAATGGCTGCCATTTTTGGGGAGGGGAAAATTTGTTGGAAAATTGCAAAGATTGCATTCCTTAGATACCCTGTGGGTCGAAAATTTCGACGAAATCGCTCTATCTCGCACGGTTAAGGAGATAGAAGCAAATTTGTGTTTTACCATTTTTGGCAAAAATTCGAAAATTCAAAATGGCCGCCATTTTTGGGGAGGGGAAAATTTTTTGAAAATTGCAAAGATTGCATTCCTTAGATACCCTGTGGGTCGAAAATTTCGACGAAATCGCTCTATCTCGCACGGTTAAGGAGATAGAAGCAAATTTGTGTTTTGCCATTTTTGGCAAAAATTCGAAAATTCAAAATGGCCGCCATTTTTGGGGAGGGGAAAATTTTTTAAAAATTACCAAGAGTACAATGCTCAGATACCCTGTGGGTCGAAAATTTTGACGAAATCGCTCTATCTGGCACGGTTAAGGAGATAGGAGGAAATTTGTGTTTTGCCATTTTTGGCAAAAATTCGAAAATTCAAAATGGCCGCCATTTTTTGGGGAGGGGAAAATTTTTGGAAAATTGCAAAGATTGCATTCCTTAGATACCCTGTGGGTCGAAAATTTTGACGAAATCGCTCTATCTGGCACGGTTAAGGAGATAGAAGCAAATTAGTGTTTTGCCATTTTTGGCAAAAATTCGAAAATTCAAAATGGCCGCCATTTTTGGGGAGGGGAAAATTTTGTAAAAATTACCAAGAGCACAATGCTCAGATACCCTGTGGGTCGAAAATTTTGACAAAATCGCTCTATCTGGCACGGTTAAGGAGATAGAAGCAAATTTGTGTTTTGCCATTTTTGGCAAAAATTCGAAAATTCAAAATGGCCGCCATTTTTGGGGAGGGGAAAATTTTTTAAAAATTACCAAGAGTACAATGCTCAGATGCCCTGTGGGTCGAAAATTTTGACGAAATCGCTCTATCTCGGACGGTTAAGGAGATAGAAGCAGATTGGTGTTTTGCCATTTTTGGCAAAAATTCGAAAATTCAAAATGGCCGCCATTTTTGGGGAGGGGAAAATTTTTTGAAAATTGCAAAGATTGCATTCCTTAGATACCCTGTGGGTCGAAAATTTCGACGAAATCGCTCTATCTCGCACGGTTAAGGAGATAAAAGGAAATTTGTGTTTTGCCATTTTTGGCAAAAATTCGAAAATTCAAAATGGCCGCCATTTTTGGGGAGGGGAAAATTTTTGGAAAATTGCAAAGATTGCATTCCTTAGATACCCTGTGGGTCGAAAATTTCGACGAAATCACTCTATCTCGCACGGTTAAGGAGATAGAAGCAAATTAGTGTTTTGCCATTTTTGGCAAAAATTCGAAAATTCAAAATGGCCGCCATTTTTGGGGAGGGGAAATTTTTTTAAAAATTGCCAAGAGTACAATGCTCAGATACCCTGTGGGTCGAAAATTTTGACGAAATCGCTCTATCTGGCACGGTTAAGGAGATAGAAGGAAATTTGTGTTTTGCCATTTTTGGCAAAAATTCGAAAATTCAAAATGGCCGCCATTTTTTGGGGAGGGGAAAAATTTTTGGAAAATTGCAAAGATTGCATTCCTTAGTTACCCTGTGGGTCGAAAATTTCGACGAAATCGCTCTATCTCGCACGGTTAAGGAGATAGAAGCAAATTTGTGTTTTGCCATTTTTGGCAAAAATTCGAAAATTCAAAATGGCCGCCATTTTTGGGGAGGGGAAAATTTTGTAAAAATTACCAAGTGCACAATGCTCAGATACCCTGTGGGTCGAAAATTTTGACGAAATCGCTCTATCTGGCACGGTTAAGGAGATAGAAGCAAATTTGTGTTTTGCCATTTTTGGCAAAAATTCGAAAATTCAAAATGGCCGCCATTTTTGGGGAGGGGAAAATTTTTTGAAAATTGCAAAAATTGCATTCCTTAGATACCCTGTGGGTCGAAAATTTCGACGAAATCACTCTATCTCGCACGGTTAAGGAGATAGAAGCAAATTAGTGTTTTGCCATTTTTGGCAAAAATTCGAAAATTCAAAATGGCCGCCATTTTTGGGGAGGGGAAAATTTTTGGAAAAATTACCAAGAGCACAATGCTCAGATACCCTGTGGGTCAAAAATTTTGACGAAATCGCTCTATCTGGCACGGTTAAGGAGATAGAAGCAAATTTGTGTTTTGCCATTTTTGGCAAAAATTCGAAAATTCAAAATGGCCGCCATTTTTGGGGAGGGGAAAATTTTTGGAAAATTGCAAAGATTGCATTCCTTAGATACCCTGTGGGTCGAAAATTTCGACGAAATCACTCTATCTGGCACGGTTAAGGAGATAGGAGGAAATTTGTGTTTTGCCATTTTTGGCAAAAATTCGAAAATTCAAAATGGCCGCCATTTTTGGG